>CM062811.1:407736233-408357662 GCA_031772625.1 Pinus tabuliformis
TATCGGACTATAAGTGAAGTGAATTGGTTTTACTTATATTAGTTTGCAGTTTTTGATTTGTTTGAGTGCAATAGCTTAACTTTTATTTATGTATTTAGATGAGCAGCAGAGATAGTGATTTCATGATTAGTAGTTTATCATTTGTTTGATTTGAATAGCTACACATTTACATTCTTGTTCAAGTACTAATTTCATCACTAGAATGTTTTGAGATCATCTGAAGTGTTAAGCTCTGGAAGTCATCATAAAGGACATAATTGCCTTAAAATATATCTCCATACTTGCCTTCTAAAGTATTCTTAAAACTTAGGAATAGGGTTTCCATTTGCATTAGGAGACAAACCAAGATAAAAACCCCAAAAACAAAATAAAATTGAAAACAATAAAAAGTAAGAAAGAGGTTGTCTTGCACATATAGTGCGCCACACTTCACCAGTTTACGACTCCTGGATTGATAATTAATGTAGTAATTTAGGACATACTAAATTGACTAAACATTTTGTCGCCGTTTCTGGGGAAGTGTAACTAGGTAGCCGATCTCTTACAAAAAAAAGAAAAGAAGGGAAAATTGATAACTTCTTGAAGTATGCTCTCCTCTTGCACCTAGTGTTATCTGGAGGATCAGAAAGAGAGTTATTAGTTCAATAATTTCTTTATTATGCTCTCTTCTTGCACCTAGTGTGACCTGGAAGATCAAAAAGAGAATTATTAGCCCAACTTAAAAATAAAAATAAAAATAAAAATAAATGGCATGCATGGAGCAAGAGATTCTAGGGGAAGGTTTATAGCTAGGGCCAAAAGTTCGATTTTCACAACTCCAGCTACTTCAAGGCATAGACAAGATACACCTCCATCTCTGACTCATACTCCTAGCTTTAGGATTCCTGGAATTCAAGGGGAAATAGCCAAATTAGGAGATTCTCCCACACTATCTACTAAATCTGATCTAGGATAAGAACCTTTCTTCACTTCTACAGGGGAACATATTGTAATCAAAGAAGTAGAATCACCTGAAGAAGAGGGTAAGGGAGAAACTCTCCCTCTTTCACCATTAATAGAGGAACCAGAAGACTCTGAGGAAACTATCATGATAGAGGAAGTAGTAGATGGATTTGGAGGAGGGGGTAGAGGAAGAGGAAATAATGGAGGAGGTAGAGGTAACAATGGGGGAAATAGGGAAGGAGATAACTCATTTGGATTCCCTATAGCCGATGAGGAAACTCATACAACAATGAAAAACATTTCACCATCTGTCCTCCCAAACTTTTATGGGTTTTGAAGTGAGGATCCTGAAACATTTCTATTTGAGTTTGAAGTCTTGTGCCGAACATATGACTATATGGAAGACTCTCAAAAACTCAAATTGTTTCCTTCAACATTGAAAGGAGCTGCTTTGAAATGGTTCATGGGATTAGTCACTCAATCTATTAGGACTTGGAATGATATGAAACAAACATTTTTGGATAGATACCTAGATTATTGTATGCCCACCAATCATACGGATGAGGTATTCAAGATGATGCAAAAAGAAGATGAAAACTTGGAGGATTTACTTGAAAGATTTGAATACAACTTAAAGAGAGCAAAAATGAGTAATTTAGATGAGGAAACCTTGAAAGCCCTTCTATTGAAAGCCATAAGAGATGAATGGATAGATATTTTAAACATGATGGGGAAGGGAGACATTTCCCAACTTCCACTTCGTGACATAGCAGAACTATGTGTCCATCTCTCAAGGGGAAAATCTATAACTGGAAAAGGGCCGAGAGATCCTTCTCTTATTAGAGCAAACAAATCTGCAACTGGATCAATAAGTAGGGCAGATATTGGCAATATGCTTGATGAGTTCAAAACTGATATTCTAGGGAGCCTTAGTGAACAACTAGACACCCTTAAATTACAAAACAAGCAGAAAGCAGAAGCTGATGCCTTGGCCATGTTTTGTCCAAAATGTAGAAAAAAACATGCTCTAAGGGAATGTCCCTTGGATGCAAAAGTTGTAGAAACATGTATGATTTTCTCAGAAAATCATGAGACCAAGGATTGTCCTTCAATTCCTGGGCTCAAAGCTGTCTTTCAAGAAGATCCAAATTCAGTAGAGTCCCTTTGTTTTGTTTCAAGAAGACCATGGCAGGGGCAACAAAATCAAGGATTTAACAATCCTATGAACTTTCAGCCCCCACCAAATTGGAATTCTTGGCAACAACCTTGGCCCCAACCTCAAAATCCATACCAATCATGGGCACAAGGGATGCAAAATCCTTATGGGAGATTTGCTCAATTTTATCAATATCCTCCATCTTTTCAAAATCAACAAAATCCACAACTTCCAAATCAAAACCCACAACTTTCATTGCCATTTCCACAACAGAAACCTTCTTAACAAAGTCCAAATTCTCAACTCTTGCTTCCATTTCAAAAAAATAAAAATCAACTACCAGCCCAGCCATTGCCAAATCCCAACAACAAAAATCCATAGAATGCTTACATGGTAGAAGGACAACAATTTCCTACCTATATGATTGTTCCTCTTAATGATGTCCAACTCAGATCTAGTAGAGTTTTAGAAAAACCTTCTATAGCAATGTACCTCTGAGGAATATTCTCTTAAAGTCAATAAAGGTTCTGAGGAAGCATCTCTTCAAAACCCAATCATTCAAAAATAAAAATAAAAAGAGTCAACCCCGACAGCTCCTATAGTTGAGCAACCTGCATCTTCATCCACGCCTCCTTTCCCTGAAAGATTACAAATTGACAAAGGGGTGGAAAAACAAATCTTGTTGCCTGACTATGATTTTCTAGATGAATTAAAGAATGTCTATATCAAGATTCCCTTGCTACAAGCCATTAGAGAGATTCCTATTCTAGCAAAAACAATAAAGGAGTTGAGTCTTAAAAGACCAGGAAGGAAACCAAGAGATACAAGAAGAATCCACCTGGTAGGAAAAATTGCAGATATCATGATGGGAAAAATTACCATGCAGAAGTATGTGGATCCAGGTAGTCCAATTGTCAAGACACATATAAATGGGATAGAAATTCCAAACACTTTGATTGACTTAGGGGCTGCTATCAACATTATGAGTAGACAGACTATGGAACAGCTTAAACTTCCTAATCTTCTTTTTACACCCACCTTACTGCAACTTGCAGATAGATCAATAATCAAACCAGATGGTGTATTAGAAGATATTTCAGTCTCCTTAGATTCTTGGGAATATCCAATAGATTTCATGATTTTGACTCCCAAGAGTAATTTAGGAGGGCATCCACTCATCTTAGGAAGACCTTGGCTAGCCACAGCTGATGCTTTCATTAGTTATAGATCTGGAGATATATATATTTCTGATGGTATTTCGACAAAGAAATTCAATTTGTATCCTCCAGCAAAGGCAATTACAGAAGTAGGAGACAATTAATGGGTCGACGATGAAGATATTATACAACTTGTCCTTACTTTCTGTGAAATTAGTGAAGATAGTCAAATTTTGAACACATTAGAAAATTTTGAAACATCTTCAGAATATGACCACACACAATTTTAGTTAGATTCTGATATTGAATATTTATCATCAAGACAAATGTCTCTTTACTCTATGGAAGAGTTTGGTAGCTCTACCATTGAAATTTTTCTAGGAAAAACACTGAATATCAACAAAAATTTGGAAAAATTACAACAGGAAGAGCTAACCAAAATCTTGCAAAACATTCTACTGCATTTGCATGGGAGTATACTGACATGAAAGGTATCAACCCTAAAACTTGCATCCATCATATCTATATCGAGGAAAATAGTAGACCAATCAGACAACCTCAGAGAAGGATGAATCCAAATCTTAGGGAGATAGTGAAAGAAGAGCTCCAAAAACTACTCAATGTAAATTTCATTTACCCAATTTCAGATAGCCGATGGGTTTCTCCTTTCGTTATAGTACCCAAAAAGAATGGTAAATGGAGGGTATGCATTGATTACAGGGAATTGAATAAAGCAACTTTGAAGGATCACTTTCCTTTGCCCTTTATCGATCAAGTATTACATACATTAGCAGGCAAAAAGTATTTTTCATTTCTGGATGGTTTTAGTGGTTATAATCAAATTCAAGTAGCACCTGAAGATTAGGATAAGACCACATTTACCTGTCTATGGGGAAATTTTGCTTATCAAGTGCTTCCTTTTGGATTATGTAATGCACCCGCAACATTCCAAAGAGCAGTACTAGGAATTTTTTCTGATCTAATCCATGATTGTGTAGAAGTATATATGGATGATTTTATAGTTTATGGTGATTCATTTGAAGAGGCATTAGAAAATTTGGAAAAAATCCTTATAAGATGTAAAGAAACAAACCTTTCACTAAGCCATGAAAAATTCTTTATGATGTTTATTGAAGGTATTGTTTTAGGACATCATATTTCAGGGGATGGAATTAAAGTTGATAGATCAAAAGTTGAAGTCATCTCCAAGTTACCTATTCCAAATTGTCAAAAAGATGTTAGAAGTTTTCTGGGATTTACTGGATATTATAGAAGATTTATAGAAAACTTCACCAAAATAGCATCTCCACTCTTCAAACTGCTTACAAAAGACTGTGAATTTAAATGGGGTCCTGATTGCCAATCAGCATTTGAAACTTTGAAAACAAGAATATCTGAAGCGTCTATCTTGAGAGGACCAAATTGGAAACTTCCTTTCCATATTTCTACAGATGCTTTAGATACAGCTCTAGGGGCTGTATTGGGACAGAAAGATTTAGTTCCTTATGCCATTTACTATACCAATAAAAATTTAACTCCCACTGAGTTGAACTATACTGTAACTGAAAAAGAGTTCTTAGCTGTTGTTCATGCAATCAATAAGTTCAGACATTATATAACAGGCTATGAAAATTTTATTCATACTCATCATTCTGTAATTAGATATCTAATGAACAAACCTGTTACTAATGGCAGAGTTACAAGGTGGCTCCTACTTTTACAGGAATTCAATATTATTGTGTTAGATAGACCAGGGAAACAAAACACAGTAACTGATTTCTTGTCTAGGATTCAGAATACTAAAGAAGATTCTCCTGTAGAGGACAAGTTTCCTGATGAATATTTATTTGCAGTAACTACTAAGACTCCTTGGTATGCAGATATAGCTAACTATTTGGTTACAGGGAAACTACCTCCACATTTATTTCCTGGTGAAAGAAGAAAGATTATTTAGGAGAGTTCAAAATATTCATGGATTTCTAACGAATTGTTTAAAACGGGGCCAGATCTTGTGATCATAAGATGTGTTAGGGAAGATGAGATGCCTGATATTCTCAAAACATGTCATGATGAACCATGCGGCAGACACTTTGCTGACAAAAGGACAGCCTATAAAATCCTCTTTTTAGGATATTATTGGCCATCCCTCTTCAAAGATGCAAAACAATATGTCAAAAGATGTGATAGCTGCCAAAGAGTAGGGAAACCTACCCTCTCAAATGAAATGCCATTACAACCATAGGTACTCATCGAACCCTTTGAAAAATGGGCTTTAGACTTCATTGGACCTATTAACCCACCATCTAAACAAAGAAAGTATATATTGGTAAGTACTGATTATGTCACTAAGTGGGTAGAAGCCAAAGCATTATTTTCTGCTACTGAGCATTCAATTGTTAGTTTTCTTTATGAGGATATTTTTACTCGCTTTGGTGTTCCAAGAGAAATTGTGACAGATCAGGGAGGTCAATTCACATCCAAACTGATGGAGAAGCTGATGGAAGAGTACAAGGTCAAGCACAGAAGTGGAGTCTACAAACAAAGTTATTGAAGGCATCATTACCAAGACTGTTCATCTACACAGAAGAGATTGGGCAGAAAGGCTTCTTGAAGCCTTATGGGCCTACAGAACTACATGGAGGAATACAACATGACATTCTCCCTATGAACTTGTTTATGGGAAAGAAGTTCTGCTTTCCATTGAGTTCCAAGTTAGAACCTTCAAGATGGCAGTTCAATTGGGAATGGATATATCAGAAGCCCAAAAGCATAGAATGGAGCAGTTGAATGAACTAGATGAAATCAGACAAGAAGCAATCCTAAGAACTAATCTAGTTCAATATCAAAGAGCTAAGTGGCATGACAAATACATCAAGGAGAAAAAGTTTCAAGAAGGAGATTGGGCATTGCTATTTGATTCCAAGTTCAAATATTTCAAAGGTAAATTTCAGACTCATTGGCTTGGGCCATATGAGATTGACAAAGTCTTTAGCAATGGAGTGGTAAGAATCAAAACCATTGATGAACATCAAATTCCTCTTATTGTGAATGGTCACAGATTAAAGATCTATCATAAGCCACTCTCAAAGGAGGAATTTGTCAAAATCTTTCAAGATAATTCTGCAATAAGGCTGGTGAAGAAGAATCCTTCTTCTCCACCAGCCTAGTCTTTGTTCTTTTCTGTTTTAAAAAAAAATAAAATAAAAATTGTATAAGCCTGAAAACCAATCACTGATTGGCAGTCTTATACAGAAAATACAGGGCAAAAATCAGAAACTTTTGATGCCCTATATTTTCCAAAAAAAATTCCTCTCACTTTTAGTTTCATGTCATTTCATTTCATTTCGCTTCACTTCATTTCATTTCATCTCATTCCGCCAATAAAATCCCTTTTATGACTAGTTTTCATATATCATTCGCTCAGTCATCATTCATTTCCATCCATCTCCATTCAGTCATATGTTCACTGTGTCAGTTTCCGCAGCTAAAAAATGATTTCACAGCTAGTTGTTGATTCCGCAGCTAACACTCTGTTATTCAGTACTGACAGTCATATGTTAGCCAAATAATGATGAGAACCAAATGCAAGTATGACAAAGGAAAATATTTTGAAGATATAAAGCACCTAAAGCACCATCAGGAAACAGCTAATCAAAGGTTAGTGGACGGAAGTGGCAAAATTCTAAGGTATGAGCAAGATTCATTTCAAATAGCATTTTAAAGCACATTCTATATAGTTATGAAACCACTAGCTCCATTATGTGTAATAATTAGCATTGATAGCTTTCATAACCGCCCCATGGCCTTTACATGATTCCACCATGAACTTTGCATTAATTTTTAACGGCCTCATGATCCGCCTCTGAATTTAACTCGTGTTTATTTGTATGTTGGCATTCCACCTGCTGAACCGGGTAATTATGAGGATGTAATTTATTTGATCACGGCTCTTTCCCGCTGCACAAATCCACAGTCATTTTGAGAACATGCTCACGCCTATTCCACAGCCTTCTAGTTCAAAAGCCAGCTCACTCCATTTCCATACTATCCCATTGAAGTTGTGTTTGTTATTTCTGGCCTGTTTACATCTCTGTGAACTTATTCTCATTACATGTTCTCTGCTCTTTGTTTACAACTACTAGTTTTTTTCCACAAACCTTCTCCATTCCCCACTAACACAACCGTTTCACCTCCGTCAATCCATTACTCACAGTCCATCACTCCCAAACGTATTTTAAGGTAGGAGGAAGGAATGGGTTTTCTGCTAAGAGCGAAACCAGACAGGCCTAAATTCATGGAGAGGTATCCACAATTGAAAAGCATATTAAGGAAGGCACGGTGGCTGCAGTTCATCTAGAAATTCAGAGGTTACAATAAAGAAGTCACGAAGACATTTGCAAGGTCTTTTAATGGCGTGGAAGTTGAGGTTGGAGATCTTAAATTTTCAGTCATAGAGGCATCTATCACAGCAGCAACGGAACTCCCACAGGAGGGGGAATGGTGGTTCAAAAACAAAAACTTTGATGAGAGGGCCTGGAGGATTATCTTACGTAATCCAGGTATGGATATAACCATTTTCAAACGTGGAATCCCTGTCTCTGCTCTAGAGGAAAAGTGGACTAGTTTATTATTGATAATCCAGAAGTTTATTACATGTGAAGGACGGTTTGGGTCCATGTATATGTACCACATCCGGTTGCTAATGAATTTTCTAGAAAATCAAACCATCAATTTGCCTTACTTTCTATTGAATAGCCTGAAAAAGATGTCCATAACTGTACAAAAGAATCTGGAGGACATAGAACCCCACCTTTACCATCACGGCCTTGTAAAAATTTTGATTGAAAAATAGTTGAAGGAAAAGAAGGACACCTGGGAACAGTTCTTGATTAGAAACTTCTTTCAGTATCCACCTGAAACACCCGAGAGTAGCTCAGCAAGGAAAAGTATGAGAAGGAAAATAAGTGTGAACATTCAGGACACTCCTACTAACATAGCTGAAGAAACTAATAAGGAAGAGAAGTTGTCTGAAAGTAGGAAGGAAAGAACTGAGGTTAGGAAGCAAAGAAAACTAAAGGGGAAAAGAAATATTGAAGCTGTCTATCAAACCCTAGAACCTTCCTCAGAAGAGGATCAAATACTTTCTGAAAGATTAATTTACCTTCAGGAACAATCAGCTGCAGCAAAGAGAAAAGGGAAAGAAAAACAGAGTGTGGAGAAAGGAGACACTAGCTCATAGAATCTAAGGAGGAGCTCCAGACTTAAAGGAAAACTGAAGAAAGTACAAACTAAAGGGCCCCACTTCATTGATTTAGGAGGGGAAACACTGGAACAATCTCCAGAAATCCCTCCTGGCCGTAGCCCACAACATACTCCTATTTCTCAACCAGATTTTGAGATCAGTCCTTCTCAGCCAAATTTTGAGATCAGTCCTTCTCAACCAGATTTTGGGGACAGCCCAAGAAAGGCTACACCTGAGATAGATCCAACCCAGCAAGAAATGTATGATTTTATTGAGTTGTTGGAGAAGACTGCCATAGATCAAGGCACTTCATCTACCCAGCCTAATACAGCCCAAGAAGCTCTAATCCAATCACTAAAACAGGAAGTTTTTGAACTGGAAATCCTAAATAGACACATCAAAAGAGAAACTAAAACATTGAAAGAATAGAGCAGGTTGGATAAGATTATTCACAACAACACCATGTTGCATCTTGGGCTGTGGTAGAAGAAAAATAGGAAATTGAAGAAAAAGAGCAGGAGGTTGAGCAGAGCTCTCATCAACCTTAAATTCAAGTGCCTAATGAGAAAGCCTAAGATGACAGTGGTACCAAGAAAGAAGAAAAGAAGGCTAGATGTATTAGCAGAGGTCTTAGAACACATGAACTGAAGGGAGGATGGTCACAGTTTTGGTTGCATGAGGACATGCAACACCTTCGTAGTGGAGGTATGTTGAGCCCTGAAACTACAATTTCTACACACTTTTCTAGACTTTTTCCCCTCACCAGTGCCTCACAAGCTATTAAATATCATTACATATTGATTCTGAGAGTGCATTTAAGTGGTTTTCTAACTATGTTTTTGTGTTTGCTATTTGACTTAGATTTTTCTCATCAGCTGCAGAATGCAGCCACTTTCTGCAGCTGACATGAGATTCCGCAGTTGTTTTTGTTGATCTCTAGGTTACAGGTGTCAGCAAGCAAAACAAGGCACGTGGGAAGTTCAAAAATGTTTTGGACATGGACCAGGTCCTATTGGTTTAGCCAGATTCGTAGAGGAAAGCCTTGGTCAAACGAGGAGTTCTAAGGCAAACAGGTCTCTGTTTTCAACACGTGAAGGGTCCAAGACTGTTCCTAGATCCATGGATTCATTTTGACAGCTGTAGATTGCCTCCACGACGCAAATCCAACAGCCACCTCTTGGTAGATTGAATGATCATGGAATCCAACATGCTAAGCTCACGGATGTTGTCTTTTTACGTGTCCTCTGCTGAAGGTGTTCCATAGGAAAAACAGTTATCTAATTTCCTTTATAAATAACGCATTTGCAAATGCATGTAGCTAGTTTTTTTGATGTAATTTTGCTGTTAGTTCATGTACTGTGCCGTGACATTGGTCCTACTGTTGTAACAAGAGGATCCTTCCTCTATTTTGCAATATAACAAGACTCTGTTTTATATGATTGTGTGAGCGTAATTTCGGACTGACAGCGTGTTAACCAAGGCCATGCAGAGGGCCCCTGCTGGCTAAGGTTTCGTTCTTTATTTCTGTAAAGTTTTCATATGTTATTGTCTTATTTCCATTGTAGATATTTCATAGTTTGTTCACTTGTGTATATTTCATATTTTAGTTATGATGTTAATGTTTCATTCCTGTACATGATTTTCCAAGCATTGTATATTTTTGCTAACACTGATCAGTGTGTTTCAGGATAGGCTAGGCTCGAGCATTTTCATACAATTTTTGCAATAAATAGTGACATGAGATTGGCCTCTCTGTTGACTTTGTTTTTCTTAGCTTTCAATTTCGGGTATGCTTTGATTTTAGTCTTATTCATTTGCTGTTGATAGTTAGTGTAGATATCAAATTCTTCATGTCATTTAACGTTATCTCCAGAGCCATGGCTTAACCCCGAAAATCTACTTAGCGAGCTATCGGATTATGAGTGAGGTGATTTGATTTTACTTTCATTTCTACAATTAGATATCAAGTTCTTCATGTTATTGACGTTATCTCCAGAGCCATGGCTTAACCCGGAAAAGCTACTTGGCGTGCTATTGGACTATAAGTGAAGTGACTTGATTTTATTTTCATTTGCAAGTAGGTAATTTAGATACCAATTCCTCATGTTATTGAAGTTATCTCCAAAGCCATGGCTTAACCCCGAAAAGCTACTTGGCGAGCTATCGGACTATAAGTGAAGTGAATTGGTTTTACTTTTATTAGTTTGCAGTTTTTGATTTGTTTGAGTGCAATATCTTAACTTTTATTTATGTATTTAGATGAGCAGCAGAGATAGTGATTTCATGATCAGTAGTTTATCATTTGTTTGATTTGAATAGTTGCACATTTACATTCTTGTTCAAGTACTAATTTCATCACTAGTATGTTTTGAGATCCTCTGAAGTGTTAAGCTCTGGAAGTCATCATAAAGGACATAATTGCTTTAAAATCTATCTCCATACTTGCCTTCTAAAGTATTCTTAAAACTTAGGAATAAGGTTTCCATTCGCATTAGGAGATAAACCAAGATAAAAACCCCAAAAACAAAATAAAATTGAAAACAATAAAAAGTAAGAAAGAGGTTGTCTTGCACATATAGTGCGCCACACTTCATCAGTTTACGACTCCCAGATTGATAATCAATGTAGTAATTTAGGACATACTAAATTGACTAAACACTTACAACTCCCACTGCATGTGAAATATCAGGCCTTGTGCATACCATTGCATACATTAAGCTTCCAACTATTGATGCACATGGAACTTTAGACATATAAGCCATTTCTTCCTGAGTCTTGGGACACTCCTCCTTACTTAGTTTGAAATGGCTAGCCAAAGGCATACTAACTGGTTTTTCATTCTGCATATTAAATCCTTTCAACGCCTGTTTTAAGCCATACAAGCTCTTCTTCAACTTTCACACTAGTTTCTCTTTCCCTTTTACCTCATATCCTTGTGGCTACTGCATATATATCTCTTCCTCCAAATCCCCATGGAGAAAGGTTGTCTTTACATCTAACTACTCAAGATGAAAATCTTCAGCTGCTACTAGACTTAAAATAGTTATGATTGAAGTCATTTTAACAACAAGAGAAAATATATCATCAAAGTATATACCCTTCTTCTGTGCAAACCCCTTCACCACAAGTCTAGCTTTATACCTTTTTCTACCTCCATCTTCTTCCTTCAACATGTAAACCCATTTATTCTACAATGTTGTTTTACCTGTAGGCAACCTGACTAATTCCCAAGTCTAGTTATGTGCTAAGGAGTCCATCTCTTCTTTCATGGCTTGCTCCCACTTCTTTGTGTTTCTACCTGCACTGCTTCTTCATAACATTCTGGTTCACTAGAATCAGTCAACAATACATAATATAATGAGGGAGAATATTGTTCAGGGGTCTACTTATCTTGGTAGATCTTCTAACACCACTTTCAGGTGTTTGAAGTGCTTGTTGTTGTTGTGGTTGTTGTTGTTGTTGTGGTTGTTGATCATTATGATTTTCAAGCACCATCACTTTTTCTGTGATCTCATCAAGCACTATGTATTCTCTATTTTATTTTTCTTGTTTATTTTCCTGCAGCTGATCCTTATACAAAACATTTTCATTGAATATGACATCTTTACTTCTAATGATTTTTTGTTTTTCATAATCATAAAAGTGATAACAAAAATCATTAACACCATATCCAATAAAGGTACATTTCTTTGATTTTGCCTCAACCTTTGTTTTATTTTCTTTATTAATGTGGACAAAGGCTTCACAACCAAAAGTATTTAAAAATGAGTAGTTTACCTTTTTACCTGTCCATGCCTCCTCTAGAATACCACCATCCAAGGAACTTGAAGGCCCTCAATTTATTAGATAAACAACAGTATCTACAGCATCTTCCCAAAATTGTAAAGGAAATCCTGCATGCAATCTCATGCACCTTGCACACTCCATGATTGCCCTGTTCATCCTTTCTGACACACCATTTTCTTGTGGTGTTCCTGGAATTGTCTTCTCTCTGTGAATTCCATTCTCTAAACAGTACCTATGAAATTATTTGCTGCAATATTCACCTCCATTGTCTGATCTGAGACACTTCAACCTTTTTCTTGTCTCATTTTCAACCAAAGCTTTCCATTTCTTGAAAGTATCAAATACATCAGATTTATTTTGAATACAATAAATATAGATTTTTCTGGTTGCATCATCAATAAAAGTAACATAATAGCGAGAGCCACTGAGAGATGATACCTGACAAGGTCCCCATACATCTATACACACAAGCTCTAATTTTTCGCTTTTCTTTTCTTTCCCAACTCTGAGGAATCTGCTCTCTTATGTTTTCCATAAACACAATTCTCACATAATTTTAAATCAACAAGCTTCAAACCTGGTAACAAATTTCTTGAGTGAAGAATCTGCATCCCCTTCTCACTCATGTGCCCGATCCTATGATGCCACAATGTCATATCTTCTCCTGTAGAGGTTAAAGCATTAACAGAATTAGAAATACCATTGAATAAATACAATGTACCAACTTTTTCTCCTTTTGCTATTACCAGGGCTCCTTTAGTGACCTGCTAAGTTTTATATGTAAAATTAGTTACACAGCCTTCACCTCCCAACTGCCCTGTTGAAATTAGATTTTCTTCAGACCTGGAACATGCCTTACCTCCTTCAATAGCCATTGATTTCCATTCTGCTGTTTTATGAAAACTATACCCATTCTAATGATTTTACAGGGTTTATCATCACCAATCGAACCTGTCCAAAATCTCCTTGAACATAATCATGAAAATGTTTCCTATCAGGTGTGGCATGGAATGAGGCCCCTGAATCTACCACCCAGGAATCAATAATATTTTCTAATGAAAGAATCAAAGAATCTTGCAACACATCACCTGTCACATTCGCTTCATGATTGTTTTCTTGTTGTGTGTCTCCTTCTTTTCCCTTCTGAGACTTGCAGTCTTTCTTCAAGTGTCCTTTCTTCCCGCATTTCCAGCACACTATCCCTGATCTGGACTTGGATCTGCCTTTCCTTGACTTACTGCGATATCCTAGGCTCTTTCCTCTTTCCATTTTTCTTCCCCTAGTCTCTGCAGTCAAAGCATTACTTGATGTCTCACCGGAGCTTTTTCGTCGCATTTCCTCGCTAAGGATTGACCGAAAACATCATCAAAATTTAAAGTACTAGATCCCGAGACAGAGTTACTAATTACCATAACTAAACCTTTCTAACAATGAGCACAGAAATGACAGAGCCCTAACTTCATCATCAAAAGTTACCCCTACAAAACTTCACTGACTGGTAATTGTATTAAATTTATTTAAATGATCAGCAACAGATCCACCTTCTGACATTTTCATATTAAATAAACACTTCATAAGAAATACCTTATTTGAGGCCAAGGGTTTTTCATATAGTTGGGCCAATGTTGACATTAAACCCTCTATTGTCGTTTCCTTTGAAATATTAAAGGTTACCAACACCGCTAGGCACAGCCGTATTGTTCCAAGTGCCTTTCTGTCAAGAATATCCCATTCTGTGTCTATCATAGTCATCGGCTTCTTTGTCTTTCTGCTCAATGGTTGGTACAGATCTTTCTGGTACAAACAATCTTCCATCTGCATCTTCCATAGCTGGTAGTTTTGGCTGTTAAATTTTTCGACCCTAAACCTACCATCTTCCGCCATTGCTCCCACTTGAACAAGGAACTCTTCTCTCCTACGAGTTTATCAGCCAAATAGACCTTCGGCTCTGATACCAATTATTAAAATATTGCATAAATATAAACACAGAAAACACATAAAACAAGAGAGACACAGATATACATGGTTCACCCAATTTGGGCTATGTCTACGAAGAAACAATGAGTCCTTCCTTTTATATTATCCAACAAACTGAAGAGATGCAACCTACAGCAGATCCGCTATAATTCCCTCTTCGATCTCACATAATCTCCTCTCTCTTTCTCACTCAGAATACAGATCTACATAGATGCAATACAATTCCTCATATATAGCGAGGGGTTTCCTTCTAGGGAAAAAAACCCTAAATTAAACATAACTTCTACCATCAGATCTCCGCCTAATGAACAGCCCAGATTGATTATGAAATTACCACATTTTACAAGGCAATTTTACATCTATTTTTAGATTTGGGGTGCTGCCCCCGATCCCCCACCAGGGGGGACTCCCAAAGATCACAGCCCCCCCTTGCAGTGCAAATGTTATGGGTGGTGTTTCTGCCACATTATAAACTGGGGTCCAATGCGGTGATACCTATAAATAAAGAAGATAGTCAGGCTCCACACCCAACACAGGTATGATGACGAACTTTGCAAGTAGTCCAATCACTTAAAATGTTAGTCAAATATTTTTCTAAAAAAGGAGTGCAAACAACATGTATGTGTTACCTAGTCTTTGATGTAATGGCTTGTCTCCTCCCTTACTTGGAATCTCATGTTGGATTACTCATGTGTAGTGTGTACTCATGTCATCATATACCCATGCAAACCCATCCTAGTACTATTTGATCAAGCGGTCAACGATTTGCTGCTGTTGCGGTGTGTAGTTTGTACCAAGGCTCGTTATCTTCGGATCATGATAGGTTCCCAGGTTTCTCTGTTCGCTCGTAGTGTTGGTCCTTTGTGTGTTCAACATGAATGCTTCATACTCAGCATCATTGTTTGTGCCTTTGAACTTCACACAACTCGAAATCATGCATTGTCTGTCATTTCAGGTGGTTGAGATACACTCGGTCCTTGAGCCATCATGTGTTTCTGATTCGTCAGGACTCATGGACCACAACTCGTTTATACATGGACTGTTTGGCATGCTAGTACTACTGCTTCTGTTGTTGCTGCTACTACTACTACTATCAGAAAAATAAATTGTACAAGTTTCATTACCATCAGTTGGGCAAGGAAGGAGTCCCAACTACTTGTTTGATGAGGTTGGAGTTGCCCATGCAAGATAACACTCCAATATCTTTTCCAGGAGGCAGTTGCCAAACATGAGTTCTAGGAAGGCCAACGGTTTGCTCTCGCCATTAAGGGGAGTGAAATTTTGTTTCATGTATCTCTTGGATAACACCCGTATTTGGTTGCATTTTCCCTTGTACGAAAGCCACATGTGAGAACAGTCTGTAGAAAAATATCCATCTAGCTTACTGAACCAGTCTCTGCTGAGTAGTAGGCCACATGCTTCCAGTATGTCCACAACAACTATGTTGATGCATTGGTGGACTCGATTGTCATGAGATAGTTGGATGATCATGTCTCGCAGTTCACCAATGGTTGGTACTGATGTTCGATCAAGTTGGATGATTCTCACGTATGTTTCACTCCATTGTGCATTGATCTTCTTAGTAATGGACAATGGCATGACGTTGGCTTCCACCCCAGAATCAATCAAGAAATTGTGAACATTGTAGTTGAAAACTTCAAATGAAAGAAGGAATGGGGGTAACCTGAGTTTGTTTCTTCCATCCGGAGTGTATTGAGCATAGTGGATAGTGATCCGGGAGGTGTGCATGCTCCCTTGCTGGTAGAGGTTGCATTGTTTGTTTCTGTCTGTCCCAACACACACAACATGATATCTCGCTGACTCTGGACTTTGGCTAACTCAAACAAACTGATGTTCGCTCAAGTTTTCTTCATGTCATAAACTATGTTGTAGTCTAGAGGTGGTAGACTCACCGAGGTGTCTGGGGTGGAACGGATGTTCATGCTATCAAGAGGAGTGTTTCGTAACTTGCTGCTCATGGATGTACTCTTATCCGCTGATGTATTCCTGAACTTGCTTTGTGTTTGTTGCTTTGAGGTGGCCGGTGGATAGGCCTTCTTTATCAGCTGCCTCACCTTCTCTTCCATTTCCCCAAGTGTATTGGGAGCCCCTTTACTCATAAGATTGTAACGATCATTTTGTTTTTGGGGTTGTTTCTCGGTGTTTGCCTTCGAGATTACTTGCGAGCATTAATATGTGTTAACCACATGCCCAAAACTTGGTGTTTCATCATGTGAAAACTCTTCGTCATCATCAGTGTCTTGCAGTTGATTCTGCATATCGCCTTCCACATCGAGTGTATGACTGTAGACAGAGCTAACGAATCACTTTCAATCCGAACAAGAGTTCTTAGGTGGAACTCTTCGTGGAAGGAACAAAAATTAGGATCAGTGCACTGATCGAATTGGAACACTGGCTCTTGTGCAATTTTGGAAGCAAACAGGTTGTTGCTTGATGAGATGCTTGCCTGTCTCTGTCTGGGGGGATGATTGCTTTTGAATGTGTCTATTTTCCGTTGCTTGAGTTCAGACATTTTGGTGGTCAAGTTCTTGACAAGGCGAGTGAGGGTTTCAATATTAGTTGCTTCCTTGTCTTTACCCTTGCTCATCATTGCTTGGGGCTTTCTGTTCGCATCCTTGAAGTCTTTCATTGATTCATCATCCTTAATGACTCTAATTGCATGCAAGTCCTTTTCAACAACAATAGCCTCTTCGCAGCTTTCTAAATGTGTTGGCTTTGTAGCTCGCTTTACGAACTTCACAATGGTGGTCAGCAGTGTAGACGTGTAATAGTCAATAGTGATGGAGTCATGAGGTTTAGTGTCTACTGCAAATTTGATCAAAATATGCATAAACCTCTAATTGAAGTCTTTCACTTTCTCTTTTCCCTCCATCTTGAGGCTTCCCAATTCTTTAAGTAGCATAGTTGGGGTTTTGTCATCAACAAACTTTTCAAGGAACATATGTTTGAAAGAACCATATTTTGTATGGAGTTAGGTGGAAGGTTGTGCTACTAAGTAGTTGCGCAGCCGTTCAAGGTACATGTGAACAATCTACATGCTACATCATCATAACATACCTAAAGGGTCTGCAGCTATAGGTAGAAGTTGTCTAAGTGGTCTTCTGCCTTCACCGTGTTGTTAGGGTTGAACTTGATGTTCATCCTCTCCACTCGCTTCGACATTTTGTGAAGAACAACTGGGAGAGCCAATGGTCCCTGAGTCATCCATTCAAGATTTGGGTCAGCCATCTCTTGTCTTCTTCATCCTCCTCGTCTTCTTTGTCCTCTTCCTCTCCTTTGGAGTTTGATGGTTCCGGATATGAGTATGTCAGTTTATCTCCACCTTCACCTCCTCCGCTATCTTCCCCTCTGCCTCCTATACCAGATTTCGATCCGAAGATCACAAGGGTGCCTTATTCGTCTTCAAGGAATATTGGAGGTTCCTCTCTATCTTCAAAAGATTCTTCTAGACCTTCAAGCATGGCA
Source organism: Pinus tabuliformis (assembly GCA_031772625.1). Taxonomy (NCBI): domain Eukaryota; kingdom Viridiplantae; phylum Streptophyta; class Pinopsida; order Pinales; family Pinaceae; genus Pinus; species Pinus tabuliformis. The sequence goes on from CM062811.1 coordinate 407,753,980, forward strand.
AGGACTTCTTCTTCCACCGATGATACAACAACTCCTGTGGGAGTGGCTTTTGGCTTCCTAGATATGTGTGGAAGATGCTGTACACCAGGGATCAATTTGACTTCTTTCACAAACTGGTGAGTGATGGGACGGATAGAGCGAAGGTGTTGATATGAAATCTCATGCTCAATTTTGGAAGGTGTGGAGTAACTAATTTCAAAGTCACGTGAGAGGGAGTGCGAGTTACTGCCTTGACCAAATGGTTGATGAGTGAGTGTGAGGATAATTTCAGCCATGTACAACTAGCGGTAGGAATGTTGACGGTGTTGGACCCGCCAACATTCAGGGGATCTCCCTGGTATGAAGTCTCAACTAGACCTTACACTATTTGGTGTAGGATTCCCATCCAGGACGATGGCCCGGTTGCCATTATCTTAAAGATCTGCCTCAACTCTTGCTTGTCAGCACAGGACAGTGGTTTGCTTTGTCTTCGAGAAGTGAGGTTCACATGCCTATGAGTGTAAGTGTCACTTGTGTCAATGGTTCTTTCACTATCGAGGGAGAGGGTGAGAGAGAGTTCCAGGTCAATTAGGATCAGTCTGAAAACTGCTAGGAACACACAACACAATGGGACATGTACATCTTCAAGAGGAGCAATCCACACGGATGCAACAATCACAACATACAAGGTAAGATAACATGTACAACACTCAATGGATCAGTCCGAATGAGTGCAACGGTTGTTACATCAAAATTCATGTGAAAGGTATGTCTGATGTCCGGGAGAGTAGTCTACACAGGCGAGATAGCGTTAATAACATATACAATATATTTCCATTAATAGATTATGCATTACAACAAATGAAGCGGTTCAGATGTAAAACATAGGTTACAGCAACCAAAATACCCACTTGTTGAACAAAGAGTCATGTAAGTTGAAAAGTCATGGAAGTCAAACGTTCATGAGGGTAGTTGAACAACCATAAGGGTCTATTTCACCCTTGGCTATAAATACCCCCTCATTTGTACATGAAAGGACTTTTCACCTCAACTCCTCCCACATAGCCAAGGCAATCTGTAATCTTTTCTTTGAGGAATAAGTAGTGGCTCCAACACCCTGCACTCAGGTTTAGTGATGTATGGTGTAATGATGTGTCTTGGAAATTTTGCTTAATTTAGAATCCTGCTAACGGGCCAACACATTTTCACACATGTATTGTATTTGTTGTAAGACTGATCTTTAACACTTGTAATGCATTAAGCAAAGTCTTTTAGTAGAAATCACATGAGAGAATTTTTGGCCAACGCGTTTCGAACCAAGAAGTGTGATTCATCATCAGGACCAGATGAAGAGGCAGACCATGGCAAAGGCTTAAATAGAGAGAAATGTAGAGACATTTGCCATTACTTGAAATTATGTCTGTACATTTCTCTCTATTTAAGCCTTTTCCATGGTCTACCTCTTCATCTAGTCCTGATGATGAACCACACTTGTTGGTTCGAAACGCATCGACCAAAAATTCTCTCATGTGATTTCTATCGAAAGACTTTGTTTAATGCATTACAAGTGTTAAAGATCAGTCTTACCGTTGGGTCCCTATAATACTAGTGATTACCCCATTACTATTGTAGTTGTATCCCTTATTAATATTGTTGTGCCCCTATTGTCCCCATATTTTTATTACTGTGCCCCATAGAATCCCTCTATTGTTATTTTTGTGGCTTTATATTATTATTGTTAGGTCGGCTGGGTTATATTGTGATTCCTTAGACTCCTATATATAGAAAGGAGGTTTTTTCATTTGAATCATCGAAGAATTGTTCATTTATGTAATGTAAAGGAGGTTTCCCCCTCAAAGAGGCTGAATTCTAAGGTGTTGATCTATCTTTTCTATCTTTTCTTGAGCTAGTTTCATAACATTTGGTATCAGAGCTGTGGATTCTAGGGTTTCGCTGCTCCAAACAGGTCATCACGGAATGTTCACTATAACTTTTTTTCTGCGACGTTTCAGAAGTTAAAAAAAAAACCCATTTGAGAATAAATCACGCTGAATCTCGGATCCGAATTTCAGAGCTTTTCGCACTATATTTGCGGAGATATGATATGAGGAAGTTGGTCTTTTTGCAGACTCCTGAATTAAATTCCAAACAGGTGACCTGGGGAAAATCGTCATAACTTTCTCTCTGATCATCGGATTGAAATTTCATAAGAAGGTACAAAAAGAGGACGGATTGTAGTTTCTTGTGTATATTTTTCAGAGCCAAAGGTCGAAACAGTGACTCGTGGCACATCCTACAAGTTAGATCTACTAAACTAGTCTATAATCAGGTCATCTTGGGAGATTGTGCATAACTCTTCCTTGGAAAATCCAATTTGGATCAGATTGGTGGCATTGGAAAGAGGACACAGAGGGCAACTACAGGTCGTGATTTCAGAACTGGATGATCCGAAATTGCAGAGATACATCAGATTCAATATCAAGCTTCTACAAAGTGAAAAAAGGTGTGTAGTTTTTTTTAATTTTTTGCATAAGCTTGGTTTGAAAAATTAGTTTGAATCGGTAATTGATGCCCCGAGGAAAAAAAATGCAAACACCTAGTAAGCAACCTGAAAGCTCTAGCATGACTCATGAAGAAGAGGAAGAAATGCAACATGATATATCAAAATTACGAGACCAAGTGCAACAAGTGTCACTTGCACAAAAAGCAACAGAATCTAAGATGGATGGTTTAAGGAAAGATGTAGAAGTTAAGATGGATGGTTTAAAGAAAGGTGTAGAAGCTAAGATGGATTGTTTAAAGAGAGGCGTAGAAGCTAATATGGATGGCGTGGAAGCTAAGATGAATGGCATGGATGCTAAAATTGATGGCATGGATGATAAGATGGAAGAATTGAAGATAAATATAAATAAGTTGCTACAAGAAATGGTCACTAATGGTGAAAGGGTAGTAAAGGAAACTCATGATGAGAACAAAAGAAATGTTAATCATGATTCCATAAACTCTAATGTGGGATCAAAGACCCACCATATTCCAAAAATCGATATGAGGAAGTTTGATGGCAAGGATCCCGCAACATGGATATTACAGATGGAGCAATTTTTTGATCTCAATAATGTGAAAAACACACAAAAGGTACGTATTGCAACTTTATATTTGGAACCAAATCAGTTTGTATGGTATCAATGGCTTTGCTCTCGTAAACAAATTATCACTTGGGAAATTTTTACGAAAGAATTGACAGCACATTATGAGGATACAAAATGCAACACTTTTTTTAGCCAATTGATAAGTCTCAAACAAAAGGGTTCAATAATGGAGCACATTGAGGAGTTCCAAAAATTGAACATAAGGGTAAAAAATATTCCAGAGGAGCATAGGATTGATGTGTTCATAGGGACTTTAAAGGATAATATCCAACATGATGTTCGCCTTTGGGAACCTGATTCATTAGAGAAGGCATTCAGGTTAGCAAGAAAAATGGAAAGAAAAATTATGGCAACCAGGAAGCATACCACTCACAACTATAAAGATGGAAGTGTTGTTGCCCCTAGTCTTCCACAACCTATAAGGTTGACACCACAACAATTGGAAGAAAAAAGAGCAAAAGGGCTTTGTTACAGTTGTGATAGCAAATACACTAAAGGTCATAAGTGTGCTGAGAAAAAATTATTCTACATAGATTGTGAAGAGGAAGAAGAAAAGGAGCAAGAAAGGTCAAAAGAAGAGGATATACTCCAGGAACAAAGCCTAGATAAAGAAGAAATGAATCCGACCATATCTTGTAATGCATTGGCAGGAATTACCACTCCTCAAACCATCAAGATAGAAGGACAAATCAAGAAGAAAAAGGTAATAGTGTTGATTGATTCAGGAAGTACCCACAATTTTATTCATTGTAAGGTAGCAAAAGAATTGAGTTGCTTCTTATATCCAGCACCAGAGTGTCAAGTGATGGTTGCAAATGGAGGAACAATAAATTGCTCTGGAAAGTGCCATAATATCAAGCTATCCATGGGAGAATATGTATTGACTAGCCCAATGCTTTCCATTCCAATGGGAGGTGCTGATGTTGTACTAGGAGTCCAATGGCTACAATCCTTGGGTACAATAGCTTTTAATTTTCAAGAACTTTTCATGCAATTCTCTGTGGAAGGAAAGGAAGTTGAATTAAGGGGTATTGCAGGGAAACCAGGAAAGATAATCAGCTCTAACGGTATGACAAAGCTTCTAAAAAAGGAACAAAGAGGTGTAATTGCACAATTATGTTCGCTAGATGTTTCCACATTGGAATCATCTATTTCTCCAGATCTCCAAAAAGTCTTGGACAATCATTCCAAGGTATTTGAGACCCCCAAGGGTCTCCCACCTATTCGTGATCATGATCATGCTATTCATCTGATTCCAGGAAGTGTTCCTCCAAACATCAGGCCGTACAGATATCCCTATGTCCAAAAGAGTGAAATTGAACGTATGGTTGCAGAAATGCTAGAGGCTGGTATAATTCAACCGATTCAAAGTTCTTTCTCTACTCCAGTAGTATTGGTGCACAAGAAGGATGGATCATGGCGCATGTGTCCGGATTATAGGGAGCTCAACAAGCTCACTATTAAAGATAAGTTTCCATTCCTGTCATTGATGAACTACTGGATGAATTGCATGGATCAATTTACTTCACCAAGTTGGATCTTCATCCAGGATATCATCAAATCAGAATGAAGATTGAAGACATTCTAAAAACAACATTTAGAACTCATGAGGGTCATTATGAATTTTTGGTCATGCCTTTTGGCCTTACCAATGCACCTTCAACATTTCAAGGTTTGATGAATTCCATTTTCAAACCATTCCTTAGAAAATTTGTGTTAGTATTTTTTGATGATATACTAATCTACAACAAGTCTTGGAAGGATCATGTTGAACATGTTGACAGGGTGCTACAACTATTGGAGGAGAAACAATTATATGCAAAAAGATCCAAATGTTTCTTTGGAGTACAAGAGGTGGAATATTTGGGTCATATTGTATCTCATGAAGGAGTTAAGGTAGACCCTAGCAAAATTAAAGCCATTAAGGAATGGAAAATCCCCACATCCATAAAGCATCTGCGAGGATTTCTCTGGTTGACAGGGTATTATCGCAAGTTTGTTAAGAATTATGGGAGAATAGCAGCACCTCTAACAACATTATTGAAGAAAGATGCATTTTCATGGACTCCAGAAGCAACAAAGGCCTTTGAGCATCTTAAAGAGGCAATGTGCCAAGCACCGGTCTTAGCTACACCAGACTTCACAAAAACCTTTATTGTGGAATGTGATGCTTCAGGAAATGGAATTGGTGTTGTTTTAATGCAAGATGAAAGACCCATTGCTTTTGAAAGTCGTCCAATCAAGGGAAAGTTTTTACACAAAGCTATTTATGAGAAGGAAATGTTGGCAATACTCCATGCACTTAAGAAATGGCGACCCTACCTAATGGGAAGACACTTCAAGGTAAAAATGGATCATGATAGCCTTAAATACTTTTAGAACAAAGATTATCCTCTAAAGAGCAACAAAAGTGGGTCACAAAGATGTTGGGTTATGACTTTGAAATCATCTACAAAAAAGGGAAGCAAAATGTGGTGGCAGATGCACTCTCAAGAAAGGATGAGGATGTTGAAGCATTGTTGTGCGCCATTTCTATTATCCAACCAGATTGGATAAACGAAGCAAGGGAGGAATGGAAGAATGACGAAGAAGTGTGGGAACTTATTCGAAAGTTACAACAAGACTCCAGTACGTCTGATACATTTAGCTGGCAAAATGATTCGTTATGGTACAAAGATCGCTTATACCTCTGTAAGAATTCCCAGCTAAAACAAAAGATTCTTATGGAATTGCACACTTCTCCCTTAGGAGGGCACTCAAGATTTTTAAAAACTTACCACAGGGTTAAGAAGGAATTTTTTTGGTGGGGCCTTAAATCAGATATTCAAAAGTTTGTGGCGGAATGTTTGGTTTGCCAACAAAATAAAGTTGAAACAATTAAGACACCGGGTCTATTACAACCTTTATCCATTCCAAGCCAACGTTGGGAGGAGGTTTCAATGGATTTTATCACAGGTTTACCCAAGTATGAGGGAAAGAGTGTCATCATGGTGGTAGTTGACAGACTTACCAAGTATGCACACTTTTGTGCATTATCACATCCATTTAAAGCTAGTATAGTTTCTACTGCATTTATGGAAACAATTCAAAAGCTACATGGAAACCCAAAGATTATTGTAAGTGACAGAGATCCCATTTTCACTGGAAATTTTTGGACAGAATTATTTTCTTGTCTTGGTACTCAGTTAGCTCATAGCTCATCTTATCATCCTCAATCTGATGGGAAAACTGAGATAGTAAACAAATGTTTGGAAGGATATCTTCGTTGCTTTGTATCTGATAAACAGACACAATGGGTCAAATGGTTGCCTCTGGCTGAATGGTGGTATAACACTTCCTTCCATCACATCATATTTAAGAGAAAATTCTAAGGTTCAAGCAGTGGAACATCACATCGAACATCAACAACAAGTCCTCCAACTCTTAAAGGATAACCTCGTGTTCACACAGAATAGAATGAAACAACAGGCAGATCAACATCGCAGCGAAAGAAGTTTTGATGTAGGTGATTGGGTATTCCTACGGCTACAACCATATAAGCAAATGTCCCTCAAGCAAGCTAAGAAGGATAATAAATTATCACCAAAGTATTATGGTCCGTACAAGGTGTTGCAAAAGATTGTTACTATGGCATACAAATTGGAGCTTCCTGAAACTTCTTGATTGCACCTAGTTTTCTATGTTTCATGTTTAAAGAAGGTTATAAGCGATAAGCTCCTAGTTCAAACAACATTTTCAGAACTTGACGAGGAAGGAAAAATTATATTGGAACCAGAAGCAGTCACAGAAACAAGAACTTGACAGTTACGAAATCGATCAATTTCGGAGTATCTTATCAAGTGGAAGAACTTATCCGCTGAAGATTCCACATGGGAGGATGAGAATTTTATACAGAAGCATCCAGAACTACTCAAGTGTTGAGGACAACACTTTTTTGAAGGAGAGGGGCATGTTGGGTCCCTATAATACTAGTGATTACCCCATTACTATTGTAGTTGTATCCCTTATTAATATTGTTGTGCCCCTATTGTCCCCATATTTTTATTACTGTGCCCCATAGAATCCCTCTATTGTTATTTTTGTGGCTTTATATTATTATTGTTAGGTTGGCTGGGTTATATTGTGACTCCTTAGACTCCTATATATAGAAAGGAGGTTTTTTCATTTGAATCATCGAAGAATTGTTCATTTATGTAATGTAAAGGAAGTTTCCCCCTCGAAGAAGCTGAATTCTAAGGCATTGATCTATCTTTTCTATCTTTTCTTGAGATGGTTTCATAACACTTACAACAAATACAATATATGTGTGAAAATGTGATGGCCCATTAGCAGGCTTCTGAATTAAGCGAAAGTTCCAAGACACATCGTTACACCATACATCACTAAACCTGAGTGAGAGCATTGGAGCCACTACTTATTCCTCAAAGAAAAGATTACAGATTGTCTTGGCTATGTGGGATGAGCTGAGGTGAAAAGTCCTTTCATGTACAAATGAGGGGGTATTTATAGCCAAGGGTGAAACTGACCCTTATGGTTGTTCAACTACCCTCACGAACGTTTGACTTCCATGACATTTCAACTTACATGACTCTTTGTTCAACAAGTGGGTATCTTGGACTTCCACGTTACATCACATTGATTGACAACATAGCCCATAGTGGAGATGTGTGTGACATGACTCGGCATGACTTGACATGACATTGTTGGTACATTCGTGTTGCTGCTAGAGTGCATGTTGATCTACAGTGTTGCTCGGTGATGGATGTCTTCATTGTGTATCATAGCTTCACCTCCACATGGCAAAGTGCACGGAGTCTTCGATGGTCCTTTGTTTGCTTGATGAAGCTTTAAGATGTTGTTCCTAGCTTGCATGTTGGAAGACTTGACCGACTCATCTGTTCGCGAAGGTGCATGTTCATTACATTCTTTCGTTTCACGTGCATCATTTGTTCATCCATTGGTGAACATGTCCTTCTACATGTGCTCCCTTCATTCATCCCATTCGTTGTCTTGCCATGTTTGTTGGTGTACCTGTACCTGTATGCAGTCATGACAAGACGACATCAAATCCAAAACCTCCTAGTCTACCATGACACATGATCATTTCAGATGCAGGTTACCAGGAGAGGCAACAAGGTTGCAAAGCGAGATGACGGCTCCAGCCACTGCTGATGAAAACTATGCAAGAGCCATTGAGTGATGAAGACAGGCAATCTAAGTCGACAATGACTATCTGCGAGGTCTGGATCGGCTAGGAGGAAAAATTGTACAAATTTTGGAAGGGACAGTCCAGGCTGCATGAAAGCAAGGTAGGCATGCTTTACACATTTTCCGTAACGAACAGGCAGTGGGGGCTGGACAGCCAGATGTGTGCAATTTTCCAAAGGAGCGGATCAGGCTGCATGAAGGGTCAGCAAGCAGGGATTACACAATTTGTTGGGGGAACTGCCCGGGAGATTGGCAACCAAAACTGCACAATTCCTAGAGGGAACTGGCAGTTGGTTGCTAGGGTCATTAGCAGCCAAAAATGCAAAATTCCTATAGGGAACTTCTAGTTGGCTACTGGAGACACTGGCAGCAGAAACTGTGCAATTTCTGGAGGGAAATGGCAGTCGACTGCTAGGGGTTGCTGGCAAGGGAAACTGCACTGAGGCCGGGAGACCAGCTTGCTGATCATCTCTGTGCAATTTCTTAGTTGAGCTGACTGATGGGCAACAGAAGGCCTGCTCATGAACACTGCGCAATTTATGAGATGAATAGTTGGTCGACTGTTGGGATGACTGACTGGGAAAACTGTGCAATTTTCTGAGGGAGACAGGGATGGGCACTTGGTGTATGTCCAGCCTGTCTGCACAATTTCCTCAGTCAGCTGAGTGAGCAAGTTCAGTGGCCTCTATGCAATTTTTGAGGGGGGTCAGTCTCGAGGTGACTGCCGGGTCTGTCTGTCCAGGTGGCTAGCATGAGGGTTGATTGAAATTCTTTCGGGAAACTTGAAAATACTAGCTTGGTGCTTCTGCATTGTTATGGTTGACAGTTGATTGAGTCGAAAGTGGGGTGATGGTCCAGCTGTCAAAGGGCATTTTGGTTGTCATAACTTCAACAAAAATGACTAAGTGTGTGAATGATCGAAAGATACGTAGGTGATCATACGAACACACACTCACATGACTCGACAATGAAATGACCCAAACCATCCAGTGCATATCAACTCCAATACTCTAGTCAATAATGATGTGAAGGGTGTTGATCCATTTTCAGATGAAGAACCCCTTTATCCACAATCCAAACTTCCTGCAAGGTATGTAAAAAAACATCACCTAGCTGACCAAATTGTTGGTGACTTCAATACAGGTGTGTAGACAAGAAGAAGATTTTTAAATACCCCTACTCAAGCATGTGTAGCTATGTTATCTATGATAGAACCAAATGAGTTTTCTTAGGATTTCCAAGATGACAATTGGTTAAAGGTCGTGAATGAAGAGCTTGATGACACTGAGAAAAATAGGAAATGGGAGCTTGTTCCTAGACCAACAAACAAGAATGCTATTAGCACGAAGTGGGTTTTCAAAAACAAATTGAATGAACATGGTGAAGTGATAAGAAACAAAGAAATGTTAGTTTGCAAAGCTTATGCAAAAATTGAAGCCTTAGATTTTTATGAGACCTTGCTCCTCTTGCTTGATTCAGAGAGATTCACATGTTCTTGGCTTTTGATAGTTTCAAGAAATTGAAGATATATCAAATGGATGTCAAACTTTCCTTTTTAAATGGATATTTAGAGGAAGAAATTTATATTGAGCATCCTGATGGTTTTAAATTATCATATAAGTCTGATTATGTTTGCAAGTTGAAAAATTCCATGTATGGTATCAAGTAAGCTCTAAGAACTTGGTATTCCAAGTCGGATAGTTATTTTCTCAAGTGTGGTTTTAAAAGAGGTGTAGTTGATATTAAATTGTATTTGAAATCTAATAATGGAAAATTTTTAGTGGTGGTTTTCTATCTTGATTATATTAATTTTTCCAGTGATTCAAATCAACTAACATGCTAACTTGCAGCTGATATGAAGGCAAAATTATAGATGTCAATGCTTGGATAACTTTCTTATTTCCTTGGTTTGCAGATTGCACAATATTCCAAAGGAATATTTATCTAACAATGCAAGCATCTCAAGGAAGTTTTGAATAAATTTCGCATGAAGGAATCTTCTTTGTTAAGCACTCCAATGGTTACATGTTGTAAACTTAGTAAGACTGATGAATCACCAGAGGTGGATCATACTTTATATAGATCTATTATTTGTACCCTCTTATATTGACAGCCTCAAGACTAGACATCATGTAGGTAGTTGGTATTGTTGGAAGATTTTAAGTAGCCCATAGACAGAGTCATATTTTAGTAGCCAAAAGGATTCTTATATATCGAAGAGCCATAATGGACTATGGAATTTGGTACCCGAGAGGTAGATATTTTTGAGACTATTTTCACTAATGTTAATTGGGCATGTGATATAGATGACAAAAACAACACTAATGGTGGTTCTTTATTTCTTGGTGCATGTCTTGTTTCATGGTTGAGAAAGAAGCAAGCTTCAATTTCTCTCTCTATTGTTGAAGTAGAATATATAGAAACAACTTCATGTTGCACTCAACTATTATGGATGAAGTAGACTTTACAAGATGTGCAAGTGAAATATGATCAGCCAATACCAATCATCTATGAAAATACAAGTGCAATAAACATGTCCAAGGACCCTATTTTTCATTTAAAGACAAAACATATTCCAATTAAGTACCATTTTGTATGACAGAAAGTTGGAAATTAGATTGTCCAATTGGAGTATGTACCTACAAAAGAGAAGGTAACTAATATTTCACCAAACCTCTCACCAAAGATCAATTTTAATACTTAAGGAAAATATTGGGAGTAGTTCCTCATACCTCCCTCCAATATATCTTCCTCAAGATGAAGAAAGACAACCATCAAGCACTAAACATATCAAAACGAAGTTGCCAGGTCCATGGGATCAACAAGTAAGGGGGAGAACATTGTTTTCTTTTCCATTGATGTCAAAGGGGGAGAAGTACACCAAAGGGGGAGCAATACCAAAACGAGTAGAAGTAAGAGGAACATTTTTATTTTATGATTGTGTTGTTGGTATTTCCATTAATGCCAAAGGGGGAGAATGTTAGTCATAAGTTGTCTATAATGGAAAAGGAAAATATGGGTGCAAGTAGAACGATCAAGGAGAAGAGACTATGGAGCCATTTCTAATTTTGAAGATCATCTCAAGTTCTATTGGAAACTACTCAAATGGATAGAGCTCAAAAATATCTTTCCAATGCTCTATGGAAGTCTGCAAATGGTCTTATGGATCAAAAGTTATTGTTAGTCAATGTTAGGCAGGCCAAAAGTTGGTGCAAGTTTGGTGTTTGGCCAAAGTTGGCAAAGCAGAGTGAATGTTAAACAATGAGAAACTTTGTTGGTGGATCGCGTGCCACACGTCCCCTTTAACCCATTAGATAAATTGCATGGTATCGTGCTCACCCAAGGGTTAATGATTATGGGGGATTTCTATGGGCTGTATTTCCAAACCACCGATCGAAATATTGTCGGTCCTCATTAATGGAGGACACCATCCCCCTTTTACCACTAAACTAGACAAGGGGGGTCCACGGAAAACCATCGATGATAATCAATATAGTGGCGCAATGGAGGTGTGGAAGTCATGCGGTAGGTAGAGTGAGCGTTTATTAGTGGAAGCAGGACCCCACAAGACACATCACCCCAAAATTTATTCCCTAGAAGATTTAAAGGGGAGCACGAGTCTAAATTTCCGGGGTAATAGAGTCAAGGAACATCAAATTTCCTACTAAATGCAGCCAAAATTATCATCTTGACCTTTTAAATTTAACAAAGAATTCAATGAAAAACACATGCTTGGGACATTCCCTTTATTGCATGATGATATGGAATATAGGCCACATGGACCAACCAGATAAGGACACATGGTGCATGTTAATTGGCTCATAGAGATGATGTAGTGACACAGTGGCATGGTGATGCCAACATGACATGTGGCACTAAGAAGGGTGAGACATGTGACATGTATATTTTTAATTTTCAGGTACCCAAGTGGGACAAAAATGAGTGACACGTGGAATCCATGCAAAGGTGACATATAGGTTGGAAAACACGTTAGCCCAGAGGAATGACCCATAGGCAGATATATCCATGGAGGTAGATTCGAGACAAGGTGACATCCAGTTGTAACACAGGTGGCAAAGACAGGTCAGCCTAACAATATTTTGATTGGTCCACGTATGTAGTGCAGGGTCCCACGGGGACATATCATCCCAAACCCCGGAAGTCTAGGCACCCTAGGAAATTTGAAATAAACTTCATATATATTTCTTTCTTCGAGAGATCCTTAAAAGAGTCTTTCCACTACTCTTTATTAGTGCTTTACCAAACTATTGATATAGATTTTTCGATATGCATGTCATGATGGTTACTTTCTTGTTCTATAAGGTTAGCTATTGAGGTGACTCAACCTTCTTTTATGTAACTATTGAGACCCATATCTTATACATATATGTGCATAAATTCTTATCCTTTCTCCATAGAAGTTTTGATACCTTTTCCTATGTGACTGTAGCTTCAAATTTTGGCCTTCCAACTAGGATTATAAGGCTTTCAATCAATTCGATTCTAACTTAGTCAACAAGTAAACTTTGAGAATGATTCTTCTAGTTCACAATGAGACACTTTACTTATTGAATTGAGTATCCACTGCCATATCAGATTTTAGAAGTTTTTGGAACTTTGAGATAATACAAAGTATAGATTTAAATGGTGATTTCAGATCTTAATCCATATGCCCAGGATTGCTTTTCTTATTTCAAAGGACTCAACGTTGATTAGTCTAGAGGTATAGTCATTCAAATTTCCAAATGAGGCAGTTTAGTTCCTCAACGTTTTGATCTTCAAGTCCTGATTTGTAGCCCTAATTGCAAAGGTATGTGCCCATAAATTTATATTTTGTAATTCATTCCTCCTAATCAACTCATCCTCCAAAACTAAGCTAGAAGCCTTTTTCTTTTGCACATACAAATTATCTTAAAATTCCTTATTCATTGACCTTATCTTTGATACCATGCTGATAAATCTAGGGCAACATAGTTAGGGTTTATTCAAATTAATTTCTCTTAGCTTTGATAGTTTCTTGTGACATTATTTTAGATTCTTTCTTCTTCTCCTTATTATTATTATCTACTTTTTATCATCAAACAACTACCAAAACATGAAGATCATAAATGGACACCAGATATAGGCACTCAATTAGGGGAAAACCCAGTCAAACTCTTACACTAGTAGATTAAAATCAAAATGATTGACCTTTTGACTAAGACAGTAACCTCCTTCAATCCTCCAAGTCAGCTTAAGATCTAAGAGTTTGACTTCGCATAGGAACTTCAACACTTAATAGAACTTCACATACTTTAATAGTCAACATAACTTCACATACTTCAGTAGACAACAAAAATTCACATAATACCATTAGTTGTACTTCATAGGAGTAGAACTTTGCATAACAACAGATCTTGGTCTAGAACCTTTTGACTGCAGCTTTATATTTTTGGTCCTGCAATATTCCATAGTCATCTTTGCATATGTGGCAGAGTAATAAAAAATTTTGGCTTGCTTCTAGATGAACATTGTTACTGATGTTGTACTTCTTTTCTATACCTTCGAACCTTTCTTTTTGACCTCCTTTTCACACCCTTTTAAATTGTAGAGATAGATTGATGATAGATGATCTCTCAATGGCTCAAATGCATGGTTGTCTATATGGTCTTCTTTTATATGGTTGAGTCCTTTCATGAGGCTGACTTGATGTCTTCTTGAATCCGACTTGGAGGATGAGGTATGACACTTTTAACTTTAAGTTATAGTAAACTAATTTCATTTTCTAACAAAGCCCGAGAAGGGTCTATAATTTTGACTTTTGACAAACCTAAAAGGCTACACTGGAGGCTTAACCTAGAAGCATGAAACTCGTGCTCATAAAATAAATTTTATAATATCTTATTTTTCTTGACAAATAGATTACATCATGACTCAAGTATATTTATGAAGACCAACACTAGTTACATTCTTTAACATAATATTGTATCAATGAATATACTAAAAACTAATTGGTTTCCTTGGTCAAATCATGAAGCACATACACCACTGAGTGCTAGCTTAGGTTGAGAAACCACTTAGTTCTTACAGTTCATCTATTACCACCACCAAATTTCTAGCTAGACACTTATATACTTGCGATACAATAACACTTGCCTTATTGTAGGTGTGATGACATTGGAGGTATTATGACTATGGAGGTGTGATGATAATGGAGGTGTGATGGTAAATAATATTTTTGTCAAAACAAGACTACGTTGAGGTAAATTCCCATGCTCACTATGAGGTGAGCGAGAGGGGTGGCTTGTTTGGAGTTGTGCAAACATATTGCGTGGAGCAATATAACTGCCACTTAGCGCTTACAAAGCCAAGGAAGCAAGTGTAACTACAAACATAAGTATCAACTATCAGTTTAGAGAAATTTATGATTAAGTTATGATTTAATATGTTTTAAAGTTTTTATTAATAATATTACAAGAATTGTGTATTTGTGATGTTGGTAAACCACTGAACCATCCAGCCCAAATATAAGAGGTTGATTGCAAAGAAAAAAATATCACCATGATAACAACAGAGTACGCAGCAAAAGCATGATAGAGTTAAATACCTTGAGAACTAAGTCATTATAGTGGCACTGGAAACCCATGATCTGCGTTGATCACCATGAGGTGCCATGACCATGTTTCATGTTATTAAAACAAGCCAGAGGGATGTCTTGCCTGTGAAAACTCTTCATGTGTGAGGAAGCCTTTCTCAGTCATAAGTTGTCATTGATAGCAAAGGAAAATATGGGTGCAAGCAGAATGGTCAAGGGGAAAATACTTTGGATCCATTTCTAGATCATAATATCAACTCAAGTTCTCTTTAAAGCTAATAAAAATGGATAAAGTTCAGAAATATCTTTCCAATGGTATATGGAAGTCTACAAATGGCCTTTTGGATCAAATTTTTTCTCAATCAAGTTAAGCGAGCCAAAAGGGGCAAAGGTTGCAGAACCAAAGTTGGTGATGGTTTTAGTTGACGCAAATTTGGTGTTTGGCCAAATTTGGTGGAGCAGAGTGACCATTAAACAATGGGAAAATTTGGTGGTGGATCATGCGCCATGTTTCCCCTTTAACCCATCAGAGAAATTGTGCATGTCCATGCCTACCTAAGGGTTAATAACAAAGGTAGTCGGGTATAGGTTGTATTTCCAATTCTAATATCGACGATCCTCATTAATAGTGAATTCCCTCCCCCTTTTAGCACTAAACTAGATAAAGGGGGTCCATGGAAAACCATCAGTTGTAAACAATATAGTGGCACAACATAAGCATGGAAGCTTCGTGGTAGGTAGAATGAGAATTGATTGGTGAAGGGAGGACCCCACAGGACATGTCACCCTAGAAGGTCTTCCCAAAAAGATTCAAATGGGAGCACAAGTCTAAAGTTCCCAAGTAACAGATCTGGGGAACAAAAAAATTCCTGCTAGATGTAGCCAATATTCTCATCTCGACCTTTTAAATATAATGAACAATTCAATGAAAAACATAGGCCTGAGACCTTCCCTTTGTCATACGATGAAATGGCATATAGACCACATGGACCAACCATATAAAGACACATGGAACATGTTCATTGGCTCACAGAGAAGACATAGTGACAAAGTGGCATGATGATGTCAACATGACATCACCATGACACATGGCACTAATGAGGGTGTGACACGTGGCATGTAGATTTTACATTTTCAAGTACCCAAGTGGGGCAAAAATGAGTCGCAAATGGAGAAAATCAGTGTGTGACACATGTTATTGCTACAGAGGTGGAATATAGGCTGGAAGACATGTCATCCTAAAGGAACGATCCCTGAAGTTTCAAAGGGTGCATAGGAAAATATATTTGAGAAGGTAGATCTAGGACATGGTGACATCTAGGTAGAACGCAGGTGGCAAAGATAGGTCATCTCAACGAGTTTGTGATTGGTCCACATGTGCAGTTCAAAGTCCCATAGAGACACGTCATCCCAAATCCCAGAAGTCTAGGAATCCCAGGAAATTTCAAAGGAAGAAAAAGGATATTCTCTGGGCTGACACAACTCTAGGACATAGTGGTAGAACAAGTGGCATAAAGATTGAGTGACAAACCATTCATAACCATGCATGTGGAAGGATGGTGGTCCCCACCAAGACACATAACCCTAAAGGATAGACCCTAGAAGAAAATAAAGGCACACCATTGGTTTTACTGAGGGAAATAAAGTCAAGGGCTAAAGTGATTGGCCTAACACTTGGTCTTGTGGATATTATGTGATCGAGGGCATGTAACAGGTATAAACGGGTCAACAACTATGGAATTTGGCATTCGTTGCCATATTTGGTGATTTTGCACCAAACTGGAAGTGCACCAAAACTTGGCAAACACAACATGAATGAGTTGGTAGTAGAAATGGAAGCATGGACATATTTAGAAACATATTTAGCAAATTAGCCAAATTTAGATATTTGAAAGTTTGGAAATTCACTACTAAGCCCTGATATTTTCTAGAATTGAGAAAAGTGGAAGTTTAACTCAATTTTTCTCATAGAGATAACAGATCGGATTTTGAAGACTAATTGAACACATCCAGAAGACATGACATAAGTGGGATATAAGAAAAAATAGTGATTTATGCATGTAAAAGAGCCGAAGTTAACTAAATATTTAAACCTAAAAATATTAGCTCAAATTCTTCATAAGCATAATTGAATTTGCAATAATGTTGTTTATTGAGAAGTTAATGTTGTTGTTGTTGATGGTGTGTATTGTGAACTAATCATTGATTAGAGATTATTGAAGGTGATTTGATGGTGTTTTGGGTGTGTGATTGAGGAGAGGTTGATTTGTTTTATGAAAAGAAGTGGCCTTCATGATTTGAGTTTGAAAATGGAATGAAAGATGAATCAATGAGGTAAAGCGAGTTGGAGTTTGCATATCAGGGGTTGCAACTCCCTCCAATAGTAGCTAGTAAACATTAGGGGTTATAGCTTGTTTTAGTAGCAGTTGATAAATCAGGGGTCATAGCTCTTTTCAATGGTAGCTGATAAACAAGGGATTAGTAGCTTCCTTATGATTGTAGTCAGAGAACTTTGTAACAACAAGTAGAAGCTTTCCTTTCTGAAAGTAATTGTAGAAAATATTGAATAATCTATGTGTCAAATATGTTCTTCTTGTCATTGATTCTTGTAATGCTCATCTGAATGGTTGTTGAAGTGTTTATTAGTGTCCTAGAATTATTTACTTGTGAAATAAAGTTTTAAGATTCTCACAATACTAATTCACCCCCCTCTCAGTATTTTCTTGGTTTCTGACAATTGGTATCAAAGTAACCATGTTACTCCAAGATTAGTTTAACAACTAGAAGAAATATCAAGGGCCAATGGCAAGCCAAGACAAAAGGAGTCAACCTTGAAAGCAGATAAGAAGCCCGAGGAAGAACATAATGGTTCATGTTGTGAATCAGAGGAAGAGGAAGCTAAGTTCATGGGGAAGCTCAAGAGAGGCTCGGGAAAGTACAAATGTAAGCTATCTTTCAAGTGCTTTAACTGTGGTAAAGTAGGTCACTTTGATTCCAAGTGTCTATAAAATAAGAAGAATGAATATGACCCCAAAGATAAGTTTAGAAATGTGAAAAAGGATAAAAGGAAGCCTAAGAAGAAAAGGTTCCACACCCAATATTACAACTCCTATGAAAGTGAAGGCAGTCAATCTTCAGATGAGGACAAAACCTATGAAAGAACAAAGGAATTTATGCTCATGGCCTTAAAAATTATGGAAGTAGAATTTATTGGCTTTGATGGAGAAGGGTTGAAGTTGACTTAGAAGGAGAGCTAGTCAGTTCTCTTGAAGAGATACAAAGGCTGATGAAGAAAAATAAAACACAAAAGGAATTTTCGATTAAGGACAAATTTGAAGCTATTGAACATCTACTCCTACAAATTGAAGAAGGTAACAATATTCAAGAAACTCTCAATTAACAAATCAATGACAAAATTCAAGCATGTGAAAGTCATGAAGGAGGAATTTTCTTTCTAATGAAAGGACTTGAAAAAGATAAAACCTAGTTGAGATTTAATGAAAAATTTGGAAAAGGGACTGAAAATTTGAATGAACTTCTTGAAGCACAAAGAGTCCCAAATAACATACCAAGTCTTGGATTTTAGGAGGAGTCAAGCTCAATAGATGAAATAAAGGGCAAGAAAACCATCACTTTTGTGCAAGCAACCAAAATTGGAGGCAACGCAGCAACCAGAGATGACAAAGCGCAAAAAAAGAGATAAAAGGGAGAGCGTAGTCTAATATTCAACCAAAGAAAAATCAACTATTGCAAAACAAAAGGAGGAATTCAACTTAGAAAAAGTCAAATAATTCAGTAGAGGAAAATCAAATTTCATTTAGAACATCTAACCAATCTTCAGAAATTGTTTTTCTCCCAAGTATGAAGACATCTTTCTAGGCTACTATTTTACTTGTACAAATTATGGGCACAAGGCAGGAAACTGTAGGGTGAATTTTTCATTTAGACAGTTCAGGTCATAAGGGAGAATTTATCAATTTGCAAATTAGAATTTCAGCCAGAGGAGGAGCACTATTAGACTTAGAAATTCATTCTCTTCTTTGAAAATTTTGATTCAATGCTATATATGTAAGAAATTTGGCCATAGGTCAGTTGTTTGTAGATTAAAAGACAAAATGCCTGACCGAGAAATCAAGCAACAAGCCAACAACCCAAAATTGGAAGGAAAAGGAAAACACAAAGAGCTATAATGTGGTTTTATATGCTCATAATGAAGGGAGTAATTGGTATGTTGATGGTGGTTTTTTCAGGCACATGTTAAGAGATAAGAGAAACTTCTTGTCATGGAAACTAGTCAACAAAGGTAATACAACCTTTGGGAACAATTTACCTGAGAAAATTGTGGGCAAAGTAATTGTCAACATAGCTAATGGAAAATTTAAATCCAAGGACATGTTATTTCTTGATAGGTTGAAGAATAACTTACTCAGTGTCTCTCATATCTGTGACCAAGTCTATGATGTGTTGTTTAAAGGTAAGAATTCTCAAATTAAGTATGCAGGAATAGGAGAGATAGTAGATGAAGTTGTAAGAATAGAAAATGATGTATATGTTATAAAAGAAAAGGTAGAGAGGTGTTGATTGTCAAAGAATGATGAGAGTTTGATATGGCATCAAAGGCTAGGACATTTGAATTTTGATCAGATTTTCAAATTGGGCAAGAAGGATTCTATTAGAGATCTACCAAAGCTTTCAAAGCCAAAGAATACTATTTGCAAGTCCTATCAAATTGGAAAACAAGTGCGAGTACCATTAAAGATAAAGGAGAATTCATCAACCAGGCCATTGCAATTAGTACATATGGACTTATATGTTCCTTCAAGAACTCATACACCCATAGGTAAATTTTATTTCATACTCATTGTTGATGATTTTAGCAGAATGATGTCGGTAGTATTTCTTAGAGAAAAAATAGAGGCCTTTGAGAAGTTTAAAAACATTAAGGCCATGGAAGAGAATGAGACTGATTGTAAAATAAAGGCATAAGGTCTGATAATGGAGGTGAGTTTAATTCAAAATAGTTTGATGAAGTTTTCAATCAACATGGTATTAAAAGGCAATTTACAATAACATAAACTCCACAACAGAACAATGTAGCTAAGAGAGCCAATTGATTAGTTTAGCAATTAGTTAGAGCCATGACGGGAGAAAACAATATTCAACATATATATTTGGTTGAAGCTATTCACACATCAATGGTGATTCTAAAAAAATCACACTTCAAACCAAATAGTGATAAAAATTCATATGAACTCTGGTATGGAAGACCTGTTACAATCAAGAATTTTAGAGAATTTGGAAGCAAGTGTTATATCAAAAGGAATTATTAAAATCTTGGCCAGTTTGATGCAAGAGATAATGAAGGAATTTTCCCTGGATACCCTCATACTAGCAAGGGCTATATATGCTATAATAAAAATACAAGGAGAATAGTTGATTGTATTGATGTTAAAGTTGATGAGTACACTGAGGGAAATCAACCACTAAATATCAGCTCCAATACTCTAGTCAATAATGATGATAAGGATGACGAGCCATTTTCAGATGACGAACCCATCTATCCACAATCCAAATATCCTACAAGGTATGTAAAAAAACAACACCTAGATGAGAAAATTATTAGTGACTCCAATAAAGGTGTGTAGACAAGAAGAAGATTGTTAAATCCCTTTGCTCAAGTGAATGTAGCTCTATTATCTATGTTGGAACCAAATGATTTTTTTAGGATAACCAAGATGAAAATTGGTTAAAGGTCATGAATGAAGAGCTTGATGAGATTGAGAAAAATCAGAAATGGAAGCTTGTTCCTAGACCAACAAACAAGAATGCTATTAGCATGAAGTGGGTTTTAAGAAAAAAAAAATGAATGAACATGGTGAAGTGATAAGAAACAAAGCAAGGTTATTTTGCAAAGGTTATTCAAAAATTGAAGGCTTAGATTTTTATGAGACCTTTCACCTATTGCTCGATTAGGAGAAATTCACATGTTCATGGCTTTTGCTAGTTTCAAGAAATATAAGATATATTAGATGGATTTCAAAACTTGCCTTTTTAATTGGACATTTGCAGGAAGAAGTTTATATTGAGCATATTGATGGTTTTCAATGATCATATAAGCTTGCGTATGTTTATAAGTTGAAAATTTCCTTGTATGGTCTCAAGCAAGCCCTAAGAGCTTGGTATTCCAAGTCGAGTAATTATTTTCTCAAGTGTTGTTTTAAAAAAGGTGTAGTTGATAGTAATTTATATGTGAAATCTAATGATGACAATTGTTAGTGGTGGTTATCTGTGTTGATGATATTATTTTTGTCAGTGATTCAAATAAACTAGCATCCCAGTTTGCAGATGATATGAAGGCAAAATTTGAGATGTCAATGCTTTGATAAATTTCTTATTTCCTTGGTTTGTAGAATGTGCAATCTTCCAAAGGAATTTTTATCTCACAAAGAAAGTATCTCAACGAAGTTAACCTGATAATGTAAATATAAATCAAAGAAGAATATTATAACCTACTTCTACTATCAATTTGCGGAAGCTTAAAGATCGAGTTGAACAATATAACCAGAAGAAGAAGAATCAATTGCACAATACACATGAAAATACTTTGGGGAAAGCCTTAGCTAAAAACCCCACTATATGTATTATCATACATGGTGGAAATACATAGGAATTATACAAAGCCTTAGCTCTCACTGCTAGCCAGCTCTCAGTACAATCCTCACAGATGCTCATAGGCAATCTTGGCTGCTCTCCAGCCTTCCTCTCTACCCTCCAAGCTCCTATTTCCTTGCGTTGTTCCTCTGGGATGATTCACCTTCAACCAAGTGGAACA
Source organism: Pinus tabuliformis (assembly GCA_031772625.1). NCBI lineage: Eukaryota > Viridiplantae > Streptophyta > Pinopsida > Pinales > Pinaceae > Pinus > Pinus tabuliformis. The sequence continues at coordinate 407,775,722 of CM062811.1, forward strand.
CTTATCTCACACACTGTCAGAACTATGCAATCCTCAAGGAATGATCCTTGACTGCATGCATGAGTTTTCTTTATAAGAAAACACATGCAACTGATAGTACATTGTCCTTGACTTTAATATCAACTGGGTCTTTCTCATAATAGACATGCATGAGTTTCTGATGATGGAATCTTCAGTTAACTAGAGTACACTAGTTGAGTACATGCATGCATCAATTGACTGTTAACTCTCTATTAGTTCCTCAAACAGTTTGGAACTAATTTAACTAGACTTAACTTAGTAATCTGAGTTAACTAATTACAACTCAAATATAACTCAATCTTATCTCCTTAATTTAAGGCTTATCTCTTGAATTTAAGGGATAACTCTTGCATGACTTCAAAAAGACTTCTAACTTGAATTTCTCCAACTAATTAAGTCAAAATAACTTAATTAATTATTTCCAAGTAGCTGTTAAGACTAAATTCGATTTTAATTCACAATTTAATTCAAGGACAAATTAAATTGGAATATTCTTGTTACCACATTTCAACACTCCCTCTCAACAAGAAAGGGATTATCTGCCACCCCGATCCTGTCTCAACAGAATTCAAATTTATACTTTGATAATGCCTTTTTCAAAATGTCAGCATCTTGCTCCTCTATCGAAATATACTGTAGCAACATGATCCTCTCCGCTACAGCAACATGATCCTCTCAACCTGTGAAAAATCACAGGCAACAAAGCTTGCCTTATTCTTCTCCACACTACCATCAGCAGCTTTCTTTACCTTGTAAAGCCAATGGGAACTCACAACTGACTTATTCTCCAGTCTCAAAACTATGTCCAAAACACTGTTACGAACTATGGAGTCATACTCCTCCACCATATCATCAACCCAAATCAGCTGCTGCACTACTTCCTCAAAGGAAGATGGTTCGGTCTCAACACATTCCCTGGTAAGGGCCATGTATCTAGTGTACCTCTCAGGTGACCTCCTCTATCTGCACTGAGAAGAAGGTGCTCCCAAATTCTCTCTCCCATCCTCCAACAATATGTTAACTTCTCTTGTGTGCTTCCGTCCATCTCTGGAAGACTCTGCTTGAGTGGATGTCTCCACTCCTGGAACCTCTGCATGCGGCTGCTCTGCATCAATCTGAGGCTCCTCCTCCTTAAGAACTAACAGTTCCTCCACAGCCTATAGTTGGAGCTCCCTCTCAAGGGAAACTCGCATGGCCTTCTGCTCATCAAACTTGAGATCTCTGCGAACCACTGTCCTCGACTGGTAGGCAAGTACACCTGATAGTTATGAAGTGTATCAGTGTACCCCACAAGTATCCCCAAATCTATTTTCAGCTCAATCTTCTTCCGTGCATCCTTTGTCCCACGGCAATATACCGATGAGCCAAAGATCCTGAAGTGACCCACATCTGGTCTCTTACCAGAGAAAGCTTCCTTTGGTGTCTTCATCACAAGCATGCAATATGGGCTTCTATTCTACAAATAGACTATTGTGTTGCATGCCTCAGCCCACAAGTGAAGTGGTAGGCCTTGGTCATGAAACATTGTCTGTGATGCCCCTACAATAGTTATGTTCTTCCTCTCGGCCACCTCATTCTGTTGTGGGTTATGAGGTGTCGTCAACTCTCGTTTAATTCCTTCCGCTACACAGAATTCCTTAAACTCTTGAGAGACATATTCACCATCGTTGTCGCTTCTCAAGGCCTTGATCTTCTTCCTTGACTCTTTCTTGACCAAATATTTGAACTCACAAAACTTTGTGAAGGTTTAGTCCTTCTTCTGCATGAAATAAATCCAGCATTTACGAGAATAGTCATCAATGAAAATCAAATAATACCTTTGCTTCGTTGTGGATGTCATCGAGAGTGGTCCACACACATCAGTATGAACTCACTCTAAGATAGCCTCTGCTCGACTGTCTCGATCATGAAAGGAAGACTTGGTGTACTTTCCCAAGGTACAACCTTTGCATGTGTCAACTTGCTCAAGTTTACCTTTGGGAAGTCCTGTAGATATCTACTGCATTATCTTCAAAGCCCCATGATGCAAATGGCCCAACCGCCTGTGCCACAACTCACCAATGTCTTGGCTTTGCACCAATTTTGCTTTCGTACTCAATGTTTAACAATCATCTACCTCTAGTTTATAGAGATTCTTCACCCGAATCCCTATCCTCTTGGTCTCACCCGTGGCTATGTGTCTTAGGAACACATTTCCTTTACTGAAGACAACATCGTAGCCTTTTTCCTCCAACATTGTGTCCGATACCAAGTTCTTCTTTAGTTCAGGCACATACATCACATCTATAAAGGTGAGAGGATCTCCATGCTCCCTCTAAAAAGAAACCGTGCCCACTCTTGAAACACTGTACCTTCCTTTGTCACCCATCTCTATGTGCATCTTGAGGTTTTTCTCCTCCAAGGCACTGAATACATTTTTATCACCAGTCATGTGGAATGAGGCTCCACTGTCAAGATACCAAACACAACCCATATTGATGACGCCATGCATGGATGAGCGTAAAGTCCATTTTGAATTGAGAGGCTAATGCCTCACCTTCCGATTCTTCCAAGGATCCCTTCTTGGACTTCTTCAATGGAAATTAGTCGCATAATGTCCCATCTCATGACAATTAAAGAATCTTACTTTAGACATGTCACCCTTCTTCCCTCTATGAGAAGGATTCGATTTGAAATGGGAAGCCTTCTCCTTCCATTTCCTTGCCTTACTTGCTAAGGCCATATTTTCTTCATCATCATCCTTGGATGAAGAACTATCTCGTGTGTTCCTCCTCATCTCCTCCTGCATAAGATCCGACCACAGTCATTCCCAATCCAGTAGTTTCTCCCTTCCATTCACAGAGTCTTGGTAGCTATTCCAACTCTTTGGAAGGCCAAGGAGAGTGAGGCTCACCATATCATCATCAATAGTAGTTATTCCCACACTGCCAAGCTCATCTCTGCAGGTGGTGAGCTTGTTCATATATGTGGAAATAGTATCGCCTTTCTCCATCTTGATTCTTTGAAGCTTATACTTGAGCGCCAATTTTCTTTTGTCGCTACTGTTCTAGTAGGGGTCCTTCAACGTCTTCCACATTGAAAATGGAGTATCCTTCCCATGGAGACTCGAGACAATATGGTCTCAAACTCCCTAAAGGATGATCCATCTCGCCTTCGCCGCACATTTATTCCACTCAGCCAACTCTTGTGCATTAGTTGAAGCTGGCTTTGGGATTTATTGATCAACGAAATCCTTCAAGCCATTATCTTCTAATACATCCTCCATTCTATCTTTCCATGCTATGTAATTCGAGCTACCTTCCAAGGCATACTCGAGTCTCAAGCCATAGAACGCCATTGGCCAACCTTGAGGTATGATATGAATTTGATTTGCACCTGCAACCCCGAACTTCAAACTTCAAATTCTCTTCTCAGTATACTATTCACAGCTCTAATACCATGTAGAAAATTCTACAAATCTAGCTTTGATACCATGTGGAAAATTTCTACAAATCTAGCTCTGATACCATGTAGAAAATTTGATGTAGGTTAACCTGATAATGCAATATAAATCAAAGCAGAATACTATAACCTACTTCTACTATCAATTTGCGGAAGCATAAATATCGAGCTGAACAATATAACCAGAAGAAGAAGAATCAATCGCACAATACACATGAAAATACTTTGGGGAAAGCCTCAACTAAAAACCCCACTATTTGTATTATCATACAAGGTGGAAATACATAGGAATTATACAAAGCCTTAGCTCTCACAGCTAGCCAGATCTCAGTACAATCCTCACAGATGCTCACAAGAAATCTTGGCTGCTCTCCAGCCTTCTTCTCTACCCTCCAAGATCCTATTTCCTTGCGTTGTTCCTTTGGGATGATTCACCTTCAACCAAGTGGAACACTTATCTCACACACTGTCAGAACTGCACAATCCTCAAGGAATGATCCTTGACTGCATGCATGAGTTTTCTTTATAAGAAAACACATGCAACTGATAGTACATTGTCCTTGACTTTAATATCAACTGGGTCTTTCTCATAATAGACATGCATGAGTTTCTGATGAGGGAATCTTCAGTTAAATGGAGTACACTAGTTGATTGCATGCATGCATCAACTGACTGTTAACTCCCTATTAGTTCCTCAAATAGTTTGGAACTAATTTAACTGGACTTAACTCAGTAAAGTGAGTTAACTAATTACAACTCAAATATAACTCAATCTTATCTCCTTAATTTAAGGCTTCTTAATTTAAGGGATAACCCTTGCATGACTTCAGAAAGACTTCTGACTTGAATTTCTCCAACTAATTAAGTCAAAATAACTTAATTAATTATTTCCAAGTAGATGTTAAGACTAAATTCGATTTTAATTCACAATTTAATTCAAGGACAAATTAAATTGGAATATTCTTGTTGCCACATTTCAACACTCCCTCTCAACAAGAAAGGGATTATCTGCCACCCCGATCCTGTCTCTATGGAACTCGAATTTACACTTTAACAATGCCTTTGTCAAAATGTCATCATCTTTCTCCTCTGTCGAAATATACTGCAGCAACATTATCCTCTCGACCTGTGAAAAGCTACGGGCAATAAATCTTGCCTTATGCTTCTCCACACAACCATCAACAGATTTCTTTACCTTGTAAAGCCAACAAGAACTCACAACTGACTTGTTCTCCGGTCTCGGAACCACGTCCCAAACACTATTACGAACTATGGATTCATACTCCTCCACCATAGCATCAACCCAAATTGGCTACTGCACTGCTTCCTCAAAGGAAGATGGCTCGATCTCAACACATTCTCCAACAAGGGCCATGTATCCAGTGTACTTCTCAAGTGACCTCCTCTATCTGCGCTGAGAAAATGGTGCTCCCACATTCTCTCTCTCATCCTCTAACAATTTGTAAGCTTCTCTTGTATGCTTCCATCCATCTCTGGAAGACTCTGCTTGAGTGGATGTCTCCACTCCTGGAACCTCTACATGTGGCTGCTCCACATTAGTCTGAGGCTCCTTCTCCTTTGGAACCAACAGTTCCTCCACAGACTGTAGTTGGAGCTCCCTCTCAGGGGAAACTCGCATGGCCTTCTGCTCATCAAACTTGAGATCTCTGCGAACCACTGTCCTCCGACTGGTAGGCAAGTACACCTGATAGTTATGAGGTGTATCAGTGTATCCCACAAGTATCCCCAACTCTACTGTCATCTCAAGATTCTTCCATGCATCGTTTGTCCCACGGCAATATACCGATGAGCCAAAGATCCTGAAATGACCCACATCTGGTCTCTTACCGAAGAAAGCTTCCTTTGGTGTCTTCATCCTAAATATGCGATGTGAGCTTCTATTCTGCAAATAGACCATTGTGATGCATGCCTCAGCCCACAAGTGAAGTGGTAGGCCTTGGTCATGCAGCATTTCCTGGGCTGCCCCTACAATAGTTCTGTTCTTCCTTTTGGCCACCCCATTTTGTTGTGGGTTATGAGGTGTCGCCAACTCTCGTTTAATTCCTTCCGCTACACAGAAGTCCTTAAACTCTTGAAAGACATATTCTCCACCATTGTCACTTCTCAAGGCCTTGATCTTCTTCGCTAACTCTTTCTCGACCAAATATTTTAACTCACAAAACTTTGTGAAGGTTTGGTCCTTCTTCTGCATGAAATAAATCCAGCATTTACGATAATAGTCATCAATGAAAATCAAATAATACCTTTTCTTCGTTGTGGATGCCGATGAGAATGGTCCACACACATCAGTATGAACTCGCTCTAAGATAGCCTTTGCTCAATTGTCTCGATCATGAAAGTAAGACTTGGTGTACTTTCCCAAGGTACAACCTTTTCATGTGTCAACTTGCTCAAGTTTACTTTTGGGAAGTTGGTGAGCACCAATATTGTAACAATAATGTTGCAACTCCTTGGGCTTCTTACTTTACTTTTATCAACCCGGTAGTTGTCTTTGAGATTTCTGCGAGTTTCATTATTATTTAGATTCTCTTCTGGATACATCACATGAGGTTTCTTTTTCATCGACGTTTCGAACCAGCAATGGTGGTTCATCTTCAGGATGTGAAAGAATATTGAAAGACTGGTCTCATTTTTCAATTATATATATAGAGATGCTTAGCCCATAGTCTCTACTTCTCTTCAGAAATGTAAGGTCAATCTTCTTTTTCATTAAGAGCCATCTGTGTCGTTCAAATCTGCGAACTTCTTTCATAATCTCCCTTCCGTATTGGGTGAGTATCTTGTCTTTGAGATTTCTGCGAGTTTCATTATTATTTAGATTCTAACCACCATTGCTGGTTCGAAATAATAATGAAACTCGTAGAAATCTCAAAGACAAATTCTCACCCAATACGGAAGGGATATTATGAAAGAATTTTGCCGATTTGAACGACACAGATGGCTCTTAACGAAAAAGAAGACTGACCTTACATTTCTGAAGAGATGCAGAGATTCAATGTCGGCTAAGCATCTCTATATATATAATTGAAAAATGAGACCAGTCTTTCAATATTCTTTCACATCCTAAAGATGAACCACCGTTGCTGGTTCGAAACGTCGATGAAAAAGAAACCTCATGCGATGTATCTGGAAGAGAATCTAAATAATAATGAAACTCGCAGAAATCTCAAAGACAAGATACTCACCCAATACGGAAGGGAGATTATGAAATAAGTTCACAGATTTGAATGACACAAATGGCTCTTAACGAAAAAGAAGACTGACCTTACATTTTTGAAGAGATGCAGAGACTGTCGGCTAAGCATCTCTATATATATAATTGAAAAATTAGACCAATCTTTCAATATTCTTTCACATCCTGAAGATGAACCACCATTGCTAGTTCCAAATGTTGATGAAAAAGAAATCTCGTGCGATGTATCCGGAAGAGAATCTAAATAACCCGGTAGTTCGTAACAAACTTGGAAGCGACGGTGCTATATGAAGAAGTACTAGTTCTTACTGCAGGCTGTCACTTGGTCAGTTGGCGCAAGATCACTAGGAGCTCAAGCCAACTTCTATGAATTCCAGAAGAAGCTTTAACTATGATGAAAGAAAGGAAAGCTTACTCTACAGAGGCTATTCTACTTGCAGGAAGAGAAAGAAGACTAAAATGTGAGGTAAACCTAGCAAACCCTAGTTGGTCATACAAAGTCCTTTGTAAAAGACTCTGCTTCCTTCATTAATGAGCTTAAGGGCATAAAGCTTGACCCTGAAGACATCCTCGTCAGCTTCGATGTGGTCTCCCTTTACACTTGCATCCCTATAAAGGAGGCCTTGGAAGTGATCTATCGCCTAACAGATCCCGATACCGCTCGGCTGGTTGAGATTTGTCTCACTTCCACTTTTTTCTGTTTCGAGGGTGAATTCTTCGAGCAGACCTGTGGTGTTGCCATGGGCTCACCCCTTTCCCCTATTGTTGTGAATCTTTTTATGGAAGATTTTGAAGCCAAAGCTTTGGCCTCAGCCCGTCTCCTTCCCAAGCTATGGAAAAGATATGTTGATGACACTAATGTCATCTGGTCCCATGGCCAGGAGGAGTTGGATCTCTTCTTCAATCACCTCAACTGTCAATCTTCTGCCATTAAGTTCACCATGGAAAAAGAAGTCGATGGTTGCCTCCCCTTCCTAGATATTCTTATTTCTAAAAACCAGGATGGTTCCCTCTCCCACTCAGTATTCCGGAAGAAAACGCATACTGAGCAGTATCTTCATGCCGATTCTCATCATTTCCCCGCTCAAAAATTGGGTGTTCTTAACACCCTCGCTACTCGTGCCCTTAGGATTTCTGATAATAAGAGCTTCGACAAGGAGAAATCCCATCTCCTTAATGTCTTCGTGGAGAATGGCTATAGTAGGCGCTTAGGTCAGAAGGCTTTCCTTAAAGCATCTAAAAATTCTGTAATTAAAAAGGTACCTAAAGAACGCCTGCAAGGTGTCCATCTTCCCTATGTCCAGGGAACCACGGACAAGATTGCTCGGATCCTTAAGAAATATAATATTCCCTCTACCTTTAGGCCCCTCAATACCATTCGTAAATCCCTCCGATCGGTGAAAGATCCCATTGACCCTAAGGACATGAAGGGTGTCTACGTAATCCCTTATTCTTGTGGGACCCCCTATATTGGAGAAATAGGGCGATCTATCCATCAAAAGATTAGCCAGTGTGCAGCTGACCTAAGACATGGGAGAACCAAGTCTTCAGCGTTAGCAGAGCATGCAGAAAAGACCAAGCATCAAGTCTGTATTGAGGAAGCCAAGGTTATTACCAAGGTGGCGCAATTCCATCACCGTAAATTCAGGGAGGCAATTGAAATTGAAAAAAGGCCCAACAATCTCAATAGAGATGACGGCTGGAAGATCAGTAGTTGCTGGATCCCTGCCCTTTCTTCTTAGTCCTTCCCTTTTTTCCCCCTTCCCCCCCTTTTTTAAGTTTCGAGGTCTTTCTCCTTTTTTTTAATCGTCCTGTTCTTGTCCTTCTAGTGTTTATAATCTGTCGCTCATTCTATTTTTATTACTTTTCCTTTTCATAGTTTTTGTTATTAAGCTTTTTCCTTGACCTTATGAATAAAATTTAAATAAATTAAGAATTAGAAATTAATTTTAACCGATACTCAATAGTAATTTATTCCCTAGTAGCTTAATGATTAAGTATATCAATAAAGAATAGAATGACTTTTGATTAAAATTAAGTGATTTAATATTTAAATGAAATTGATATTAGAACATAAAAATATAACCATAACTTCTTCTCCTCCCTCTTTCTTCCTCTCTTTTTTTTTTTTTTTTGAAATTTATTATTATAACATTATAATATAAATAGAATTTTTATTTATTTATTTATTTTATTGATTTATTTTTTATTTTTATCTTTATTTATTTATTTATTAAATGAAATTAATATTATAACATATTAATATTAATATAACCTTTATTTATTTATTTATTTTCACATTGGATTAAATGTGGTTTGAATTAAGTAATTCAATACTTAATAAAATTAATATTATATCACACTAATATATAATGAGAATAAAAAATAAAAATAAAAATAAAAAAATCCCCTTCAAGCTTCCATATGATAAAAATATATTTAACAAAAAAAAAAAAGCAATTAAATAAATTAATATCCTATTGAAAATATTTTAATAATTATAACATTCTATTATATAATTAGTTATTATTCCCCAAAATTAGGATATTATTCTATTATTAGTTGTATTTACTTTTGACTTTTTAACATTAAATAATCTAGCTGTTATATAGCCGTTGATGGTAAACCTAGCCGTTTGAAGATCTGCTCTCCCTATTTATTTTGCAGCTATGATTTGACTCCTCAACTTGTCCTGACGATGAACCACACTGGTTGGTTCGAAACGCGTCGACAAAGGTTTTCTTCATGTGATTTTTCGCCGAAACTCTTCTTATAATTGATATGGATCACAAAAGCCTCAATTCAATAATTGAAACCCTAATTTACCAACTAACCCTATTTTTGCAAGAAGAGAGGTGAAAATCTAGGAAAGGAGTGCCATTACCTAATGAGGAATTAAACTACACCTATTCAATCTATTTCTAACAGGAAATAAGAAAAAATATCTTTTTTGCATTTTTATGTATTTTATGTGAAATTGTTATCCATGTAATTTATTTGTTTATGGATGTGGCAACGATTAGGTGGCAATGGAGGGCAACTTTGGAATTTGCAAAGGTGTAGGAAGGTGTGGAGGGCTCTTGGCAGGCCTCTAGTAACCTTCTGGTGGCTTTCCCTACAATCAGACTTCAAAAAGCCACGTACAGGAAATTCTACAGGAGGCTGCAGGGGATCTATAGGAGGATCTACAGGGCTGTTTTAGAGGTTTTAAAGGTGGAAAAATGGTGGAAAATGGGAGATGAGGACCAAAGGGATGTGTTAAGGTGTCTGAAGTTCACCAAGGGTGTTTAAGAAAGAAAATGATGGTTGGATTTGTTCAACGGATGAGAGGAAAGCTTATGAGAAAAGTGCAGGAATTAGGGCAAATTTGCAAAGGGTTGTGCATGACCTGTGAACATGTAGCAAAGGAGATGGTGATGGCTGATTTATTGATTTATTATGAACAAAGATGTGATGTAAGAGAGCTACAAGTCAAAACACTGAAACTGAGCAAGAAAAGAGCTAGTTGTACCAAAAAACAGAACTATATCTCATGTTAACCTAAATTTTGACCTAGGAAAATGAAATGTTGAACAATGCTCTATGGAAAGGAAAGCATGTAAAGAGATTTATTGCATAAACATAAATGAGTATGGCAAAGTGGATCTGAAGCAAAACATTAACCTCTAAATCAAACTGTAACACTAGAAATTGCATGGAGGAAGCAAAACTGTGTTTTTGTGGCAACAAGAGTGTCTTGACCTCAGCTCATGGTCCCAAAGGGAAGAAAGGAGGTCAAGGCTCTGTTGATGGCCTTTTTGTATCTTTCTCCTATCACTATTTAACCTTCTTCAACAAACTAAAATAGAAACAACAACGTAACTCACCAAAAGAAATCTATTCTAACCAAGAAAAAAACTATCTAACAGCAACTAATTCATGAACTGAAACAAAAATATATAAATACAAACAAGAGGTGCTGAGAAGCTTGGGTTGGGCCCTAACCCAAGAGCTTTAGCCCCCTGGAAGAACTCAATGCTGGCTCAGAAAATATTTCATCTCCATTATCAAAATAATAGTCACATTACATGAAACTACTCACAAAAGTAAGCTCGAAAACGATCTAAGCAAGAGCTGCAACAAAAGTGCGAAAATTTTGACTAACATCTAACTAAACTACTGAGCACATAAGCCCTCCTATTTATACAACTGAAGCCTCCAACATCTCTCCTACAATAAAGGAGGCTTGGCTCCCAAGACTAGAGATAGACAACAATTCTTCTTCACTTGCTCGGCTGCCCCTTTGATGCATGGATGTGGTTGCTTGTGCTCCGAGATTTCTAAAGGAGGCTTCGAGGTAGAGGGTCATAAATGAGGGGACACCCTCCTACAAATCCTCTCCCTTGTTTTCCTCGAATATTGGCTACCAAATGCTCATTAAACCTTTGACTTTGTCTCAAAATTGACCAAAACTCTGCATAAAGCACACATTAGACTTCATGGCATAATGACTAAACCAATAATGAGAATGGTGGATTAAGTTGAGTTAGGAGGCCAAATGAGCCCATATAATTACCCATTTATGGGGCTCATCAGAAGTCCTGTAGATATCTACTAGATTATCTTCAAAGCCCCATGATGCAAATGGCCCAACCGCCTATGCCACAACTCACCAATGTCTTGGCTTTGCACCAATTCTGCTTTCGTACTCAATGCTGCACAATCATATACCTCTAGTTTATAGAGATTCTTCACCTGAATCCCCATCCTCTTGGTTTGACCCGTGGTTATGTGTCTTAGGAACACATTTCCTTTACTAAAGACAACATCATAGCCTTTGTCCTCCAACATCATGGTCGATACCAAGTTCTTCTTCAGTACAGGCACATACATCACATCTTTCAAGGTGAGATGAGCTCCATGCTCCCTCTAAAAAGCAACCGTGCCCACTCCTAAAACACTATACCTTCCGTCGTCACTAATCTCTATGTGCATCTTGAGGTCTTTCTCCTCCAAGGCACTGAATAAATTTTTATCACCGGTCATGTGGAATGAGGCTCCATTGTCAAGATACCAAACACAACCCATCATCGATGACACCATCCATGCAATGAGGATAAAGTCCATTTCAAACTGAGAGGCTAATGCCTCACCTTTTGATCCTTCCAAGGATCCCTTCTTAGACTTCTTCGATGGGGAATTAGTCACATAATGTCTCATCTTGTGACAATTAAAGCATATTACTTCAGACATGTCACCCTTCTTCCCTCCATGAGAAGAATTCGATTTGAAATGGGAAGCCTTCCCCTTCCATTTCCTTGTCTTACTTGCTAAGGCCAAATTTTCTTCATCATCATCCTTGGATGAAGAACCATCTCGTGTGTTCCTCCTGATCTCCTCTTGCATAAGATCCGACCACAGTCATTCCCAATCCAACAGTTTCTCCCTTCCATTCACAGAGTCCTGGTAGCTATTCCAACTCTTTAGAAGTCCAAGGAGAGGGAGGCTCACCATATCATCATCGATAGTAGTTATTCCCACACTACCAAGCTCATCCCTGTAGGTGGTGAGCTTGTTCAGATATGTGGAAATAGTATCGACCTTCTCCATCTTGATTCTTTGAAGCTCTGCAGGTAGATTAAGCTGAGTTAGGAGGCCAAATGAGCCCATATAATTCCCCATTTATGGGGCTCATCATCGCCCCCCCACTAAATGTGTTACTCATCCTCTGAGCAACTAGTCCAACTCCTCATCCTTGATGGCCCTAATGGTCTCCCTGACATCCCATGCCTCTGATGTGAGATCCTCTTCCCTATCATGGAATCCAGCCTTCCTGTCCACCTCTTCCCACTGATGTCTTTCTTCTTCCTCCTTTGTGCCCTCTAGCAGTCCTAGCAGTAGTGGGGGACTCAACTTGACACCAATCCAATAGGCCTTCAAGCTTTGCATAGAGTGCTTGTATAGTGGCACTCTCCTCAATGCTTCCTTCATCCTATTTGGGAGTGATACTCCTCGACCTATAGGCTGTGTGGCAGTGTGTTCCACCTTCTCATGCAGGCATGAATGCAGTCATCTCCAAGCAATCTCTCCATTTCCTCAAAATGTGCAATAGCCTGGGCCTAATCATTGATGTACTTAGGGGAACTTTGAGGATCAGCTGCAAGTTGTTGGTGTGTGCTAATGAGAGCCATAGGGTCTGATGGCTCTGCTCTAATCATCAAGGGCTCATTTTTTTCTTTTACCATCAACTTCTTGATTTCTGTGGCCCTTTTCTCCTCATGTGTTATGAAACCATCTCAAGAAAAGATAGATCAACGCCTTATAATTCAACCTCTTCGAGGGGGCAACCTCATTTACATTACATAAATGAACAATTCTTGGATGATTCCAATGACAAAACCTCCTTTATATATATAGGAGTCTAAGGAGTCATAATATAACCCAGCCAACCTAACAATAATAATATAAAGCCACAAAAATAACAATAGAGGGATTCTATGGGGCACAGTAATAACAATATGGGGGCAATAGGGGCACAACAATATTAATAAAGGATACAACTACAATAGTAATGGGGTAATCACTAGTATTATAGGGACCCAACATGCCCCTCTCCTTCAAAAAAGTGTTGTCCTCAACGCTTCAGTAGTTCTGGATGCTTCTGTATAAAATTCTCATCTTCCCATGTGGAATCTTCAGCGGATAAGTTCTTCCACTTGATAAGATACTCCGAAATTGATCGATTTCGTAACTGTCGAGTTCTTGTTTCTGTGACTGCTTCTGGTTCCAATATAATTTTTCCTTCCTCGTCAAGTTCTGGCAATATTGTTTGAACTGGGAGCTTGTCACCTATAACCTTCTTTAAACATGAAACATGGAAAACTGGGTGCAATCGAGAAGCTGCAGGAAGCTCCAATTTGTATGCCATAGTACCAATCTTTTGCAACACCTTGTACAGACCATAATACTTTGGTGATAATTTATTATCCTTCTTAGCTTGCTTCAGGGACATTTGCTTATATGGTTGTAGCCGTAGGAATACCCAATCACCTACATCAAAACTTCTTTCGCTGCGATGTTGATCTGCCTATTTTTTCATTCTATTCTGTGCCAACACAAGGTTATCCTTTAAGAGTTGGAGGACATGTTGTTGATGTTCGATGTGATGTTCCACTGCTTGAACCTTAGAATTTTCTCTTAAATATGATGTGATGGATGGTGACTAATATCCATAAAGTGCCATAAATGGGGTCATTTTTGTTGCTGTATGGAAGGAAGTGTTATACCACCATACAGCCAAAGGCAACCATTTGACCCATTGTGTCTGTTTATCAGATACAAAGCAACGAAGATATCCTTACAAATATTTGTTTACTATCTCAGTTTTCCCATCAGATTGAGGATGATAAGATGAGCTATGAGCTAACTGAGTACCAAGACAAGAAAATAATTATGTCCAAAAATTTCTAGTGAAAATGGGATCTCTGTCACTTACAATAATCTTTGGGTTTCCATGAAGCTTTTGAATTGTTTCCATAAATGCAGTAGAAACTGTACTGGCTTTAAATGGATGTGATAATGCACAAAAGTGTGCATACTTGGTAAGTCTGTCAACTACCACCATGATGACACTCTTTCCCTCAGACTTGGGTAAACCTGTGATAAAATCCATTGAAACCTCCTCCCAACATTGGCTTGGAATGGATAAAGGTTGTAATAGACCCGGTATCTTAATTGTTTCAACTTTATTTTGTTGGCAAACCAAACATTCCACCACAAACTTTTGAATATCTTATTTAAGGCCCTCCCAAAAAAATTCCTTCTTAACCCTGTGGTAAGTTTTTAAAAATCCTGAGTGCCCTCCTAAGGTAGTGTGCAATTCCATAAGAATCTTTTGTTTTAGCTGGGAATTCTTACAGAGGTATAAGCGATATTTGTACCATAACGAATCATTTTGCCAGCTAAATGTATCAGACGTACTGGAGTCTTGTTGTAACTTTCGAATAAGTGCCCACACTTCTTCGTCATTCTTCCATTCCTCCCTTGCTTCATTTATCCAATCTGGTTGGATAATAGAAATGGCGCACAACAATGCTTCCACATCCTCATCCTTTCTTGAGAGTGCATCTGCCACCACATTTTGCTTCCCTTTTTTGTAGATGATTTCAAAGTCATAACCCAACATCTTTGTGACCCACTTTTGTTGCTCTCTAGAGGATAATCTTTGTTCTAAAAAGTATTTAAGGCTATCATGATCCGTTTTTACCTTGAAGTGTCTTCCATTAGGTAGGGTCGCCATTTCTTAAGTGCATGGAGTATTGCCAACATTTCCTTATCATAAATAGCTTTGTGTAAAAACTTTCCCTTGATTGGACGACTTTCGAAAGCAATGGGTCTTTCATCTTGCATTAAAACAACACCAATTCCATTTCCTAAAGCATCACATTCCACAATAAAGGTTTTTGTGAAGTCTGGTGTAGCTAAGACCGGTGCTTGGCACATTTCCTCTTTAGGATGCTCGAAGGCCTTTGTTGCTTTTGGAGTCCATGAAAATGCATCTTTCTTCAATAATGTTGTTAGAGGTGCTGCTATTCTCCCATAATTCTTAACAAAGTTGCAATAATACCCTGTCAACCTGAGAAATCCTCGCAGATGCTCTATGGATGTGGGGATTTTCCATTCCTTAATGGCTTTAATTTTGCTAGGGTCTACCTTAACTCCTTCATGAGATACAATATGACCCAGATATTCCACCTCTTGTACTCCAAAGAAACATTTGGATCTTTTTGCATATAATTGTTTCTCCTCCAATAATTGTAGCACCATGTCAACATGTTCAACATGATCCTTCCAAGACTTGCTATAGATTAGTATATCATCAAAAAATACTAACACAAATTTTCTAAGGAATGGTTTGAAAATGGAATTCATCAAACCTTGAAATGTTGAAGGTGCATTGGTAAGGCCAAAAGGCATGACCAAAAATTCATAATGACCCTCATGAGTTCTAAATGTTGTTTTCGGAATGTCTTCAGTCTTCATTTTGATTTGATGATATCCTGAATGAAGATCCAACTTAGTGAAGTAAATTGATCCATGCAATTCATCCAGTAATTCATCAATGACTGGAATGGGAAACTTATCTTTAATAGTGAGCTTGTTGAGCTCCCTATAATCCGGACACATGCACAATGATCCATCCTTCTTGTGCACCAACACTACTCGAGCAGAGAAAGAACTTTGACTCAGTTGAATTATGCCAGCCTCTAGCATTTCTACAACCATACGTTCAATTTCACTCTTTTGGGCATAGGGATATCTGTACGGCTTGATGTTTGGAGGAACACTTCCTGGAATCAGATGAATAGCATGATCATGATCACGAATAGTTGGGAGACGTTTGGGAGTCTCAAATACCTTGGAATGATTGTCCAAGACTTTTCAGAGATCTGGAGAAATAGATGATTCCAATGTGGAAACATCTAGCGAACATAATTGGGCAATTACACCTCTTTGTTCCTTTTTAGAAGCTTTGTCATACCGTTAGAGCTGATTATCTTTCCCGATTTCCCTGCAATACCCCTTAATTCAACTTCCTTTCCTTCCACAGAAAATTTCATGAAAAGTTCTTGAAAATTAAAAGCTATTGTACCCAAGGATTGTAGCCATTGTACTCCTAGTACAACATCAGCACCTCCCATTGGAATGGAAAGCATTGGGCTAGTCAATACGTATTCTCCCATGGATAGTTTGATATTATGGCACCTTCCAGAGAAATTTATTGTTCCTCCATTTGCAACCATCACTCGACACTCTGGTGCTGGATATAAGAAGCAATTCAATTCTTTTTCTACCTTACAATGAATAAAATTGTGGGTACTTCCTTAATCAATCAACACTATTACCTTTTTCTTCTTGATTTGTCCTTCTATCTTGATGGTTTGAGGAGTGGTAATTCCTACCAATGCATTACAAGATATGGTCAGATTCATTTCTTCTTTATCTAGGCTTTGTTTCTGGAGTATATCCTCTTCTTTTGACCTTTCTTGCTCCTTTTCTTCTTCCTCTTCACAATCTATGTAGAATAATTTCTTCTCAGCACACTTATGACTTTTAGTGTATTTGCTATCACAACTGTAACAAAGCTCTTTTGTTCTTTTTCCTTCCAATTTTTTTGGTGTCAACCTTATAGGTTGTGGAAGACTAGGGGCAACAACACTTCCATATTTATAGTTGTGAGTGGTATGCTTCCTGGTTGCCATAATTTTGCTTTCCATTTTTCTTGCTAACCTGAATGCCTTCTCTACTGAATCAGGTTCCCAAAGGCGAACATCATGTTGGATATTATCCTTTAAAGTCCCTATGAACACATCAATCCTATGCTCCTCTGGAATATTTTTTACCCTTATGTTCAATTTTTGGAACTCTTCAATGTGCTCCATTATTGAACCCTTTTGTTTGAGACTTATCAATTGGCTAAAAAAAGTGTTGCTTTTTGTATCCTCATAATGTGCTGTCAATTCTTCCGTAAAAATTGCCCAAGTGATAATTTGTTTACGAGAACAAAGCCATTGATACCATACAAACTGATTTGGTTCCAAATATAAAGTTGCAATACGTACCTTTTGTGTGTTTTGCACATTATTGAGATCGAAAAATTGCTCCATCTGTAATATCCATGTTGCGGGATCCTTGCCATCAAACTTCCTCATATCGATTTTTGGAATATGGTGGGTCTTCAATACAACATTAGAGTCTATGGAATCATGATTAACATTTCTTTTGTTCTCATCATGAGTTTCCTTTACTACCCTTCACCATTAGTGACCATTTCTTGTAGCAACTTATTCATATTTATCTTCAATTCTTCCATCTTATCATCCATGCCATCAATTTTAGCGTCCATGCTGTTCATCTTAGCTTCCATGCCATCCATCTTAGCTTCTACACCTTTATTTAAACAATCCATCTTAGCTTCTACACTTTTCTTTAAACTATCCATCTTAGCTTCTACATTTTTCCTTAAACCATCCATCTTAGATTCTGTTGCTTTTTGTGTAAGTGACACTTTTTGCACTTGGTCTCGTAATTTTGATATATCATGTTGCATTTCTTCCTCTTCTTCATAAGTCATTCTAGAGCTTTCAGGTTGCTTACTAGGTGTTTGCATTTTCTTTCCTCAGGGCATCAATTACCGATTCAAACTAATTTTTCAATCCAAGCTTATGCAAAAATTAAAAAAAAAAAACTACACACCTTTTTTCACTTTGTAGAAGCTTGATATTGAGTCTGATGTATCTCTGCAATTTTGGATCATCCAGTTCCGAAATTGCGACCTGTAGTTGCCCTCTGTGTTCTCTTTCCAATGCCACCAGTCTGATCCAAGTTGGATACTCCAAGGAAGAGTTATGCACAATCTCCCAAGGTGACCTGATTATAGACTAGTTCAGTAGAGTGAACTTGTACGATGTGCCATGAGTCACTGTTTCGACCTTTGGATCTGAGAAAGATATACAAGAAACTACAATCTGTCTTCTTTCTACACCTTCTTACGAAATTTCAATCTGATTCTCAAAGAGAAAGTTATGACGATTTTCCTTAGGTCACCTGTTTGGAATGTAATTCAGGAGTCTTCAAAAAGACCAACTTCCTCAGATCATATCTCCACAAATATAGCGCGAAAAACTCTGAAATTTGGACCCAAGATTTAGCGTGATTTCTTCTCAAATGGGTTGTTTTTTTAGCTTTTGAAACGTTGCAGAAAAAAAATTTATAGCGAAAATGCCACAATGACCTGTTTGGAGCAGCGAAACCCTAGAATCCAAAGCTCTGATACCAAATGTTATGAAACCAGCTCAAGAAAAGATAGAAAAGATAGATCAACACCTTATAATTCAGCCTTTTCGAGGGGGAAACCTCCTTTACATTACATAAATGAACAATTCTTGGATGATTCCAATGAAAAAACCTCCTTTCTATATATAGGAGTCTAAGGAGTCACAATATAACCCAGCCGACCTAACAATAATAATATAAAGCCACAAAAATAACAATAGAGGGATTCTATGGGGCACAGTAATAACAATATGGGGGCAATAGGGGCACAACAATATTAATAAAGGATACAACTACAATATTAATGGGGTAATCACTAGTATTATAGGAACCAACATCATGACTCATCCAAGATGCCATGGCCACCAGTTGCAAGTCCCCTAACCTAGCATTGGGGTCCCATAGGTTCATATCAGTAAGGGCCATGTTATGCAAATAAAACTCTGCCAACGTTTCCTTGTCCTCTGCTAAACTGTGATCACATAGATCCATGAACTATCTATAATCTTGAAAATTCATGGTGCCTCTTTGTGCCAGAGTCTTGATCTGGAATTATAGCCACCGGTCTTTGAGGTATACTCCATATGATTTGGTTGGTTTTCTGCATTGTAGTGCATCCATAGCCCATTGGCCATGAATGCTAGTTGTGGTTCCTTTTCTTGCAGTTGTTTCCTTAACATTTCATTTTTTGCTTCCAAGTGAGATCTTTTGATTGCTTTTGTATGTCTTGCAGTGCTCAATTCCTTACACATCTCTCTCAGCTTTTTCTCCATGTGTCTAATGTCCTCCACACCTTTGGACTTGGTGATCTGCATCCATCTATGGCTCCTTACCCTTTCTTTTTCCAGTTCAAAGAAAAGTGGGACTGCGAATTTCTATGGAATAATTTTTCCTCCTTCAAGAAGGTTGTAATAGGAGCCTAAACTAGGTTGGGGGTCAGGTTCTAGTATCTCTGTTGCCTCATCCTTCCCTTTGGTCTGCTCTTCTACCCTTTTCTCAAGTTTCTCAATGTCCTATAGCTTTGTTAGGGTCTCCTGTAGAGCAGTCTGCGCCTCCTATAGGACTGTTTTTGAGTCCTATATTTTTATTCTCTCCTTCCAAGTGGAAGATCTAGGGCTACCTCTTTCATAAGTGATGGGGGTTTTGGAAGGCGATTCTTCCCCTTTGACAGTAGGGGAATCTTCAATGATGATAAGCTCTTTTGAGGGTGGCTGTGGCTTCCCTGTTTTTATTCTTGTCCTTTTTCGAGCCCTAAAATACATTGATGGTTGCCTTTTTCTCTTTTATTTGGGCTTAACTGGGGTGCTGAGTGCAGCAAGAACAACTACTGCTTCCCTTTCTAGTGTCTCAGGAGACACTTCTGTCTTCTTTGCCCCTTTTTCTTCTTCTTTTGTCTTTTCTACCTCTACTAGTTTTGTCTCCTCTAGCTCTGTTTGGATTTCCTTCTCATCTTGTTTAGTTTCTGCCTTCTCCACTTTAGTATTCTTCTTCTCTGATTTAGTCTTTTTCTCTTCTATCCTAGGTTCCTTCTTCTTTGCTTTGGTCTTTTTCTCCTCTGTTTCAGTCTCTTCCTTCTCTGTTTTGATTTTTTCCTTCTCTGTTTTGGTCTTTTCCTTCCCTGTTTCAAGTTCCTCTTTCTCTGCTTTGGTTTCCTCCTCATCTTCCCCTTTTTGGTTTTCCCCCTCACTTTCAGAAGGACTGAGGTCATATGTGAGGGTTTTTATATCATCCTCTCTTGTCATATTTCTGAAAATCTCCTAGGCTATGGGGATTGTGAAGGTGTGGAGGGCTTCTTCCACCAACAGTTTAATTAGTCCATGGTGAACCAATTGGTCTGGACCTCCTGCTTTCAATTTAATGTTGGAATCTATAAGGGACTGTAGGAGGAAATAGGGAATGCTGAGTTTTTGGGGTGTGGGAATATCCATGCCATATCTCAACTCATGCAGAAGTCTGAAATGATAACCATAAACTATGATATACCTCCCTTCATAGGAAATGTACTTGATAATTTGGTAACTAACCTCATCCCAAGGGTAAGGTATGCTTGTTCTTTTGATGCCATTTTTGTCCTCTACAGGATGCTCATTTGGTTGGAAGAAGGTTTTCTTGGCAACTTGACCCAGTGGCTTTTCTTCTTTGCTCCAGGGTAGTCCAAGTGGAAGACTAGTAACCCTACTGATAAAATTTGGGGTGATTTCCATGGTGAGACCTCTGAAAGTAACAGTGGCATGGGTCTTTGAGTGAGGTACCAAGGAAAGTGCAAACTCTTGAGTCACTTCTTCATCATACCCTCGAAGTTTTTCGAAAAATGGCATCCAATTGGCTCTGGTAAAAATGGCTACTACCTCAGGATGTTCATGGAGCCTGACTAAATTTAGGGGTTCCTTCCTCATGAATCCCCCTGTCATTATGTTTATAATCCTTTGGAATACCTCAGGTGGAGAAGGAGACAACAATTTTTCAAAAACAGGAAACAGAGAAAAAAACTGTGTTTTTCTTTAAGAAACAGGCAGACTTTTTTAATGCAATTTCTCTTCTCTTTAGGCTTAATTCTTCCCTAAAATTGCATCATTCCCTGTATATGTGAGTACCCAAGGTGGAGAAGGAGACAACACTTCTTTTGCAGAAATAGGAAATAGATAAAAATGGTGTTTTTTCAAGAAACAGGCAGACTTTTGAATGCAATTCCTCTCCTTTTTTAGGCTTAATCCTTCCTTAAAATTGCATCACTCCTTGTATATATGAATATGCAAAGTGGGTTTGTACCGAGCCTACCTCTTCAAGTTCGAATTTGAATGAAAACCCTGTGTTCTCTTCTGTAAAACTGCTTACTGGCCCTCCTGTAGAAATGGTTGGAGGTTCTCCTGTAGAACTGTTACTGCTCCTGTAGAAACCGATAATGCTCTTGTAGAACTCGATAAGAGGAAGATTTCTGAAAACGACAGAGAGTGATGGTTTCGAGGCTCTGGAGGTAGTATGGATCTCGCTGCAGCCATGGGGACGATGATAAAATGGAAACAAAGGTGGTGAATAAGTTCGAGGAGGAGTACTTATGTTCACTCGAGATATTTCTGGCGATCATGTGAGGTGTTGAAAAGGGTACGTCGCCATTATTTGGATCATTGGTCCCCACTGCAGTGTCATCATGAGTCTTCATGCCTTCTGCCCACAATCACCTCCCATCATTTGCGTTTGAATTCAAACATCTGCCACTACCTGTCTTTTTGGATTTTTCGTGAGTTGACTACACACACGTGTGGTGTGATCTCTGGATGAGCACAGTTGAACTGGATGAGGGTGGCCAGCTAACTGGCCACCGTTCTGGTTTAATCCCAACCATTCCATTCATTCATGCAGTTTTTAAATTATACAGATGCAATAGAGGAGAGGGTTAGACACTTACCTGCAGGTCGAATGCTTGTGCTGTGGTGCTACTAGGTTCTGTTGTTGCTGCATGCTCGGATTCCAGTGCTGCATGCCTATATCCCTTCTACTATATGCTTTTTTCTCTTGATATGTGCTTGGTTTCTGTGTACAGGTGCCTTTTAGCTGAATCTTGCTTCGGTCATCGCCTGAATGTTTGTGACTGCACCTGTTTTGCTGTTGGAGCTTGATTTTAAGGGGATCAACTGCTACAGGAAATCCGACCGGAGCTCCTATAGCTGCTTCTCCCTCTAAAAATTTTAGCTGATGCTTGTCCTGGGAGTTGTGAGGATGCTACTGAAGATTCTAATGGCCATGGAGAGGGATTTGGTAAGCCACAGGTGAGTTGTGGAGGTGATGTTCTTTTATTTCCTTATTTTTTTAAACTGGTTTCTGTGTTTTTCTTGCAGGAAGGAAAGAAATCAATGGAAATGAGGTGGTGCAGGTCTGGGATGGAGGTTTAGGATGGTGGATAGCTGTAGGATGGCCTACAGGCTTTTTATGAAAATTCCCAGCTCTTCAACTATTCTTTTTTAACTTTATTTTGAGCTCTCTGTGATTTCTACAGGAGCCTCCTATAGAACGCACAGGGCCTCCTGTAGGATGCACAGTCTTCAAAAAAAACACAGAGAGTTGGAGAAAAAAAATCAAAAATGATGGAGAAGAGTATAGAGGATGTGTAATATGCTTTGTGGCATGTCCCCTTGCTTCCTGTGGTCCATCTGTAACCTGCAATGCATTTTAAAAGTCAATTCCTCTTCCTTTTTTTTTCTCTGTGTGTGTGTATTTTTTTTTTTTTTGAAAAGACAACTAGGGCTCCTCCAGGAGGTTTTCACCCTATTTTCTTGCCCTGGGCACCTCCAAGGGAGGTTTTCACCCAGGGATCTTATTCTTTCTCTTTTTTGTTTTTGTCATCACTGGGCCGCCTCAAAAGAGGTTTTCAACCCAATGATGGGACTCAAGCACCTCATAGAGGTTCTCACCTAAGTCCTTATTATTTTTCTTTTTTTAGTGAGTGGGTGGAGTGGAGGCTGAGACTTGCTCCACTACCAACACTGTTTTATTCAGATCTTCAATGAACTCTCGCTTGTAGAGGGGCTTCTTGTAAATTTTCAACCTATGCCCATTGACAAGCATGGGGATGGCTTCCTCATCAATGGTCCTTATCAGAACTGAACCATTGTCTTTGCATTTTTCTACAGTGTAGGGTCCCAGCCATCTTGTCCTCAACTTGCCCTTGAAATCCTTATGCCTTGAGTCATACAACAACGCCTAATCTCCTTCTTGGAATTGCTTCTCCTTGATATTTTTTTCATGCCATATCTTCCTTTGAAGTTGGACTACCTCTGTGTGGAGAAGGGCTTGTAATCTCTATTCATCCAATCCATTAAGCTAGAGTAACCTTTCCCTTTCTGCATGGCTAAGATCTAGGTCTAGCTGAGCTGCCATCCTTAGTGTATTGTATTCAAATTCTATTGACAGCAAATCCTTCTTCCCATAGACCAATTCATAGGGTGTGAAACCTGTGGTGGTCTTCCATGTTGTGTTTGTTAGCCTCCTGTTGCACCAGGGTTTCATTTTTCATGATTGACATTTTTACATGCCAAATATGTCATACTTGGCAAGCTGCAGTGTTCCATATTTACAGAAGATACCATGAGAGTGTGCTAGTCCAAATGCCACTGCTGAGGTTCCATTTGTTGAGTTGTCCCAGTTTTGGAGAGTTTTCATTTAAGGGAGGTCCAAACAGTCTAATCTTGGTCTCCCTAGGTTTCAATTTCCAGTTTTAGAATATAGAGAATGCATCTGTCCAAACAGTTTAATCTTGGCAGATTTGTAGATAGGTAGAGAATCAAAGGGACCCAACTATTTAATCTGGGCCCTGGCAGAAATAAGTGCAGATCTAGATAGGAAAATTCAAAAGAAAAATTGTGAATCTGGGTCTGCAAGTCTAAGTGCACCCAAACAAAAAGAAGAAAAAAATGTTAGGACAGTAGGCTGGGTAGGTAGCTGTTCGGTGGCAGAGTGGTGATTGATGATCAATTTTGTATCTCACAATGTCTTATCTTTTCAGATCACAGTTATCAGGCAGTTTTGCATTCAAAGGAGGTACTCAAACTGGAATTCACTAACCTCCCCTTCTTCTCATGTCCCCCAAGTCACTTACTAACATCCCCCAAGAGGTCAAGATCTGCTTGAGCCTCTCAGTTTCATCATTTCCATGACATTCACCTTGGTGAGGATCTGCTTCACTCAAGGACTGCTCACTCATCATCTGTGAGCCTCCTTTTCTCCAACAAAGCCTAAGATCTCATACTTTAGCGCCATCTTTTCATCTTCATATTAACTGCTAATAGTATTATATAACTCCCTATCAGTATTCCCGTTCCCCTACCAAAGCTATGTACATATAACCCCCCTATGTAAATATCCCCTCCCTGGCAATATAGCCATATTTTTATAAGTCCGGGAAAAAATGGTCCATCTGGGGCTGTTTTTAGCCCATCCGAGTCATTAAGGAGCTAGTTTGACATCTGGTCAGCTAGTAACCTCTTCCCTAGCCCAAAACCCCTAAAAAACCTTCAAAAACCCATTTTTTACACCTTTTTCCTACGTTCTGTGCATAAAATATTAACCCGCGCCGTTTTTTCACATAAAAACCCCATTCCCTAAGTCTAAACCCACCCACGCGCATCATTAAAAAGGGAATATTCTTGGAATATCCCCCCGCCATATCTCCCCGCCGTGTTACCTTTGCTGCCAGCCATCCGATCCACAGCCCCGCAGATCTACGACTGGCGAGCCGCCCCATCCCCGAACCGCCCGAGCTTTAGCGTCCGGGGGATGGGCGCTATTCCCGCCGTACTCCCGCCACGCGTCAAGCGTTGGGCTGTGGCGGAGCCCCCTCCCCCGAGACCGCCTTTGCCCATAAGCGGCGCACCACAAAACCGCTTACCGCCCGTGACGCCACACCCCACGTCACCCTCTGCACAGTCCCTGCTTACGTCACCCCCTTTGACCAGTCAACATGTCGAGTCACCTGCCTGCGTGGCCTCCTGCCACGTGTCCCTGCCACCGTACCTGCCATGTCATCATCCGTACATGATGACATCATGCTGACGTCATCCCGCCATGTCGTCCTGCTGACGTCATCCGCCGTACAATGTCACATCATTGCTGACGTCATCAGCACTTTTTTGGCGCAAAGGGCAAAAAATCGCACTTCGGAGCCCCGAAATCCAATTCTGAGGCAGTTTTTGTCGCAGGATTTTTTGGGCCAAAATGGAGAATCTTCAGGGAATCTTTAGGGAATCTTCTCATCATGCGGCCCCAGGGAGCCCGAAAAGGCGCAAAAATGATCCGTTTTCTTCACAGAGCATATCAAAAGGAGCAGAAGACAATTCCAGATAATACAGAGGCCGAACAACGCCCATTTACGGGTGATTAGACCCCCAGCACATCAGATCAGCCGTCCAGATTTTGTCAAAGAGTATCAGTGGAAGAAAAGACGCCAAAGAGTATCAACAAAGATTTGTTTAGGGGCTCGAAGCACCTGCACATTAATGAAGCCCCTAGAAAGTCAAATCAAGAGGCATAAGCCCATCCTTGCCCTCAAATCACAATTAAGGCATTCAAAGCCACAGGACAGCAAAGAAGCAGAAACCCATGTGCATTTATTTCAGAAGCACCTGCACCAAGTCACCAAGGACTACATAAGTTATTCAGATTTAATACGGCCGCCCCCAGCGTAGCCTGAGAATGTTCATGCATTTATTTTAGATAGGAGTAGGTCAATAAATTATTTTTTATGACCTGATTAGGTCAAGATATAATAAAAGCAGTAGATAGAAAGTTTTTCCCTATATATACCACCCTCTGTATAGTTTTAAGGGTTGAAAAATTGAGAATTCTTCACTAGAGACTCGCTGTGTACACCTGAATTATTCTGTAATCAAAGATTGCCGAAAGCTTGGAGAGCGAACTGTCTGTTGTTTAATGAATGTTTTGGAGACTGAAGATGGAATTCTTGTGCTGCGGCCTGAAACAATAAGTGCCTCTTATCTCTGTTTATGTGTTTGCCATTATCTAAATAGCAGGAAAAAAGAATAGCCTAGAATTAGTTTAAATACTCTCTATGCTCAATTTCTGCTGTTTCTTGATGTTTTCCTCTGAATGAATTGGTTATGAATATTGAATTCCTTCTGGCTCATGTTTACCCCAATTCACCTGTGTTGGCCAATTATCTAGGGATTCTTAACTGCCCTTAGGTAGCGCCCCGTTACTTTCTCTGCTAATCTGTTGGAGAGATTCTTAACTGCCTCTCTTTCTTTCACATTCATTCCATCCTTTAAACCTGAAAATTGCTTCAAGCTCGGCTATCTTGCTCCATGTTCCCTCACTGTTATTAAGGAAACGCACCAGCAGTTCCCCTCCTCGACTCCACGCCCAATGGTTTGAAACATTCAGACTATACTCTGCCTCTCTACCTGAAAGTGTCAATTTTCCCACCAAAACAAAACAAAAAACCCTCTGGACCCAAGACCTAGCCTAAAATCTTTTCAAACAAAGCTAAATCTAAAAGAGAGAGCCCTCTCTGATTGCAGGTTGGCTAGAACCTGCAGTCCAAAGTTGGTTTGTGGTTACCTCGGCCGTATCCTTTTCTGGAGCTTTAAGGACAACCTGAGTGATAACATAATGGCGACTCCACTGGGGACCTAATCCTCAGAAAGTTTTATTGATTAAGTTGGAAAGCTCCACTGGGGATCTTCCTCAGTTAAGTTTCACAAAGAAGGTTGGAAATCCCTGGAAAAATCGATTTTCTAATTGCTGTATATTTCTTAAAACTACAGATGAAGCCTGAATGTCAGCCTGGAAGCCTTTGAAACTGTTTTTGTCTTACATTAACAAAAGTAAATAAAAGCTGCTTCAGTCAATCTTCATGCTAGTTTTAAGCCATACACAGCCTTTCCAAAATCTGATCCGTCCCTTGTTAACTACAATAATATTCCCATAAAATACCAAAAAACAAAAAACAATTCGGAAGCTGGCTCCCAAGAAGAATCCACGATATACAAGATCCAATCCAGATCCCAACCCTCCAGCTGTTTTTGAAAACCCTAACATAATCCTGAAAATCCTTAGGAAACAAGAAAGACAGGAAATTTTCGCTGATTTGAACCCTGAAACATCTTACCCTAGCTGTATTCCGACTCCTGTCAAGGTTTTGTTCCGTTCTACCTCTATTTCCATTAGTTCATCATCTACATCCCCCAGTAGTCCTTCCACACCTTCATCCACTGCACCTGCTAACACTACTGTTGTTTCCACTGTTCCAGTTACTCCTATTGTCCCTGTAATCCCTGTTGTTCCTGTTATCCCCACCAATATGGCTAATAGATATGCACCCCTGCAATTGCCTGCTAATGCTGCGGCTTTACCTCAAGATTACCAATCCAAAATTACATATTTTGATTCCACTAGTCCCTTCACAGCCATTCAGCATGCCAAAAAGATGCAAGACTATTTCGAGAACTATGAAATGGATGATGACAGCGTGAGAATGAGAATTTTTGTTCAGAGTTTAACAGGTGATGTAAGAACTTGGTTCAGATCACTCGCTGCAAATTCCATAACCACTCCTGATGAGCTTTACCTATCCTTTACCAACAGATGGGAGAAAAAGAAAGACCCCTTGCACATACTAGCTGAATATGACACGATCAAACGAGGTCCCCAAGAGACTGTTTTGGAGTACTATGCAAGATTCAATAACGTATATAACGCAATACCACAGAACTTAAGACCTCCACCTGATCTGGCCTTGTACAAATTTCCTGACGGTTTTGACCCTGATATGGCATATCAGTTGAAAGAAAGAGCTCCTGAAACCCTTGAAGACGCGCAAAAGGTTGCTGTTACCGTAGGGGCTAACTTAATTGCCAAGAGAAACAGAGCGAGAATGGAAAAGAGAACCACCTTTAAGGAAGAACCCTCAGCCTTTGACCAGAAGCTTGATGCTATCATTAATGGCCTGCAAAGACTGGGAGAGAGGGTAGAAAATGTTGAGAGAAAAGCATCATGGGAGGGACAGCAGTCTAATCCCATAAGAAACCCAAATTTTAGGAAAACACAAAACACAAATGCTGGTAGGTCTAACCAGGACCAAGACATTAGACCCCCTTTTCAAGATAACTATGTAGAAGGATCTACTTCTCGTCAACCCATAGAAGACGATCATATGAATTTAATGGATCTAAAGGGTGAGCATCAAACTTTCCTCACACAAGAAGACCAAAATGAGCATGATTGCAGTCAATTTCAGACTAAAACTGGTGAGTCTTTTGATTTCAAACAGGGTTATGATACTGCTGTGTATGAAGTACACAAACAATATAAGCTCAGAACTAGGACCATTGGCATCTCTGAGCCTAGCAATACAAAGGAAAGTAAAGAACCCAACAAGATAAAAAACAAAGCTGTTGTAACAGAACCAGCTGATATGACTGTCCCAAACCCACATCAAGTGACCGTAGAAGATATAACAGAAATACAGCCTTCCAAAGAGCAGCCTTTGCCTCCTCTTTTCTCAAAAGAAAATTCAAACAGCGTCCCAAAAAGTACTCCTGAAGTTCCCAAACCGCAAGCAAATACTTCCCATTGCACTGATAAACGAGAGCAAGTCGCTGAAAATTCAAATGAAAAGGAAAAAGCTGCCAATGCCAATACTAAGACTCCATTGGAGAAGCCTTTTACTTTAGAAACAGAGATTGGAAAACTCAAGATAGCCATTCCTCTTTCAGAATTGGCTAAACACGATGTATATAGGCAACATATTCAAAGGTCACTCCAACTCCCAGAAACCAAAGATGATGTAAATGTTTTGGATGATTCCCCTGAACTATTGTTTGGACCAGAAGTTAATGGAAAGTCAACACAAGGACCTGTCCCACCCTTTTATGTCAGTCTGCATATACATGACAAAGTTTTACACAACGCTATGTTTGACTCAGGGGCATCGCACAATCTTATGCCCAAAGCAGTTATGGAAAAACTGAATCTCGACATCACAAGACCTTACAAAGATTTATACTCATTTGACTCAAGTCAAGTGAAATGCCTAGGCCTCATAAAAGACTTGTGTGTTTCCTTAGTCCAATATCCTAACAAAACCATCCTCATGGATGTAGTGGTGGCTGATATCCCACCAAAGTACGGTATGCTCCTCTCAAGATCATGGGGAGCAAAGCTCCAAGGATCCCTTCAATTAGACCTTTCCTACGCTACTATTTCAGTCTTTGGGCAACTAAAGAGACTGTATAGAGAAACGCTCATGAAGTATGTAGTAAGTAGTGAAAGTAAACCGGAAAATTTTCCCATTTATTCAATTCATTCTGATATGGATTCCTTCATTTTATTTAATGATGAAATAAATCTGCCCACTGATGATAAACCGCTGGTTTTAGAAATAGACACACATATAAATGAAGAGTCGGTTGCACATACCCACGAAACTGTCACAACAGTTAACACAACCAGCCCACCAAAAGAAGTTCCCCAGATAGAAATTTTAGATCTGCCCCGTCCTGAAACAGCTCAAACTCCTAGCATGGTCAACAAGCAAGAAATCACATGGTTCTTAGAGTTTGATGGTTCTGTTAACAAGTTAGGAGCAGGGGCAGGTGTCTGGATTCATAACACACGCAATAACCATGCAGAAGGACATGCCTACAGACTGAACTTTAAATGCACAAATAACATGGCAGAGTATGAGGCTCTGCTTTTAGGCCTTAAACTGCTAAAAACTCTAGGAGCTATTAAAATATCTATCCTGGGTGACTCTGATCTAGTTATACAACAGATGAAAGGTAATTTTGTTACCAATGACAACAGAATGAGAGCCTATAGAACAGCTGCTACTGACATACTCCAGTCATTCACTGAATTCAAGCTTGACAAGATTTCCAGACATCACAACATTCATGCACACAGCCTAGCCACCTTTGCTAGTACATGCAAGCTTCCTTTTGACCCAAGCCATCACTTCATGGCTGAAATAAAACATAGGCCCACTGTCCCAAATAATGTCAGAGATTGGCAAGTGTTCGAGAATGATGCCCAGATTAATAATTTCCTTACCCTCGAGCATGAATTTTCAAATATTCACATTGACATGGATGCCATGACGGATTC
Source organism: Pinus tabuliformis (assembly GCA_031772625.1). Lineage (NCBI taxonomy): Eukaryota > Viridiplantae > Streptophyta > Pinopsida > Pinales > Pinaceae > Pinus > Pinus tabuliformis. The sequence continues at coordinate 407,805,828 of CM062811.1, forward strand.
TGAACAGCAGAGAAATGAAAGTCAGCAAGTTCTAACCGCTGCAACAGTCAAACAAATTCTGAAGCCAACCATTTTTGACAATGAAAACATTGAACAGCTGAAACAAACACAGGCAGAAGAAGTAGACAGAACAGAGGCAGAAATCATTGACCTGAAAGATAATTTTTTGCCTGCTGGTCTAACCCCACTAGAAGACATGTTTGACTCTAACGACGTTCCCAGAAAACCAAAACTGCAACCAATAAACACTGAAATAGAAGAACACAACATCGGGACACCAGAAAATCCGAAAATGATCAAACTGTCCAAAAATCTACCACCTGATCAAAATCCCAAGTACATAGATCTATTCAAAGAATTTCAAGATGTATTTGCCTGGATCTATGAGGATTTGAAATCCTATGATACATCAGTGATTCAGCACACGATCCCATTGAAGCCCAATCAGAAGCTCTTCAAATAGAAATTGAGAAGAATCAACCCTGTGCTACTTCCCCCGATTGAAAAAGAAGTGAAAAGGATGTGGGAAGCAGGCATTATAGCCCCTATCAGATTCTCAGAGTGGGTGTCCAACCTAGTGCCTACAAGAAAAAAGACAGGTGAAATCAGACTTTGTGTAGATCTCAGAAATTTAAATCAAGTCTCCTTAAAAGACCACTATCCCCTGCCCAAAATGGACCACATATTGCAGAGATTAGTGGGAGCATCTAGAATTTCCCTACTAGATGGATTTTCAGGTTTTAACCAGATACTTGTTCACCCAGATGACCAAGACAAAACAACTTTTACCACACCCTGGGGAACATTTAAGTATGTAAAGATGCCATTTGGACTTAAAAACGTTGGCGCTACTTTTCAACGAGCAATGGACATTGCTTTCACCAAAGAAATATATGACTTCCTAGTTGTCTACCTTGATGATCTAACCCCATTTTCCAAATCTGATAAAGAACATCTCAGGCACCTCAGGCAAATTTTCATGACATGCAGAAAATATGGAATTTCCTTGAATCCTAAGAAGTCCTTATTTGGCCTTGAAGAAGGAAAATTACTTGGCCACATTATATCAAAGGATGGGATCAGAATTGATCCTGAGAGAATACAGGCCATCCTCCAAATTCCATACCCCAGAAACATAAAAGAGCTACAAGCATTCCTTGGAAAAATCAACTTTTTGAGAAGATTCATTCCAAATCTGGTTGAATTAATAAGACTGTTAAGCAACATGTTAAAGAAGGATGCCAAGGTAAGATGGTCCCTGGAAGCCAAGCAATCATTTGAGAGTATCAAATCTGCCTTAACTCAAACCCCTGTCCTAACTAGTCCACAGTTCGATAAAGATTTTATCATATTTTCGTTTGCATTCGAGCATACAATAGCTGTTGTCCTGCTGCAGAAGGATGAACAGGGAGCTGAAAAGCCAATTGCTTTTTTCAGCCGAGCCTTAAGAGACGCCCCATTGAAGTACCCGATAATGGAAAAACAGGCCTATGCACTTGTCAAGGCCATCAAGGATTTTAGAGTGTACATATTGTATTCACACGTGATTGCCTACGTCCCACACGCTGCTGTAAAAGACATACTGACTCAAGACGGATTAGAAGGAAAAAGAGGTAAGTGGATTGCAAGTATCCTCGAATATGACATTGAAATAAAACCAACCAAGCTGATAAAGGGACAATGTTTAGCTAAACTGATGTCCGAAACAAATTTTCAAGCCTTAGACATTAACCAGCTGGACAATGAACCGGAACTGGCGACTCCACAGATCAGTGAAATATTTCTGCAATGCCCTTGGTACACTGATATTTGCTTTATATTTTTAAACTTGTGTGCTCCCCCAGGATTGTCCAGAACAAAGAAAAGATTTTTGAAAATGAAGGCTTTAAAGTTTTGTGTTATTGATGGTGCATTATTTTGGAGAAATCATGAAGGTATATTGTTGAATTGCTTAACCATGAATGAAACTAACAATGTCATGAAAGAATTCCATGCAGGTGATTGTGGAGGACATCTCTACTGGAAGTCCACGGCTGACAAAATCCTGAGGGCTGGTTTCTACTGGCCCACTCTTTTTGCAGATGTAAAAAAGTTTTCCACGACATGTCGCAAGTGCCAAATTTTTGAAGGTAGGAGAAAATTGTTGCCCCTACCCCTTAAACCCATCTCCACCGAAAAACCTTTTCAACAATGGGGTCTTGACTTCGTTGGAGAAATTCATCCCTCTTCCTTAGGCCAGCACAAATGGATCCTAACATCCACCGACTATTTAACTAAGTGGGTTGAAGCCATTCCCTGTAGACAAGCCAATGATGCCATTATTATCCAATTCCTTGAGTGCAATATCCTTTCCAGATTTGGCTGCCCTGAGAAAATCATCACTGACAATGCCGCTGCCTTTAAGTCCAAAAAGCTGATCAATTTCTGCCACAGATTCCATATTACACTGGGCCACTCCACAGCGTATTACCCTCAAGGTAATGGATTGGCCGAATCATCTAACAAGAGCCTCATCAACATCATAAAGAAAATACTAGAAGAAAACAAGAAGAACTAGCACAAGAAGCTAGTGAACGCCCTATGGGCAGACAGACTTTCAAACAAAAGATCCATTGGGATGAGCCCTTATGAGCTGGTATATGGCATGGAGGCTAGATTTCCTTCTTCCCTGGGCATTCCTACTATCAAGCTGTTACAGGAGATTCAGGCTGAACCAAATGACATTCAAAGAAGGATTAATCAAACAATTCACCTTCAGCAAACCAGAGAACAAGTTTATGATAGAGCTCAACTCTTACAAGAAAAGCTCAAAAAGATGTTTGATAAGAGAGCTAAAGCTGAAGATTTTAGTATTGATGACAAAGTTTTGAAGTGGGACTCAAGAAGAGAAGAAAAGGGCAAACATGCCAAGTTTGACTTTCTATGGAAGGGTCCATTTGTTATTTCTGCTGTGCAAGGAAACAACACCTATTTTCTCAGATCTATGGAGGACAGCACTGGTGAAGAAGGCCCCGTGAATGGCAGGATGTTGAAACATTATCACGATCCTTGTTGCTGAAGCAACGCAAGTTCTGTAAATACCTTTTGTACAATATTATTTGTATATATCAGCACTCAGTTTAAATTTTTGTAAACAGGCCGATTGTTAAGGAATAGCAGTAAATTTGGAAAGGACGCAGCCGATGCAAATTCTTCAAATCTCAAAAGCATCAAAACAGAGCAAGAACTTTCAGTTTATATCAGCATAGTTGCTCAAGCATTGTACATAAAAATCAAGCACGCAGAAGAAAGCAGGCGGTGCTGTACAGTTCACAGAAAGCTCAGTTGAGGAGGAGTTGTTCATAAGTTTCAGAGTTTCATACTTTAAAGGCCAGAACAAAAAAGTTTTCAATCTACAGCAGCTATAGAATATCAAGGCAATATGACCTGCTGTTCTTGACTTTTCACCAGGAAAAGCCATCCCCAAGTGGAGCCACTGTTAGCCTCCTGTTGCAACAGGGTTTCATTTTTCATGATTGACATTTTTACATGCCAAATATGTCATACTTGGCAAGCTGCAGTGTTCCATATTTCCAGAAGATACCATGAGAGTGTGCTAGTCCAAATGCCACTGCTGAGGTTCCATTTGTTGAGTTGTCCCAGTTTTGGAGAGTTTTCATTTAAGGGAGGTCCAAACAGTCTAATCTTGGTCTCCCTAGGTTTCATTTTCCAGTTTTAGAATATAGAGAATGCATCTGTCCAAACAGTTTAATCTTGGCAGATTTGTAGATAGGTAGAGAATCAAAGGGACCCAATTGTTTAATCTGGGCCCTGGCAGAAATAAGTGCAGATCTAGATAGGAAAATTCAAAAGAAAAATTGTGAATCTGGGTCTGCAAGTCTAAGTGCACCCAAACAAAAAGAAGAAAAAAATGTTAGGACAGTAGGCTGGGTAGGTAGCTGTTCGGTGGCAGAGTGGTGATTGATGATCAATTTTGTATCTCACAATGTCTTATCTTTTCAGATCACAGTTATCAGGTAGTTTTTGCATTCAAAGGAGGTACTAAAACTGGAATTCACTAACCTCCCCTTCTTCTCATGTCCCCCAAGTCACTTACTAACATCCCCCAAGAGGTCAAGATCTGCTTGAGCCTCTCAGTTTCATCATTTCCATGACATTCACCTTGGTGAGGATCTGCTTCACTCAAGGACTGCTCACTCATCATCTGTGAGCCTCCTTTTCCCCAACAAAGCCTAAGGTCTCATACCTTAGCGCCCTCTTTTCATCTTCATATTAACTGCTAATAGTATTATATAACTCCCTATCAGTATTCTCGTTCCCCTACCAAAGCTATGTACATATAACCCCCCCATGTAAATATCCCCTCCCTGGCAATATAGCCATATTTTTATAAGTCCGGGAAAAAATGGTCCATCTGGGGTTGTTTTTAGCCCATCCGAGTCATTAAGGAGCTAGTTTGACATCTGGTCAGCTAGTAACCTCTTCCCTAGCCCAAAACCCCTAAAAAACCTTCAAAAACCCATTTTTTACACCTTTTTCCTACGTTCTGTGCATAAAATATTAACCCGCGCCGTTTTTTCACATAAAAACCCCATTCCCTAAGTCTAAACCCACCCGCGCGCATCATTAAAAAAGGAATATTCTTTGAATATTCCCCCGCCGTATCTCCCCGCCGTGTTACCTTTGCCGCCAGCCGTCCGATCCACAGCCCCGCAGATCTACGACTGGCGGGCCGCCCCATCCCCGAACCGCCCGAGCTTTAGCGTCCGGGAGATGGGCGGTATTCCCGCCGTACTCCCGCCACGCGTCAAGCGTTGGGCTGTGGCGGAGCCCCCTCCCCCGAGACCGCCTTTGCCCATAAGCGGTGCGCCACAAAACCGCTTACCGCCCGTGACGTCACACCCCACGTCACCCTCTGCACAGTCCCTGCTTACGTCACCCCCTTTGCCCAGTCACCATGTCAAGTCACCTGCCTGCGTGGCCTCCTGCCACCGTACCTGCCATGTCATCATCCATACATGATGACGTCATGCTGACGTCATCCCGCCACATCGTCCTGCTGACATCATCCGCCGTACAATGTCACATCATTGCTAACATCATGATGACGTCATCAGCACTTTTTTGGCGCGAAGGGCAAAAAATCACACTTCGGAGCCCCGGAATCCAATTCTGAGGCAGTTTTTGATGAGCGATTTGCAAATCGTAGGATTTTTTGGGCCAAAATGGAGAATCTTCAAAGAATCTTTAGGGAATCTTCTCATCATGCGGCCCCAGGAAGCCCGAAAAGGTGCAAAAATGATCCGTTTTCTTCACAGATCATATCAAAAGGAGCAGAAGACAATTCCAGATAATACAGAGGCCGAACAGCGCCCATTTACTGGTGATTAGACCCCCAGCACATCAGATCAGTCGTCCAGATTTTGTCAAAGAGTATCAGTGGAAGAAAAGATGCCAAAGAGTATCAGCAAAGATTTGTTTAGGGGCTCGAAGCACCTGCACATTAATGAATCCCCCAGAAAGTCAAATCAAGAGGCATAAGCCCATCCTTGCCCTCAAATCACAATTAAGGCATTCAAAGCCACAGGACAGCAAAGAAGCAGAAACCCATGCGCATTTATTTCAGAAGCACCTGCACCAAGTCACCAAGGACTACATAAGTTATTCAGATTTAATACGGCCGCCCCCAACGCAGCCTGAGAATGTTCATGCATTTATTTCAGATAGGAGTAGGTCAATAAATTATTTTTTATGACCTGATTAGGTCAAGATGTAATAAAAGCTATAGATAGAAAGTTTTTCCCTATATATACCACCCTCTGTATAGTTTTAAGGGTTGGAAAATTGAGAATTCTTCACTAGAGACTCGCTGTGTATACCTGAATTATTCTGTAATCAAAGATTGCTGAAAGCTTGGAGAGCGAACTGTTTGTTGTTTAATGAATGTTTTTGAGACTGAAGATGGAATTCTTGTGCTGCGGCCTGAAACAATAAGTGCCTCTTATCTCTGTTTATGTGTTTGCCATTATCTAAATAGCAGGAAAAAAGAATAGCCTAGAATTAGTTTAAATACTCTCTATGCTCAATTTCTGCTGTTTCTCGATGTTTTCGTCTGAATGAATTGGTTATGAATATTGAATTCCTTCTGGCTCATGTTTACCCCAATTCACCTGTGTTGGCCAATTATCTAGGGATTCTTAACTGCCCTTAGGTAACGCCCCGTTACTTTCTCTGCTAATCTGTTGGAGAGATTCTTAACTGCCTCTCTTTCTTTAGCATTCATTCCATCCTTTAAACCTGAAAATTGCTTCAAGCTCAGCTATCTTGCTCCATGTTCCCTCACTGTTATTAAGGAAACGCACCAGCAGTTCCCCTCCTCAACTCCACGCCCAATGGTTTGAAACATTCAGACTATACTCTGCCTCTCTACCTGAAAGTGTCAATTTTCCCACCAAAACAAAACAAAAAACCCTCTGGACCCAAGACCTAGCCCAAAATCTTTTCAAACAAAGCTAAATCTAAAAGAGAGAGCCCTCTCTGATTGCAGGTTGGCTAGAACCTGCAGTCCAAAGTTGGTTTGTGGTTACCTCGGCCGTATCCTTTTCTGGAGCTTTAAGGACAACCTGAGTGATAACAGTGTTGTAGGCCCAGGTGGCCTCAACCAATCGATCTACCCAATCTTTTCTGTTGTTGCTTACTACCTTGGTCAGAATTCCTTCCAAAGCTTTGTTAGTGACTTCCACCTGTCCATTTGCTTGTGGATCGTAAGGGGTGGAAGTTCTGTGCTTGAATTTATCATGTGTGAGCAGGTCTTCAACCAGATTGGAAGTGAACTGACTGCCTTGATCTGTAACCAGTTCCCTTGCATACCCAAACTTATAGAAGATGTTCTCTCTTAAAAACTCAGTTACTTTTTCTTTTATTGCTGCCTTGATTGCCTTTGTCTTTGCCCATTTTTTCAGATAATCGGTGCACACAATGATGTATTGTTTATGTTTTGAAGGAGGGTTGATAGGACCCACAAATTCCATGCCCCACTTCTCAAATGGCTCAAAAGTCACTTGAGGCTGCATGGGCATCTCATCCTTTGGAGTAGGTTTCCCCATCCTTTGGCACCGATCACAATGGCTGATATATCTCTTCACATCTTAATGAAGAGTGGGCCAATAGTAACCTGCTTGCAGAATTTTGAAGGCAGTCCTCTTTGCTGCAAAATGGCCTCCACAAGGCCCATCATGACAGGTCAAGAGAATGTCAAAAACTTCCTCCTCCCTAACACATCTTCTCAAAATCTGATCTGGGCCAAGTTTGAAGAGATTGCCCCCAATCCAGGTGAAAGGGGTGCTTTTTCTCACGATCTTTCTCTTCTCTTTTGAGGACAAGTGTGGTGGGAATTGTGCTGAAACCAAGTAATTTGCTATATCAGCAAACCATGGGGAGAGTACTGAGATAGCAAATAGATGCTCATCTGGCATTTGATCATCCACCATTCCTTCCTCACCTGTAGGAAAATTTACTCTAGACAAAAAGTCAGCAACAACATTTTCCTTACCAGGCTTATCAACAATGGTTAAGTCAAACTGTTGCAATAAAAGAAACCACCTAATAATGCGAGAATTTACATCCAGTTTGTTCATTAGATACCTAATTGCAGCAAGATCGATGTGTACAAAAGTTTGATAACCTGTGATGTAATATCTGAATTTATTTAAAGAATGTACTACATCTAGGAGTTCTTTCTCAGTTACTGTGTAATTTAACTCTACCTTTGACAAATTTTTACTTATAAAGTATTTGGCATAAGGTAACTTTTCATCAACTTGCCCTAGGGCTGCTCCTATTGCTTTGTTTGAGGCATCTGTGTGAATGTGGAAAGGTAGGGCCTAGTTTGGGCCTCTCAAAATTTGGGCGGTCACAAGTTTACTTTTCAAGGTATCTAGGGCTTCTTGACAGGTTTCAGTCTATATGGACTCAACATCTTTTCCCAAAAGACCAAACAATGGAGAGGCTAACTTACTGAAATTTTTAATGAATCTTCTGTAATATCCCTCTAAGCCTATGAAAATTCGGCCATATCTCACCTTTTGAGGAGGTGGGACCCTTTGGATGATGGAAATTTTGTTGGGTTCCACCTGTAATCCTTATTGAGATATTGCATGACCTAGCACGGTCCCTTCAGTCATCAAGAATTCACATTTTTCTAGATTGAGGGATAGGTTCATTTCAATACACTTGTCCAAAACTTTTCCCAGGTTAGATAAAGCTTCCTGAAAGTTAGAACCATAAGGAGTAAAATCATCCATATATATTTCCACTGCATCATGAACCAGTTCAGAAAATATACTCAATACTGCTCTCTGGAAAGTGGCGGGAGCATTGCACAAACCAAAAGGAAGGACCCGATATGCAAAGGTACCCCAAGGACAAGTGAAAGTGGTCTTATCTTGGTCTTCCAGGTAGATTTGGATCTGATTGTACCTGCTAAACCCATCTAGGAAGGAGAAAAACTTTTTCCTCGCCAGACCATCTAACACTTGATCTATGAAAGGCAAAGGAAAATGGTCCTTTTTGGTGGCCTTGTTCAGTTCCTGATAATCGACACAGATTCTCCACTTACCATTTTTCTTTGGCACTAGCACCAAAGGAGAGACCCATTCGTTGTCGGAGATGGGGTAGATGAATCCTGCATCCAGTAACTTTTGCAATTCTTCCTTGACAATGTCTTTAAGGGCTGGATTCATCCTCCTTTGAGGCTGCCTGACTGGTTTGCAATCTTCCTTAATGTAAATGTGATGAGTACAAACTGAAGGGTGCACTCCCTTCATCTCCTTATAGCTCCAGGCGAAGGCATCTAAATGTTTTCTCAATAAGCTACACAGTTCCTTTTCCTAGGAGGTGGATAGGGATGAGTTGATTTTCAAAGTTTTTCAGGGCCGAACTCTATATTCTTAACAAGGAGAGAGGTTGGGTCAGCCACACAGAAATCAGCTAAGGGATTGTCTTGGGTTTTTTTCACTATATCTTCTAATGGAAAAATACTGGGGGGTGGATTCTGAATTAAATTTTCAATGATATCATCCTCAGTTTGTGGTTCCCCCCCATGGCAGTTTCTACTATACACAGTGGTGCAACATAGACTTCATCCTCATCCTCCTCCTCCAACCAGAGAGGTAGATCATGTTCTAGCAAGGGTTTTCCAGGAGGGTATAGGATTAGCTGCTTGGACATATGCCCGTTCTTGATTTTCATATTCCCAGCTCGACAGCTGATGTAGGCATCTGCAGTAGCCAACCAGGGTCTTCCTAGGATGAGAGGATACCCAGTGAGCTTTGCCTTCAGCTGGAGAACCAGGAAATCAGCAGGGTACTCCCAAGAATCAATGTAGACCATCACATCCTCCACAATCCTTTCCGGGGCCACGGTGGAGTGGTCTGCTAGCTGCAGTACAGTTGTGGTCTTTCTCAGGGAGCCGTCGAGGTTGAGCTTGAGCATGGTGTCCTTTGTCATCAAATTAATGGTAGCTCCCAGATCAATCAAGGTATGTGGGATCATGGTGACATTGATGTGAACATCAACTACTGGGCTTCCAGGGTCTAGATACTTTGGACAAATTACCTGCCCCAACATTAGGTCGGACAGTTGTCCTATGACATTGATGGTTGGGGCATCTCTCTTGCGCCTACCTGGATGCCTGAAGCACTTCTCTTTGATCATCTTGTTGTATATAGGCACATCCTTTATGGCTTGGAGAAGTGGTATCTTTACACATAATTGTTTCAGTTCTCCTAGAAGTTCAATTTCTTCTAGGGTAGGTTGTGTTGTTCCAGATAATCTCTCAGGAAAGGGTGGATTTTCTTTTGGTTCACTTTCCTCTTTATCTTCCTCAACCTCCTGAGGGGGAGGTTGGCTATCTGGGAGAACCTTCCCAGATCAAAGGTTAATCTCCTGAATCTCCACAGCATAGGTTGGGCATGATGGTTCCCCACTATATACTTGCTGAGCCTATCTATTGTTCGGGTTCGGCTGAGCAGGCATTTGGGGTTGCCTTGGTGGAGAAGGAGGCAATGGTTACGGTTGAGTAGGTGGTGGAGGCAAAAGAGTGGGAGGAGAGTTGTACTGGGGCCTCCACCCTTGATGAGATGCATTCCACTGAGGTTGTGGCTAAGCATAGGAGTGAAATGAATGAGTGGCTGGTTGAGCATGATATTGAGATGGATATGACCAAGGAGGAGGTGTGGACCAGGAAGAGTGAGTAGGGGGATCCCAAGAAGGTATGGAAGTGGCTTGATTGGGGTTGTAGAATGCCTGAGATGTCCCTTTCATTCCCTACTGGTAAGGTCTAGGTCCATGTGGTCTCCTTTGGTTCATGACATAGAGTGGTTCAGTGGCTCCTTCAGCCCCTTGGTATACAGCATTAAGTCCGAGTAAGGAAGGGAACTTGTCTGTAGAATGATTTCTTCACAGACTGAACAAACCTCTATAGAGTTTAATGGACATTCGTTCTTAGGATGCCTTCTAGTGAACCTAGGACAAAAAATGGCCAAAGCCCTCACTGCTTCCTCTGGTTTCCTTTTGATATGCAAGGTATCCATTTGCATGGCAAGAGTCTGCAGCATCTCACTCTTGAAGTCTTCCAGCATGTTTCCAAGTTCACCTTTGAGGGATGAACTGACTGAGGAGGTACTGGCTATGGGTTGACTCCCCCTACCTCTCTTTCTAGCTGCCCTAGAATGGTTTCTAAAAACAGTCTTTATGTCTTCATAATGTAATTGGTAGATTACTCGCCCAACCAGTAAATGGAGGGTGTCTAGAAGGTATTCAGGAATTCCCCTGAGTAGGACCAACTTCAGATATTCGGGGTCAAGTGTGCACCTGGCCCTTTTATAACAGAGCTAGAACCTCTCTTCATAATCTTTCAAGGATTCATCACTTCCCATGGTCATTCGAAATATTTCTTCCTCGGTATCTTCTGATCTACATTAGTCCTAGTATTTGTTATTAAAGGCTTGCTGCATATGAGCCCAAGTTGTGATGTTGTTGCTAGGTAACCCCATGAACCAGCGCAATGCTGGATCCTTGAGGGTAGAAGGAAACAATTTCAACTTCTGCTCATCTTTTGCATAGTCATAAGTCCGACAGATAACAGCAAACTCAAACAAAAAGGTGTCAGGACCTTCTGTAGTCAATCCATGGAAGTGAGGTAGGGCTGAAGGGCTTATGTTCTTCATTTTAGTGTCCCCATTGATCTCTCGGATGGGAAAGGTACCATATACTCTTTCTCCATTCCCCCTAACATTTCTGTTTTCAGCCATTGTCTCAAGAGGGATGGTTTCTTCCTCTTCTTCTCCTATAGGTTCTTCAAATATCTCTGGTTGTTCACCTAAAAGTTCTTCTGGATCACTACCACCGAAGAAGAGAGAAGAGTGGGTTTGTGATGTAGTGGAGGTGTTGGGTAGGAATTTCCCTGAATTATCTCTATTCCTACGAGGCATGAAAGGGAATCTCTTTTTTTTGGGTGATTTTTTGTTTTTTTTTTTTTCTTGTACCTGCAAAACTGAAATTGATTGAACAAAAAAATTGCAACTACTGAAATGAACTTGCTGAAAGGAAATTGTAGAACTGAACTGAAAGCAAGGAAATGACTAATCTACTTTTGCTGAAATGGAAATTGCAGAATTGAAAGGGCTAATCTACTTTTGCTGAAATGGAAATTGCAGAATTGAAATGAAAGCAAGGAAATGCAGGAATTGAAAGGAACAACTACTCTACTTTTGCTGAAATGAACTACTTAGCAGAATGTTGCAATAGAAAATAGAAGAAAAGCAGTAATCACAAAATACTTTGATGCTTCCCCAGCAACAGCGCCAAAAGGTGGTGAGCACCAATATTGCAGCAATAATGTTGCAACTCCTGTGGCTTCCCACTTTACTTTTATCAACTCGATAGTTCATGACAAACTTGGAAGCGACGGTGTTGTATGCACAAGTACTAGTTCGTACTGCAAGCTGTCACTTGGTCAGCTAGCGCAAGATCACTAGGAGATCAAACCAACTTCTATGAATTCTAGAAGAAGCTATAACTATGATGAAAGAAAGGAAAGTTTACTCTACAGAGGCTATTCTACTTGCAGGAAGAAAAAGAAGACTGAAATGTAAGGTAAACCTAGCAAACCCTAATTTACCGACTAACCCTATTTTTGCAAGAAGAGAGGTGAAAATCTAGGAAAGGAGTGCCATTACCTACTGAAGAAGTAAACTACACCTATTCAAGTTGTTTCTAACAAGAAATAAGAAAAAACATCTTTTTTGGGTTTTTGTGTATTTTATGTGAAATTGTTATGCATGTAATTTATTTGTTTATCGATGTGGTAGCGATTAGGTGGCGATGGAGGGTGACTTTGGAATTTGCAGAGGTGTAGGAAGGTGTGGAGGGGTCCTGGGAGGCATCTGGTAACCTTCTGGAGGCTTTCCATGCAATCAAACTTCAAAAAGCCACGTACAGGAAATTCTATAGGAGGCTACAGGGGATCTACAGGAGGATCTACAAGAGGATCTACAGGAGGATGCCAAGGGCTGTTTTGGAGGTTTTAAAGGTGGAAAAATGGTGGAAAAGGGAAGATGAGGACCAGAGGGATGTGTTAGGGTGTCTGAATTTCACCAAGGGTGTTTAGGAAAGAAAATGATGGTTGGATTTGTTCAAGATACGAGAGGAAAGCTTATGAGAAAAGTGCAGGAATTAGGGCAGATTTGCAAAGGGTTGTGCATGACCTGTGAACATGTAGCAGAGGAGATGGTGATGGTTGATTTATTGATTTATTATGAGAAAAGATGTACTGTAAGAGAGCTGCAAGTCAAAACACTGAAACTGAGCAAGAAAAGAGCTAGCTATACCAAAAAACAGAACTATATCTCATGTTAACCTAAATTCTGACCTAGGAAAATGAAATGTTGAACAATGCTATATGGAAAGGAAAGCATGTAAAGAGATTTATTGCAGAAACATAAATGAGTATGGCAAAATGGATCTGAAGCAAAACATTAACCTTTGAATCAAATTGTAACACTAGAAATCGCATGGAGGAAGCAAAACTGTGTTTTTGTGGCAACAAGAGTGTCTTGACCTCAGCTCATGGTCCCAAAGGGAAGAAAGGAGGTCAAGGCTCTGTTGATGGCCTTTTTGTATCTTTCTCCTATCACTATTTAACCTACTTCAGCAAACTGAAATAGAAACAACTATGTAACTCACCAAAAGCAACCTATTCTAACCAAGAAAAAACTATCTAACAGCAACTAATTCATGAACTGAAACAAAAACATATAAATAAAAACAAGAGGTGTTGGGCAGCTTGGTTTGGGCCCTAACCCAAGAGCTTCAGCCCCCTGGAAGAACTCATTGCTAGCTCAGAAAATATTTCATCCCCATTATCAAAATAATAGTCACATTACATGAAACTATTCACAAAAGTAAGCTCGAAAATGAGCTGAAGAAGAGCTACAACAAAAGTGCGAACATTTTGACTAACATCTAACTAAACTACTGAGCACCTAAGCCCTCCTATTTATACAACTGGAGCCTCCAACATCTCTCCTACAATCAAGGAGGCTTGGCTCCCAAGACTAGAGATAGACAACAGTTTTTCTTCACTTTCTCAGCTGCCCCTTTGATGCATGGATGTGGTTGCTTGTGCTCCGAGCTTTCTGAAGGAGGATTCGAGGTAGGGGGTCATAAATGAGGGGGACACCCTCCTACAAATCCTCTCCCTTGTTTTCCTCGAATATTGGCTACCAAATTCTCATTAAACCTTTGACTTTGTCTCAAAATTTACCAAAAATCTGCATAAAGCACACATTAGACTTCATGGCATAATGATTGACCCAATTCACTCCATTAGCATAAATATAATCAAAAACATGCAATAAACTAATGAGAATGGTGGATTAAACTGAGTTAGGAGGCCAAATGAGCCCATATAATTACCAATTTATGGGGCTCATCAGAAGTCCTGTAGATATCTACTGCATTATCTTCAAAGCCCCATGATGCAAATTCCCAACCACCTATGCCACAACTCACTAATGTGTTGGCTTTGCACCAATTCTACTTTCGTACTCAATGTTGCACAATCATCTACCTCTAGTTTATAGAGATTCTTCACCTGAATCCCTATCCTCTTGGTCTCACCCGTGGCTATGTGTCTTAGGAACACATTTCCTTTATTGAAGACAACATCATAGCCTTTTTCCTCCAACATAACGACCGATACCAAGTTCTTCTTCAGTACAGGCACATACATCACATCTGTCAAGGTGAGAGGAGCTCCATGCTCCCTCTGAAAAGAAATCGTGCCCACTCCTAAAACATTATACCTTCCTTTGTCACTAATCTCTATGCGCATCTTGAATGAGGCTCCATTGTCAAGATACCAAACACAACCCATCATCGATGACACCATCCATGCGATGAGGATAAAGTCCATTACAAACTGAGAGGCTAATGCTTCACCTTCTGATCCTTCCAAGGATTCCTTCTTATACTTCTTTTATGTTAGTCGCATAATGTCCCATCTCGTGACAATTAAAACATCTTACTATCACCCTTCTTCCCTACATGAGAAGAATTCAATTTGAAATGGGAAGCCTTCCCCTTCCATTTCCTTGCCTTACTTGCTAAGGCCAGATTTTCTTCATCATCATCCTTGGATGAAGAACCATCTCGTGTGTTACCCCTGATCTCCTCCTGCATAAGATCCGACCACATTCGTTCCCAATCTGGCAGTTTCTCCCTTCCATTCACAGAGTCCTGGTAGCTATTCCAACTCTTTAGAAGGACAAGGAGAGGGAGGCTCACCATATCATCATTAGCAATAGTTATTCCCACACTACCAAGCTCATCTCTGCAGGTGGTGAGCTTGCTCAGTTATGTGGAAATAGTATCGCCCTTCTCCATCTTGATTCTTTGAAGCTTATCCTTGAGCACCAATTTCCTTTGGTCACTACTGTTCTGGTAGAGGTCCTTCAATGTCTTCCACACTGAAAATGGGGTATCCTTCCCATGGAGACTCGAGACAATATGGTCTAGAGCTCCCTCAAGGATGATCCATCTCGCCTTGGCCACACACTTCTTCCACTCAGCCAACTCTTGTGCATTAGTTGAACCTGACTTTGGGATTTCTTAATCACTGAATTCCTTCAACCCATTATCTTCTAATACAACCTCCATTCTATCTTTCCATGCTATGTAATTTGAGCTACCTTCCAAGGCATACTCGAGTCTCAAGCCATAGAATTCCATTGGCCAACCTTGAAGTATGATATGAATTTGATTTGCACCTGCAACCCCGAACTTCAAACTTCAAATTCTCTTCTCAGTAAACTGTTCATAGCTTTGATACCATGTAGAAAATTCTACAAATATAGCTCTTATACCATGTAGAAAATTTCTACAAATCCAGCTCTGATACCATGTAGAAAATCTGATGTAGGTTACCCTGATAATGCAATAAGCAGAATACTATAACATACTTCTACTATCAATTTACGAAAGCTTAAAGATCGAGCTGAACAATATAACCAGAAGAAGAAGAATCAATCACACAATACACATGAAAATACTTTGGGGAAAGCCTCAGCTAAAAACCCCACTATCTATATTAATATACAAGGTGGATATACATAGGAATTCTACAAAGCCTTAGCTCTCACAGCTAGCCAGCTCTCAGTACAATCCTCACAAACATTCACAGGCAATCTTGGTTGCTCTCCAGCCTTCCTCTCTACCCTCCAAGCTCCTATTTCCTTGCGTTGTTCCTTTGGGATGATTCACCTTCAACCAAGTGGAACACTTATCTCACACACTGTCATAACTGTGCAATCCTCAAGGAATGATCCTTGACTTCATGCATGAGTTTTCTTTATAAGAAAACACATGCCAATGATAGCACATTGTCCTTGACTTTAATCTCAACTGGGTCTTTCTCAGAATATACATGCATGAGTTTCTGATGAGGGAATCTTCAGTTAACTGGAGTACACTAGTTGAGTGCATGCATGCATCAACTGACTGTTAACTCTCTATTAGTTCCTCAAACAATTTGGAACTAATTTAACTGGACTTAACTCAGTAAACTGAGTTAACTAATTACAACTCAAATATAACTCAACCTTATCTCCTTAATTTAAGGCTTATCTCCTTAATTTAAGGGATAACTCTTGCATGACTTCAGAAAGACTTCTAACTTGAATTTCTCCAACTAATTAAGTCAAAATAATTTAATTAATTATTTCCAAGTAGTTGTTAATACTAAATTCGATTTTAATTCACAATTTAATTCAAGGACAAATTAATTTGGAGTATTCTTGTTGCCACATTTCAACAGTTTGCAGCTAATATGAAGGCAAAATTTGAGATGTCAATGCTTCGATAAATTTCTTATTTCCTTGGTTTGTAGAATGTGCAATCTTCCAAAGGAATCTTTATCTCACAAAGAAAATATCTCAACGAAGTTTTGAAGAAATTTGGCATGAAGGAATGTTCTTTGGTAAGAACTACAATGGTTATATGTTGTAAACTTAGCAAGATTGATGAATCACTAGAGGTGGATCATACTTTATATAGATCTATTATTTATAGCCTTTTATATTTGACAACCTCAAGACCAAACATCATGTAGGAAGTTGGTATTGTTGGAAGATTTTAAGTAGCTCCAACAAAGAGTCATATTCTAGTAGCCAAAAGGATTCTCATATATCAAAGAGCCACAATGGACTATGGACTTTGGTACCCCAGAGGTAAATATTTTTCACTAACTATTTTCACTGATGTTGATTGGGAAGGTGATGTAGATGATAGAAAGAGAACTAATGGTGGTGCTCTCTTTCTTGGTGCATTTATTGTTTCATGGTTGAGAAAGAAGCAATCTTTAATTTCTCTCTCTACTATTAAAGTATAATATATAGCAACAACTGCATGTTGCACTCAGCTATTATGGATGAAGTAGACTTTACAATATGTGCAAGTGAAATATGATAAGCCAATACCAACTAGATATGAAAATAAAAGTGCAATCAACATGTCCAAGGACCCTATTTTCCATTCAAAGACCAAACATATTCCAACTATGTACCATTTTGTATGAGAAAAAGTTGAAAATTAGATTGTCGAGTCAGTGTATGTACCTACAAAAGAGAAGGTAACTGATATTTCACCAAACCTCTCACCAGGGATCAATTTGAGTACTAAAGGAAAATATTGGGAGTAGTTCCTCATACCTCCCTCCACTAGATCTTCCTCAAGATGAAGAAATAGAACCATCAACCACTCAACATATTAAAACAAAGTTGTCAGGTCCACACGATCAACAAGTAAGGGGGAGCACACTCTTTCTTTTCCATTGATGTCAAAGGAGGAGAAGTACACCAAAGGGGGAGGAGTACGAAAACGAGTAGATGTAAGAGAAGAAATGTTTTCTTTTATGATTGTGTTTTTGTTGTTGCCATCAATGCTAAAGGAGGAGAATGTTAGTCATAGGTTATCATTAATGGAAAAGGAAAATATGGGTGCAAGAAGAATGGTCAAGAAGCAGAGACTGTGGATCCATTTCTAGTTCAAAAGATCATCTCAAGTGCTCTTGGAAACTACTCAGATGGAGAGAGCTCAAAAATACCTTTCCAATGGTCTATGCAAGTCTAAAAATGGCCTTATGGATCAAATGTTATTGTTAGTCAATGGTAAGCAAGCTAAAAGGGGTCAAAGGTTGCAAAACTAAAGTTGGTGATGGTTTTAGTTGGTGAAAATTTGGTGTTTGGCCAAATTTGGTGGAGCAGAGTGATCGTTAAAAAATGAGAAACTTTGGTGGTGGATCACATGCCACACGTCCCCTTTAACCCATTGGAGAATTTTCATGGGATCGTGCTCACCTAAGGGTTAATAATAAGGGGGGATTTATATGGGATGTATTTCCAAACCACCAATCAGAAGATTGACGGTCCTCATTAATAGCGGATCCCATTCCCCTTTTACCACTAAACCAGACAAGGGGGGGCCATGAAAACCATCAACGGTAATCAGCATAGTGGTGCAGTGGAGGCATGGAAGGCAAGTGGTAGGTACAGTGAGCATTGATTAGTGGAGGGATGACCCTACAAGACACGTCACCCCAAAAGGTATTCCCTAGAAGATTCAAAGGGTAGCACGAGTCTAAAGGTCCAGGGTAATAAAGTCAAGGAATGACAAAATTCCTACTAGATGCAGCCAAAATTCCCGTCTTGGCCTTTTAAATTTAACAAATAATTCAATGAAAAACACATGCCTAGGACCTTCCCTTTATCACATGATGACATGGCATATAGGCCACATGGACCAACAAGAGAAGGGCACATGGTGCATGTTGATTAGCTCATAGAGATGACGTAGTGACACAGTGGCATGATGATGCCATCATGACACGTGGTACTAATGAGAGTGTGACATATGGAATGTATATTTGGAATTTTTAGGTACCCAAGTGGGCCAAAAATGAGTGACATGTGGCATCCCTACAAAGGTGACATACAGGCTAGAAAACATGTCAGCCAAGGGGAATGACCTTGAAAGTTTTAAAGGGTTCATAGGCAGAGATGTCCAGGGAGGTAGATTCAAGACATGATGACTTTGATTTGGAACACAGGTGGCAAATATAGGTTAGTCTGACAAGTTTTTCACTTTCCACATATGTAGTGTAGGATCCCACAGGCACATGTCATCCCGAACCTTGGAAGTCCAGGCACCTTGGCAGTTTTCAAAAGGAGAATAAGGCTGTTATCTGAGATGCCAAAACTCTTGTACATCTAATGATGGAGTGACAAACTAATCATAGGCACGCAAGTTGAATGATGGTGGGTCCCCATTGGGACACATAACCCCGAGGGATAGATCCCAGAAGAAAATAAAGGCACATAATTGGTTTTACCTAGGGAAATAGAGTTTAGGGCTAAAGTGATTACACCAACACTTGGTCCTGTAGATATTATGTGACCGAAGGCACAAGCCAGGTGTATATAGGTCAACAGTTATGGAATTTTTCATTTTTTGTTATATTTAGTGATTTGACATCAAACTGGCAATGCGCTAAAACTTGGTAAACACGACATGAACAAGTTGTGTAACACCCTCCTCACACATCTAACCAAGTAACCATCCAACTAGGGTAAACATGTGATGATAGACTACTATGATTGGATTCAACCTCCTATGTGACCTTAAGGAAGTGGAATCGATGGAACACATCAACCAACCTATCGACATCATCAACATAACCCTAAGGAGATGTGTCAACCACTCGGACATCCTATCCCTAGGTCCCACTGATTTTCTAGACATATTAATCCTTAGTCAGTCTCATTCTATAGGCATGAGAGCATCCAGATACCCATAGTTTCTCTCATAGGCTTGCCTACCAACATCCACATACCCAATTTTCCAGTTTTGTGCCAGTGATCTCGGGATTTGAGCCACTTTTTCAGGCCCAGAGCCCAGGTGATTGGCCAGAATGTAATGATACCTTAAGTTCAGTTAAATAACATGGGGAAAATGATGCAAAATAATTAAGTTGAACAAGACCTTAATCATACCCTTACTAGCCATGACAACCATTTCGTCAAACATATCATCAACATGTAACCTACAGGTGTAAACAACAGAGTTAAGCGTAGGGATCCCATACTTATCTGAGAATCACTATGAACCATTGTTCCCTTATTTCATTTGTTGCATTATCATTTATTAAGCCATAAATACATTATCCATTCATTTACAAGTAAAAACATGCTTAGAGCCATACATAGTTTCTATCATAAAACACACGTATAACCAGCATAATAACAACATAAATACTCATGAAAGTACATCCATATAGACCACATATAATCCATCAAAATACTCTTAGAAATACAAGGAGAAATAACCTTTCATTAATGATACAATAAGCCAACTGGAGATGGGACTACCATGTTCCACCCGACCATAGATTGGCTTAGCCAAGTCTCTCTTCAGCCAATCACCCCCATGCCATATTCCAATAATGAATGTGGGACTCATAGAACACACAAAAAACACCAAATAAGCATGGATGCCACCGGATTTATCCACCTACACCGTGAGAAATTTGAGTGCCTCCTAGCCTCTCAGGATTTACGATAATTCACAGTCTGAACCAAGGATCACTGGGCCCTACACTGAGACACGCTCTCTAGGCTTTACCGTACATCCCATCCCGGGACTACTAGGCCCAACGGAGAGAGATACACCTCTTGGATTTACCATATATCCTACCATTCACCAACAAGGATTTCTTGGCCCACCGAGGCACACAATCCTGGCTTTATCGTAACCCACAATCTGGTTCAGGGGTTACTAGGCCAGTGGCTTTACCGTGATCCATAGTCCAGTTCAAAGACCAATAGGCCATGTGTTTTTCTTTTCAAAGATCCACCCCACTCAACTTGGAATCCATCTAACCATCCCACATAAACTGAATATGAGAACCCATCTCATCAAAGCTATCAGGAAATGGAAAGGCTAGACTAAAGAACATTGTCACACCTGGCAAAGCCAATTCCATGATAGAAAATAACCACATGAAATCTCATGCATGCCAAATATAACAATGAATATACACATGCAAGTTCATACCTTCAACGAATCCTACTTTAGTTGCTTGATCCTGCCTTTCCATGCTTGATCTTTCCTTCCTCTTGCCTTCTTTGCCTTTCTTGCTCCAATCACGAAGTGCTCCAAGAAAACTCTAAGTGTCCAAGAGTGAGAGTGAGAGAGAGAATAATGAGAGAGATCCAAAACTCAACTGACCTAAGGTTACCAACTGATCCTCAGAAGCCTTTTTATGAATGAGGCCTCTATTTCTTCATTTTCCATTATTTTCCTTCAATTTCCTCCTCACATGCAACCTGTGATCTTTCACCTCCCTTTTCTCCTAATTTCCATTATTTTCATAAATAAATGTGCCAAAAATGCCATTTTTCCTTTCCAAAGCCTTAGCCATTGCCTTTATCAATTTCCTTAGCCATAAACAACCAAATGAACACCCCCTAGTATGTCTTGCCCAACATTCAGCTTGGAATAAGTGGCTAATCAACCGTGGTTATTATTTTTAACTTTTATTACATGGAATTTTCACCAGGGTTGTTATAGAACCCTCCCCCTTGTGGGACACCGTCATTGTTGAAGAAAGTGTAACTAGGTTCGGTCTTCATAAAGACATGTAGTTATGACTGATGTAAATGTTGTAATAAAGATAAAAAAATTATTATTGTAAACTTGCTTGATGGGTTTCATGAGCAAGTGATTTTAGAATAATAGGATTTGTCATTTAGAGTCTAGAATTAATGGCATGTATGAAGACATCTTCTTGAGCCTATGTTTAATGTATACAAGTCTATAGAAATGTCTAGAAGCCCTCCAAAGACAAGCACAATCCCTCTTGAATAAGTCGGCCTGTAAATTGAATTAAAGGAAGATCATGTCATCTTGCGCCAATAGACACATCTCTTGAAACTTTCATGTTGGCTTAATATGTGGTTCGAACTACTATAAATACCCAGCTAGGGTCTTCGCAAAAGTGCAGTGGAGAACTCGGATCCTTCTAAAGTTTTGAATGGTTGTCACAGAAAAGGGTTTTAGATGCCACAGTGAGGTAATTTCAGAATCTATCCATGGTGAAGTATGCAGATATCTATGTGTTTTTTCAGATGGGTACCACAGAGATGAAGTCTCAGCCTCTTCACAGTCTTGGTGATCACTATCTCAGCATACTAGATGCAGTCACAGTCTCAGCATATCTATGATGAGGTGGATCCAGGTGATCTCATAGTGACACACTGTTGTCATACACTCTAGATGCAGTCACAGTGTCAACATAGTTTCGATGAGGAGGATATCGGTGATCCCACAATGATACACTCTGTCTTGGCATATATTCTATATGCAGTCACGATCTCAGAATAGTTATAATCATGGTCTTGGCCATGATCTTGATGAAGACGTAGTGACAAGGTCATGATCTTGATAAATATATCAATACAACTCTCATAAATGCATTTACATATCTCAAGAGAGATCTCATTGTTTTGATGAAGATCTCGGTGATGGTGCAACAATGGTGTAGCAGTAATGATCTTGGTGGTGAAGTAGTGATGGCCTCGGTGTTGCAGCAGTGATAATTATCTCAATAATGATGATGAATAGGATTTGTGTCTTGGTCTTGGAGTGGAAAAATAGTTCAAGGTTCATGTTCTTGGTATTCATCAATTGGAATCTCTATAAGAAGAATTTGTGCAGGTTTTCCTCTTAAAGAGTTAGACGTTTTGGCCCTAGCAGAAAGCCAACATCTTGTGTTCTTGTCTCTTTTGTTTTGGTAACTATTTAATGAAGTAAGAAAAAACACTCTAATAATAAACAAATATTGTGCTAATAAGAAAGAGTAAAAATAACCTCACAAATAGTTATCATCGTGACAAGAATCTGATTAAACTAATTTTCCCTAGATTCTTCAACATGGTTTCAGAGCTAAGGTGTTGAAGCTAAAGGAAGGGCATAAAAGAGGCATTCAAGGATCAAGTTTCAAGAAGGGATTCAAAAGTTATGGTTATAGTGACACTCAAGGATTGATTTATAGTTATGAATGGAGATAAAATCACCTATATATACCCCCAGCATATATCACAGTTCGATGATACACAATCTCAAATGAAAAACTATCTTGAATAGAAGAATATCAGACCTAGACTACAGTACCCCAATTCAGAATAAGGCTATGGACTGTAATTTCGGTTGGGTATTACAGCAAGACAATTTAGGATAAGTACTACAGTGAGACTGATCCATATCCGAAGTTCTCAAATAAATTTCATGATAATAGTCTCGAGTACATGGTAGCAATTTCGGTGCCTCTCACAGTCTCGGTCTATGTTATACCACGGTGATAGATCTCAGTACTATAAGGTGATGATCATAGCAAGTGACCTCGTTGCTCTATGGTTCTACACAATGCTGCAATTTTAATATAATGCTACAAGGTTCCATAGTCCACTAGTGTGGTAGCAGTACAGTGCCATCTCAAGTATGTCAACAATTTATATAAGTCAAAATATCTTGAAGACAAGAAGGGAAGTTTCTTATCATTACTACAAGGATATCATTTGGAGGAAGCATCAATGAATCTGCTTCAACCACTTTCAACATAATCAAGGTGAAGATTTCATCTTCACTTGCCAAGTAAGTAACTTTCATTCTATAATCAAGTTTGGTTAAATGACTTCGTGTTTGCAAGGATATCTATTAAATTGGCTGGGTCATCGAAATTCCTTGCATAAGAAAGGAGGATAGATATAGTCCCCAAAAGAGAATTCGTTGATATCTATGGAAAAGTCTCTGAAGGTCAAGCATTGTTTGAATTCATGGAAAATGATCAAGTAACTCATATGATTCTTATGAAATCAATCAAAGGTCCTCTCATCCCTATGTAACAGAGGAGACATCAAAGCGATATATGAAATGCTAGAAGATATACTCTCTGAAAGTGCAATAAAGAAGGTCATATCACTTAGACCTGATCTACACAAAATTGAAGATATCAAAGAATGAAGGGATATCTTTATAAGATCTCAATTGGGAGATCTGGGAGAGATGATAAGAAGATAATCATCATTGTTCTTAAATGAACTAAAGTTACCTCATTTGACAACTTGTGGTCTCTATGCTAGATAGAAAAAGACAAGTTGAGGGTAAAAGTGTTGAAGGTTAATAGACTCAAACATTTGTAGAAAGTAAAGGGAAGTTTGGTCCTCAAACAAGATAGAACAATGTAGCTAAGATTCAATGTTATCGAAAGAAAGCTCATATCACTGGAAAGATGGAGGAAGCTAAATAAAAGGGCCAAGGAAAGAGGGAGTAACAAATCTCTACTATGATTGAGATGGTATCCCTCACTAAAGGGTCGTATCATATGCTCCTAAATCTTTTGTTATAGATATGAGCATGATAACTAATATGTTGCATCGTGGCATCATGGAAGCATTAGAAACAAGAGCTTGTGACATCACCATGGTAATCATGAAGGACAGAAAGAACAAAATCGATGGCAGTCAAACATGAAGGATATAGCTCTTGAGAACCTCATTGGACATTGAAGGAAAGGATGAAGTCATCCAGGAAAAGGCTCATCGTATTCAAGTCAAAAAGGAAACATATGTCATATGGGTGTTACAGGGAAAAGTGTCTATATAGAACTGCTCTATCCCACTAAGGTGTGACAGCTGCCTTAGAAACAAACAGAGAAAAGCTACTTTCATTTTTCCTTTATGAATTATAGATAGAGAGGAACAGAAAGACCAACCTCTGTCTTGCGCTAATCTCCTGATTTGATTCCTCTCTTCTTTGATAGTCTTTAGCTACCTGCTCCCTTGCACGCCCAGCTTCACAAAGTACCTGTAAGATCACAGTAGTATAGCACTATACAAAGACATGGATCTATAATCATAAACAATCTAGGATCACATGTAAATTGACCATACAAATGTAGCAAACATCAATGACACAAGAGCAGGGAGGAAAACTTGAATAGCTTTTATTGATAAACAAGAAAGAGCCAAGAGGAGTTACAACCAGTTGTTCTGACCCAGCATCAACCTCTCAGCAAGGAAGCCCCTCTTCACCTCATACAAAGCTTAGATCACCCAACAATCTGATGTTTGTCTCAAGAAACCAACAGCAATTCCTTACAATATGCAAAATTCTAGCCTCTGGATCTCTGGGATGAGGGATCCATATATAGATATCTGTAATGGAGATGAGTCAGCTTATGATTTGATTAGTGTCTTCCCTCTGATAGTTCTTGCTTCCACTTCGAGATTGATGATCTCTTACTCGTCCTTGGTCGAATTCAGAGAGGCAAGTGTCACAGGAGAAGATTCTGGAAGCTTCCATTGCCTCTCCACCTCGCGGAATGACACTTCCATTTGTCATTTCTCGCCCATCGCACCCCATAGAAGGGATTTTTGAAATGAAACGCACCCACACAGTGTATTTAGGTGAGATGCAACGCACTTGGCCAGTGGAGCAGCTGAAATGATCCTGTTTTGACCAATTATGAGCAGTTTTTCATGGAGAACTTCCGGGAGAAGCTGTAATCTGTTGACCTTGTTCCTTTAGGGGTTAGAACAACACTTTTAGGGACTTAGGAGCCCTTGGTTTATGGACATTTCATGCTTGGGGTTGTAGTGCCCAAAAATGTCTATAACAGTTGCCCCCTAAAGCATGAGGTCGTTAATATTTTGATGTCGGGTGAAATGCTTTATTATGAGGATCTGAAGTTCTTTCAAGCTGGGAGGAGACTTGTAATAAGATACAATACAATACATTATCTTCATAATATTTTCATGATCTAGCTGAGGCGGGCATTCCCATGCTCAGCTTTTTAAATTCATTTTCATGTACATAGGACAAACAATCGTCTGAGTGTAGACTGATGATTCTAATAGAGCCATCATCCTTTTGATTGGATGATTATCTGTGCAGCAATGATGTACATTTGATGTCTTTATTTCCCTGAATATATATCGCAACCCGGATGGATGAAACTAGATCCAGGGTCTTCAATCTCGTTCGATCTTCACTCGAAGTACAAGTCGATCCATGTGAACGCTGTTCTGGAGTCGAACATGGAAAGACATCGCCTGATTACCAGCCAATGATGTAAGCTGTTAACGGGCGCGAGAGGAATCACCGATAATGATAATGACCCTCAAGGTACTGCAGTACAATTCACGTGGTGTGAATAAAGGACTTGGCGTCGAACACCACGCAAAATCTTTCGGTCGAAGGCCATTGATGTAAACCTGTCGCCGGAAGTGAGAAACTTGCCATTGAGGCATGCAAGCTTCAAAGTACTGAATCAGGTGTTCCTAGATCAACTTCTTGGATAATGAGATGATGTCGACAAGAAGCGATCCGTCACAGGAGGGCCTTAATGAATCCCACATCAATGACACGGAACGGAGCAAATGATTTTAATGGAGGTGAAAACGATCTGGTGATATAAGGTTCAGGGTGGCGGTCATGAAAGAATGGAGTATAAATGTATGGTAGTGGGTGAGACACAGGTGAATTCTCTGAATGACTTCTCTTGAACATATCGGCGACACTGATGTGATGGATTGGTAGCATTAACCCCAAATTTGGATGGTATGATGGGACCATGGTAATGTGACCGGTGAATGAAACAACCCAACCCGACTCGGACGCGGAGTGGAAGTGTCATGTTCAAGAGCGACTTGCTACCAACAAAGTTTCTTCAAGTTTTCTTCCCAATTTTCCCCAATCATTGCTGACCAGTACCTCTTTATTTTTGTCAAGCTTGAGGAGGATAACATATGCTTGTTCTATAATTTGCCCTTCGGGCAAACCCATCGCTATGTTTTAACGAGCCTAGCGATAGTGAAACTCGTTCTCGTCTATAGACAAGTTTGTCGCTATTAAACTTTTAACGAGTTTAACGACAAAGATAACTCGGTCCTTTTCAATTTTAGAGAGTCTGAAAAGGAACGTAAAGGTAACTCCAAAATTCCTTTTTCGTCATCTAATCCCTTAAGTCCGAAAAAGTATAAAACAATACAGAAGGGATGAATTTTCGATACTTTTAATGAGCCGAACAAAACAAGCGCTCGATCTTTTTGTGTAATAATCTCTCAGGTCCAAAAAGATTAAAATTTAGAGGAGAGATAGCACTTCTGGTCCCTTTAACGAGCTGGAGAGGCCAATGGCTCGGCAATCTTTTCATATTTTACGAGTTAGTTGAAAAGATCTTAAAGGAGACTCGTCTTTTAAGGAACGAGTGATAAAATGGATAGCAACTGATTCCAGGTAAGGTTTGGAATTTTCCAATCATGGCAGTGTTACAAGGATGGCTAGTGGAATCACTCTTCGTAGCTGTCCCTCAAAATGGGTAAACAATCAAATGGAGGTGAATGATCGGCCAATGCAAAAGTGGAGGTGATGGTGCAAACACGACCAAGGCTTTAATGGTTGAAGTACTACATTCACGATGGTTATTTACCAGTGAATAGTTCATTTTTTAATGAGCTTAAACGCGGGGGCAAACATTTGCTCATGTCTTATGTTTATTTTTTAACGAGCTTGAACTATGTGCTAAAACTTCTCGATGCGGGTTTATTTTTTAACGAGCTTGAACCCTGCAGTAACACTGCTCGTGGCGGGTTTATTTTGTAACGAGCTTGAACCCTGCAGTAACACTGCTCGTGATAAGTTTGCATGCCCCCAGCATAATAATGCAAATCGAGGTGCATGCCCCCCAAGCTTCATTGAATGAAGGTTTACCTTCGAGATCGTAATCAAAGACTCGATTTGGAAAGGGAGTCGTTTCATTTTTTAATGAGGTTGACATAGTAAAAGAACTATCCTCATGACTCCTTGTTTCATTTTTTAACGAGGTCGACACGAGATAAGAATTGTCCTCGGAATCCACCGTATTTATAGTATTTGATAGAAAATCAAAAACTGATGGATGATTAAGGTTGTTGGAATAATCTTCGTGGTAATCCGGAAGATGGGAGCGATGGTGGTAATCTTCCCATGGTGCCTCTCCTATCATCATTGATTGAATGATTCCTTCGTATGTAGAATGTACATGCGACCAAGGATCTGAAGAGGTGCCATATTCCTTAGACCTATCTATCCAAACACTCGATGAGCGTTGATTTGGGTTTGACCCCCAAGCCAAGAAAATTGATTGCTACAATATTTCTAAAATGGCGATGATCCATGTTGACAAAATGTTTAGGAATCTTCTAAATCCATTAGATATAGAAGATTTCATATTGCAGGTTTCCACTGTGGCCACTTCCGCCAGATTACTCGGAGGCGGTAGGGCAAAAGTACCCATTAAAGTAGGGTCTTTTAGGAGGCCTACTCCAATATTTTGAAGGGAATGATTGCTTCTATGGATCATTGGAATGCTTCCCGTAACTTGTGAACTGTTGGGGAGAAATGTTTGTTGGTCGATGACTGTAATTCCCCCTTGAAAGGGAAATGAAATCTTCCTGAAGTAGGTAGACACAACTGTAGCCATAGCATATCCAGGGCCTTCCCAGTAGGATGTTGTAATCGAGGTTTCCGTCGATTACTTTAGCATTAATTTCTACTGTTTTGCCCCCCAGTTCAACTTGCAACTTACTTAAAATCCCGTATGGAGTGTATGATCGTCCATCAAATGCTTTTAACATCGTTGACGATCGCGACAAGGGTGGTGAGCCTAAATTTTTCCAGCAACTCATCGACATAATACATGTAGATGCCCCCTCATCAATAATTGTTCGATGAACAGTTTTGTTGAGGGCTTTCACTTGAATAAGGAAAGCTAGTTGAGCTGGTAACTCAGGGTCATATCCTTTGTGATTAAAGGATACAAGATTGGAATCCGTTGGGTCAATCCCACCTATTACTGATAATAGAGCCTGCTTTTGGGAGGGGCAATTTTGCGGTACCTCAAGTGTCGACATAGCGGACGGTGATTGGGCCAAATCCCATACTATATTATAATTTTGTGCTACTTCGGCACGAGGATTAAATGTCAATTTGTGTACTACTCCCTTTGGCGTCTTTATCATTGGTTCAGGAATGATGGGTGGCACAACTTCGGTCAAAGTTGTTGTCGAACTACTAGGTCGTTCATTAGCCTTGTTATTCGACAGCTGTGGATTCCCGTAATCTTTATTCCTTGTCAAAGCATCATTTTGCTGCTTTGAGATAAACAACATAAGCACTTGGGATCGGGAAGCATTTTGATTAGCAACCAGTTTGGTTCCCGGGTTTGGAAATGGATCAGTCAATACCGCTGAGGTTTTTGAACTCTTAAAGAGTTTCTTAACTTCAGCTTTATGTGGACAATCTCTCGTCTGATGATCCTCATTGCATATATGACACCCCGCAGGGGGTTTCCTTTGCCCAGAAGGGTTTGCAGAAGGTTTTCCAGGAGATGACTCATCCTGCTTCTTTTTTCTCCCTTTCTTTTTCTTCTTGCCTCCTGGTTGCTTCAGTTGTTTGCCCTTGTCGGTCGACACGGCATTTACTTCCGAGGCAAGAAGTTCCTCATTTGCATTTTGACTAGAAATCTTACGGGCCTTTTTAGATGTAGCCTTTGTCGATCTCGTGTCTGTTGCGCCAATCACACCATCGCCAGCATGAGAGTCATTGTTTGATTTAGGAGGAGGAGGGACTGAAAATTCCGGTCTGGGAGCGTCAGCGATTTTATCGTAGATTGTACCAGACTGAGTATAAATCAAGTCTAAATATTGCGCACGAGCAATAACTTGCTCTTCAGTGACGACTCCTCCCTTTGCCACATCTTTTGTAGTGGAAGGTAATAATGACTTAATAAACCATTCAGCTAAAAGCTTATCAGGAACGTATGTTTTTACCATTCTACGACGACGTCGCCACTCATGAATATGATCAGATATGTGAGTGGCCGTCATTTGTTTGAAATTGGTAAGGAGTTCCGTTCCCATTTCGTACCTCATCGGTAACTAAAAATGGGTTAAAAAGGTTGTGGCTAGGGTACTGAAGTTGTCAAACGTAGCTCTGGGTAACTCGATATACCATTTTTCTGCTGGACCAGTTAACGTCCTTTGACAAAGGCGAAGCCTAATCGAATCATCATTTAGGGTGTTTGATGAACACCACAGATGAAATGTCATCACATGATTCGACGGGTCTTCTCCCGGATTTCCATTAAATTTAGGAATATCTGACGGAAGTTTATGCGGAATCGCTGGCCACCAAGGGGCATAAGCAATTGGATCATTCGTCAGCCGGTTTAGATCTGGTAATTCTAGAGTTGCTACAAAGGGCAACTGTTGATTCAGGTTAGGCGAAACATACCCAAGATAAGATGGAATCACCTGAGCAGTGGGTCTTTGCATACCAGCATAATGTATTTGATGCTGGCAACTTTGACAAGGTTGATGGGCATAACCATTATAATATGGTTGTTGATAACCGCTTTGGAAATGCATTTGCCCATTACTTACAAAGACTTGTTGCTCAGGTCCTTGATATGATTGTTGGAATTGCGATTGTTGAGATTGAACCAGCCCTGGTTGTTGGACCATTTGCTGTTGTCCAATACTGGATGATTGACCAAGATGAGGAGTCATAGTACTTGCTTGAGCCTGAGCCGCTCCAGATAAGGAGGCACTAACCTGAGGTTGTGATTGAGTCGTCGAGACAAGAGGTTGTTGTATTGCAACATGAGAAAATTGGGGTTGACATACAACAGGTAGTGCTTGTACTTGTGACGCAGTCACCATAGCAGGTATAGTGGGAATATTCGACACAGGTTGGACTGGTTGCATTGAATATACAACCCTTGGTTGCTGAGGCAGTATTGGTACCCAACCGCTGGATGTAATTCCAGTTTGACCTGAACTTTGTTGTAAACTCCCATATGGTTGTTCTCTGGGAGGGAACAATGAAAAGGCATACTGCCCTCCATATGGTGGAAATCCAGTACTTAAAGGGTAGATTGGCCTTTGAAGACACATTGGATCAATTTGTTGAGTTTCAACATAAGAAATACTAGATGATAATCCGGATGAAGAAATAGGAACTGACCATGTCATCGAAACAGTCCCTGATTGGACTCCGGCTTGTTGTTGATAACTTGCCGGGACAGATGGTATACCATTGAACATCGTTGGAGTAGCAGCAGGAGGCTCTGCCACTGCTGTGTCGGATGACACAGTCCTGGATGTCGACGGTTGTTCAGACATATCTAGTCTATCCAAAAGATTTTCTAGCGATTCTACAAGAACTTGCGATGAAGGGAGACTAACTTCGAAGACCAACGAGGGAAAGGTGATGATTATTCCGTTTAAAATAAATTTTAGACGCTTTGACACAACTTGTTTTTTCAATTTTTAAGAGTCAAGAAAAAACAAAAGATGACTCTAGTCGCCTTCGATTTTTAATGAGCCTGAAGTGACAAGTGCTCAGATGGACCTTTTCTATTAAAGAGTCTGAAAAGGAACGAAAGGGACTGCTCTAGAAATCTAGGTAGAGGGATTACCAAACCAATTGCAAAACTGCAGAATACTTTTTATGGTACGGCAGTCAATCTTCCCGAATGTTGTGTTCAGTGCATTGCGATCAATAGGGCGGCAGACACGGCTTCCTATGGATAAAGGATTAAGCCTATTGGGGTCTCCCAAAATATACTCGACAGTACGTGGGAGCACAAGTCCGCACTAGCACTTATCGTCTCAAAGTGGAGGAATCACCCAACCATCAGTGAGAACAACACTTACCAGGCTTTACGACGCCGGAATACGTCTCTAGCCTAAACTTCTAAATGTTGTGCGTTAAGTTCCAAAGCGTTGTTAGATTCATTGAATTTATTTTATAGTTGATCTTGTTTATGAAGTTTGCCTTTCATGTTCACCGCGAGATGTAGATGTAATTCCTAAAATGCAATCTAAGATGATAAACAAACTTTTTATCTTCTTTGTGCAATGAAAATCCTAGCTACTAAGGAAAGAAAGACAGAATCTTTTCACAAAGAGCAAAGAGCACACTCTAAATGCACTTTCCTAAATCAAGCCAATCAAACTGTCTATATGCAAATGCACATGCATGTATTTGTTTCCGACTTTCTTAGTATATGAATGCTAAAAAGAAAGTTGATGCACAAATCTGAGTTTCTTTTCAAGCGACAAATATCAACAAGTTTCTTTTCGAAATCAAAAATGGAGATGATCACAACACCTTACGATTTTGAAATGAATACTTGTTCTTGACACTAGAAAATTACAAATTCAGACCAAAAACAATAGTAACAAGATAATCGACTATCTACAACAATCAAACTCTTTCCTATGATTGAAAGCGACACTTGCAACACTTTCAAATCAAAGGACGACAGTGCGATTATGTTACTTTTTGCAAAGGAGAACTGAAAATGACTCAACAAACACACAAAAACATTTACAGTTCTTTTGTACAAAGGAGGCGGAATAACAGCAAGGAAAAGGGGTTTCAAACAGAGATATACTGATCACAGGCAGCAAAATTCATGAATAGAACTGGAAAGAATGAATCACAGAAACCAAAATTGCACAATGCCTAGTCTAATCAGCGCACCTGTAACACAGGGAATTTGAAATGCAGCGCACCTACTACACTCGGGAAGTGCGCTGAATTTCAAATTCTCAGAACAGTACCTGCACTAGGCCAGAGACGAGACTTTGGTTGGGTTCCGGGTCACAGTTTGCAGTTCAGTTCATGGGTTTTGGCCGAGCAAAAGGTAATCAGTAATTCAACAATCAGGGGTAGATCTAAGGAGGATCTAAGAGCTATCACAAGGGCAATCAGAGAGTTTGTGAATCAATTGTTTAAATCGTAAACAGATCTCGGAGATGGACTGAAGTGGCATTTATATACTTTGCGTTTGCTATGGCAAATGCAGTTCGAATGCTACCTGGCACGACTTCAGACTCCGTCTCTAAGTTTATGAAATAGACAACAAGGAAGATAAACAAACAAACTAATTCGTCCCCAGCGGAGTCGCCATTTTGTTACAGGGAAAAATGTCTATATAGAACTGCTCTATCTCACTAAGGTGTGACAGCTGCCTTAGAAACAAACAGAGAAAATCTACTTTCGTTTTTCCTTTATGAATTATGGATAGAGAGGAACAGAAAGACCAACCTCTGTCTTGCGCTAATCTCCTGATTTGATTCCTCTCTTCTTTGATAGTCTTTAGCTACCTGCTCCCTTGCACGCCCAGCTTCACAAAGTACCTGTAAGATCACAGTAGTATAGCACTATACAAATACATGGATCTATAATCATAAACAATCTAGGATCAGATGTAAATTGACCATACAAATGTAGCAAACATCAATGACACAAGAGCAGGGAGGAAAACTTGAATAGCTTTTATTGATAAACAAGAAAGAGCCAAGAGGAGTTACAACCAGTTGTTCTGACCCAGCATCAACCTCTCAGCAAGGAAGCCCCTCTTCACCTCATACAAAGCTTAGATCACCCAACAATCTGATGTTTGTCTCAAGAAACCAACAGCAATTCCTTACAATATGCAAAATTCCAGCCTCTGGATCTCTGGGATGAGGGATCAATATATAGATATCTGTAATGGAGATGAGTCAGCTTATGATTTGATTAGTGTCTTCCCTCTGATAGTTCTTGCTTCCACTTCGAGATTGATGATCTCTTACTCATCCTTGGTCGAATTCAGAGAGGCAAGTGTCACAGGAGAAGATTCTGGAAGCTTCCATTGCCTCTCCACCTCGCGGAATGACACTGCCATTTGTCATTTCTCACCCATCGCACCCCATAGAAGGGCTTTTTGAAATGCAACGCACCCACACAGTGTATTTAGGTGAGATGCAACGCACTTGGCCAGTGGAGCAGCTGAAATGATCCTGTTTTGACCAATTATGAGCAGTTTTTCATGGAGAACTTCCGGGAGAAGCTGTAATCTATTGACCTTGTTCCTTTAGGGGTTAGAACAACACTTTTAGGGACTTAGGAGCCCTTGGTTTATGGACATTTCATGCTTGGGGTTGTAGTGCCCAAAAATGCTATAACAATGGGGATATGCAGGATCCTCAAGATTATCTGATGGAATCCTCATCAAAGGGTTCACTAATATGGAGAGGAAGAAAGAATTTCATCAGGAACTCCAACTTGTGGAATTCATGGATGATGGTATGATGACATAAGAGATAAAACAGATCAAGGGATTGAAGACACTTCAATCAAGGAAGCTACTGAAAGAGCCCTAGATTAGATGAACTAAAGATAAATGAGGTATGTATGCTTGTATTTAATATTATAAAGTCATGTCATATGGCTGTAGGTAAAATATATCACTACTTCTATCTTGAGAAGTATGATCAAGGGAAAAAGGATCTCATCCTCTGAAAGGATGCAGGAAGGCACAAAGTCACACTAGATGAAATCAACATAATATCTCCTCATATGAAGTATGAGGTGGTTGACAACAATTAAGGAACTCTGATTGGAAGCTCTTGGGAATGGAATGTGTAAGAAAGGAAGAGATCATGAGATATGAAACCATGATGAAGGCGATCAACATCCAAAGGACCAAGAAGATTTGACTAGGAAATATCCCGGAAAGATATGAAGACTCTGATGGAAGTCTAAATAGGATGGAGACCCTTGACAATGGATATATTTGGGAGGTGTGTCAACATGTATGCAAGATGTTGATACCTACAAAAATATGTCATGATGAAGATCCATCTCGTAAGGTACTATTTGATTTAATGTTATGTTTTGGTTTCTTGAATAATATCTAGATGAGTTCATGCAGGCCTACTGGAACAAGAGTTGTAAGTGCAAGTAAAACTAGTATTCATGTGGTGGATGAAAAATTCTTGAAAGAAACATGATGAGGAAGAAGTATCCATATGACGAAGGTTCCAGATATGTATCAAGAAGGCCACCTTCCATGAAGAAAGGAATGACATGACGAATTAAGAAGGAAAGTGATCAATGGTTGATTCCCTACAAGGAAGAAGCTCGACTGAATTTCATGACATCAAGGAAAGAAAGTGATCAAGCAGCTGAAGGACCCATGAAAAGGAAGTTGTTGATGAAAAGAAGAGTCCCCAATTGAAAGGGAGCTCTGATAAGTCCCTAATTAAGAGGGGGCTTGGGAAATTCCCTGGTCAGAGGGAGCTTGGGTACATTCCTTTATAGGAATGGGAATATCTTCCCTAGTTGAGAGGAAGAGATAGACAAAACATTCTTATCTTCAGTTGGGAATAAATAATGCAGGATTGGGTAATCATCTAGCATCCAATGCTCTTTGAGGATGTGTATGGCATCCAAGACAAGAGTATGAAAAGGACCAATATTATTTTAGGGCTAGGAACCCAAGATAAGAATAGTCCTAGAAGGTCATACTCAGTGAACACCCATGTGGGTATGTACCTTGAGAGACAATGATGAAGGTGTCCATAGTCATTGGTCTCGCCAACATTGTGCTATGATATGATGAGAGATAGAGTTGTCATTCAAGGCCTTGTTGTGGAAACAATGTTGGTTACTATGATGCTACACAGATGGATTACTAATCTAATTCTTCTTATGAGAAATTCTTTAGATTGAGAATGACCAAGTACCATTATGAATACCTCCCTAGTTAAGAGGGAGTGTTGAAGAATGTGTAAATAGGTTCAATCTTCATAATGACATGTAATTAGGACTCATGTAAATGATGTAATAAAGAGAACAAAATTATTATTGTAAACTTGCTTCATGGGTTTAATGAGCAAGTGATTTTATAATAATAAGATTTTCCATTTAGAGTCTAGAATTAATGTCATGTATGAAGAGCTCTTCTTGAGCCTATTTTTAATGTATACAAGTCTATAGAAATGTCTAGAAGCCCTCCAAAGGCAAGCACAATCCCTCTTGAATAAGTCAGCCTACAAATTGAATTAAAGGAAGATCATGTCGAATTTCATCAACAGACACATCTCTTGACATTACAATATCAACTTAATATGTGGGTCAAACTACTATAAATATCCATCTAGGGTCTTCGCAAAAATGCAGTGGAGAACTTAGATCCTTCTGAAGTTTCAAATGGTTGTCACAAAAAAGGGTTTCGAATGACAAAGTGAGGTAATTTCAGAATTTTGTCCATGGTGAAGTATGCAGATATCTCTATGTTTTTTGGATGGGTACCACAGAGGTGAAGTCTAGGCCTCCTCACAGTCTTGGTGGTCACTATCTCAGCATACTAGATGCAGTCATAGTTTCGTCATATCTGTGATGAGGTGGATCTAGGTGATCTCACAGTGACACGCTCTCAGAATACACTCTAGACACAGTCGCAGTCTTGGTATAGTTGTGATGAGGAGGTTCTTGGTGATCCCATAGTGATACACTCTGTCTCAGCATAGTTGTAATCATGGTCTCATCCATGATCTTGATGAAGACGTAGTGACAAGGTCATGATATTGATAAATATCTCAGTGTAGCTCTCATAAATGCATATACATATCTCAGTATAGAGATCTCATTGTCTTGATGAAAGATCTCGGTGAAGTTGTAACAGTAATGATCTCAGTGGTGAAGTAGTGATGGCCCCGGTGTTGCAACAGTGATGGCCTCGGTGTTGCAGTAGTGATAATGATCTCAGCAATGATGAAGAAGAGGATTTTTGTCTTGTTCTTGGAGTGGCCAAATAGGTCAAGGGTCATGGTCTAGGTATTCATAAATTGGAATCTCTATAAGAAGAATTTGTGCGAGTTTTCCTTTCAAATAGTGAGAGGTTTTGGCCCTGGCAGAAAGCCAACATCTTTTGTTATTGTCTCTTTTGTTTTGGTAACTATTTGATGAAGTAAGAAAACAAACTCTAATAATAAACAAATATTGTTCTAATAAGAAAGAGTAAAAAGAACCTCACAAATAGTTATCATCGAGAGAAGAATTTGATTAACCTAATTTTCCCTAGAGTCTTCAATAGTCCTCGGTGTTCAATCACACATATACCTCAGCAAACCATTGGAAAGAAGACACACCGCTCATGGAGCTTTATGACATAGCTCAATGCAGTATTTACAATGATCATCCTCCTAAGTTCCAACCTACATGACATCATGATAACATAACCAAATGATAATATAGTAACATGACATCATAATCATAATGGCATAACACCCATACCACTTAATGGAGCTTTATAACATAGCTCATGGTGGTATTTACATTCATATATGTATGTACATATAGAAATATCACCAAAACATATACCAAGACATCACATCAAAACATATACCAAAACATATACAAAGACATCATATCAAAACATATACCAAAACACCATATCAAAGCATATACCAAAACACCATCTCAAACTGCTTTTCCTCAACAGGAAAAAAAATGAAGGATACATAGACCACATTTGATTTGCCATCGCCCATGTAGCTTCATCGGGCCCAAAGTGCTTCCATTGCAATTTAAATTGCTCGATTTCTTAGTTCTAGAGCATGAGCACCTTTTTCTGCAATATACATTGAGGCTCTGGCTGCAATTCTCCATCTGGTTCCACCTGCAATACAGACCAGTCAATCACATGATCAACATATTTAATATACTTCTTAAGCAATGACACATGGAAAACATCATGGACTTTCACTGTCAGAGGAAGTGCAATTTGATAGGTTATCAGCCTAATCCTCTCAATGATACTAAAGGGTACACAAAACCGGGGTACCATCTTGGCACACGATCCAATCCACAAGGAGCTCTTCTTCAGTTTGATGTGCAAGTACACATGTTCCCCAACCTGGAACTCCTTGAACAATTTGTTCTAATATGCATAACTCTTTTTCCTATCCTATGCTTCCTTTAAATTTTTCTTGATCACCTGCATTTCCTCTTCCATGCCTTCTAACATATTTGGTCCAATAAGTACCCTGTTAACTGGATTACTCCAACTAATAGGAGTGTTACAATTCCACCCATACAATGACTCAAAATCACTCATCCTCAACGAATCCTAATAATCGTTGTTGTATGCTAACTCTATCAAGGGGAGATACTCTTCCCACTTCCATTATTGATGCATCACATACATCATCAACATGTCATCCAATATCTTGTTGACCCTCTCTATATGTCCATCTGTCTGCGGATGATAATCTATACAAAAGGCCAACTCTCTGCCCCAACTTTCAAATAACTCCTTCCAAAACTTGGAAGTGAACTTTGCATCCCTGTTTGACACAATATTCTTTGGAACACCATGCAACCTAACCACACCTCTGATGAATACTTGTGCTATATCACTAGCTGAGAATGTAGACTTCACTGGAATGAAGTGCGCAACCTTTGTTAACTTGCCCACAACAACCATGATGGAATCATGTTGTCTCATTTTCTTCGGCGACCCTGTGATGAAGTCCATGGAAATGACCTCCCATTTCCACTCTGGAATCATGATCAGATGTAGCAGTCCACCTAGATGTTTTCACTCTGCCTTCACTCGTTGACAATCAAAACACCTAGCCACAAACTCTGCTACATCCCTCTTCAGATTCGGCCAATAATAAAATTTCTTCACTACAATCAATGTCTTTTGATAACCCAGGTGACCTAAATAAGGTTCCACATGAAACTCTCTCAAGATGACCTTATTGAGCTCGTTGTTATCGGGCACATATATCTTGTCTCTGAATCTGATCAATCCTTCTACTATAAGACAATAATCCATAACCTATGCACCTTCACATTTACATGTACTTGTGCATGTACATGTATTGCCACATGTACCTGTACCTATATTTTCACCTGTACCTGTACATCTAATATCACATGTACCTGTACTAGCACCCTGCTGCAACCTGTGCACAATCTCCATATACCTGACATATTTCTGACCTTCTTGCAAGATCATATCCTGCAAGTTTGTCCCACAGGAACTCATAGCTTCCAAGTGGATTACCTATATCCTCTTGCTAAGAGCATCCACCACCCTATTCTCTTTACCTTTGATGTACCTGATCTCGAAATCAAACTCACTTATTATGGCCAAACATCTGGCCTGCCTAGCATTCAGATTCAGTTGGTCAAACAAATATCTCAACCCAATATGATCACTCATAAGTACAAACCTCCTACCAAGAAGATAGTGTCTCCACATATTAATGCATGTATGATCTCTGCTAACTCATGATCATGTGTCGGGTAAATCTTATCATGCTCGTTTAGTTTCTGGGTCTCATAGCAGACCACCTTTCCATCTTGCATAAGGACTCCACCAAGTCTTCTCTTTCAAGCAGCTGTATATACTACAAACTCCTTGTCCAGATTTGCAATATGTAGCACTGATGCATGTGTCAACAACTGCTTAAGTTTCTCAATGCTAGCCTCGCACTCCTCTATTGATTCGAACTTGTTACCATTCCTCTGCAATGATGTAATAGGATAAGAAATCCACGAGAAATTCCTGATGAACCTTCGATAATAGCCTGCCAGACCCATGAAATATCTCACCTCATCCACACTCTTAGGAGCTACCCATTCCATGATGTCTCTTATATTTTCTGGATCTACTGCAATGCCCTCCTTGGATACAACATGCCCCAAGTAGTGTATCTCACTCTGAAAGAAACCGCACTCACTGAGCTTAGCATACAACTGATGCTCTTTCAACAACCTCAACATTGTTTCTAAATTCTCTAAATGCTCTTCCTCATTTTTATAATATACCAATATATCATTAATGAAAACAATAATAAACTTATCCAAAAACATTTTCTTGAGGTATCTCAATTGGCAATGGCCATGGAAATTAAGTCTCATCGAACTTGAAGTCTTGGGTTCAAATATTTTGCTATCCCCCCTGATTGGGGTAAGAAGCTGGACATGATGAATATGTAGTCCTACCAAGCTTACAAAAAAATATATATATATATATCCAAATACGAACACAACAGACTATTCATCAAGCACATAAATCTAGATGGATCATTAATTAAGCCAAATGGAACTACAACCAACTCAAAATGCCCATACCTGGTCCGGAAAGTTGTCTTGTAAATTTCCTCCTCTTTGATGCATCCCTGATGGTATCTAGATCTCAGATCAATCTTCGAGAATATTGTTGCTCCCTTCTACTAATCGAATAAGTCATCAATCCTTGGTAATAGATATTTATTCTTGATGGTAATTTTTTTCAATTTCCTGTAGTCAATGCATAATATGAGAGTTCCATCTTTCTTCATCACAAACAATACTAGAGCACCCCAAGGTGATACACTTGGCCTAATGTATCCCTTGTCCAACATTTCCTTCAACTGTAATTTTAACTCAACCAACTCAAGTGTGCTCATCATGTAAGGTTCTTTTGATGCTAGTGTTTCCACTAGCACTAATTCAATCGAAAAGTCTACCTCCATGTGAGGTGGAAAATCTGTAATGTCCTCATGAAATACATCCTAAAACTTTTGCAAAATTGGCTACCTTCTCAACACATCTGCATCCTAAACCTACTTACCCTTATCACTATAAATGTGCACTGCAATTAACACATGCCCTTTCTTGCAGCTATGCTTTGCTTGCATAGTTGTCACCATCCTAATTGATGTGGATTTCTTCTTACCCTGCAAGACACCTGGTTCCCCATTGTCGTCAACACACTCAATGGCTTTGTCATAACAATATACCTTGGTTCTATGAAGATACAACCAATCCATAACCAACAACATACTGTATGATCCCAATGGTAATACATTTAGATGTGCTTTGGTAGACATACCATTCAAATCAAATGCACAAGCTCTTACCCAATGATGAACTCGCTTCTTTGTATCTATAGCCATCTGCACTAACCAAGACTCTGCATGCAATTCTTTACTCAAACCACACTTATCCACAAAGTAAGGCCTAAAATAGCTATAATTAGATCCATGGTCAATCAAAATAGAAATAACTTGATCAAAAAGCTTACTATCCATCTCAATGATAAATGATTGGTGTTCTACCTGTCTATTGTCCACTGTCGCATAAATACGAGGAATGCTCTACCCAACATCCCCAACAGTTTGTGTCTCATTTGCACTATATATATTAGGCCTACCACCCTGATGTTGTGGACAATCTCTCCTAAGTTTCTCCTCTCCACATGTCCAACACTCCAACTGACCAGTGCCCTCACCTCTATGCTGCTGTTGCAACCCATGTCACTGTCTAGTTGCATTGAACTTATTTTGCAGTGCCATATTTTCTTTGCCATCTGCATTCTTAGGCCTTGTTCTCTTAGGTTGTCATTTACCTTT
The DNA here is from genome assembly GCA_031772625.1 of Pinus tabuliformis. NCBI lineage: Eukaryota > Viridiplantae > Streptophyta > Pinopsida > Pinales > Pinaceae > Pinus > Pinus tabuliformis. The sequence goes on from CM062811.1 coordinate 407,846,729, forward strand.
ACCTTTGTCCTTCCCTTTCCATCCTTGTTAAGATCCATTCTTATGTTTTTAATGTCCATAGTAATGCTTCAATTTTCCAATGACTTCCTTAAGTGACCGAGGCTCATCATACTCAATATGATCTCTATATGCTAATGGAAAACCACTGAAAAATCTTTGAACTTTAGCCTTCTCATCTGTAAGATATGGTACATACCTCAATAGCTCTAGAAACTTGCTCGTGGACTCTTCATCTGTCATTGACCCCATATTTAGCTCATAGAATTCTTTGGCCTTACTATCGTGGTACCTCTCTGACAAGTACTTCTTCCTGAAAATCCTCTTGAACTCCTGCCAACTCAATTCATCTATCCTAATGTCTCTGACCAGCTTAACATCCTCCCACCAGATGTCTGATTTATATTTCAAACTAAAGATAGCTATTTTGTCATTCATGTTATCTATGTACTCATGCAAGTCAAAGAATTTGTTCATCCCAAGTATCCAAGCCTCTGCATCTTCTGTCTTCTTCATGTATCCATCAAAACTAGGTGGTTTTTCTTTCTTAAATTCATCCGACATGTATCCCCTATCATTCCTCATGTAAGGATGATAGCGATAACGATCATGATGTGTATCAGAACCAAAAATAGAATAATACCTGTGCTCATCACCCCTTCTATTTGAAGTGTCCAACAAACGGCCATCTCTCACCATATCAAATCTATCTGACCTGTGTCTACCATGAGAACTACTACCATATGCCCCAACAGTTCTATCCTCATGTCCATGGTTGATCCGAAGTGGCTGTTGTTGCTGCAATTCTAACAAACTCTGAAGAAGTATTGCATTAACCTCTGCTTGTTTCTCTTGTTCATGTATGATCCAGTCTTTGTCTTCCTTACAACTCATTATCTCTTCCTTGAAGCTTCTCAGTGTATCCACCAAATCAGAAGAGTGCCCCACACCATGCTGCTCATCTGATGCATATGGAGATTCTATGTAGTCTACCACCTTACTAGCCATTTGATCTATTTCTTGCAATGCATAAATGTCAGATAAACCAAACCACAATAAATCAATGTAGCTTAATATAATTTGGGGATGCTACCTCATCTGCAAGATCAAAAAATCAGTGTGATACATGTATAACATATTCATAATAGCATATAGACATATAACAAGTAAGTTCATCAATGCATAAACATCATTTTAGATAGGGTCCAGTCATCAATGAAAGGCCATATCAACAATGCGTGCTATGGCCTCATGCATGACAACAACCATTACGCCATTGTACACATTGCCATATGCAACCATCAACATGCATAAGCAATGCCAAATCAACTACACATATGCATAGACGCATGTAGTCGAGAATAAGTGATCAATTCTTGTAATCAACCTACAAGACTGATACATGTCATCAAACCTACAAGAATGTAGCCTAACATATAACGATGTAAGTAGGCGACATAAAATCGACATGTAAGCGACATGTAGCAATATGTAACCAGTCATATACTCATGGTGATGCATTCCACATACTCAACATCAAATTCTCCATGACAACCTTACTTCAACCATAATCAATCATCAAGAAAATGTAACAAGCACATGGAATGCAAGTGTAAGAGGCGCACATGCAACTGACATGCATACATGCATGAAAAACACACACTTCCCATCCAGTTTGAGGGTTGAACCATGCTCTAATACCACTATGTAACACCCTCCTCACACATCTACCCAAGTAACCAACCAACCAGGGTAAACATGTGATGAGAGGCTACTATGATTGAATTCGACCTCCTATGTGACCTTAAGGAAGTGGAATCGATGGAACACATCAACCAACCTATCCACATCAACAACAAAACCCTCATGAGACATATCAGCCCCTCAAACATCCTATCCCTAGGTCCCATTGACGTTCCGGACATCTTAAGCCGCAGTCACTCTCATGCTATAGGCATGAGAGCATCTAGAAACCCATAGTCGCTCTCATAGGCTTGCCTTCCATCATCTAGAGACCCAATTTTCCAATTTTGTGCTAGCGACCCCAGGATTTGAGCCACTTTTTCAGGCCCAGAGCCCAGGTCACTTCCCATAATGGAATGATAGCTTAATATCATTCAAATAACATGGAAACAATGATGCAAAAACAATAAGTTAAACAAGACCTTAATCAGACCCCTACTAGCCATGACAGATATTTTGTCAAACATATCATCAACATGTAACCTACAGGTGTAAATGAGAGAATTAGGTGTAGGGATCTCATACTCATCTGGGAATTGCTATGACGCATTTTTCCTTCATGTCATTTGTTACATTATCATATATTAGTCCATAGATACATTATCCATTCATTTACAAGTAAACATGTTGAGTGCCATATATAGTTGTTTTCATAAAACACACATATAACTAGCATAATAACAACATAAATACTCATGAAAGTACAACCATATAGACCACATATAATCCATCAAAATAATCTTAGAAATACAAGGAGAAATAAAATTTCATTAATGATGCAATAAGCCAACCAGAGATGGGACTACCATGTTTCACCTGACCATAGATTGGCTTAGCCAAGTCTCTCTTCAGCCAATCACCCCCATGCCACATTCCAAGCATGAATGTGGGACTCATAGAACACACCAAAAACACCAAATAGGCATGGATGCCACCAAAGTTCTCCACCTACACTGTGAGGAATTTGAGTGCCTCATAGTCTCTTAGGCTTTATTGTAATCCACAGTCTGATCCAAGGATCACTAGGCCCTACACCAAGACACACTCTCCAGGCTTTACTGTACATCCCATCCAGGGACTACGAGGCCCAAAGGAGAGAGATGCACCTCTTGGATTTGTTGTATATCCCTCCATTCACCGGAAAGGATTCCTAGGCCCACCGAGGCACACAATTTTGGCTTTACCGTAACCCATAGTTCGGTTCATGGGTTACTAGTCCAGTGGCTTTACCGTGATCCATAGTCTGGTTCAGGGACCACTAGGCCATGTGTTTGTCATTTCGGAGATCCACCCCACTTAGCTTCAAATCCATCCGTCCATCCCACATAAACGGAATATGAGAACCCATCTCATCAAAGCTATCAGGAAATGGCAAGGCTAGGCTAAAGAACAGTGTCACACTTGGAAAAACATGCCATGATAGAAAATAACCACATGCAAACCCATTCATGCCAAATATAGCAAGGAAGATACACATGCAAGTTCATACCTGCAATGAAGCCTTTTGTAGCTGCTTGATCCTACATTTCCCTACTTGATCTTTGCTTTGTCTTGCCTTCTTTTCCTTTCTTACTCCAATGCCAAAGTGCTCCAAGAAAAATCTAAGTGCCCAAGAGTGAGAGAGAGAGAGAGAGAGAATAATGAGAGAGCTCCAAAACTCAACTAACAAAAGGTTATCAATTGATCCTCAGAAGCCTTTATATGAATGAGGCCTTTGTTTCTTCATTTTCCATTATTTTCCTTCAGTTTCCTCCTCACATGAAACCTGTGACCTTTCACCTCCCTTTTCTCCTAATTTCCATTATTTTCATAAATAAATGTCCAAAAATTCCATTTTTCCTTTCCAAAGCCTTAGCCATTGCCTTTTCCAATTTCCTTAGCTATAACCAACCAAATGAACACCCCCCGGGATGTCTTGCCCAACATTCAACATGGAACCATGGTTATTATTTTTAACTTTTATTACATGGAATTTTCACTAGGGTTGTTACAAGTTGGTAGAAGAATTGGAAGCATAGACATATTGAGAAGCATATTTGGAAAATTGGCCAAATTTGGAAAGTCATAGCTAAACCCCGATATTTTCCAAAATTGAGAAAAGTGGCAGTTTAACTCGATTTTTCTCATAGAGATGATAAATCAGAGTTTGGTGTCTAATTGAACATACCCATATGACAAGGAAAAAGTGGGACGTAAGAGAAAATAAGGATTTATGCATGTTAAAGAGTTGAAGTTAACTAAAGCTTTAAACTTAACAAATTCTTTATAGGAAAAATTGACTTTGCAAGAATGTTGTTGTTCAGAAGTTAATATTGTTGTTGCTGGTGTGTATTGTGAATTAATTTGTGATCAAATATTGCTAAAGGTGACTTGATGGTGTTTGGGGTGTGCGATTGAGGAGAAATTAATTTTTTTATGAAAATAAGTGGCCTTCATGATTTGAGTTTGAAAATTGAATGAAAGATGAATCAATAAGGTCAAGCAAGTTGTAGCTTTTTAGATCAGGGGTTGTAGATCCTTCTACTCTAGTGATCTATAGGAATTATTTCACAATTTAGAACAACATTCATAAACATGCATCAATCACATACACAAATACACAAATGTATCTAGGGGAAACCAACTGGTAAAAACCACTTAAGCCTACTTACATTAATAAGATGAATAAAGAATCTATTACAATTGCTAGCTCCAGCTCTGAGCTCGACCTGCAAAAAAATAATTGTTCTCTCTCCTCAATGAGAAGCTCTGACCCAGACTTAGTCAATTTATGCCCCCACTTGAGCTCCTATTTCCTTGTATAAATCCTGAGGAAATTATCCCCTATTCTTTAGGAATTTCCTCCAAAATGATTTCGTAATTCCCAAGGATTTATCATTGATTGCTGAGAAATTCAAATTTCTTGCATGAATGTTGGTTGATTGATTAGTTAACCGGTTGATCTTTGAGTTAGACTGTTGTCCCACTTCACAACTAGTCTCCAACTAGTTCTATTAACCGTTAGAACTAGTTTAACTGAGTACAACTAGAAATAAATAAACTGGATTGCTATAAATTAGCAATCACACATGCATAACTGAACTTCAAGCCCTCTAACTCAAATTTACTGAGTTAACTGAGTGACAAGAGCCATGTCACCTCAGTTAATTGCCTCCAAGTTGTTTTTTGATGTGGAAATTTTGAATTTTCTCAATTTGACTAAGGCTAAGTTAAATTGAGCCTTTAATGCTACATGTCTCAGCAAATTTTAGGTGGAAACTCAAATGGGAGAAAACCGCCAACTCTTCTTATGCCTACTTCTCAATTTCATTACATCAATTTATAGGCCCCAACTTGCAAAAGGAAACTACCCATAAAATAAGCAAGCTTCCAATTGTGGTATGCTACAACCTGATTGAGGCAACAACCTCGAAGATGCAAGTAGTTGCTCACTGTAGGCTACAATCTAATTGAGTCTCCAACCTCAATAATGAGTAGGCTCCAGCCTTCTCTAGGATCCAACTTGATTCAGGCTCCAACCTCCGTAATGAGTAGGCTCCAACCTGCTCTAGTATCCAACATAATTGAGGCTCCAACCTACTCTAGGATCCAGCCTCCTTCCTATGTTTCCTTTTGGACCTCTATTTCATCTCATTTTCAAATTGGACCCATGATCACAATATATCACAGAATCTACATACAAAGTAAACTGTCACAAACTGCACACTCTGCCACTACTAGAAATATTGTCTCACTATCTCTTCCACACAACCTGCAACAACTATAGTCCTATATAATCTTCATCCACTACATTTCCATAAATAACGTGTAACATTATTGTCAGAAAGTTCATGTCAATCTCTATTGTTGGTTTTCATACTACTATGCCAAGCTCTGCTCCAACCCGTTCATCGATCTGGTCACTCAGACCCCTTCTCAGAACCTGTTTAGTTCATGTATCCAAGACACCTAGATTATTCTCATAGACCCTCCAAACACACATGAGCTTCTAGTCATCAAATAAGAGTCAAAACAACATCAAACCCCTCTATTTTCATCCATCTCTAAGCCCCGATCCATCAACTTATTATGGGTTTCAATTCAGATCAATAATAACTCCAAAAACCCATAATAACCATAACAAACAATATATAAAATTAAATGTTCGACATAATGCCTGTTTCTAAGTTCTTTTCAACAGACAACTGGATTTTAGGACAGGCCATCAGAAGTTGTAAAATGTTTGAAACAAATGTCATATATATATGTGTGTGTGTGTGTGTGTGTGTGTGTAGATATATATATATATATATATATATATATATATATATATATAATACCAACTTGTTCCCCCTATGGGTTGAACTCTCTACCACCCATACACTATACCAATGACCTACCAATTGTGCTCCTGGTGTGCCTTGGAACACTAGGTGACTCACATTTATTTATGTTAGTATCATTGTATTCAAAAAAACCTTGTCGATTCTCCAATCCTCCAGAGCTCAACTGCACTCATGAACATGCTCCATGAATTGAGAGTAAGGGGCCACAAAGCTACATAGTACTTGGTCTCATCCTGGTGGCTTTGGTATATGCAAGATGTGGCTAAGGGACACAGTGGCCTTTCCTCTATCGATATACGAATATGACACTAGAATAGGGTTTTTGTCTGATACAAATGTGGTGTCTTAGCAACCATTGGATCTAATGCAAAAATAGTGGTTGGGCCTCATTGGCATGTCTACTTGAATCCAACTAGAATACAAAACTTAAAACAAAGTCTTGTGAACCAAATTAACCCAACCAGAGGTGATGAACTAGATGCAAAAATTGTTTCAACTTGGAACAAAAAGTTCTCAACCACAGACAAATCGAACCAAACCACAATGCAAATGTTATGAATCAATTACAATTTTTTTGTATTTCAAGCCCTCAGTGGTGTCATATTTATAGTGCTTGGGACATGGTGTTGAGAATGCAACAAGATGATGGAGCTTAGTGGAAAGAAGTCGCCTTCACTAAGTGGGCCCGCAGGCTATTTTTGGCGCAAAGTCTATTTTTAGACTATGTCTATTTTTAGACATATGGATCATGGTCTATGAGTTGTAGGATGCTATTTGTGGATGATTGGTCATGTTGGTAAAAATAGATGGACTTCTATTTTTATACATATGGGTGGTTTCTATTTTTAGACTGTCAGGCTAAAAATAGAACAGTCGAATATTATTAGCTCATAATAATATTTGGACTATAAACATTATCTTATCTTGGAGCACTTCAGTTCGAGCTACAGATGTGGCACATGCAGCTGTCAGAAGGAAATATGCTTTTCTTGTGGGTCAGTTGAGCTATTGCATGGTGGACTTCAGTTAGAACTCAAGTGGTTGAGTTTTGGTGGAGTTGATTGAGGAGTTGATGGAGTTGTGTTCAGTTTGACTTGGTTAAACTAGTTGTATTTATTCTAACTGCAGAATACACTAGTGATGAGTGATGTGAATTAATTGTTAATTAATTCACTAATTATTAACTCATAAAGCAACTAAAGAATACATCAGTTAACTCAGTGCATGGACAGTTCAGTGGAGACAGGTGTTAGAGGTTGAGATTGCTATCAATTGTGACTATAGTTGTGCATGAGATATTGCACAATCAATGGGATTGAGTAATGACAATGAGGATTGTGTGGTTCAGCCAAGGAAATATGAGTTTGGATCAGCCATTCATTATTATTCTCATGCAGGATTGCACAGTGGAGGCAGGCAAAGCAGTGGAGGAGATTTGAACCTGTGATTGATTCAGATCTGAGCTAGTTTTGTGTGTAACAGGTGGAGATAGTATTGAGTACTTGTGAGGAGTATTGTACTATGTATTGTTACATGTTCTCAATCATTATAATATACAGATAGTGTGGGGTTTTCAGCTGTATACTTTCCCCGGGTTACATACTGTGTTAATGTGCGCATGCGATTGATGTTTCATTGTTTTTAATTCCGCAAAAGTGATGATCAATGTAGAGGAAGTTATGTATTATGCATGTATTCCGCAATAGTGTATAATCGGGATAATCTCTGTGAATAAGTGTCATATTATTCAAAATTTCTACATGGTATCAGAGTTGTTGATCATCAGATCTATTATTCAGAAAGTGTTTACATTTTATTTCTTCAGGCAGAGTCTGTAATTGGGCCAGGTAGCCTCTGGATTCATCCTTCCTTTGGAAGGTGAGATATCCGATAAAATCCCATACAGTGAATCTCTGTATGAGAAATACTTTGTTCTCACGAATTTTAGATCAGAGGCGGTTGAGTTTTGAGCTGGTGGAATTTGAATTTGCAGCAGTGTTTTCTTGGTGTCAAAGTTGAAATGTCTTTCAACGGATTGCGATTGGAGTATGCTCTTGAGGGTAGCTCGAATTATATTGCATGGAAATACAGGATGGATGCGGTGTTAGATGATAATGGGCTGAAGGAGTTCATATAGGCTGAGGTCCCAAAGCCTACTGATACTGATCAAGTTGATGCCTGGCAAAAGAAGACAACAAAGTGTCAAAGGATTCTGTTGGAGGGCGTGAAGGATCACATTGTGTCCAGCCTGCATGGAAAGGCTTCTCGATACTTGATGTGGAAATCATTGACAAATCTATTCCAAAGAAGAGCGACCAGAGGAAGTTGGCACTCAAGGATAAACTCAAAAACATTAAGTGCGAGAAGGGAGACAGTATGCCCAAGTATCTCACGAAGTTCACTCAGTGCAGGGATGAGCTGGGAAGTGTGGGGTTACTGTCGATGATGAGGACTTGGTAAGCTTGGCTCTCCTTGGTCTTCCGAATAGTTGGCATTCCTATCAGGACTCTGTCAATGGTCGGGAGAAATTGCCAGGATGGGAGAGACTTTGGTCAGATCTTGTGCAGGAGGAGATCAGGCGGAATACCAGGGACGGATCTTCATCAAAGGCACCTAATGAGGAAAATTGCGCTTTGGCTGCCAAAGCAAAGAAGGGGAAGAACAAGAAAGCTTCTCATTCCAGTGTGAAAGGCAAGAAGTAGGACATGTCCAAGGTGAAGTGCTTTCACTGTCACCAGCACGGACACTATGCCACAAATTGTTTGCAGAAGAAGAAAAATAAGCAAGATGTTGGATCTGCAGCAGGAGAGGCCTTAGCCTCACAGTTTGAGCTTGATTTTTCATTGATCGCATGCTTGGTATCAAGTGTGATGGGATCGGTATGGTTCTTGGACAGTGGTGCGTCTTTTCACATGACAAGAGATCGAGATTTGTTTTCTGATCTAGAGGAGAAAGATCTTGGAGCGCACATCGAGATGGGCGATGATGGTAGATACAGTGCAACCGGTATCGGTCCCATTTCCTTTGAGAGGGAGTCTGGTAAACCCTTCATATTGAAGGAAGTGATGCATGTTCGAGGATTGAATAAGAATCTTATCTCTGTGGCGATGTTAGAAGACAAGGGATATGATGTTGTTTTCAGCAAGGGAAAGGATTTCTTGCGCGGTAAGACAACTGGAGAAACCCGGAAGATAGGGGTTCAAGTTAGGAACCTTTATCAGTTGCATGTAGATGGCTGCGCAGCAATGGCATGCAAGGCAGAAGGATTGGTGAGCCGGGATGATGGCGAGCTGTGGAACAAGAGATTGGGTCACCTTCACCATGGAGCCTTAAAGATACCGCAGCAGATAACTACTGGGCTTCCTAAATGCACTCTTGCACAATCAGATCAGTGTAAGGGGTGTACTTTGTGAAAATTTGTGAAAGCCACCTTTCACGAGAAGGATAGTCGCACCACGACGATCCTTGAGAGAATTCACATAGACATGTGTGGACCTTTCTCAGTAGCTTCGACAGCAAAGCACAGGTACTATGTGATCTTTGTTGATGATTTCTCTCGGAAGTGTTGGATCTTCTTCATGCAGAAGAAGAGCGAGACATACTCAAAGTTCTGTGAGTTCAAAGCACTGGTTGAGAAGGAGTAGGGGAAGAAGGTGAAGGCTCTTAGGAGCAACAATGGTTGTGAATTCATCTCTGGCGAGTTCAAGGATTTCTGCAGCGCAGAAGGGATTCGAAGAGAGCTCGTAGCTCCCCATAACCCACAACAGAACGGGGTTGCTGAGCGGAAGAACAGAACGATCGTGGGTGTTGCACGGGCAATGTTGCATGATCACGGCCTACCCCTTCACTTGTGGGCGGAAGCATGCAATACTGCAGTATATGTGTAGAACCGTTGTCCTCACAGGATACTTGGCATGAGTACACCCAAGGAGGCTTATTCTGGTAAGAGGCCTGATATTTCTCATTTGAGGATTTTTGGTTCTAACGTTTACATGCATGTGACGAAGGATGCCAGGAAGAAGTTGGAGCCAACCGCAGAGGTTGGGATATTTGTGGGGTACACTGATACGCCCCACAACTATCGGGTGTATTTGTCAGACAGTCACAAGACTGTTGTGCGATGGGATATAAAATTTCAGGAGGAGAAAGCCATGAAGTGTTTGCTTGAGAGAGAGCCACACTTGCATGCAGATGAGGAGCTATTAGTTCCTAAGGATGAGCTTCAAGACGTGGATCAGCCACAGGACGAAGTTCATGGAGTGGAAGAGACCACTCATGCAGCGCCAACCATTAGAGGGCGAAAGCACTTGACAAAAGCTAAGCGACTGGCTCAAGATGCAGAGAAGGTTGTAGGACCACCTACAGCTCAACGTAGATAGAGACAGTCACCTGATCGATACCCTGGATACATGGCTCTTGTGGGCAAATGTGTTGTGACTGAGCCATCCTCTTTCGAGGAAGCTGTGGAGGATCCCGCATGGGTAGATGCCATGGTGGAATAGTATGATTCAATTGTCAGAAACAGTGCATGGGAGATTGTCCCAAGACCAGAAGGGAAATCAGTGGTGGGTTCGAGATGGATCTACAAAGTTAAGCACGCAGCTGACGGGAGTGTGGAGAAGTACAAGGCAAGATTTGTTGCCCAAGGCTTTTCACAGATAGAGGGGATTGATTATGAGGAGACCTTTGCACCTGTCGCAAGGTATTCTTCCATACGGACGATTCTTGCTCTCTCAACGCAGATGGGGTGGCACATTCATCAGATGGATGTGAAGACTGCGTTCCTCAACGGAGTCATTGAGGAGGAGGTGTACATAGAGCAGCCCAAAGGTTTCGAGATCTTCAGCAGCGAGTCGCATGTGTGCAGGCTCAAGAGAGTGCTGTATGGGTTGAAACAAGCACCACGTGCTTGGTACACACGGATAGACAGTTATTTCACCGGACTTGGATTCTCCAAGAGTGAGGCAGATCCTAACCTATACCAGATTGTGGTGGAGGGTAAGTTGCTTATCATTTTACTTTATGTAGATGATTTGATTCTAACAGGTGATGAGCTATTGATACTTTCATGCAAGTATGATCTTGCTAAGGAGTTTGAGATGAAGGACTTGGGCCTCCTTCATTATTTCCTAGGATTGGAAATTTGGCAGCGCAGTGATGGACTATTTGTTTCTCAGGGTAAGTATGCTCGGGAGATATTGGAGAAGTTCAACATGCATGGCTGCAAGCCTGGTGATACTCCTCTTCCTGGAGGTTGGAGGAAGGAGGATGCTACTTCAGCAGAAGTAGTGGATGCCACTGTTTATCGACAGTTGGTGGGGTCGCTTATGTATCTGGTCAATACACGACCCAATATATGCTATGCTATTAACCAGCTTTCACAAGCTATGGTTAAACCAACCAAGCTCTTTTGGAAGGCAGGCAAGCATGTATTGCGTTATCTCAGAGGCACATCGGGATATGGATTGTGGTACAGACAGGAGGATGAGGTGAAGCTATGTGGCTTCATGGATGCAGATTGGGCAGGGAGCCCAACGAACAGAAAGAGCACATCTGGAGGGGTCTTCAATATCGAGTCGACAGCAGTTTCTTGGTACAATAGGAAGTAGAGATCCGTGGCACTCAGTTCAGCAGAGGCCGAGTATATGGCAGCAAGTTTGGCTGCATGCGAGGCTATATGGATGAGGAAGATCCTGGTCGGGTTGTTCGGTCCATACTTGGACCCTACTGTGATTTATTGTGATAACCAGAGTTGCATTAAACTCTCGGCTAATCCAGTATTTCATGATAGATCCAAGCACTTTGACATCAGGTACCATCATATCAGAGATTGTGTGCAGCGGAGAATCATGTTACTTTCATACATTCCAACGGAGGATCAGGATGCTGATATCTTGACGAAGGCACTCACCAGGAGCAAATTTGAATACCACCAAGGTAGGATAGGGGTTGCTGATAATCCATTTCTTGTTGAGAGGGAGTGTTGAGAATGCAACAAGATGATGGAGCTTAGTGGAAAGAAGTCGCCTTCACTAAGTGGGCCCGCAGGCTATTTTTGGCGCAAAGTCTATTTTTAGACTATGTCTATTTTTAGACATATGGATCATGGTCTATGAGTTGCAGGATGCTATTTGTGGATGATTGGTCATGTTGGTAAAAATAGATGTAATTCTATTTTTAGACATATGGGCGGTTTCTATTTTTAGACTGCCAGGCTAAAAATAGAACAGTCGAATATTATTAGCTCAGAATAATATTTGGACTATAAACATTATCTTATCCTCTTGGAGCACTTCAGTTTGAGCTACAGATGTGGCACATGCAGCTGTCAGAAGGAAATACGCTTTTCTTGTGGGTCAGTTGAGCTATTGCATGGTGGACTTCAGTTAGAACTCAAGTGGTTGAGTTTTGGTGGAGTTGATTGAGGATTTGATGGAGTTGTGTTCAATTTGACTTGGGTAAACTAGTTGTATTTAGTCTAACTGCAACATACACTAGTGATGAGTGATGTGAATTAATTGTTAATTAATTCACTAATTATTAACTCATAAAGCAACTAAAGAATACATCAGTTAACTCACTGCATGGATAGTTCAGTGGAGACAGGTGTTAGAGGTTGAGATTGCTATCAGTTGTGACTATAGTTGTGCATGAGATCTTGCACAATCAATGGGATTGAGTAATGCCAATGAGGATTGCGTGGTTCAGCCAAGGAAATACGAGTTTGGATCAGCCATTCATTATTATTCTCATGCAGGATTGCGCAGTGGAGGCAGGCAAAGCAGTGGAGGAGATTTGAACCTGTGATTGATTCAGATCTGAGCTAGTTTTGTGTGTAACAGGTGGAGATAGTACTGAGTACTTGTGAGGAGTATTGTACTATGTATTGTTACATGTTCTCAATCATTATAATATACAGATAGTGTGGGGTTTTCAGTTGTATGCTTTCCCCAGGTTACATACTGTGTTAATGTGCGCATGCGATTGATGTTTCATTGTTTTTAATTCCGCAAAAGTGATGATCAACGTAGAGGAGGTTATGTATTATGCATGTATTCCGCAATAGTGTATAATCGGGATAATCTCTGTGAATAAGTGTCATATTATTCAAAATTTCTACACATGGAATGTTTGACCATACTCGTTCCTAAGAATCCAATATTTTAACCAATTTAAATAATTGGGCCGATGTTTCCATATAATCAATTCATATGACCTGGACCTTAGGGTCTTTGGTTGCTCTATATATGATGTCATCACGATGTCAATGATCCACATGGTATCTCGAGAGGGATGCCACAGGTCACCTAAATTCAACCTCATGGCCGATCCAAAAATTCTATTGGTTACTACTAGGTGGAAACACCTAGTGATGCCATGTGTCACTATTCTAACATCATCGAAATCCACATCATCAATCAATAAAACCTTTCCATGTTTCATCACTTGATTGGATTTGGTGAATTTTTTAAACATCATGTCGCTTTTCTTCCATCTGGCCATTGACCGACTGGTGATGTTTTTTATTGAATCAAGACTTGCACGCTTTTTAATGTCATTAACAAGTGTGTAACTCCATGTAATAGTGGTTTTTGATCATTCTAATCAATGGTAGATGCGCTCCAAATTTGCACACTCTTTAACCCTTTAATAATTTAGGTTTGGCCCTATATTTTGGCCTTTCAATTGTGCCCCAACTAATATTGATTTTCAACTACCCATAACTTCCAATTTGGGAGGAATTTTCCTGACCATAATACACTATTGGAAAGGTATCAATGAGCACTATGAAACCATGTTATTTGTAAGATATTTTGAACATCTTAACTTCATCAAAAACTCAAATAACTTCAAGAACCCATATCCTCACGTAATGAGACTTTGGGAAAGATCTAGTTGTCATACTAATCGACAAAGAGTCCTGCTACTTCTTTGATTATCAAGGATGGTCCCATTATTAGCCATACATCCCCTTTAACATCAATGACATCTTGTTGTCATCAATGAAAACACTATGTGCAAAAATATCCCCCTTTTTCATTGATGGAAACACCCTTAGACATTGATGGTCATTGGATGTCAAAGAAAATCAAGAGCTCCAAGTGAAGTGTTGCAATCTCTCCCTGCTACAAATATAAGTGAAATTCTTGCATTCTAAAATTTCTCCCACTAACATCAATCTCTACATTCTCTCCCCCTTTGACATAAATGGAAAAGGACCAAATATATCTATAGAAAATTATGTTATGTTGATGATATTGTATGACTACCTATTCCTGGATGATCCTATGGACCTGTCATGAACCATGCTCATTTTTTCTAACACATAGTCTCCTCCTGATACCATTCTTCTGCTACATGCATGTTCTCCCCTTGAAATCATGCTACCACTATTGTTGTACTCCCCTTAAGATCGTGCTCCTTTTTTTATCTATAGGAATCTATTTATTCCTACATTCTTTTTACATCTGATATATCACCATCAAAACATAGTCCACATACTTCCTTCACACAGTGATTTCTTCTTCAAGTTTTTATTTGACTAGTAATGGTATTGAAGAAGCTTTCTTCAAGGAAGTATATATGAGGAATCATACCTAATCGATGTCTTTCCTAATCTCTTCTCCATCTTCCCGCACTGATAGGAAATACTTCTCTATTGTACAATCCATAGTTAAGTCTACAATCCTAAGTGATGTGACCTTCATCATGACATATGTGACATTCAACATCGAGCTTCAATAATTGTTGATATGGGTGATGCATTCTCTTTATTTGGTCCACATGTCTCCATCTAGATACTTGACCATATCCTCTATATCTTACCATGTCATAGGTTATACAATCCTACACTTTATGTCCAAACTTTGAGCATAAGAAACAACAACCAAGAAAATTATTTTGATACATGGATATGGAATGACATATCAGTATTCTAAGGATGCTTCTTAGGGGAGTCATGTTTCCTTGTTGTTCAACCTTCCATGAGACATATTCATTTTTTGATTCCTAACACTTGTTCGATTATTTTTGTGGATGCTTTGTGATGAACCATGTTCATTTTCTTTCTTGTATCAATTTTTCTTATGGATCCTTTCTCTTCATTCTGATTCCTCACACTTTGCTATTTTCCGGAATTGTTTTGAGAATAATTGAAGTGAACATGCTTGACCTATTTTTCTTCTTGCTTTGGATTTGCAAGTGAGCTACTGCTTGATGTTATAAAATTCTAATTAGTCTTCTTGGGATGTCATTTATTTGATGAGCATGGAGGATCATTTATTTTGGATGCCTCACATTCTTGATAGCCAATACGTGTCTTGATAAGAGGAGACCTCTACATGCTAAGAATATGATCTAGGGATTCAGTCCATCTGTTGCACTTTGATTTAAGATGCTCCAATCTTCACTTAAGAGGACAACTTCCTCTTCCAATCTTTCATATACTTGTTCCTTTTCATTTAGTTCTACTGACATAAATTACCTTACCCTTTTTGCTTGTTCTAGTTCAAATTTGAGAGCCATAATAGTGTCTTCATTTGAATTCTTGTCTTGAAGCTGCTTCATCGATTGAATTTCACTTTTCCTAAGAATCTTGAGTTCCTTCAATGCACTTCTAAGCTCCCCCTCAAGATCCACTTCTGCTTCGGATTCTTCAACCTCAACTATGAATAGTATTTCATTCCTTTCTTCATTGGTTGTGCTTGCATTACTTTCACTATCACTTTGTTCCTTCGAGTAAAATTTCTTTTTCTTTCTTATTTTCTTATTCTTTTTATACTTAGGTTTAAATCTTGATTCATCATCACTTTCAATAAACTTTCCAGTTCCTCTCTCAAGCTTTCAAATGAACTTGGATTCTTCTTCATCACAATTAATTTGGAGACAATAGGATACAATTTTATCTTCTTTATCACAGTTTCTCCTAATCCTTGATCCATCTAGAATATATATATTATTGTCAATTCTAATGGATTTGGATACCACTTTACCTATGTTTAGATTTTTAATTTTACATTGCTTGGAACTGAAAATTACATCAAAATCTTAATCACAAATTTGACTGACACTCAAGAGATTATGCTTCAGTCCTTCAATGCACAAGACATATTTTGCTTTAGTTATTCCTTCATCGATGGTAACTATGCCTTTTCAGATGATTTACGGTGGATGCATTGTTTCCAAAACTTATTTTACCTTCATTTATTTCTTTAATATTGATAAATTTACTTTGAACACCTATCATGTGCCTTGAGTAGCCACTATCAACATACCACCCATTCATTTTCCTTTGAGCATATAGTATAAGACCACACTTTTCTTCCTTTTCCGTCTCTTCTTTGTAATGATGATATGGAAGATTACTACAAGTAATTGCCTTATGACCAAATAAATGATATATGAAACAAATTGTTATCGGGAAATCTAGTGTCTATCCAGAGCTGCTAATCCCACTAATACTGGTAGCTATCCTAGAAACAAACAAACTAAAACTACTTTCGTTTTCCTTTATGAGAAGTAGATAAGAGGGGAACAAAGGAGACCAACCTCTGTCTTGTGTTTGGTTCCTTGCTTGATTCCTCTCCCTTCTGATAGATCTTTGCCACTCGCTTCCTCGTCTACCCAGCTTCAAAGAGCACCTGTGGAATCAAAGCAGCATAACACTATCCAAGAACAGAGATCTACTAATATAAACAATATAGGACCAGATATATATTGACCACACAAATGCATATATCATCAATCATACAAGAATGTGGAGGAAAACTTGAATAGCTTTATTAATATCAAGAATAGCAAAGAGGATTACAACCAATTGTTCTGACCCAGTGTCATACTCTCAGCAGGAAAGCCCTTCTTCACCTCATGAAAAGCTTAGATCACCCAACACTATGATGTTACACCAAGAAACCAGCAGCACTTCCTTGCAAGATACAAAATTCCAGCCTCTGGATCTCTGGGATGAGGGATCCATATATAGATGATTGCAGGGAGGTGAGTCAGCTTCTGAGATTTGATTAGTGTCCTCTCTCTGATAGTTCTTGATTCCATTTGGAGATTGATGATCTCTTACTCATCCATGGGCGAATGCAGAGAGGCAAGTGTCACAGGAGAAGTTTCTGGAAGATTCCATGATCCTCCACCTCGCAAATTGACTCTGCCATTTGTCCACTCTCACCCATCGCACCCCATAGAAGGGATTTTTAGTATGCATGGCACCTCCCGTGTGAATTTAGGTGGGATGCAGCGCACTTTGACCATGGAGCAGGTGAGATGGTCTAGCTTTGACCAGTTCTGAGTAGTTTTTCATGGAGAACCTCTGGGAGATGATGTAATCAGCTGACCTTGTTCTTTTAGGGGATGGAACAACACTTTTAGGGACTTAGGAGTCCTTGGTTTATGGGCATGTTTGATTGGGGTTGCAGAGCCCAAAAATGTCTATAACAGTTGCCCCCTAAAGCATGAGGTTGTTAATCTTTTGATGTCGGGTGAAATGCTTTATCATGAGGATCCGAAGTTTTTTCAAGCTGGAAGGCGGCCTGTAATAAGATACAATACAATACATTATCTTCATAATATTTTCATGATCTAGCTGAGGCGGGAATTCCCATGCTCAGCTTTATAAATTCATTTTCATGTACATAAGACAGACAATCGTCTTAGTGCAGACTGATGATTCTGGTAAAGCCATCATCCCTTAGATTGGATGATTATCTGTGCAGCAATGATGTACATTTGATGTCTTTATTTTCCTGAATATATATCGCAGCCCGGATGGATGAAACTAGATCTGGGGTCTTCAATCTCGTTCGATCTTCACTCAAAGTACAAGTCGATCCATGTGAGAGATGTTCTGGAGTCGAACATGGAAAGACATCGCCTGATTACCAACCAGTGATGTAAGTTGTTAACAAGCGCGAGAGGAATCACCGATAATGATGATGACCCTCAAGGTACGATAGTACAATTCACGTGGTGTGAAAAAGGGACTTGGTGTCGAACACCACGCAAAATCTTTCAGTCGAAGGCCATTGATGTAAACCTGTCGTCGGAAGTGAGAAACTTGCCATTGAGGCATGCAAGCTTCAAAGTACTGAAAGGGTTGTTCCTAGATCGACTTCCTGGATAATGAGCTGATGTCGACAAGAAGCGATCCGTCATAGGAGGGCCTTAATGAATCCCACATCTACGACACGGAATGGAGCAAATGATTTTAATGGAGGTGAAAACGATCTGATGATATAAGGTTCAGGGTGGCAGTCATGAAAGAATGGAGCGTAAATGTATTGCAGTGGATGAGACACAGGTGAATTCTCTGAGCAACTTCTCTTGAACATATCGGCGACACTGACATGATGGATTGGTAGTGTTAACCCCAAATGTGGATGGTGCGATGGACCAATGGTGATATGACCAGTGAACGGAACAACCCAACCCGACTCGGATGAGGAGTGAAAGTGTCATGTTCATGAGCGACTTGCTACCAATAAAGTTTCTTCAAGTTTTCTTCCCAATTTTTCCACAGCCATTGCTGACCAGTACCTCTTTGTTTTTATCAAGCTTGAGGAGGATAACATATGCTTGTTCTATAATTTGCCCTTCGGGCAAACCCATCGCTATGTTTTAACGAGCCTAGCAATAGTGAAACTCGTTCTTGTCTGCATGGACAAGTTTGTCGCTATTCAATTTTAACGAGTTTAATGACAAAGATAACTCGGTCCTTTTCAATTTTAGAGAGTCTGAAAGGGACGTAAAGAAAACTCCAACAATCCTTTTTCGTCATATAATCCCTTAAGTCCGAAAAAGTATAAAATAATACAAAAGGGATGAATTTTCGGTAATTTTAACGAGCCGAACAAAACAAGCGCTCGATCATTTTGTGTAATAATCCCTCAGGTCCAAAAAGATTAAAATCTAAAGGAGGGATAGCACTTCCGGTCACTTTAACGAGCTGAAGGGGCCAATTACTCAGCAATCTTTTCATATTTTATGAGTCAGATGAAAAGAGCTTAAAGGAGACTCGTTTTTTGAGGAACGAGTGATAAATTTGGGTAGCAGCTAATTCCATGTAAAGTTTGGAATTTTCCAATCACGGCAGTGTCACAAGGATGGCTAACAGGATCACTCTTCGCAGCTGTTCCTCAAAAATGGTAAACAATCAAATGGAGGTGAATGATCGGCCAAAACAGAGTGGAGGTGATGATGAGAACATGACCAAGGCTTCAAAGGCTGATGATAATTCATTCACAATGGTTATTTACCAGAAATTGGTTCATTTTTTAATGAATGAGCTTAAACTCTGGGGGAAACATTTGCTCACTGCTTATGTTTGATTTTTAATGAGCTTGAACTCCACATAAAAACTACTCGAGGCGGGTTTATTTTTTAACAAGCTTTAACCCTGCGGTAACACTGCTTGTGATAAGTTTGCATGCCCCTAGCATAATGACGCAAATCGAGGTGCATGCCCCCCAAGCTTCATTGCATTCAAAACGGTGGTTGGAATGAAGGTTTAACTCCGAGATCTTTGAAAGTCTCGACTTAGATTTTACAAGATCATAATCAAAGACTCGATTTGGAAAGGGAGTTGTTTCATTTTTTAATGAGGTTGGCACAGTAAAATAACTATCCTCATGACTCCTTGTTTCATTTTTTAACGAGGTCGACACGAGATAAGAACCGTCCTCGGTATCCACCATATTTACAGTATTTGATAGAAAATCAAAAACTGAAGGATGATTAAGGTTGCTAGAATAATCTTCATGGTAATCCGGAAGACGGGAACGATGGTGGTGATTTTCCCATGGTGCCTCTCCTATCATCATTGATTGAATGATTCCTTTTTCTGTAGAACGTACATGCAACCAAAGATCTGAAGAGGTACCATATTCCTTAGACCTATCTATCCAAACACTCGATGAGCGTTGATTTGGGTCTGCCCCCCAGGCCAAGAAAATTTATTGCTACAATATTTCTAAATGGTGATGATCCATGCTATAAAAATGTTCAAGAATCTTCCGAATCCATTAGATATAGAAGATTTCATATTGCAGGTTTCCACTGTGGCCACTTCCGCCAGATTACTCAGAGGTGGTAGGGCAAAAGTACCCATTAAGGCAGGGTCTTTTAGGAGGCCTACTCCAATATTTTGAAGCGAATGATTGCTTCCATGGATCATTGGAATGCTTCCCGTAACTTGTGAACTGTTGGGGAGAAATGTTTGTTGGTCGACGATTGTAATTCCTCCTTGAAAAGGAAATGCAATCTTTCTGAAGTATGTCAACACAACTACAGCCATAGCATAAATCTAGGGCCTTCCCAGTAGGATGTTGTAATCGAGGTTTCCATCGATAACCTCAACATCAATTTCTATTGTTTTCCCCCCCAGTTCAACTCGCAAGTTACTTAAAATCCCGTATGGAGTGTATGATCGTCCATCAAATGCTTTTAACGTCATTGATGATCTCGACAAGGGTGGTGAGCCTAAATTTTTCCAGCAACTCATCGACATAATACATGTAGATGCCCCCTCATCAATAATTGTTCGATGAACAGTTTTGTTGAGGGCTTTCACTTGAATAAGGAAAGCTAGTTGAGCTAGTAACTGAGGGTCATATCCTTTATGATCAAAGGCCACAAGATTGGAATCCATTGGGTCAATCCTACCTATTGCTGATAATAAAGCTTGCTTTTGGGAGGGGCAATTTTGCGGTACCTCAAGTGTCGACATAGCGGACGGCGATTGGGCCAAGTCCCCTACTATATTATAATGTTGTGTTGCTCTGGAACGAGGACTAAATGTCGATTTGTGTACTACTCCCTTTGGCGGCTTTATCGTTAGCTCAGGAATGATGGGTGGCACAACTTCGGTCGAAGTCGTTGTCGAACTACTAGGTTGATCATTAGCCTTGTTGTTTGACAACTGTGGATTCCCGTAATATTTATTCCTTAATAGAGTTTAGGCTTCTGTGATCCATATCAAGTTAAGAAAGATTCTTCGGCGAAAATCACATGGAATATCATTTGTTGACGCGTTTCGAACCAACCAGTGTGGTTCATCGTCAGGACAAGTTGAAGAAACAGATCAAGCTCATCATGTTAAATAGACTAAGCGGAGCCTCCAACAGCTATCCTTTCTAACGGCTAGTTTGACTCAAGGACAGGGGTCAAAATTATTATAATCGTTTAATTATCAAAAATTATAGGTTAATTAATAATTTAAAGGAAAGTTAGTTGAATAAATGGCCTTAAAATAATAGAATACCTAAAAAGTAATATAGAAAGTAATAATTTTATTTAAATTTTATTAATAAAAATAATAATAATTTTATTTAAATTTTTATTAATAGATAAAAGGTAATTAAGTTAGAAAATCAAAGTTAATTATCATAAGTTAGGGGAAAATTAGTTAAATACATGACCCTATGAAAAAGGTAAAAGCCTCAATAGAATGTATAATTAAAAGAATCATTAAAAATTATAAGTTGATTAATAATTTAAAGGGCAGTTTGCTAAATAAGTGACCTAAAATAATAATTTTATTTACATTTTATTAATATGAAAATAATAATTTTATTTAAATATCATTAATAAATCAAAGGAAATTAAGTTAGAAATCAAAGTTAATAACCATAAGTTAATAGGAAAATGACCTTATGAAAAAGGTAATTGCCTCAATAGAATATAAAGAATAAATAAAATAATATTATTTATAAGAATCATGTATAGAAAAAGGTCAAAAAAGACCCTATTAGTTAAACATATAAGGAACAAAATTAGTTATAAGAGGGACCTCAAAATAAGAGGGCCTTAAAATATCAGAAAAAATAGAAAGAAAGGAGAAAACAATAAATAGAAATCACACTAAAATTAAAATAACACTCGAAAAATATAAATACAAATAAAAATAATAAAAATAAAATAAAATAAATAAATAGAAATAAATAAATAAATAAAAATAATTATATATATATAAAATAAATTAAAATAAATAACATAAAATAAAAACTAAAATAATAGTAAAAGAACAAATAAAGAAAAATGACAAAAAACCAAAGAGGACGAAAAAACGACTAGGACGAGAGGGCAGGGACCCAACACCTACTGACTTTCCATCCATCATCTCTATTGAGATTGCTTGGTCTCTTTTCAATCTCAAGTGCTTCCCTGAATTTTCGATGGTGGAAATGCGAAACCTTAGCAATAACACTGGCCTCTTCAAAACAAACATGATGATTGGTTTCCTCAGCAGGTTCAGCCAAAGCGGAAGACTTAGCTCTCCTATGCTTAATATCCATTGCGTGCTCGCTAATCCTCTGATTAATGGAACGACCAGTCTCCCCAATATAGGGGGTCCCACAGGAACAAGGGATCATATAAACGCCCTTCATATCCTTAGGTTCGATAGGATCCTTCATTGATCTGAGGGACATACGAATGGTGTTTAGGGGCCTAAAGGTCACAGGGACACTATGCCTCCTGAGAATCCTGTCAATTCTATCAATGGTCCCTTGAACATAAGGAAGGTGGACACCTGGAATACGATCTCTAGGTTCTCTTTTAGTCAGAGAATTCCTGGAAGCTTTAAGGAAAGCCCTTTGACCCATGTATCTACTATAACCATTCTCCGCAAAGACATCCAGCAGATGGGATTTTTCTTTCTCAAAGCTCTTCTTGTCCGAGATCCTCAGGGCCCGAGTAGCAAGGGTACTAAGGACACCCATCTTCTGAGCCGGGAAATGGTGGGAACTGGCATGAAGATACTGCTCCGTATGAGTTTTCTTCCGGAAAACTCGATGGGCGAGGGAACCATCATCATTCCTAGAAATAAGAATATCAAGGAAAGGAAGGCATCCATCTACCTCCTGCTCCTTAGTGAACTTAATGGCTGAGGACTGCCTGTTGAGATGATCAAAGAAGAGATCAAGCTCAACCTGGCCATGAGACCAGATGACATTGGTGTCATCCACATACCTCCTCCAAAGCTTAGGTAGGAGCCGGGAAGAGTTCAGAGCCTTGGACTCAAAATCTTCCATAAACAGATTAGCAACAATAGGGGAAAGGGGGGATCCCATTGCCACCCCACATGTTTGCTCAAAGAACTCCCCTTCAAAACTGAAGAAGGTGGAAGTGAGACAGATCTCAACCAACTTGGCCGTGTCAGGATCTGTTAGGCGGTTGATCACATCCATGGCCTCATTAATAGGGATGCAAGTGAACAGGGAGACAACATCAA
Source organism: Pinus tabuliformis (assembly GCA_031772625.1). Taxonomy (NCBI): domain Eukaryota; kingdom Viridiplantae; phylum Streptophyta; class Pinopsida; order Pinales; family Pinaceae; genus Pinus; species Pinus tabuliformis. The sequence continues at coordinate 407,870,030 of CM062811.1, forward strand.
AACTGACAAGAATGTCCCCAGGATCAAGCTTAATGCCCTTTAGCTCCTCAATAAAGGAAGCAGAGTCCTTTACAAAGGACTTCGTACGACCAACAAGGGGCTTAAGCTTTAAAGCAAGGAACTTCGCCAGAAGGTAGGTAGGACCTCCAATGGTGTTGACGATGGGCCTTAAGGGGGCTCCTTCCTTGTGAATCTTGGGGAGGCCGTAGATTCTAGGAGTAATAGGGTTGCTTTCAATGAGCTTATGGTGCAAGGAACTCAAAGAGCCAATGGATTTAATGGCCATAGCCACATTTCTAGCAACCTTCTTCAAAGGATTTTTGGGAAGTTTTTTGTAGCTACCACTATTATGAAGATGATCCAACATCTTGCTACGGTAATCAACTTTGTTAAGAATTACGGCAGCACCACCCTTGTCTGCCTTTAGAACAATGATATCCTTGTTCTGGTTTAAGGATCTGAGAGCTAGAGATTCCTCTTTGCTGAGGTTACTCTTAGGCGGCTTAGCCCTCCTCAGGGCAACAGCACAATCTTGCCTGATAGTATCCTTGATCCTATCAGGTAGACCTCGGATCCCAAACTCAATATCACAGATAATATCCTCTACGGGGATTTTTCTAGGGGCTAAGGCAAAATTTAAACCTTTGCCCAAAACTTTAAAAACAGCAGGGGGAAAAACGAAACTGGAAAGATTAATAACCTTGTTACTAGAAGGAGAAGAAGGGGTAATACCAGTAGCCCCCTTATTCTTATTATATTCAGAGTTAGAGATGCTTTTACCAACCTGGTCCCCACAAATATTATCAATAATATTATTATTAATATTACAATTACTATTATTATTATTATTAATAAAATAATAATAATATTATTAATATTATTATTAACCACACTGGTTGGTTCGAAACACGTCGACAAATGATATTCCATGTGATTTTCGCCGAAGAATCTTTCTTATCTTTATTCCTTGTCGATATCAAAGCATCATTTTGGTGCTTCAAAACGGACAGCATAAGTACTTGGGATCAGGAAGCATTATCAATAGCAACCATATTTGTTCCTGGATTCGGAAACGGATCAGTTAATACTACCGAGGTTTTTGTATTCTTGAAGAATTTTCTAAGCTCAGCTTTATATGGACAATCTGATGTCCAATGATCCTCATCGCATACAAAGCATGGATGATTTGGTTTCCTATTTCCAGAAGGGTTTACAGAAGATTTTCCAAGAGACGACTCCTCCTGTTTCTTCTTCTTCCCTTTGTTTTTCTTCTTGCCTCCTGGTTGCTTGGTTTCTTTGCCTTTGTCAGTTGAGACGGCATTTACTTCCGAGGCGAGAAGTTCCTCATTTTCATTTTGACTAGAAATCTTACGGGCCTTTTTAGATGTAGCCTTTGTTGATTTCGTGTCTGTCTTACCAATCACGCCATCACCGGCATGAGAGTCATTGTTCGATTTAGGAGGAGGAGGAACAGAAAATTCTGGTCTGGGAGCGTCAGGGATTTTATCGTAGAGCGTGCCAGACTGAGTATAAATCAAGTCTAAATATTGCGCACGAGCAATAACTTGCTCTTCAGTGATGACTCCTCCCTTTGCCACATCTTCTATAATGGAAGGTAATAATGACTTAATAAACCATTCAGCTAAAAGCTGATCAGGAACGTACGTTTTTACCATTCTACGACGACGTCGCCACTCATGAATATGATCGGATATGTGAGTGGTTGTCATTTGTTTGAAATTGGTAAGAAGTTCTGTTCCCATTTCGTACCTTATGGGTAACTGAAAATGGGTTAAAAAGGTTGTGGCTAGGGTACTGAAGTTATCAAACGAAGCTCTAGGTAATTCGATATACCACTTTGCTGTCGGACCAATTAACGTTCTCTGAAAAAGGCGAAGCCTAATCGAATCATCGTTTAGGGTGTTTGATGAACACCACAGATGAAAGGTCATCACATGATTCGACGGGTCTTCACCCGGATTTCCATTAAATTTAGGAATATCTAACAGAAGTTTATGCGGAATCGCTGGCCACCAAGTGGTGTAAGCAATTGGATCGTTTGTTAGCCGATTTAGATCTGGTAACTCTAAAGTCGCCACGAAGGGTAACTGTTGATTCAGGTTTGGCGAAGCATACCCAGGATAAGATGTAATTGCCTGAGCAGTTGGTCTTTGCATACCAGCATAATTCATTTGATGCTGGTAACTTTGGTAAGGTTGATGGGCATAACCATTATATAATTGTTGATTTTGACCGTTTTGAATATACAGCTGTCCATTATTTGCAAAGATTTGTTGCTCAGATCCTTGGTAAACTTGTTGGAATTGCGGTTGTTGATATTGCACCAGCCATGGTTGTGAAGCCATGTGTTGTTGTCCAATACTGGCTGTTTGACCAAGATGAGGGGTAATTGTACCTGTTTGGGCCTGTGTCATTCCACTAGTTGGCGATTGTGGTTGAGTCGCAGGGATAAGAGGCTGTTGCATTACGACCTGAGGTTGGCATACAACAGGCAACGCTTGTACTTGCGACACCATCATAATAGCCGGTGTAGTTGGTATATTTGACATAGGTAGACATTGTTGCATCAAGTATACAACTCTTGGTTGTTGAGGTAGTATTGGCACCCAACCGCTAGATGTAATTCCAGCATAATCTAAATTTTATTGTGAACTCTAGTATGGTTGTTCTCCCGGAGGAGACAATGAAAGGGTATATTGCCCCCCATACGGTGGTAATCCAGTACTCAAAGGAATGATTTGCCCTTGAGGACCGGACTGCCCAAATTGACACCGTGAAGGATCAATTTGCTGAGACTCAACATAAGAGCTCCCGGATATTACTCCGGATGAACAAACGGGAACGGACCATACTGTCGAAATAGCCCCTGAGTGGGCCCCATCTAGCGATTGAGAGCTAGTTGGGATAGATGGTATGCCGACGAACATTGTTGGAGTGATAGCAGGAAGTTCTGTCGTCGCTGTGTCAGATGACACAGTCCTAGATGTCGATGGTTGTTCAGACATTTCTAGTCTATCCAAAAGATTTCCTAGCGATTCTACAGGAGCTTCCGATAACGGTAGACTAATTTCTGATGAAGAAGGATATAGGGTGATCCCGACTCCAAATTGTGATGGAGTACTAGATGGAGGATCCTCCACAATCTCTTCTATAGCAATCAGACCAGGTGGAAGAGGAAGACCGTCAGGTCCGTAAAATATTTCTGGTGTCGAAGAAGGTATAGATTCTGCAGTGACAGATGTTTGGGAATAACACCTTCCGAATCAACTGTAGATGGAGCTGGTTCAGTAATACAAGTGTTTACCTTCACACTAGGATCAGCTCTACTGTCCTTTGGTGGCTGCGGAACTTCTTCTATAAAGGTAGGGATACCAGAAATGTTTGGAGTAACCGGAGTCTCCGATGGTGTCGGAACACTTGTTCCAACTTTACCAGGGGATTTTGAACTGGTTAAACGAGTTCGCTTCGTCCGTAACAGTTTTGATTTTGGAGACAAAGACGGTTGACTCGTAAGCCTCCGCGAACGACGGGGTTTCAATTGACTTTCTTCCACAATAGCGGATTACTTGATCAAATAAAAATCAAGGGGAAATATGTTTCCGAATTAAATGAATTTTAAATGCTTTGACACAACTTGTTTTTTCAATTTTTAAGAGTCGAGAAAAAACAAAAGATGACTCTAGTCGCCTTCGATTTTTAATGAGCTTGAAGTGACAAGTGCTCAGATGGACCTTTTCCTTTAAGGAGTCTGAAAAGGAACGAAAGAGACTACTCTGGAAATCTAGACAGAGGGATTACCAAACCAATCGCAAAACTGCAGAATACTTTTTACGGTACGGCAATCAATCTTCCTGAATGTTGTGTTCAGTGCATTGCGATCGATAGGGCGGCAGACATGGCTTCCTATGGATAAAGGATATAGCCTATTGTGGTCTCCCAATATATACTCGACAGTACGTGGGAGCACAAGTTCGTACTAACACTTGTCGTCTCAAAGTGGAGGAATCACCCAACCAGCAATGAAAACAACAGTTACCAGGTTTTACAACGCCAGAATATGTCTCTAGCCTAGACTTCTAAATGTTGTGTGTTAGGTTCCAAAGCGTTTTTAGATTCATTAAATTTATTTTACAGTTGATCTTGTTTAAGAAATTTGCCTTTCAGGTTCACCGCGTGATGTAGATATACAATTCCTAAAATGCAATCTAAGATGATAAACAATCGTTTAATCTTCTTTTTGCAATGAAAATCCTAGCTACTAAAGAAAGAGAGATGATATTCTTTCAACATAGAGCAGAGAGCACACACTATATGCACTGTCCTAAATCAAACCAACAAACAATATAAATGCAAATGCACATGCATGTATTTGTTTTCAGCCTTCTTAATGTGTGAATGATAAAAAGAAAGCTAAGCGCAAATCTGAATTATTTTTCAAAGCGACATTACTAACAAGCTTCTTTTCAAGACAAAATGAAGACAATGATGACACTTTGCGATTTGGAATTGAAAACTTGCTTTCGACACTTGAAAAACTACTAATTCAAATCAAATACAAGAGTAACAGTGTAATCAACTATCAAGAACAATCGGATTCTCTTCTATGACTAAAAACGACACTTGCGACACTTCCAAATCAAGAAACGACAGTTCAATTACGCTACTTCTTTGTAAAAGAGAACTGAAAATGGCTCACAATACATAAAAAAATTTACAGTTCTTTGCACAATGGAGGCGGAATAATGGCAAGGAAGGGGGTTTCCACAAAGGTATACTGACTACAGACAGCAAAACTCCTGAATAGAGCTGAAAAGAGTGAAGAAAAACCAAAGTCTAGAGGCAAAATTAGCCTTCTCTGACCAGCGCACCTGTTACACAGGGATTCCAGTATGCATCCCACCTACAGCACACGAGAAGTGCGATGCATACTGATATCCTTGAAGAGAGGGTGTGATGGTACAGTGCGAGACTTTTGATCCAGTTCTTGATCACAGTTTGCAGCATAGTTCAGGGATTTAGGCCGAGCAAGTGATAATCAGTAAATAAATCACAGGGGTAGATCTAAGGAGGTTACTAGAGCCACCACAAGGGCAATTAGAGAGTTTGTAAATCGATTGTTCAGTTCATAAACAAAACCCAGAGATAGACTGAAGCAGCATTGATCTACTTTGCACTTGCATAGCAAATGCAGTTCGAAGGCTAGCTAGCTTGACTTTAGGCTCCATCTGTAAGTTTATAAAGCAAACAAATATAGACAAACAAACAATCTATTCGCTCCCCAGCAGAGTCACCATTTTGTTATCGAGAAATCTAGTGTCTATGCAGAGCTGCTAGTCCCACTAAGACTGGTAGCTATCTTAGAAACAAACAAACTAAAACTACTTTCGTTTTCCTTTATGAGAAGTAGATAAGAGGGGAACAAAGGAGACCAACCTCTGTCTTGCGCTTGGTTCCTTACTTGATTCCTCTCCCTTCTGATAGATCTTTGCCACTCGCTTCCTCATCTACCCAGCTTCAAAGAGCACCTGTGGAATCAAAGCAGCATAACACTATCCAAGAACAGAGATCTACTATCATAAAAAATATAGGACCACATATATTGACCACACAAATGCATATATCATCAATCATACAAGAATGTGGAGGAAAACTTGAATAGCTTTATTAATATCAAGAATAGCAAAGAGGATTGCAACCAATTGTTCTGAACCAGCGTCATCCTCTCAGCAGGAAATCCCTTCTTCACCTCATGAAAAGCTTAGATCACCCAACACTATGATGTTACACCAAGAAACCAGCAGCACTTCCTTGCAAGATACAAAATTCCAGCCTCTGGATCTCTGGGATGAGGGATCCATATATAGATGATTGCAGGGAGGTGAGTCAGCTTCTGAGATTTGATTAGTGTCCTCTCTCTAATAGTTCTTGATTCCACTTGGATATCGATGATCTCTTACTCATCGCTGAGCGAATGCAGAGAGGCAAGTGTCACAGGATAAATTTCTGGAATATTCCATGATCCTCCACCTCACAAATTAACTCTGCCATTTGTCCACTCTCACCCATCACACCCCATAGAAGGGATTTTCAATATGCATTGCACCTCCCGTGTGCATTTAGGTGGGATGCAGCGCACTTTGACCATGGAGCAGGTGAGATGGTCCAGCTTTGACCAGTTCTGAGTAGTTTTTCATGGAGAACCTCTGGGAGATGATGTAATCAGCTAACCTTGTTCTTTTAGGGGATGGAACAACACTTTTAGGGACTTAGGAGTCCTTGGTTTATGGACATGTTTGATTGGGGTTGCAGAGCCCAAAAATGTCTATAACACAAATACCATAAAAAAATCTATGTTACCTAGATGTTTGCCTCTTGTTTCTTGCTTTGGGTTGAGCTTCTACCTGAATTCCCTTGGATGATTTATTTGCTATATTTGCCTCTTTCGTGAGATGACCATTATGTCATTTTTCTCCTTCAATTTCCTTTTGGTTTCTCCTAACTACTTCTTGACTTGGTTAAGTTGCTTTATACGGATATCATTCTTTCTCTTGACCTCTTCCAACTTGAATTCCAAGAGATTAACTTATGATGCATCTAAGTCAATATTGCTTTGATCCATCTTCCAATTATTAACTATTCTTGAAGATGACCTGCTTTGATTCCACTTGTTGGCCCAAAAGTCACATTAAGAGGGGGGTTGAATCAGTGCGAGGTCAATTTCACAATTTAACAATCTTTCTTAGTCATACATTCATATAGTAGTGAATCATTATGTCATCAATTATGTCAATGCATCATCATATCAATAACATAACAAAAAGAAATCAACAACATAAGAAAGCATCACATCAGAAGGAGATGCAAACTTTTAGGTGGAAACCCAAATGGAGGAAAACCACCAACTCTTATTCTACTCAATCTTCAATATATTTACATCAATTTGTAGGACCCAACCAGCGGGAGGAAGCTACCCCCAAAATAAGCAAGCTTCCACTTACGGTAGGCTACAACCTGATTGAGGCATCAACCTCAATGATGCAAGAAATTGCTCACTGTAGTCTACAATTTGATTGAGGCCCTAACTTCAACAATGAGTAGGCTCGAACCTAGCAATGAGTAGGCTCCAACCTGCTCTAGGCTCTAGCTTGATTGAGGCTCCATCATCAGTAATGAGTAGGCTCCAACCTCCTTCCTCTGCTTCCTTTTGGACCTTTATTTCATCTCATTTTCAAACTGGATCCACGATCATAATATATCACTAAACCTACATACAAAGTAAATTTTCACAAACTACAACCACAACTTGCACACTCTGCCACTACTAGAAAAATTGTCTCATTGTCTCTTCCACACAACTTGAAACCACTGTAATTCCATATAACCTGCAATATTGTATTTCCATAAACAAGTTGTACCATTACTATCACAAGTTTCATGTCAATCTTTATTATTAGTTATCATACTACTATCCCAAACTTTGCTCCAACTAATTCATCGATATGGTCACTTAGGCCCCTTCTTAGAACTTGTTTACTTCATATATTCAAGACATCTTCATTATGCCCATAGACCCTCCAAACACACACAAGAGCTTCTTGTCATCAAATACTAGCCAAAACAACAACAAACCCCTCTAGTTGCATCCATATTCAAGTCTTCATCCCCAACTTCTTTCAAATTTCAATTTGGATTAATAATGACTCCAAAAACCCATAATAAGCCATAATAAACAATATATAAAATTAAATGTTCAAAATATTTCCTATTTTCAGGCACTTTTCATCAAAAAATCAAATTAACGATATGGTCACTCAAGCCCGTTCTTAGAACTTGTTTACTTCATATATCCAAGACATCTTCATTATGCCCATAGACCCTCCAAACACACACAAGAGTTTCTTGTCATCAAATACTAGCCAAAACAACAAACCCATCTAGTTGCATCCATATTCGAGTCTTCATCCCCAACTTCTTTTAGATTTCAATTTGGATTAATAATGACTCCAAAAACCCATAAAAACCATAATAAACAATATATCAAATTAAATTTTCAACATAAACAATATATCAAATTAAATTTTCAACATATTTCCTATTTTCAGGCACTTTTCAACCGAAAAACAAATTAAATATACGACAAAATGACCATACATATATATATTACCAACCTATTTTCGTTGTGGGTCAAACTCTCGTCCATCGATATACTATACCAACAACTTACCAAATACACTCCCGATGCACCTTGAACACTCAATGACTAATATATTTATAGTGGTATCATTGTATTCCACAAAGCCCCGTCGATTCTCCAATCCTCCGTGGCTCAATTCTAGTTTTTGATATGTGTCGTGACTTGAGATATAGGGCCACGTGGCTAGATATTACTCACCCTCATCCCCATGGCTTGGGCATATGTAAGCTATGGTTCAAGGCCACGGTGTCCTTTCCTATGTCGATATAAGAATATGACATCAGAATAGGATTGTCGTCCTATACAAATGTGGTGGTTTAACCAGTGAGATCCATTGCAAAAATAGTGGTTGGGCCTCGTCAACGTGTCCACTTGAATCCAACTAGAATGTGAAACTAAAAAACAGTCATGTGAACTAAATTCATCAAACCGAAGGCGATGAACGAGACATAAAAATTGTTTCAACTTGGGACAAAAATTTCTCGACCGCAGACAGCACGAACCAAACCACAGTGCAAATGATACAAATCAATTACAAATTTTAATGTCTTTTAAGGCCGTCAGTGACACCATATTTATAGTGCTTGCGCCATGGAAGGCCCGACCATACTCGTTCCAAAGAATCCAAAATTTTAACCAATATAAATAACTGGGCCGACATTTCCATATAATTGATTTATATGACCTAGACCTTAGGGTTTTTGGTAGCTCCATTGATGACATCATCATGATGTTAATGATCCATGTCATCGCTTCGTTGTTCCAGTATACATAGATAAAGTAGTTGACTTTCATAAGGTGCATTTAAATCTTATTGCAATATGTATGTTGTAATATATATGTGTTTAAATTACTGTTAGAGAATGAATTTATATATATATATATAACTGTGTGTTTACTTATGTGTATAATACTGGTTTATATAGAGTACACATTTTGTTGTAATATATATGTGTCTAAATTATTGTTAGAGAATGAATTCATATATATATATATAAATATATAATTGTGTGTTTACTTATGTGTATAATACTAGTTTATATAGAGTATACATTTTATATAGAGTATACATTTTGTTTATTGTAAGTAGAATTATATGTATAAACATATTGCATTAAATATTTATTTATGCATTTGTTTTATATGCATATGTACATATTTGTTTATGGGATGTGGGTATTTATATATATATAAACCACTTAAAAGCTATGGAGAGTATGAGCAATAATGTGGCTGACATTAATTAGGTAAGATTTGCCTTTAATAAATACTCTTAATCCGGATCTCAGTTCATCAAAATAACTTGTCTAGTCAAGAAGGCTCTCATCGAGTTGGACATTGATAATTGCTTTTACACCTATTCTGCATGTTTCAAATAAATGGCATTTTTGGTAACTTGGTATATTAATGATCATCATGAGATTAAAGTTAGAGATTTGTGACACCCATTGCAACCCGTAATAATTCAAAGAGGGCTGGTAGGTAGTGTTACACCAACCCCTTTGGGATAAATTTTTGGGCATTGGAGTTCACTTGTCGAAAGAAATCGTTCAAAAGAAAGAGAGATGTTGTTGGTACCTAGGAAACCCATAATATAAACTCACTTAAGAGCATAACATAGTTACTATATTCCGTAGCTACAACATGTCAAACTAAAAGATTTGAACTTTGTTGGGAAGGATCACAATAATTGTGCCCAACCACCCAAGCTAAACTCAATTGAAAAAAATATTTAATTAATCTATATATGATATTTTTATTTATAAAAACAGTTACACAAATATTTAGAAATCTATCTTTTCCTCTTGCTAACGAACCATATTGGTTGGTTCGAAACACATCAGCAATCAATACTTTTATGTGATGGATCTAGAAGATAGATTTCTAAACAATTCTACTCACAAAAGCCTCCATTCAGATAAATAAATTTAATAATTAAAAATATGTGCTTCAATTCAATTTAAAAGAAGAAAAAAATAGAATAAGATATAAATCTTATAATTTTTCATAACTAAATTTATATATATAAAAAATATATCATATTACAAACAATAAAACATAAAATATTAATTTATTATTCAATTTAATTATAATCTTAAAAATTAAATTATTAATATTAATATTAAATTGATAATTTACCAACAAAGTTTCACTATAATATAATAAATATATATGCATTAAAATAATAATAATAATAATATTATTATTATTATTATTAAACCCGAACAATGAATATGTGTATTAAAAATCCATCGTTTGGGACATGGTCTTACAACAAAGATTACAAAAATGATGTTTTCCACTACCAAGAACTAAGAAGAAAGCTTATCTAAATACAAAAGCTAGAGTTTTCTAACTACAACAATAAGAAAACTTCTTGGCCTAGATACATATAGTCGCCAAAAGGCCTTCGAAATCTTAATACATTTTAACGAAATATAGCTTATTTATGAGGAGGACATGCCTGATTTCCCAAAACACAATGGTCTATAGGAAAAACATTTAAATATGGCAGGCTTCTAGTGACTTAATTTATCAAATCTCCCAGAGAAGACCATCCCTATTGAAGTCGACTAACATAAATTTGAAGCTCATTGAGTTGAATATGGAGGGCCATGATTTTGTCTTCCACGGTTTCCAATTTGACTCTATGCTCAACTAGGAATTTCCTTGTTATAGTCTAGGTTCAGATTGTCTATTTGTGATGGAATTGTAGGTGAACTACCTCCTATTGCAATTGCTCTATGTCCTCTTCCAACTCGGGGGGGAGAATTTTCCCAAAATCCTTCCACACCATACTTTGAGTGATGATTCCAAATATTTTCAATTCAACTTGAGACTAATCCTATAATAATAGCTTCATAATAAACTTATAGGAAAGGGCACAACTTTTCTTGTTTACATAGCCCAAACTCAAATTTGTGGGAATAACAACCAACATTTGAAACTTCCATGAGACAAGTAGAAAAGACATCATGCCTCGATACCAATAGAAGATTCCAAAGGAATTAACACAAAAAACCCAGATAGGATCAAACTTTCCCGAGATGGAAAAAGGGGGACTAAAAAGGTTAAACAAAGAGTAAATTCCCCAAGGAAAAACTTGAAAATAAAGAAATCCAAAGACTAAATTAGAGACCAGGGCAGGTCAATTCAAGGAGGAAACACTAGCATCAAGAAGCCTATAGTTCATAGGGACATATAGGGTCTCAATTGATCGAGAAAAGACTCAACAAACCATGCAGACAGTTTTAACCTAACAAATTTTGACTTCCTACCAAGGGTAAGGAAATTTAAATTGGAGAGCATACCACCCAAAACCATACATAAACCATTAATAAACAAAAACATACTAGGGAATCTCGATGATAGAGAACAATTTGACATGATGAATACCACAATGGGGACTAATTGCTTAGTCGTTTAATGCTTTCTTAATTTCCTGAATACTCCCATTCCCACCATCGATCATGATAAAAATGCATCACCTTAAGCTCCTTGACCATGGATTCTCTTGGCATTAGATTGACCTAGTCATGCCAAAGGACAATTGAAATCCTCAGGGTTAGCTCACACAAAGGAATTATGCCTTCCCATCAACACTCATTCACTGTCACCTAAAATTTCCTCTCATCCCATCCTTTCTATTGTAGAGCTAGCCCATTTGCATGTAGTCATGTCCTTATTGATAAGATAACGATGGTTGGTCTTTTATCAAATTGCATGGAGGGAACGTGGATGGATGAGCTTCCCGCCATCACAATACCACTATTAATGGCCATATCAACAACATGAATAACTATTAGTCCACCAAAATTTCCTTTTTTCTTGACAATTCCAATGATCATGGGATGGAATGATATGATATTTAACTGTGTATAAGAAATGATTCCCCTGCCATGCTTATTGCCTTATTTTCCATTGCATTCACCATAAAATTGTTATGCCACAGAATGTGAAAACATCAGATATTCTGAAAATTGAGCAAGAAGAACCTTGATATAGAGAAAAATTGAGTTAAGTAGTGGATCCTTAGGGCTAGTACCTTTTCTGAAGATGGTCTATTATAATTTGGAATCTCAAATAGTGAGTATCCAAGTAATTATGAAAGGTGGAGCTAGAGATAGACCTTGAAAATTCTCATATGCTTCAACTTAATTGTTGGAGGCCTCCCCAAAAGCCAAACAAAATCAATTTTCATTTGTCCTTTGGAAGTAAAAAATAGCTACCTACACCTACCACGCCTATTTACTTTATTAATCTTAACATAAATTAATAAAATGAATTAATATTCTTTTATATTTCTAAAAAAAAAATATTTAAATAATTTTAAATTTTAAAAATATATTTAAATGTTTTATTATGTCTACCCCAACAGGTATTTACACAATAGGTATTGAGTTGATTACATATTAGTTTAGTCAAACATGTAAAATATTTTACAATTCTACAAAAGTATAACTGATCCGGATTTAAATAGGAACACAAAAAATTATAGATATAACCATAAATACAGAGATGCAATAGAAATAACACTTCATTTCATTAATATCAAATACTAAAATATGCTTACAAATAGAATGGAAATAAGACTAGCTCGAGCAATGGTAGCATATCTCTCAGAAGGGATGTGGTGGCTACATGTCTATGAATTGTGTTACAATGAGGCTTGAAGGCCTATATATTATTGAAAAACAATGGAAAACCCTAAAAAACCAAAAACCTAACCTTAGGAGATGAAGCACCAAACTATGGGCCTTGTTTCGGTAAATTGGTACATCAACTTCCCGGGGTCGTAACTTTGGCATACGATCTTCGTTTGATGTGTACAATACCTCGTTAGAAAGATATATATGAGGAATACAACTTTTCCCAAAAAAAATGTTGTTTAGGGCCTCAAAACGATGCTTGAAGTTCAGGACCCGAAAAACTACCAAAATTAGTAAATTGTGCTATAAATAAGGAAACTGAAAAAAATGAAAGAAACAATGGTGGGGGTCCAAGTGGAATAGTAGGGTGGCCACCAATATGCACCTGGATCATTCCATTCCCTTTAGGAAGCAATGGTCCCCATTGCATTGAGTTCCTCCATGAGATGAGGAAACTTTTGCTGGACTTGGTCCCTGGTGAGCTACTTGCCCTAGTGAAGTAGTTGGCCTGCTTTGACAAATCGATATAGTTGGATCCTTTGTTGTTGGGTTTTCTTGATCTGTGTTTCCATGATTCGATCAATTGTGGCTTGTTCTATGTAGTCTAGATTTAACACTATAGGTGTGAGTTGTTCTGCAAAGTCTGATGTGTCTAGCAATGATGGGAAGTATTGTTGAAGGCAATCCACATTGAATACTAAGTTTAGGTGAAGGAATGGGGGAATTATGAGATCAAATGCATTGTCTCCCACAACCTTGGTAATTGTGTAAGGACCATATCAGAGTGGTCTAAGTTTCCGATAGGCTCTGGTAAGGTGCTCCTTCTACAAATGCAACCAAACTTTGTTTCTCACCTAAAACTTGTGTGGCACCCAATGTTGATGATATCCCTACTTGTACTTGGCATTTGATTTCTCCATAATGTCATGGAACTGCTAAAGGATGTGTTGGATGTGCTCAATAAAGTTGTTTTCCTTATTAGCTTCAGGCTAGACATGAGCCGAATCTGCTTGAGTAGCTGCAAATGATATGGCCACATCAATGGGACATAGTCGCTGGAATCCCAAGCCCACATGAAAAGGGCTATGACCAATCGAGCTATGGAGAGCCCGGTTATAATTGTGTTAAACATAGGGGAGGCTCTCATCCCATGTGCGTGGATGCTTTGAGTTGTACATGCGTAGAATTTGTACGATCATCCTGTTGACGAGCTCTGTCTAGCCATCAGTTTGGGGATGGAAACCTGTGGACTTAGTGAGCTTGGTGTCCAACATTGACTAAAGACTAGACAAAAATGTATTAAGGAACTTCTTGTCCCCAATTGGAGATGATAGACTGTCGAATCCCAAAGTGTACCCACACTCATTCAAAGATGAGTTTAGCAGTGCCTTTTGCTGTGATATTCTTCTTGCAGGCCGCCATAATGGCCATCTTTGAGAATCTGTCAACGACCACAAAAACACAGTTGTTGCCATGCTTAGTAGAAGGAAGGCCCGACATATAATCCATGGAGATGGATTCCCAAGGTCAACTAGGGGTAGGCAGCGGAGTATAGAGGCCTTGATTCTTGATGGTCGGTTTGGAAATGGCACATGAAGTGTAGGATCTGATGTACTTCCCGACATCCTATCGAATATTTAGCCAATAAAATTACTTCTGCAATACTACCACCGTTTTCTTGACCTCGAAATGCCCAGTGACCCAGCTGTAATGCACTTCCCAAATCATCTTGGCACGCTTGCTTGAAGGAACACTAAGGTTTCCTAGGTGGCATAACAGGGCATCATGGGGGTGAAATTCGAAAAGGCCCTCCTTGGATTTGAAGGCAATCTTCCACACATCAGAGGGTTCGATTGGTACATGGTGATATCCAGACTTCAAGTCGATCTTGTTGAAATATTCCCCCCCCCCCTTGAGTTGGTCCAGAAGATCATCAATCCGTGGGATCGGGTACCTATTCTGGACAGTGATCTTGTTCAGCGCCCGATAGTCAATACAAAGTCTCCAACTCCCATCCTTCTTATGTACCAACACGATCAAGGTCCCACGGGGCAATGAACTTAGTCAGATGTGACCTTTCTGCAACAACTCCTGAATCTGCCTCTTGATTTCATCGTTATCTAGAACGGAGCACCGATAGAATATTGCATTGGGAAACGACACACCTAAGGTCAGGTCGATGGAGTGCTTGACCTAACAGTCCAAAGGCACCCTTGCGGGGGAGGTGAAAATGTCCTCGTACTCCTCCACGACCTTGTCCATCTATTATTGTCATGCGGAGGGGCCCTCTCTAGAGGTCGTGGCCACTGTCTCCTTCTTTCCCTAAGGGCGTAACATCAGGAAAACAAATTTCTCGGTTTTGGAAATGATCTTACTGCATTGCTTTGTAGTAACCAAAGATATGGCGGTAGGCGGTGCTACATTCGGTATCCTGTACAACTTATTTCCCAAGGTAACAATAACAACGTGAGGTCTTGACTCATACACAGTATGTCACTTCCACAAGTATGGTCAGCATAATAATACATCACAAACATCAAGGGGAGCAACATCACATAATACCTCATTTGTGAAGGGCTTGATGCTGTATGGAAGGCGACACTGTTGACTCATGTGAAGATCTCGTCCTTGGTGAAGATACCTGATCATGTACATTTGTGGGTGTGTTGTGGTCAGTAAGCCTAGTCGCTTCACGACCTCTACCGAAATGAGGTTCTTTTGGCTCCCCTATCTACAATGAACTATAGTAGGGAACCCTTTACCCACATCTGGGAGTGGAAAAGGCGCTCCTCCTCCTTTGGATCTATAGGTTACCCCTTTTGGATCTTCGTGGTGGAAATGGTGGCATTGGACTTCACATCGATAATCTACTTACCTTTGTCATTTCGCTTGTCGGGTTCTAACTCAGAGTCGGAACATGCATCTGATTCTGAAGCCTTCAGCTTGGCCACTAGTGAATGCTTAGCCTGACACTCACTTATGTTTTCAGTGGAGCTCTTACGGAACTCACACCACTTTCCAATGTCCTTCTTCAGCTTTGCGGTGTTATTTTTTGCTTGCAACTTTGATGGGTTGTCCTCAGTCGCCCTACCTTGGCTTTGTCCCTTATTTTTCGGTTTGGGGGCACCTTTCCATTGCTTTAGATTCGCAGATCCAAAGCCTCGCTTCTTCTGTTTAAACTTCTACTCGATCTTGATGGTGTATCGGTACACCATGCCAAGCAAGGAGATGTCCAAGAACTCCATCTCGTCCTAGATGTACCTGTGTACGCAACCACAACACTTAAGTACCAAATGTTTCTCAAAATCCTTGATACCCAACTTCGTGCGAAGGGTATGAAAAACATTGGTAAACTCCAGTACATCTTGGTCCCTTCCTTGCCGCAGCATGGTCCACTTTATGTATTTATTTTCATATCTCTTGACAGGGTAGTACTGCTCCTTGATGGCGTCCTGTAACGAATTCCAAGTGGGTGCAGCTGAAAACAGTGAGGTCATACTTTGATCCTTCTGCTCACAGTAGGTTTCCCACCAATCCTTCACATAGGGGGCGGCTTTGAGAAGAGAAAAAGTAATCTTTTCCTGGCTAGAAAAATCATGAATAGAAAAATATCCTTCTAGCAGATTTAACCATTTATCTACCATGTCTACATCTATTTGGACCTCAAATATGGGAATGTCAAAGTTTACTTGTACCTTAAAAGGAGTGAAGCCTCCAGAGTGGCTATTGGATGTGGATGCACCACCGATTGGCAACCGTTGAAGGATCTAGGCAAAGTTATCCATCATCGCGTTCCTTTATTTCTTGAGTGCCTCCTCAATCAATATTTTGATAGGATCTCCTACTCCCTCATATTTCTTTTCTTCCCCCATGGGCGGTTGTCGGGGTTTGCGAGGCTGGTCTTGCAAATGTTCAACCAGATTGAGTCGTAACTCCATCTATCCCGACCTCATTGGGGACATGCAAAGAAAAACAGAGAAAGAACAGGCCGCTTGGATACCACTGATCTTGATTTAAACAGGAATGCAAAAAATTACAGATATAACCATAAATACAGAGATGCATCATAAATAACACTTTATTTCATTAATATCAAATACTAAAATATGCTTACAAATAGAATGGAAATAAGACGAGCTCGGGCGATGGTAGCTTATCTCTGAACATGCCTCTGAACTCTTTTACAATGAGGCTTGAAGTCCTATTTATTATTGACAAATAATGGAAAACCCTAAACATCGAAAAACCTAACCCTAGGAGATGAAGCACCAAACTATGGGCCTCGTTTGGGTAAATTGGTACATCAACTTCTCGGGGTCATAACTTTGGCATACGATCTTCCTTTGATGCGCACAATACCTCGTTAGAAATATATATCCGAGGAATAAAACTTTTGAAATGGAAAACATCAACCAAAGGCCTATATTGGCTCCATTTTTCCCAAAAAAAATCGTTTAGGGCCTCAAAACGGCTCCAGAAGTTTAGGACCCGAAAAACTGCCAAAAATAGTAAATTGTGCTACAAATAAGGAAACTGAAAAACTGAAAGAAACAATGGTGGGGGTCCAAGTGGAATAGGTGGGTGGCCACCAATATCCACCTGGATCATTCCCCCCCCCCATTAGGAAACAATGTTCCCCATTGCGTTGAGTTCCTCCATGAGATGAGGAAACTTCTGTTGAACTTGGTCCCTGGTGAGCCACTTTCCCTCGTGAAGTAGTTGGCCTGCTTTGACAACTCGATATAGTTAGATCTTGTACTATCGGGTGTTCTTGGTTTGCATGTCCATGATACGATCAATTGTGGCTTGTTCCATGCAGTCTAGATTTAACTTTGTAGGTGTGAGTTGTTCTACAATGTCTGATGTGTCCAACAATGGTGGGAAGTATGGTCGAAGGCGGTCCACATTGAATATTGGGTGCAGGCCAAGGAATAGGGGAATCCTGAGCTCAAATTCATTATCTCCCACAGCCTTGGTAATGGTGTAAGGACCATATCGAAGTGGTCTGAGTTTCTGATAGGCTCCAGTAAGGCGTTCCTTCTGCAAATACAACCAGACTTTGTCGCCCACCTGAAACTTGTGTGGCACTCGATGTTGATCATGTCACTGCCTGTACTTGGCATTTGATTTCTCCAAAATTTCATGGACCTGCTGGCGGATGTGTTGGATGTGCGTAATAAAGTTGTTTTCCTTATCATCTTCAGACTGGACATGAGACGAATCTTCCTGAGTAGCTGAAAATGGTATGGCCACATCAATGGGACATAGTGGTTAGAATCCCAGGCCCAAATGAAAAGGGTTGTGTCCAGTCTAGTTGTGGAGAGCTTGGTTATAGCTATGCTGAACATATGGGAGGCTCTCATCCCATGTGCATAGATTCTTTGAGTTGTACATGCACAAAATGTGTACGATGATCCTTTTGACGACCTTTGTCTGACCATTAGTTTGGGGATGGAAAGTTGTGGACTTAGTGAGCTTGGTGTCTAGCATCGACTAGAGACTAGACCAAAATATACTGAGGAACCTGTTGTCCCAATCTGAGATGATAGACTGTGGGATCCCAAAGTGTACCCACACGCATTCAAAGAAGAGTTTAGCAGTGGCTTCTGTTGTGATATTCCTCTTACAGGCTACAATAATGGCCATCTTCGAGAATCTGTCGACGACCACAAAAACACAATCATTACCATGCTTAGTAGAAGGAAGTTCTGACGTGTAATCCATGGAGATGGATTCCCAAGGTCGACTATGAGTACGCAGCGGAGTATAGAGGACTTGATTCTTGATGGTCGGTTTGGTAATGGCGCAGATAGTGCAGGATCTGATGTACTTCCTGACATCCTATCGAAGATTCAGCCAATATAAATACTTATGCATCACTGCCACCATTTTATCGACCCCGAAATGCCAAATGGCCCGGTTGTAGTGCGCTTCCAAAATCATCTTGGCACGCTCGATTAAAGGAACACAAAGGTGTCCCAGGTCGCATACCAGGGCATCGTGGAGGTGAAAATCTGGAACTTGTTGACCCTCCAAGAGCGTCTGGTATGTGTGGCTGAATTCTAGGTCGCTTTTGCAGAAAAGTGGCCAATCAAAAATCTCGTGCCCACAAGAGTTGAGCACGATGGTTAACGCCATGATCGGTGGTCGGTTGAGGCAGTCTGCAACATTATTGGTGCTTCCCTTCTTGTACTTGATATTCAAATGGAACTTTTGTAGGTATGTGGACCACTTCTGATGGCGATCACTCTGCAACTTCCCTTGTGCCTGTATGAATTGCAGGGGTTGGTGGTTTGTGTGGATGACTATTTCCTTCCCCAAAATTTAATGCTTCCATTGTCGACAAGACTGCACAATGGAATACATTTCTTTGTCATAAGTGGGATACTTACGGACTGTGTCTGAAAGTGTCTCACTATGATATGCCACTGGATGCCCTTGTTGAGTAAGGACTGCCCCAATAGCTTAATCAGAGGCATCTATCTCGATCTCAAATGGTTGTTGCAAGTCTGGTAATGTGAGCACTAGTGCAACGCAAAGGCGATGTTTCAACTCTGTGAATTCCCTTTGTTGAGATTTAGACCAAAATAATTTTTCTTTCGCTCCTTGCTTGGTGACTTGACTTAAGGGCCAAGTGATATGAGAGAACCCCAACATGAACCTGCGGTAGAAATTGGAAAGACCCAGAAAGTTGCGGAGCTTTGTCAGAGTGGTTGGGGCTAGCTAATCCCAAATGACTTGGATCTTGGATGGATCCACATGCAACCCCCGCTCATCAATAATTTATCCCAGATACTAAACCTCAGTCATGCCAAAAGTGCATTTATCCAAATTGGCACACAACTTGTGTTGCCGCAGTGTTTGGAGAACCTGTTGGATGTGGTGGAGGTGCTCTTCCCAATTTTGGTTGAAGATCAGGATGTCATCCAAGTATACCACTACAAATGAGTTGGTGAATAGCCACAATATGTCATCCATCAACCTCATGAAGGTTAAAAGAGCATTCTTCAACCTGAAAGGCATAACCAACCGTTCGAAAAGGCCCTCCTTGGCTTTGAAGGCAGTTTTCCACACATTAAATGGTTTGATTGGTACCTGGTGATATCTGAACTTCAAGTTGATCTTGCTAAAATATTTTCCCCCTTGAGTTGGGCCAAAAAGTCATCAATTCGAGGGATTGGGTACCTATTCTGAACAGTGATCTTGTTCAACGCCTGATAGTCAATACATAGTCTCCAAGTCCCATCCTTCTTCTCTACCAACATGATTGGGCTCCCATAGGGTGATGAACTCAGTCGGATGTGACCTTTCTACAACAACTCTTGAATTTTCCTCTTGATTTCGTCGTTCTCCAGAACAGAGAGCAGATAGATTGGTCCATTGGGCAACGATGCACCTAGAGTCAGGTCGATGGACTGCTTGACCTGATAGTGCAAAGGCACCCCTGCGGGGGAGGTGAAGATGTCCTCGTACTCCTCCATGACCTTGTCCATCTGTTGTTGTCATGTGGAGGGGACCTCTTTGGAGGTCGTCGCTGACGTCTTCTTCTTTCCTTGAGGGTGTATCATCAGGAAAACAAATTTCCTGGTTTTGGAAATGAGCTTACTGTGTTTCTTTGCAGTAACCAAAGAGATGGCGATAGGCGATGCTACCTCTGGTATCCTGTACAACTTATTTCCCAAGGTAATAATAACAACGCGAGGCCTTGACTCATACACAGCATGTCGCTTCCACAAGTATGGTTGGCCTAATAATACATCACAAACATCAAGGGGAGCAACGTCACATAATACCTCATTTGTGAAGGGCTTGATGCCATATGAAAGGTTGCACTGCTGGCTCACGGGAAGATCCCTTCCTTGGTGAAGCCACCCGATGGTATACGGTTGTGGTTGTGTTGTGGTCGGTAAGCCCAATTCCTTCATGACATCTACTTAAATGAGGTTCTTTTGGCTCCGGCTATCTACAATGAACTGTAGCAGGGAACCCTTTACCCACATCTGGGAGTGGAAGAGGCGCTCCTCCTCCTCTGGATCTTCAGGTTCCTCCTTTTGGATCTTCATGGTGGCAAAGATGGCATTGGGCTTCGCATCGATAATCTACTTCCCTTTGGCATTCCCCTTGTCGGGTTCTGACTCAGACTCGAAACATGCATCTGATTCTGATGCCTTCAGCTCGGCCACCAGTGACTTCTCTGCGCGACACTCACTTGTGTTGTGAGTGGAGCTCTTATGGAACTCATACCACTTTCCAATGTCCTTCTTCAGCTTCACAATGTTGTTCTTTGCTTGCAGCTTTGACAGGTTGTTCTAGGCTACCCCACCTTGGCTTTGTCCTTTGTTTTGTGGTTTGGGGGCACCTTTCCCTTGCTTCAGATTCATAGATCCAAAATCTCGCTTCTTCTATTTGAACTTCTACTCGATCTTGACAGTGTATCAGTATGTCGTGTCGAGCGAGGAGATGTCTAGGAAATCCATCTCATCCTGGATGTACCTGTGTAGGCAGCCACGATGCTTGAGTACCAAATATTTCTCAGAATCCTTGATACCCAACTTCATGCGAAGGGTATGAAAAACATTAGTAAACACTAACACATCTTGGTCCCTTCCCTACCGTAGCATGGTCCACTTTATGTTTTTATCCTCATAGCTCCCGACAAGGTAGTATTGCTCCTTGATGACATCCCTCAACGAATTCCATGTAGGTACGGCTGAAAACAGTGAGGTCATACTTTCATCCTTCTCCTCATAGTAGGTTTCCCAGCAATCCTTGACGTGGGAGGTGGCGTTGAGAAGAGCAAAAGTAATCTTTTCCTGGCTGGAAAAATCATGAATAGAAAAATATCCTTCTAGCAGATTTAACCATTTATCTATGGCATCTTCATCTATTTGGCCCTCAAATATGGGAATGTCAAAGTTTACTTGTACGTTAAAAGGAGTGGAGCCCCCAAAGTGGCTACTGGATGTGGATGCGCCACCGATGGGCAAGTGTTGAAGGATCTGGGCAAAGTTATCCATCATCGCGTTCCTTTGTTTCTCGAGGGCCTCCTCGATTAATATTTTGATAGGATCTCCTGCTTCCTCGTCTTTATTGTCTTCCCACATGGGTGTTCATTGGGTTTTGCAAGGCTGATCTTGCAAAGGTTCAACCAGATCGAGCCCTAACTCCTTATATCCTAACCTCATTGGGGACATGCAAAGAAAAACATAGAAAGAGCAGGTCAGTCGGACACCACTGATTTGGATTTAAATAGGAATGCAACAAATTACAAATATATACAAAGATGCAGCAAAAATAACACTTCATTTCATTAATCTCAAATACTGAAATATGCTTACAAACAGAATGGGAATAAGACTAGCTCGGGCGATGGTAGCTTATCTCTGAGAAGATATGTGGCAACTACATGCATCTGAACTGTGTTACAATGAGGCTCGAAGGCCTATATATTATTGAGAAATAATGGAAAACTCTAAACATCCAAAAACCTAACCCTAGGAGATGAAGTGCCAAACTATGGACCTTGTTTTGGTAAATTGGTACATCAACTTCCCGGGGTCGTAACTTTGGCATACGACCTCCGGTTGACGCGCACAATACCTCGTTAGAAATATGTAGCTGAGGACTACAACTTTTGAAAAAAAAATTGATCAACAACCCATGTTGGCCCCAATTCTCCCAAAAAATCATTTAGGGCCTCAAAATGGCTCCAGAAGTTTAGGACTCGAAAAAATACCAAAAATAGTAAATTGTGCTACAAATAAGGAACTGAAAAACTGAAAGAAAAATGGTGGGGGTCCAAGTGGAATAGGCAGGTGGCCACCAATATCCTCCTGGATCAATAACTTTAAAAAATATTTTTAATTTTTACAAATTCTTATATTGACATCTATTTTTAATGTTTGTGGGGGCAAGTTTAGAGATTTTATTGGAAAATGCCTTGTAACACATGCAACATGACCTGCAACATGTATTGAATTCTTCGTACCCATGCTCCTTTTTGTCATATCATAATCCAAATGGTTGGTGGTTCTGTCAGTGACATCGTAATCCAAATCAAAGTGTATATGATGATGATGCCATCATTTCAATGTAAACTTTAGGAAAATCCTCTTAATGGATTAAAATGTCAACTTTTCTGTCATATCTGTAAATAAACAAACACGTGGAAAAATGTGGACAATTCATATGGTTGTTATGATTTGTACTTCCTATTGTCAAGGTTAATCCTCTCTGTGGACAAAGACGATCCCTATAGCCCAATGAGTGGGTCTAGCAACATGAGAGGAAAATCAACTAGACATCTTCCTAGATTATGATTGAAAAATAGAACAAGAGAGAAGGCTTACCTTGTTTTGATGCTAATCCGATTTCCTTTGTTGAAATCCTCGAACTGATTGTGTCAAGGTCTTGTTCCCGCTTCTTCCAGCGCTTATGTATCTGCACAAACAACCAAGAGACAACAAAGCATGCCAAAACCAATAGCAAATCCAATAATAATCTATTTAGTTGATCAAGGAATGCTAAACAAATACATACATGAACATATATATTGGGAAGATGAACCAGCAGTTGTATTATTATTTAAAGAATAAAGGGGAAGCTTACAACCATAGCCTTGATGTTGAAAGGCTCTCCTTGAGTGGTAATCCAAGTCCAAGCCAAGAAACTCTCCAACATTCCTTCTCCAAGTCTAATGAATAACCTCTAAGCACAAGCTTAGCATAGGGGTGCAAATGGACATAGATCAACCATTTATGAATGATATAGGGGGAATTTATAGGTTGGGAGTGGGAGTTATACCTCCTCTAAATATAGGATTAGGCCCACATCTTAAGGAGGTATCTCATAGGGATGAACCAAGGGGTCAAATTAGGAGGATTCGACCTCATCTACGCGAAACCACCTCCAGCTCGCCGCTCTGGAAGCTTCTAGATCACGAAGCTTCTCATCCTCTTTGGGAAACCTTCCTTTTTGAGACCATCGCAAGTATGAAAGAAAACATAGTGATGCCATCATTGGCTTAAAAAGGTGCAACATGCGATCATCACGGTTTTGAGCTTCATAAGTGTGATGATTCTCATTTTAGGGTTTCATGAGATATTTCTTCAAGGAAAGCTCTAGATATTTTCCAGGCAAAGTTAAAGGAGGGATCTGAGCTGCATACATTGATGAGTATACTGTATAATGATCATGTTTCAGGCACTTCAGGGTATGTCACAGGGAAGTGCAGGAGGAGTGACAAAATACTGTGTAACAGATGCCCCCTAAAGCATGAAGGCAGAACGAGGAGTGATGATTGAAATGCTTTATGAGATTTTGGCAAGTACGAGGACGCACACTGTCAGAAGACCTGCAAATCAAGGATACATATACATATACATATTTGAGATTAAGACATGAATCCATGCCATGGACACAACCATCCGAATGATGAAGAAATTATAAAAAGATCCATGGTATGGGCGCAACCATCCAGATAACAGAGATCAATATAAATATTAAGTCTCACGGTATGGTCACAACCACCCATATAGTAGAAACATGTGTACAATTATGAATAACATAAAACTCCATGCAGCCTAATCCATAATAGACAGGACTCAGGGTCTTGTGCTCCATCCCAACTTGATCAATGTACGAATCCCAGCATGTGAATAAACGTGTTGAAGTCGAACATGCTAGAAAACCACCTGATTACTGGCCAATGATGTGGACCATTAACAGGTACGAGAGAAACCACCAATAATGAAAATGGCCCTCAAGGTACAACAATACAATCCATGAATGTGATAATGAATTTGAGGTCGAACACTCATGGAATCACCCAATCGAAAGCCAATAATGAAGACCTATTGTTGGATGCGAAGAACTAACCATTAAGGCATGCCAACTCTAAGGTACTGAAAGGGAGTTCCTAAGTCATCTTCCTGGATAGTGAGTTGAAGTTGACAAGAAGTGACCCATCGAAGGAGGGCAATGATGAATCCCCCATCATTGACACGAAACAAGGAATAAAGTGGAATGATGTTCAGGACTGTAGCAATGACTCAAACAATGTATAGGTAAATAACTTCAGATTGGACTTCTCTTGAACATATTGGTGACACGACTCTGGAGTGTGGTAGCATCTGACTTAACATGGGAGTAAATTTCATGATGACAGTGTGGAATAGTCAAATGAGAGGCAAGAAAAGTGACTAAGTGAGGATATCCCAAACCCGACACAAGATTAGAAGAGTGTCATGTTCAAGAGCGACATGCTGCCTATAAAAAGGATGTCTCATCTTCATTTTCCCCCACTATTTCCAGCGAGTAAACCAATTATTTTTAATCACAAGCTTGAAGGGGATAACATATACTTGTTATGTAAGTTCATTCTTTGAATGAATCCATCCTACTAAGTTTTACGATCCCTAGGAATGAGAAGCTTGGTCCCATCATGGTGACGAGCCTTTTGTCGTAACATTTTAACGAGCCCGGCGTAAGAATAACTCAGCATATTTTTCACGTTTAGAGAGTTTGAAAAAGAATCGAAAAAGAAAACTCCACCATGTTCCTTTTCATAATTTGTCCCTCGAACCCGAAAAGGTATAAAAAAATATCCGAGGGAACCTCTTGATCATGTTGACCAAGGTGTACCTTTTTCATAAATAGTCAACCTCAGCCCGAAAAGGGTAAAATTATACTAAGACGACATCGATTCATTTACTTTAACAAGTTCAAAATGACAAGTACTCGACAATCTTTTTGTTATGAAACCAGGTCACAAAATGATAGAAAATATAGATAAACACCTTAGAAATAAGCCTCTTCGAGGCGGCAAACTCCTTTACATTACACAAATGAACAATTCTTGGATGATGCAAATGACAAGACCTCCTTTCTATATATAGGAGTCTAAGGGGTCATAATATAATCAGAGCCGACATAACAATAATAATGTAAGGGCATAATAATAATAATAGTGGGCCTCTATGGGGCACAATAATAACAATATGGGGACTGCATGGGTACAACAATATAATAAGGGGGTTGTACTAATAACAATAATGGGTTACACTAGTAGTATAGGGGCCTAACATGCCCCTCTCCTTTAAAAAGTGTTGTCCTCAATGCTTGAGTAGTTCTTGATGCTTCTGTATAAAATTATTGTCCTCCCATGTGGAATCTTCAGCGGGTAAGTTCTTCCACTTGATTAGATACTCTGAAATTGATCGATTTCGTAGCTGTCGGGTTCTTTTTTCTATGACTGCTCCAAGTTCCAATATGATTTTTCCTTCCTCTTCAAGTTCTGGCAATATTGTTTGAATTGGGATATTCTGCAACTTTTGAATGAGTTGCCACACTTCTTTGTCCTTCTTCCATTCATCCCTTGCTTCATTTATCCAATTTGGTTGGATAATAGAAATAGCACAAAACAATGCTTCCACATCCTCATCCTTTCTTGAGAGTGCATCTGCAACAAAAATTTTCTTCCATTTTCTGTAGATGATGTCAAAGTCATAACCCAACATATTTGTGACCCATTTTTTCTGTTTTTCTAAAGATAATATTTGTTCTAAAAAGTATTTAAGACTATCATGATCCATTTCTACCTTGAAGTGTCTTCCCATTGGGTAAGGTCGCCATTTCTTAAGTGCATGTAGTATTGCCAACATTTCTTTCTCATAAATAGCTTGCTTGAGATGTAGCTGTAAAAATACCCAATCACCTACATCAAAACTTTTTTCACTACAATGTTGATCTACCTGTTGTTTCATTTGATTCTACACCAAAGTGGCATTATCCTTTAAAAGTTGGAGAACTTGTTGTTGATGCTCGATGTGATATTTCACTGCCTGAAACTGTTTCTTCTTGATATGTCCTTCTATCTTGAGAGTTTGAGGAGTGGTAATTTCTTCCAATACTTTACAAGATATGGTCAGATTCATTTCTTGATGCTCGATGTGATCTTTCACTTCTTGAACATTTTTCTTCTTGATATGTCCTTCTATCTTGATAGTTTGAGGAGTGGTAATTTCGGCCAATGCATTACAAGATATGGTTGGATTCATTTCTTTTTTCTCGATGTGCTCTTTCACTTCTTGAACCTTTTTCTTCTTGATATGTCCTTCTATCTTGAGAGTTTGAGGAGTGGTAATTCTTGCCAATTCTTTACAAGATATGGTTGGATTCATTTCTTCTTTCTCTATGGTTGGGTCCTGGCGTATATCCTCTTCTTTTGATGTTTCTTGATCCTTTTCTTCCTCCTCTTAATACTCTATGTAAAATAATTTATTCTCAGCACACATATGACCTTTATTGCATTTGCTATCACAATTGTAACAAAGCCCTTTTTCTCTTTTTTCTTCTAATTGTTGTGGTGTAATCTTTGTAGGTTATGGAAGGCTAGGAGAAACAACACTTCCATCTTTATAATTGTGAGGAGTAGACTTCCTTGTTTCCATAATTTTGCTTTCCACTTTGTAACAAAGACATTTTTCTCTTTTTTCTTCCAATTGTTGTGGTGTTGCTCTAAAGAAGGTGTTGCAATTTGTATCCTCATAATGTGCTATAATTTCCTCCATGAAAATTGACCACGTAACAAGTGGTTTACAAGAACAAAGCCCTTTATACCATAAAATTGATCTTGTTCTAAATATGAAGATGCAATCCATACCTTTTGTAATCGTGGTACACCATGTATATCAAAATAATTCTCCATCTGTAGTATCCAATTTACCAGATCCTTACCATCAAACTTCCTCATCTCAATTTTTCTTGATTTTAGGATTTCAATCTTGAAATGACTGTAAATCTGTACTTTCATATCTTTAAGTTCTAAAATTGTGACCTACAGTAGCCCTCTATGTCCTCTTTCCAATGCCACCAGTCTGATCAAAATTGGATTCTCCAAAAAAGAGTTATGCACAATCTCCCAAGATGACTTGATTATATACCTTTTCAGAAGAGCAAACTTGTATGAAGTGACACGTGTCACTGTTTTGACCTTTTTGATCTGAAAAATATACACAAAAACTACAGTCCGTCCTCTTTTTGTAACTTCTTACGAAATTTCAATCTAATGCTCAGAGAGACAATTATGACGATTTTCCCAAGGTGACCTGTTTGGAATGTAATTTGGGGGTCTGAATAAACCCTAACTTCCTTGAACTATATTGCCAAAATATAGAGAGACAGGATCTGAAATTCGGAGCCAAGGTTCAAAATGATTTCTTCTCAAATGGGTTTTTGTTTTACGTTCTGAAAATTCATAGAGAAAAAGTTATAGTGAAAATTCCACGATGACCTGTTTGGAGCAGCGAAACCCTAGAATCCAAAGCTCTGATACCAAATGTTATGAAACCAGCTCACAAAATGATAGAAAATATAGATAAACGCCTTAAAAATAAGCCTCTTCGAGGGGGCAACCTCCTTTACATTACACAAATGAACAATTCTTGGATGATACAAATGACAAGACCTCCTTTCTATATATAGGAGTCTAAGGGGTCATAATATAATCAGAGCCGACATAACAATAATAATGTAAGGGCATAATAATAATAATAGTGGGCCTCTATGGGGCACAATAATAACAATATGGGGACTGCATGGGTACAACAATATAATAAGGAGGTTGTACTAATAACAATAAGGAGTTACACTAGTAGTATAGGGGCCTAACACTTTTCATATTTTTGGAGTTTGAAAAGAGATGAAAGATGACTCCTCCTACAAGAACGAGTGGTATAAAAGGATATCAACTGGTTCCGATCATGATGGAATTGCTCAAAACATGTAATGGTCAAGAGGCTGGCTAATAAGACCACTCATCATAGATGTTCCTCAGGCAAGGGTAAAACAACCAAGCGAAAGTGAATGACCAGCCAAAGAGATGGTGGCAATGGAATGGACAAAACCAAGGATCATCTAGAAAACATGTTGATAGAAACGGAAATCACAAGATGTAAAGTGGGAATGGTTTCATTTTTACACAAGCTTGAAATGGAAAAAAACTATGCTTGGATTTGGTTTCATTTTTACCTAATCTTGAAACAAAGATAAACTATGCTTGAATTTGGTTTCAATTTTACACAAGCTTGAAACAAAAATAAATTGTGCTTGAAATAATTTTGCATGCCCCTAGCATAATGAGTCAATTTGAGGAACATGCCCCCCATGCTTCATTTCATTCACGTAAATGGATGGAAAGAATGTTCACTTACGAGATCAAGTGAAAGACTTGACTGGGATTTTATGAGGTCTAATCAAAGACTCGAACTGGAAGGGGGTTTGTTTCATTTTTTAATGAGCTTGACACATGAAAATAACCATGCTCATGACACCTTGTTTCATTTTTTACCGAGCTTGACACAAGTAAAAGAACTATCCTCATGGTCCTTATTTCATTTTTTAATGAGCTTGACACAAGACAAGGAACTCTGCTCCATACCTTGATCACAGATCAAAAGAGGCCATGGCTTCCAAGAGTTTCTCATTAGAGGGGAGAACAACACTTTGGAAGGGATACATGTCCAGAGATCCAAAGGAAAATTTGGGCTCCAATGTCCCCAGTACATGATGTACTACATCACCTACTAGATCATTAGTAGATGCGGGCATGGAACAGGTGGTCACTTAATTAACCTGTGGCGGAGGTGATACTGCTTGCACATAATAACCATTTAGGGATGCTAGTTGATTGGGAGCTCATTCAAAACCAATGAATGTAATTTAATCAATGATCATAATGTTTCCTTCATGCGGAAGATACATCACTTGAAAGAGGGAATAAACAAGAGGTCCCATGACATAAACATAGTCACGCCAAAGGAGTATATTAAAATCTAAATGGCCTTGGACAACCATCGTGTCTATATAGACAATCTTTCCTCCCAAAGTAATAGGTAACTTAGGAAGGATCCCTAACAGTTGATTGGTTCCTTTATTAAAAGCTAACAGATTCTGGGTGGCGGGGACAAGCTAAGGAGAACCTAAATCTTTCCAAGAAGTTGACGACAGAATGCTAATAGATGTGCCCTCATCTATAATTGTGCTAGGTATGGCCATATGGTAAGCTTGTATCATAATCTGGAAAGCCACATAAGATGGAAGGCGATATCCTGCCAGTCAACTTCAATCAAAAGAAGTGACTAAACTACTCAGAGGGGGTGTCATAGGAATGTTTGAGATACACTCTTGCTCGATGGGACCAGGAAAGATACTCTCATGCACCTCAGGAACAGGAGGATTTACCTCCAGTTCATTTGAGATTGAAGAAACCAGAAGAACCTGAGCAGTATGAGGTTCACTCACTACCGAAAAGGTGCATTTAATTTAAGATGGAGTCAAGCCTACCAGTTTCTCAACCAATGGTTGGTCAAGAATGAACTCATGAGACTCACTATCAGAGAGAGAGGGCTTGACCAAAGATGACTTTTGATCAATCACTAGATCAACTAGTGAAGGATCAAGGGAAAGCTTCTGATACCCAGTCGGAAGATGAGGTTGGGAAGCAGTAAAGTTTTCCAACTCTTTGGAAGCTTCATCCATTAAAGGAAAAAGGTGAATGGGATGATTACCTTCACACAACTTACAAGGAATTTGACTTTTCCCTTTTTCCCATGGGATTTACTAATTGAAGGTTTATCACCAGCATGATCGCTAGAGAATGATGAAAAGGGTCGATGTGAACCTATATACCACACTTCTAAGACCTAGGGAATACTAGGATAATTTCGAAGAAAGTGGTCACCCTTACATAACATGCAAGGTAATTTTACTTTTCAAGGTTGATTGGAATATTTTCCTACATCAGTTGCATCCATAGCAATGACTAATTGGTTGCCCCCTTGCTTATTTTTCTTCTTCTTCTTCTTAGCTTCCTGGTTACTAGAATCTAGACTTTCACCAAGCGAAGAGGAAGAACGAGGTGAAGAAATAGACAAAGAAGGGAAGGGGTCAACTTTAGGATCATCATGATGTTGGTTTTGTTCAGTTGGAGGAGAACTCGTTTGAAAATCAGTTTGAGCACTCGGAACCACCGACGTCGAAAATAACCAAATTGACAAACCAATGGTCAATCTAGGAACGGACAATGTCGCCTTATAGGGAGCACCAGTATTTCCAAAAGAAGGAAAACGACTAGGATTCCCATCAGAGGGGCTTCCTTGACTGGTAGACTCAGGAAATGTTGTCATTAGTATCAGCCTAAGATCTACTAAGGAGTATTTCCACAAGAAGGATGTTGTTTCGCAGTCAATTAATTTTAGAATTTGAAAAAAAAACTTTGCCTTTTCATGTTTTAAGAGTCGAGAAAAGGAATAAAAGGTGACTCTAGTCGCTTTTTTTGGTTTAATGAGCTTGAAAGGACAAGTGCTCGATGATATTTTCAAATTTAAAGAGTCAGAAAAGATCGAAATGATTGCTCAGGTGAATCTAGGTAAAAGGAGTACCGAGTAACCGTGAACTGCAATATACACCTCAGCAAAATAATTTTACCAAGGACTTGACGTACGTGCAGGAAATCTCCCCGAATGTTTTGTTCGGTGTATCACGTTTACAGGGCAGTAGACACGGCTTCCTATGGATAAAGGATTGCAACCTAGAGGGGTATCCCTTTATATAAGCGACGATACGAGGAGCACAAGTTCATGCTAGCGCTGTCTAATTCCAAAGCTAATGACAACTACTAAGTTTCAAAGACGTCGAAACACGTCTCTAACCTAGACCACTAAATATGATCATTAATGTTTCGAATTCTCCGTAGGTTAATTGATAGATTTAAAGTTGATCTTGTAATTATGTCTCAATTTCAAGGCCTTAACAATGTTTCTTCTTCCTAAAATGCAAACTAGATAATGAAATGAAATCTTTCAATTCAATGAAGGCTAGCTATGTAGGGAAGAAAATCACTCAAATCATGCATCAAACCAAATGCAATAGGCATATATGACTATCCTCAAATGCAAAAAATATGAAATCTAATCTTTCATATGCTAAGCAAACGCAACACCAAAGAAAATCTTAAAGCAAAATCTCTAAGATATAATGCTGATTTTTTCTTCTCTTTTTGAAATGCAACAAACGTAATCTAGTGCAAAGGGAAAGAGAATGCAAGAAAACCAAGAAGTATGAAAATTACTTTCACATCAATGATTCGAATGCAACAAAAAATGTTCCGAGAACTAGGAAAATAATTGCACTTACACTTTTAGTTTGAAACATAAATAACTTCAAAGAAAACACTTTTCTTTTGATTCCAAAGAGACAATCAATCTGTAATCTATCGCTTGTCGAATGAAGCCTAAGAAACTTTCACTATATCCACTAATGAAAACAACTTAAGGCACAAGAACCAAAAGTAATCTGCAAGCAGGTCTGAACACACAAAGACTTTTTAACGCAGGCAATCAATCTCTGATTAGAAGATCGACGAGTGTACTAAGGTTGACCTAGAAGACCTAGAACCCTAAAAGGCTAATCAAACTTCAAGAACACTCAAGCCAAGTCAAAAAGAAATTGCAAGCAGACACTGAGAGAGTCAATGAACAAACACACTGGTAAATCTCAAGGAGAAGACAACTGAAACTGAAAATCAAAGAGAAAACCCTAAATTTCTAAGTTTTCTGCAATCATCGCACCTGTCAGAATTAAAGTAGCGATCATCACTACTATGACTAGAAAAATCGTGATATCATCATGATTATCAGGATTATATCCGCGATGGTCAAGGAAAAGGACAAATAAATTTAAAATCTTCAAAAATAGCTCAAGTTAACAATCTTCAAACATCTACCAGGCAATGACATTGACTGCAAGCAAGAAATGAAGTCTAAAAATCAATGGTTGACCAAACTCGTCAAAAGACAAGGTGAAGGAGAGGAAGGAAAAGGTCATAGGCTCCCCATTGGAGTCACCATTTTGTTGTTAAGGTTAATCCTCTATGTGGACAGAGACAATCCCTCTATCCCAATGAGTGGGTCTAGCAACTTGAGAGGACAATCAACTAGACATCTTCCTAGATTATGATTGAAAAATAGAACAAGAGAGAAGGCCTACCTTGTTCTGATGCTAATTCGATTTCCTTTGTTGAAATCCTCGAACTGCTTGTGTCAAGGTCTTGTTCCTGCTTCTTCCAGTGCTTATGTACCTGCACAAACAACCAAGAGACAAAAAAGCATGCCAAAACCAATATCAAATCCAATAATAATCTATTTAGCTGATCAAGGAATGCCAAACAAATACATACATGAACATATATATTGGGAAGATGAACCAGCAGTTGTATTATTATTTAAAGAATAAAGGGGAAGCTTACAACCATAGCCTTGATGTTGAAAGGCTCTCCTTGAGTGGTAATCCAAGTCCAAGCCAAGAAACTCTCCAACACTCCTTCTCCAAGTCTAATGAATAACCTCTAAGCACAAGCTCAGCATAGGGGTGCAAATGGACATAGATCAACCATTTGGGAATGGTAGAGGGGGAATTTATAAGCTGGGAGAGGGAGTTAGACATCCTCCAAAGATAGGATTAGGCCCACATCTTAAGGAGGTATCTCATAGGGATGAGACCAAGAGGTCAAATTAGGAGGATTCAACCTCATCTATGCGAAACCACCTCCAACTCGCCGCTCTGGAAGCTTCTAGATCACGAAGCTTCTCATCCTCTATGGGAAAACTCCATTTTTGAGACCATCGCGAGTATGAAAGAGAACAGGGCGATGCCATCGCTGTCTTAACAAGGTGCAACAGGCGATCATCGCGGTTTTTAGCTTCATAAGTGCGATGATTCTCATTTTAGGGTTTCATAAGCTATTTCTTCAGGGAAAGCTCTAGATATTTTCTAGGCAAATTTAAAGGAGGGATCTAAGCTACACACATTAATGAATATAATGTATAATGATCATGTTTCAGGCACTTCAGGGTATGTCACAGGGAAGTGTAGGAGGCGTGACAAAATACTGTGTAACACCTCCCATCTATCTTGAGAGGCAAATCTAAGAGGGGAAATGAACTTAAAAAGAAAAACAAACCTAGAATTTTTAAGTAAGAGAGAGGAGCATGTTTAATATTTTAATACATTTCATGAAATAAATCTGAAAATTTGATATGAGAATGTTTAATATTTTAATCTAATATTTTAACACCTTTTATTTCATAAATATGAAAATTAATAAGTAAATATATGTATATAGATTATGAGGTTACCAATGACGATGATTTATGTTCATATATGTATTTTAAATAAATAATTGTAAAAACAATTATTCATATTTTGTATTTAAATTAAGGATATTTGAATGTGAAATATTCTTGAAAATTAGTATATTTTTAATTATTTTATTAAATAACAAATATATTTTAATATTAAAAAATATAATATGCATTTCATAACATAATATTATAATAATTAAATTAAATTAATTATTTTAAAAAAATCATTAAAAAACATTATTAACAAAGATCCATGTGAATTTGATTTCTTAAATATGAAGATATTTATGTATTTTTTTAAATATATATTAAATTAATTTAAATTATTTTTTATATTAATTCTAATATAATTATAATTATATTTTTGTCAACTATAAAAATATACATTGTAATCCTTCTCAACTCATAGGAATCTTATTTTTGAAAGTTCGAAATGCACTATTGAAAAACAAAATGAATTTCTAGGATCATAACCTAGAATCATATGTCACTAGTATTTATGTGTATCTTGCTAGCAAGCTATGTTAAGTCTATATCTGCTTTAGTAATTTGATTTGAACATAAACAATGCTCTCTTGGTGCTTCCTATCTTGTAAAAATGTCAATTCTCTAATTTGTCGATAGGCGTATATATGTGAACTTTAGGTGCAAGGAGGTTTGTTGATTTTCTCTCTTGTTAATATTGGGTGGACAGGATTTGTTGAGGAGTGAATATGCCAAGGTATTCTTCGTCTCAATGTTAAATCTACAGCTGAAGTGAACGAGAGAGGGCAGCGATGTCGTTTGATGCGAAGGACAGATGTTGTCTAATTGAATTTGGAAGTGTTGGCGGTGGTGTTAAGGAATCAGTGAAAACTATGATGTTATGGAGTAAAATTCCGTTGTTCACATAACCACTTATCCACTCTTGTCAAGTTTTTAATGGGAGAAAATTAATTTTTTAATAAATTAAGCGATTTCATAAATGTGTAGCGTCGGCATGTGTATTAAAAATAATGGATAACTACTTCTCCACTATTCCAGTGAAGTTTTTAGTGGGCGAAAATTAAGTATTTTAATAAATTAAGTGAGTTAATGAATTCAAAATTAAGTAAGTTAATAAATGTGTAGTGTTGGCGGTCGTATTAAAAACAATAGATAACTAATCCACTATTATAGTGAGGTTTTTATTGGGCGAAAATGAATTTTTTTAATAATTTACATGAGTTAATAAATTCAAAACTAAGAGAGTTAATAAATTCAAAATTAAGCGAGTTAATAAATGTGTAGTGTTGGCAGATGTAAATTTATGCAGTAAAAATTAAAGTTACGTAGTAAATAAATTGAAACACCGACACACTAACACAAATGTTAAAAATGTTAATAAATAAATAATTAAAAATATTTTTTAGTTGTGGATGATAAAATGGTTTGGATTTTGATGTATGTAAAACAATTGAAATTGCAGTGGGATGCTAAATTGGTTGCATGGTGCTGGAATTGGATGTTTATGTATGTTTCAGTTCCTGTCTTCATGTTTCTTGGAGGTTCCTGTTGTAATTGAATTGCCTCGGTGTGTTGTGCTTCCTACGGTTGGTGTTGCAGACATTAAGTTGGCGTTGTAGACATTGGGTTAGCGTTGCAGACATTGGGTGGTCGTCTTTCGTGAAAAGAGTAATAAATCTTTACCCTTCGCTAAGATGGTAATTACAAAGAGAATATTTTTATTTATTAAGGTTACAAGGATGTATGTGAAACTGATAACTAGAAGAAGAGGAAGTACAAGAACGAGTTCAGGGGTTTGTACGTTCACGTCGACTTACTACTAAGCTGTTGAGCACAGTCCTTGCAGAGCAGTCTCCTTTGCTTTCAAGTCGTAGTGAATATAAAAGGAACAATAAACATTTTGTGTTAGTGTGTAAGCGAAAATTTTGATGTTGCCTTAAGACGATATGGTTGTCACCATCTCAGTAAAAGGAACAGTAAATACCTTCACTCCTTTTTTTCGCAGGAGAAAATAAGTGTTACATAGTATAGTAGCATAATTTGATACAACGTCAGTCCCAGAATAATTGATTTCCACTACAAACTTATTTGGCCAGAATAAATGGTATTAAATTTTGAGTTAGAACAAAAATTCAAAATCACTATCGGTGATGTTTTATTTATAAGGAAATTTAAATATTATTGTCGACTTACTGCCAACTTGTTGAGGACACTCTTGCTGGAGCAATTGCATTTGCATGCATATAAATACACCTAAGCGCAAACTAGAGAAACCCAATTCGTCTTAAGCCAAGATGGTTGTCACCATCTAGTAAATGGGTGACTCGAAAAACTAAAATGTCCAACTCGTAGTGAATATAAAAGCAACAGTAAATAATTTGTGTTGTTGGAAACATATCCTTGACTCTTTTTTTTACGCAGGAAAAAAAGGGTTAGATGCTATAATAGCATAAGTCGCTACAATGACATAACTGGTAGACGTACCTGAATGCAAGTTGTGAATAGTGGAATATGGACCCGAAGTAATTAAGAAGTGTTTTCTTTTCTAAAATTATTCCAGAAATTGACGTAGAGCTGGCACAAACAAATAAAAATAGACTACAGTAAATGTAAGTTCACGAACGAGCATATTTGTTTTAAAAATATTACATTCCAACATCTCATATAGTGTATTCAACTCTTTAATATAATTTGTGATTCATCTAAATAATTACAATGAAAATTGCAAACAAATAAAAACATGGTTGCGCGATGAATTCAATGTATTACAAAACAAAGAAGTAACATAAGTAATGTCATGTCCAAAATCATTTACGTAAAATCTAACATAGTTTAAACAGAATGTACCAATCAGAAACCCTTAATTCTAGCAACTTCCAAACTCATAAGACTCGAAATTTAGTTGAGGCACCACTGTTGAGCTAAAATTCTAGCTAGGAAGGGCTACGCTGCTAACCTGGAAAAAAGAGAGAACAGTCAATTGGTAACTAGAGAATCTATTTCCATCTTAATCCAAGATGGTTGTCGTCATCCAGTAAATGGGTGACTCGAAAAACTAAAGTGTTCAACTCGTAGTGAATATAAAAGAAACAATAAATATTTTGCGTTGTTGGAAACATATCCTTGACTCTTTTTTATATAGGAAAAAAGAAGGGTTAGATGCTACAATAGCATAAGTCGCACCAGTAGAAGTACCTGAATTCAAGTTGCAAACAATGGAATATGGACCTGAAATAATTAAGACGTATTTTATTTTCTAAACTTATTCCAAAAATTGACGTAGAGCTGGCACAAACAAATAAAAATAGACTGGAGTAAATGTAAATTCACGAACGAGCATATTTGTTTTTAAAAAATTACATTCCAACATCTCATATAGTGTATTCAACCCTTTAAAATAAGCTATGAGTCATCTAAATCATTACAATAAAAATTACATACCAATAAGAGCATGGTCGTGTGATGAATTCAATGTATTATAAAAAAAAAGAAGTAACATAAGTCATGCTGCGTCCACAATCCTGTAGGTAATAGCTAACATAGTTTAATCAGAAGGTACCAATCATAAACCCTTAATTCTAGCAACTGTCAAACTCATAGGACTTGAAATTTAGTTGAGGCACCACTTTTGAGCTAAAATTCTAGCAAAGAAGGGCTACGTTGCTAACCTGGAAAAAGGAGGGAAAGTCAATTGGTAACCCGAGAGTCTGTGTCCATACATCGCGAACATGGGTCTGACCTGTCAACAAAATATAATAATATATAAGTAAAATAATTGAAACCAAATGTAGATAAACCAGAATAGAAGAAAATTTTGAATGAATTACTCATAAACATACCTAGGTGATGAAGAAGAAACCCCATCAAAATTTGGTCGCCAGACCAGACCAACAACAATTAAACTGAAAATAACAATTAATTTCGTCAAGCTTAATTCAACATTAAACTGAAAATAATGATTATATGGAACTGTGAATGCTGGAGAGGTAACGTAACCTTTAATTCTAGCAGGTGTTGAACTCATAGGACTCGAAATTTTGTCGAGGCAACACTGTTGAGTAGAAATTCTAGCTAGGAAGGGTTGGGTTGCTAAACTAGAAAATAGAGGAAACAATCAATTCGTAACCGAAGACTTTGTGTCCATACACCATGAGCATGGGTCTGACCTATAAACAAGAGATAAGAACATATAAGTAAAAGAGTTGAAATCAAAACGTAGATAAACCACAATAGAAGAAAATTCTCATTAACATACTAACAAACATACCTGGGTCACGAAGAAGAAACCCCATTAAAATTCTGTCACCAGAGCACACAAGATGATAACCTTACAAGCCATGAATTGATTAAATAAGATGAATTGATTAAATAAGATGAAGGGCATCGAGCATGGGTTTCGTACTCGGTCGGAGCTAAGGGAAGCCTAGGATAACTGACCTTAACAGAGGATTTGCCACTGATGCAACCAAAAGACTCAATTAGGAGTATAGTGAGAAAAGTAGGACACCTATGTGAGACACAGAAACCTAGCTAACGGGTGAAGTTTCAGAGCTCAATTTTGCCAAAGTGACAAAGACCGAATGACCCCTCTGTGGCCCCAGAAGAGGGTTTTTGATTACCTAAACGACCCTCTTTGCTTCTACACTGTCGATGCTAGGGTTGAACCAGAATTGTCGATTAGATTGGAAATTTGGAGATCAGTAGTGATAGGTGGAGGGTTGAGAAGGATTTTATGGATTTCGATGCCAACCTTGATTAACCAACGATTGCCAAGTTCGATATCTGTAGCAATAGGTGTCGAAAGGAAGGGATTGAATCTTCGTTGATCTTCAGTGTAACTTAATTGATATGGGATGGAAAATTGTAATACATTCACAATAATAGAAATTATTACTTTAGGACTACTTTAGTAAAAATGATAAATGATAAATTGTCGAAATAAATGATAATATAAGTCTTATCCATATGAATATTATGAATATCATTAAATCACTTTAGAATCTTCATGATCAAATTTCACTTTATGTATTGTATGTTTATGATACTTACAATTCAATCTTACATATTCAAACCAACTAAAACACTCTTAGAGCTCAAGAAAATGCCACATCATCTAAATAAAGTATGACTGTATAAAATTAATATATAAGAATGTTAATTAGTTCAATTTTGTTTTTTAAAATTAATATCAATATTTTT
Source organism: Pinus tabuliformis (assembly GCA_031772625.1). Classification (NCBI taxonomy): domain Eukaryota; kingdom Viridiplantae; phylum Streptophyta; class Pinopsida; order Pinales; family Pinaceae; genus Pinus; species Pinus tabuliformis. Next base: position 407,909,278 of record CM062811.1, read on the forward strand.
AATTTTAAATATTATTTTTTATTATTATTTCTTTACAACAAATATATTATGAGAAAATAGAAGTGCAATAATTGTTAAACAATTGATTGCCGAGAGGAAAATTGATTTATAATAGTCGAATATATACAAATTCACAGAAGGTTTGGGGTTGAAATCGTTGGAATTCATAAAAATTACTCGCGCCCTTCTCGAGGTGAGGAGACTATGTTTTTCTTAGAAACCCTTTGCAATGAGAATAAAACGGTCAATCGTAATTCAACAATAAAGTGAAAATAACAATTAAATGGAACTGGAAGTAGAGAATGCAAAAATTAGGTGTTGTTGTGTAGAGAATATTTGCCCACCTGAGAATTCTGCAGAGTCAAGAGAGTTTGCACCGCATTGTTGGAAAGGATTGTAAACTTAGTGTAATCTACCAAACTTATTCCACAGATTCACATAGAGTTGGCTGAAACATATAAATAAGATTTTCATATAGAAAAATACACTGGAGAGCAAATGTATTATAAGAAACCATCAATTGTCGAGAGGAAAATTGATTTAAAAGTGTCAAATATATATAAATTCACATAGAATTTGAGGTTGAAACCCCTGAAATTCATAAAAATGACTCACACCCTTCTCGGGGTGAGCAGAACACCAGCCCAACCCAGGGACTCAAATGGTAACTACACAGTACCTTCCTTAGGTAGAGGCAACTCAAAATATAAACCCCAGCAGATGCGAAAAATTACTTTTAAGTTCTCATAAACCATTCACGAATCAAAAGGAAACTCATTCACCAAATTAACATATAGATATGCAGATGGAAAATCCAAAAACATTATACACATTATAGATGCAACAAAACTCGACTAGACTGTTATATATAAATATAAAATTTATAATTGTGTATTGTAAATCAACCACATCATAAAAATTATTTGTTCTATCAAGACACTTGGATTTACATAAAGTATCTCTAAACGATTGCAGAATTATTATAGATAGTTAAATTACAGACAAATTGAACGGTAAGGCTCCTTGCACCTTGTAAGTTACGAATTAGCTTGGCGCAGTAATGAAAATAAAATAACAGATATGAAAACCCTTTCAGTCCGAATAGGGCTTGCCAACAACTACATAGAGACTGTTCATAAATTAAAATGATTCATTCCTAAACAACTATCTAAACCCTATTGGGTTCCATATTTAAATAACATGGGAGTAAGGCACATGGTAAGAGGAAAATAGAGATGAGGGTCAATTGTTGTCACTCGTACATTAAATCAAAGCCTTCCTTCAAGCTCAAATAAAATGGAGAATTAGGGTATAACCTGTACATCAAACAAGCCGCTTAGAAACCTTGTTAGTAACAGTAATGCTACCATTACAAAAAATAGGGTAAATACAATCAGTAAAATGGACATTTTACCTGTGAAAAAACTAGAATCTGGCATGGAGCGAAAGCCTGTCAGTGGACAGAAACCTCAAACATTAACCCTGGAAAGGAAAGAACATCATTGGCGCAAAACCATCGCTCAAGTCAGAACCTTACCTGCTTGAGGCAGAGGAGGAGCATTTTGCTAGCGAATTAAAGGAAACCCTTGACAGGAAGACTAGCCACCTAAAAATTGCAAGCATGAGAATTTATTAGTGATTTGACCATGTCGGCCATGATCATTAATCAAACAAAAAGAGGGTCGTGAGTGAAATTACATTGGAACCATTAGAAAGCCCTTTCGCCAGTGAGGTGCAGTTGCAGAGCGGTGCTTCCAAGTTTGGACAGGGAGAAAATGACCGGAAACCGAGAGAGTTGGGCAGGGTGGTTACCTCAACAATTGCAGATCCCAATTGACCGTGATATTGTCACCACTATCGATCAATGGTGCAGAGGAAACACTGGAGAAGCTTCTAGGTACAACTTGGCACGCAAGGAAAAAGACAATTGTACACCATAAGCCTATATATATATGTGCCTAAGGGGATGAACCAACCCTCGGTGTAAACCTTTGGTAATGTTGCTATGTAAAAATATCAAACCAATAATTCAAATGTTTTTTTGAAACTATTATTTAAACCATGCTTGTTAATCATGTGTTCAATGTCAGTGTTTTATATAGTGTCCATTATGCTAATTCCATGTTACTCATAAATTCATTAACTATGGTTTGAAGGTAAATATATTTTTTTTAATTTACCTTTTTGGGGTACGAATGCATATTCGTAATATCAATTTACTTCTTTTTTTTTGTAATACAGACACGGTAATCTAAGAAAAACAAGCATCTAATTTAATTATAGTAATTGAGGTGGTTTTTAAATATGTGGTTCACAACCCTTACACATGAAAGGTATAGGGTTTGTCTCATTAACGAGTGTATGGTAAAATTTGGACGTATATTTCACATATGATATTAACCACTCTTATATAGGAGAGAAAATTTGTTTCATGTTTTTGAGTGTGAGAAGGAACTTTTTACAAGAAAGTAAATTTATTCATTTTAAAAAGTAAAATTACATTGGAATATTTAGAAGGTATATTTTAAATGTATTATTAAGTGTAAATGATGTAAAAGTTAAATTAAAATATTTTATTAATTAAAATATCTAAAATTATATTTTGAATTTGCATTTGGAACTGAATTCCAAAAAAATATAAGTCCATGTCAATTTTGCTTTTAAAAATTAGTATTTAATAATATTAATATTTTTAATTTTAACCCCGGATGCGGGTGGCGGACTGGGAAGGACGGGCGAGCCACATGCCACGCATGGGCTGCCCCGTGTTAACACCACGGCCACCAGGAGAAGGCCGTCAGCTGATAAATGAAGCCCCTGCTGCGTTAATGCATTTAATGGCGAGGAAGCATGGTAGATGGAAATGCAGAAGGAAGTTAATGTGCGCCTGCATCGAGGGAATGAGGCAGCGTTTTACAGGCACGATGGATCGGGCAAGGAATTATTGTCTGAGAAGAGCTGGAAGAGGCGGAAACACAGAGGGCCTCGGCGATGGCAGTCTCTATCACCCGGAGGCTTGGATACCCGTGGCTATTGCCACTCTGGTTGCTGGTCTAGCAGACGTAGGCAATTGGCACAATTGCAACGACAGTTCTGGAAATGGTTTAATCTGCTACCAAGGGGAGGATTTCAGAGTGAAGATTGGGTACCAGAGAGAGATTTGGAGAGCAATTGGTTCTGCCATCGATTCCAAACTCACCCGCAAGCATACAGAAGAAGAATCGGACTCACCATGGTCAAAATTCGAGAACGACAGTCATGCAGGAGAGGTCCAGCGAGAGGTTCCTCCTCAAGAGCCCCTGCAGCAGATGAGCATCACCACTGCTGCTGCTGTTATTGTCATAGGAGAGCCAGGGCTACCCCGCTCCCCATTAGACATTTCTTGGAGGTGGGGAGTCCTAATGAAGGAAAACCGGAGCTTCCCTCATTCGGCTCTGTGGTATTCACGCTGCAAAGCTCTGAGGACAACCCAGGGCTTAGTGCCCACATATCAGTCATGTTTACAAAAATTCCGGAAGGCAATGGGGAGGACCCCCCTCAGAGCTTGCCGGAGAAGCAACTGGAAGGCAAGGGCAAGGAAATTGACAGAGGAGAACAAGAGGCGGCGGAACAGGGCTCAGCTATGGTGCCTCCAGCGTCTGAAGCTGGAAGCATGGAAGATAAAGGCTCGCAAGACACCTTTCCTCCAGTGGGGCCACCCCCTCCAGGCGTCGACGAAGAGATATGGAGGAAGATGTGGGAGGGACGAGCAGAGGGTGATGGCTGGGCGTACGTGGTTGAAGACAAAAGCCTTGCTGAAGAGGCAGATGCCCAGCTCGCGGCCCTCCTTCCACCTTCAGCTCGTCTCCAGGATTAGCGCAGCCGCGGGTATTTTTCTCTTGTCATTTCGTTTTGCTTGCTGGCAGATGATGCTTACATCTCCGCCGTGTGTAATTTTGACTAGTCTCTGGTCTAGTCTTAATTTTAAATGGTCTAAGTTGATAGCTGATATGAGCGCCTCTGTCATGCTCACTTCTGTCTGGTCTGTGAGTCAGTCTATTTTGGTAGTAAGCCCCTGCGTGGGCAAGAATGTGTTGGGTCTACACTCTGCTGCTCCTCAGGGAGTCTGAACTTGTCTGGAACTGTTTCAAAAAGTCGATCCGGTGCTGCCCCTGTGTGGGAGCTTTTGATGTCATGGCAATGTCTGAATGGTTTTGGCGAAGCTACCCCAGCAAGGGAGCTTTTAGAACTATGGTCAAGGTTCCCAGGGTGCTACCACAGGCCCTGGAAGACATGTCTTACTGTTTGTAATTTTTACTTGTATATATAATACATGACTTAGCTAGTTAAAATAATAAAAAAAAAATATTTTTAATTTTAAAGATTATTGTTTAGTTATTATTTCTTTTCTTATTTTTGGTTGTAAGTAGGTGATGTTTTTGGATAAATTTTGTTGTTTAATATTTTATATTGTGATGATGAATAATAGAATATAACACGTATTATTTTTTGTTGAATATGACATTAATAATATAATATTGATTGTGATGGTTATTGGGTATAATTATAGTTAGCAAGTCCAGTTGCATCACAATTCTAAGGTAGTTTTAAGTGCATGTGAAGAACCGATGTATTGTGTGAGTCCTCTTATGCATGAGAGTGTGAGCTTAGAGGCCTCTAGATATGAAGTAATAGTAAGTATGTAATTTTTTTTTTAATTTAAAAAATAAACATTTAAAGTTGGTTAAGGGATTGAGACACATTTTCGAAACGTAATAATTGTCGAAGATGTATGTTATAATAAAAGAAACAAAATTAATATCAAAGAGACTAATGTTTCTTGTTCCCTTACTATTTTATTGAGTTGATATTGTATAATTTTATTACAGAAAATTTAAATATTTGAATGGATGTTTTGTAAGTATTTTTAACTTCTTTTTTATAATTTGTGAAATATAAATTTCTCACATTGTATATGGTTTGTGGAATATATGAATAGTTTAGAGCTTAATTGTTATAAGAATTTAAAATTTTATCAATTTTCAATTTAAACTTTTGTGAATTTTTAAATTTGAGTTTTATTAGACGAATTTGAATTTTTTACTAGAATGTGTTTTTTTTAATTATGAAGTTTTAAGTTGCACTATTTAATTTATTTACTCTAATATTGAAGTTTTTTTAATTATGAAGTTTTAAGTTGCACTATTTAATTTATTTACTCTAATATTGAAGTCTATGGCAACCAAGTAATGATGAAAATTGATTGTTTTCCCAATTGATTTTGACATTAAAATAATGAATGAATGTTGTGCCTATTGTGATTGATACATTTTTTTGTTTTTCTTTGTAGTAGACAAGGGAAGTTTTCTTTTGTTCCCAGCAAAAGTTGTTGCTTTTGGTATGGATCCTGCTATTTGGAAATTTCTCCCCTCTGAGATTATTGAGCTTGTGTTTCATCGGCTTCTTTTATTGGTGTTGATTAAAATTAAGTTGGTTTGTAGACAATGGTGTATTGTTTTGGAAAACCTGTTTTTCCTTGTGAGTTGCAATTGATGGAATGAGAAAGAGTTAGGATTTATTTCTTTCCCTGCTCATTTTGCCGATGATTGCTTCATAGCATCATACCTTAACAATAGAGGTCACTTGTCTAATATGGTTTTTCCTTTTCTTCATTTTGCATTCAAAATTGAATGTACAATGGGATCAATGATTTTTTTTAGCACGCATGGAAGTTATTTGCATACAAAAAGTTATTTCATTATCAACCCTTTTACGAAGAAGTATAGAAATGTTGGAGTTCTCAGTCTTAGGGAGTGAGGATGTTGGGTGTGGAGCTTGATTATCTTATGTGTTCAAAGGTATTGCCGCATTGGACCCTAGTTCATGATGGGGCGACAACGCCGCCCGTAAAATATTCGCTGCAAGGGGGGTCCGGGGGGGTGGCTGTGATCTTTGGGAGTCCACCCTAGGCGGGGGGATCGAGGACAGCACCCCCGAAGCTAAGAATAGATGCAAAATTGCCTTGTAAAATGTTGTAATTTTGTAGTCAATCTGGGCCGTCCATTTGGCAGATATCTGATGGTATAAGTTATGTTTAATTTAGGGTTTTTTTTCCCTAGAAGGCAACTCCTCGCTATATCTAAGGGAATTGTATTGCGTCTATGCATATCTGTATTCTAATTGAAGAAGAGAGAGGAGATTGAGAGCGAAGAGGGAATTACAGCGGATCTGCTGTAGGCTGTATCTCTTCAGTTTGCTGGATAACATAAAAAAAAGGATTGGTTGTTTCTCTGTGGATGTAGCCCAAACTGGGTGAACCACGTATATCTGTGTCTCTCTTGTTTTATGTGTTTTCTGCGTTTATATTTCTGCAATATTTTATGTGTTCCATTGCTCTGTAATATATAATTCTCTGACAAAGGATTCTTCTATATTTGTTGTAAAAATGCAATCCATGAAAACATGAATGGTTGTTCTTGAAAGATGTTTCTAAAAACATGGATTCACATTTTCTCATTTGCAGTAGTGTTAATAATGTTTAAAACATGATGGAGCTTCCACATGGTGGTGTAACGCCACCAAAGGAGGATGTCTTCTTTAAAGAAAAGTTTTATTGGGTATATCTAGATAGAGATTATGAAGATTACCCTACTTATGGTTACACTATCTACTGGTTTGATTTAAATAAAAATAATTGGGGTTATTCATTTGTTCATATTGTTGATATGCAGTGTATGTCATTAGGGTTATACAGAAATCAACTTGTTTGTGTTACTAAGAATGGTTCGAACTCCGTTTGGTCACTTGAAGAGATATAGAATTTTGAATTTGGTTGATTCTCGAAAGAGCGAAGTCTGGAATATTTTGAAAACGATTCAGGGTACAAATGGTCATTTCTTGAAATTGTCTCTATGGATATAAATAGTAAATGTTTAGGTTACCTACCTTTTGTGTATAGTTGAAGAAAAATTCCTTATGCTACGTTGGTCCAAATTGCAGTTAAAGGTGTATCATTTAGTGACTAGATTGTGCAAAACAACAATTGTTGATGGACTTTCCATGCTCGAAGCATCATGCTTCTATCTACAAACCGTTGAAGATTTTGATGATGTGATTGAAAATGGAAATTTTTTCGCTTATTCCAAATGTAGATTCTATTGTTGACATACCTCCACTACCTGTGGATATATTGAATTAGCCTTTGAGGCTTGAACATGTTTGTTTTTTGATATTGTTGAAGACCCTAGGTATGTTTAATGTTTTTAAACATTTTTGTAAGATCATTGTAATTCACATTTTGAAGTCATATTGTATTGGCTGAAAGCCTTGCAAGTGTTTGTTTTTGTGGATGTTGATATATTATTTGTTTCTGTGACCTCTTCGATTATCTGTAAGGGGGTCATTGTTCCATGTGTTTGAACTTTGTGGTGGGAAAGATAATTTTTCAAATAATTATTGCATGTGTATATCCTTGAAATTTGAAGGCGTATTTGTTAGTATTTAGTTTTTTGAAGGTTGAAGAGTAGGTATTATTTTTCAAGGCGATTGCAAAACGAATTTTGAATTGACTTTAACTTTATCATAGAAATGTTGAGTGAACTAAGAAGCAAAGGTGGTGCGAAAAGGCCTCGCTTTGCTGCTACATGGCAACGATCAAATGAATACCAATAGTAGTGGTATCAATAAAATAAGTTATTCATTAAAGCACAGAGAAGAGTTGCATACCAACAAAAAAAAAAGAACTTTAGCAAATCACAAAGAAGGAGGAGTGTAAATCATAAGTATGAAAAATAGGAGTGGTATAGTGCAAAGAAGATTTTGTTTTCATGGTCGTTTTCCTGGATGTTTATGATGTGAAAGGACTTATATTTTTTCAAACTTTACTAACTTTTGTCTTCTTTGGGAACATTGTGTTTCAAAAGAATCTTTATATGAATGACAATGGTATTTTGTGCAAAAAAAATGAAAGAAAAGCAATTTTGGGAGTTTACGACAACAGTAGGAATGAATAATTCCCTGAAATGGTTGAAAAATTGGGAGACAGTGTTGGCGAACAGGGTCAGGGCTTTCCTAGTAGCAACTATATTGTTAATATAGTTATCCCTATTGAATTTGTACATAATCTATTTTTTGCAACAACATAGGCAGTTCAATTTTTTTTCTTTTACATTTGTTTTCTTCCTCATGTGAAGTTTTTACTGTTGTATTTTTTCACCGTATTGTTTTTTTAGAACAATGTCAAAATGATTAGTAACCCGCAAATAGATTCAAAAGCAGTGCAACCTTTATTTGTTCCTGAATGTGAGGGTCAACGACCAACTTGTCAAACTTCATGAAATGACGAAACGTATTGCATCACTAACCGTAAGTTTAGAAAATTTCGTCTTTAGGTAGGAGAACATTTCATTGGCATGTTTATTTTCTTTGTTGTTGATTGTCTTCAAATTTTGTTGTTATTCCATATATTTTCTCAAATGTTGTATGTTTTGGAACATTGTGTTTACATAGGGACGCTTGATAGAAGTGACAACCTTGGGGGCCATGGAAATGGTGGAAGACATGCTATAATGGAAGATAGGGAATCTGATTCCATTGAACAACTTGTTGCGTATGATTTTTTTGGTGATAGTAATATGCTTGCTAGAATGATTGATAATTTGGGCCAATTTGTTGGAAATGTTGGAACCACTATTTGTTGACGTAGCTCTAGAGAGAATATTGTTGAAGCCAAAGAATGTGAGAACACTTTTCCTCTTGGCACAACATAGGTGCTTAATGCAGATTTATTTTGAAAGGTTTTGTGCTTCTGAATCTTAAATTTATATTCTTTTATGAATCTTTTTTTTATGTTTTTTGGTAGAATATTGCTCAAGTGAATAGTGTTTGAGAAAAATATTTGCAGTCAATGCAAGAAATATCAGTTCCCCGACTTGCACATGGATGATGCAACAATGAAGAAAATGTAATTTTTTTTTGCTCTATTAACAAATTTAACTTGTTTTGTAGATATTTCATTCTTACAAAGGTTATTTTCTTTCTTGCAAACAAAATTTGCTTAGGTGTAATGAATGTAGAAGAATGAATTGCCATTCTTTTATGGAAATAAATGATACAACCAATACTCCAGTTCGACGAGTTGTTTCACATCATCACCAAGCTAGAATGGTGTGTTGTAGAGAAAATGAAAGTGATCCTTATCATTTTAGTGAAGATATGGTTGATGTGCATAAAAAAATTCAGTCGAGGATTGATAGTTTGTCTGTTGTGCATATGTGCCATGTGTGCAATGAATGTTATTCTAGTATACAAGTTGTCATATTCTACGAAGGGCCCATTTTAAAAATATGTAAGTGCGATAAAAGTGCTCATCACTTTTGTCACTTTAACAACATGGATCCAGGTGAGCAGCCTGAGTTTCTACGAGTTTTGACACAAATTGAAGAAATGCTAATAATGCGGATAAATCCAATATTGTAAGTGACTCATGCTCGTGGTGGTCAATATAAATATAGTGGCCACACTATAAGTTTTCCACAAGAAATTTCTTCGATTGCGAAGAAGCTTCCACGACGTGTTGAACAACTAGATTTCTTGATTTTGAGAAGGCAAGGTGCTCTATCTGAATACTATGAATGCTATGTTAAGAGAGAATGTGTGATGGATGCATTGCATTATAAAATTGAAATGGAAAAGTACTACAAAGATGTTGAAATTGACATGGATTCATTTTATGCTCTCCTGGAAAAAGTTACTGATGTTTCTAGTAGGTTACAATATGTTGATAGTGATGTTGATGAAATAGCTAGGATGGATGCAAAGATTGAAGCAGGTGGGGCAATTTTTTGTATTGTCACTCATCATCCTTTCTTTCTCTCTTGCCTAATGAATCCAAGGAAGTTGATAGGATGAGAATATTTATTGAGAATGCAAATAGAACATATGTTGAACTAATAGATTAGCCAAATATTGGTACATCTCTAATTAATGAATATAACACTAAAGGATTGCTAGATATTGAATTCCCCACTTTATTCCCTATAGGTGATGTTGATTAGTTGCATCCTCGTATTAGCAATGTTGAGATGCATGAATATGGTTTGCATCTATTGAAATTTTATGATCAAATATTTGGAAGCCATCCTCAATTTCAATGTTGCTAGTTGGATATGATTATGCGACATTGTAGTCAAGCAATAAATTCTTTTTCTTGAAGAAAAATATTCATGAAAATGTGCCTGCAACTATTCTAGAGCCATGTCAACAACATTTTGATCTACCAAATAATAAGTTGGCTGAGAAATTAATGCGTTTTGGATCTTGTCTTAGGGGTATGAGGGCTTATTGGACAATGTATCATTTTGAACTAACTGACATGATCAACCAGTTGGGTTGCCCTACTTTGGTTTTTACATTAAGTGTGACTAACAAAAAGTGGCATAATTTACATAGTGTTATGCCTTCAAACTGAGATTATCATTGACAAAGTGAGCATGGAAAAAAGATTCAAAATTTTATTTAGTACCTGCATATAGTATCTGTGTACATGCACCAAAGATTCAATCGATTTTGTGACATAGTCTTGCAGAGATATCTTGGTGCTAAAGATTTTTGGTATAGGTTTGTTGTCATTCCTTTTCGACAAATTTTTTATGATTTTAAGCAAAAGGTATGTTTTTATGGTTAGTTATTATATGTTAACTGCATGTTTTGAATTTTTTTAGGTACGAGTGGCAGCATAGAGGTTCAGATCACATCCACGTATTATTGTGGTTGCCTGAAGCACCAGATATGGAAATAATGGATTGGTCTAAACAGACCATAGTTAATAAATAAAGTGGTTAAGACGTGTTATGCAAGGGACCACTAGTAGTTAGGGTTTTGGATGTAATTTAGCTATAAATAGTCTTACTTAGTAAGGGAAACATCATCGATTCTTATTGTAATTGATCTCTACTATGTTGGAGGTTGCCCCCTTGAAGAGGCAAGTGAACATTGAATCTATTTCTGAATAATAAAATACTTTGTAGTTTTTCTCATTTCATGTGATAATTCTGTGTTTTGGGCTATATTTCTTCATATTTCTAGTATTCTGGATTTCTCGCAGGTCAAGAGCATAACAAGTGGTATCAGAGCACTTTCCAGGGCTAGTTGTACCTCAAATTTTTGCAGAATTTGTTTTAGGCTAGAGATGTGCTCTAGCGTCTTTAAACCACATGAACTATTGTTGAGCACATAAACATGTGGATTTGGGGAGGCATGCACGCATGAACTACAAGAGGTGGTCACACTTGTTGGACTCCCTTGTAACCCCTGTGGGTACCCCTTCGAGTAGTAGCGCATTAGATAGAACTACGCATGGACTACACTTCCACGTACCCTTGGGTATAGTGGAAGCCCCCTAGGCTCACCTGAAACCTAACCCTAGATAATTTTTCAATCGTCTTGCTGCTACAGTACACTGAGAACATCACTCGAGGAGATTACTCGCACATACAATAAGGTAGTCGAGTTGTATGTCTAAGGGTATGGTCGATCCTCCTTAGTTACTGCCCTAAAAGATTGGGTCAAGTACAATTGTTAGACCCTTGCGTATATTGTGATCTGTAGCACTTGACATTCCTTTGTGACCATAGTTCCCTCTGATATCTAAAGATCGCCCTCTACCATATCTTCTAGATCAAATCCAGCAGTTGGGATTTTGTCACCATTGTACAACTCAGATTCAGCAGTTGGGGTTTTCACAGTGCAGATCAGATTGTTTGTGCAGTGAGGATTTTGGCCACCATAGTCTAGATCATATTGTTGCAGCACATTCGCAGGCCCAAGACCTTGGGATTTATGTTACTAAATTCCAAGCTGAATTTTCGCAAGACTTTGGGCAGTAGAAAGCATTCTGGATTTCGGCTACTACAGTATTGATTAGTGAGGAGTAAAACTCCTTTGAGAAAAAAAAACTCAGCAGGAGACCATCCTGAGACACTTGCAAGAGACTTAGCCCATAATATTCAAGATGACGAACTAGTCTCAGTGGTACCATCTACTTGTAAGCACCCAATTTTTAGATGGTCCAATTTTTTTTTCAACACGGCTTCAAGTGACCTACGTCATTAGACTCCCGAGCTTGCCCTATTTCGAAGTAGACTACTCTTAAGTAAGCTCAATAAATTGACCAGGATTGGTGTATGTTGGGTACCATATCTCAAGTTATGGTTGCAGAAAAGGCAGTTAAGAGGGTCAACAGCCTTGAAGATAGAATCAAGGCATTCGAGACCAAGATTACCCAACAACTCTCAACAATAGCAGCCCTTATAAGACTGCCTCATACGGAGGATCCTAGTGTTGATGCACACATAGAAGGAGAATCCAACCATCACATTCACTTCCATGGAAATCACCACTCTTCCAACCACCAGACACCCAAGCTAGACATGTACAAATTTGATGGCTCTAACCCTACAGTATGGGTAGCACAAATGGAACATATTTCTCCCTTAATGATATTCATGAAGATGAAACTAAACTACATGTGGGAGCCCTTTACTTGGACCAAGAGAGATGGCAGTGGTGGAAGTAGCATCATAAATTTTATCCAGGGAGAGAAACTTGGAACATGTTCTCAAAAGCCATATGTGATCGCTTTGATCGAGAATCTAATTTTTTGGGTCGTCTCACAAAGCTCCGACAAACAGGTACAGTAAAGGACTACATTGTAGCCTTTGAGAAATTGGCCATCAGAACTGACAGTCTAGGAGATGACTTCTACTTGGAATGTTTCATCAGTGGCCTAAAAGAAGCCATCCAAGCCCATGTTCGGATGCACCACCCAGTTACTTGGTTGGACTTATGTTGCAAGGCCTTAGATGTGGAAATCACCTTAAATGCCTAGTCCAACCATCCAGATTTTTCCACCAAGGCATGTCCCACCCAGGCTCGAGGCCCCACCCAAACACTTATGGTTCAAAAGGTGTCACCAGTGAAAATGGCCGAAAGATGAAAACAAGGACTGTGCTACTACTATGATGACAAGTACTCCCCTGGACATAAATGAAAGGAACCAAAATTATTTCAAATTGATGCTATTGATAACAGCTCAAAAGATGAAGCTCCATCCCTTGAGGTGCACGAGGAAGAAGAAGGGGAAACCCAAATTGACAATGATCTCAAAGCTATGCCAGATGAGCCAGTTATATCACTACATGCCTTGGCTGGCATTTCTTCGCCCCATACTCTCAAAATACGAGGCTTTATTAAACATCGCCCAGTAGTGGTATTGATTAATAGTGCTATCACTCATAAATTTATCCATAAGAGAGTCACAGAAGTTGTTCATTTCTTTGTATGGGCGGTATCTAATTTCCAATTCCTTATCGCTGATGGGGGGAACATGAAATGTGAAGGCCATTGTGAAAATATTATGCTTCAGATGGGAGTCTACCACCTAAAGACCCACATGTTTGCTATTAAAATGGGTGGTTGTGACATTGTCCTATGTGTTGAATGGCTTCGCACATTGGGCCTATCACAATGGATTTCCAGGAGTTATCTATGAGCTTTAAGCAGAATGACCACATTCATACACTAAGGGAACTCCAGGCAAGTGCTCCTACTATCATCAACTCGCCTCGAATGGAGAAACTTTTAGAAAAGGGCCATCATGGAGTATTCACCCAATTTAATGTCATTCAGGCCATTGAATCCACTACTCCTCATATTCATCCTAAGATGCAACAGGTATTAGATTGCCACCAGTAGGTATTTAACAAACCTAAAGGGCTTCCACCCTCTAGGGGTGAACATGATCATATAATCCCTTTGGTCCTGAGTGCCCAACTGCCTAATGTCTGCCCATATCGATATCCTTTTTCCCAAAAGAATGAAATTGAAAAGATCATCAAGGAACCCCTCGAAGTCGGTGTTATACGTCCCAACATCATCCCTTATTGATCTAAGAGGATCCCCAAAAGGCTCAAAGTTCAATAGTCTCATATGCTCATGAAATCAGTGCCAAGTTAGAGAGATCGTCACGCTAATTCTGGTGTTATGTTCGGTTTTCAAAATGACCTTCGTATGATGGATAAAACGCACTAGGACATCTTGGTCAAACATGCAAAAAAGGGGCTAGAGCAGGCCAAGTAGTAGTCTTAGAACAAGGAACGTGGCAGTCTTAGAGCAGGGCACATGGCAGTCTCAGAGCAGGGCACATGGTAGGAGTCAAGTCAAACCAAGCGGAGGAGCTTTGGGTCAAACACGTGACCTTCGAACCAATACCACAAAAATTTACCAATAGACCATAGGCTCATCTTTATATAGCATGGACGCCATATTATATTTAAAGTTTAGTTGTTGTGGTATGGGGAGAAAGGGTTGGTGGAGCTCACCATATCCGGCGACCCCACCAAACCCTCATATTGTTTTATCGCACTACCAAACAAGTTATCGGAGCCTTCACACTCGGCATAGAGCAACCATTATACAATGACCATATCAAATTTAACATATGATATGCCATGGCGATCGATATATGTCAACGCTGGTATATGGTTATGAACCATATGATTCACCGTTGAAACTATATGCCACAGGTTGAAACATTATACCACCAATGAACTATGGTTACAACCATTTGATAAATATGGCGCGATGTTTATCAATACAATCAGTCACATACTATGTTAACATATGTTGTTGTAAGACAATACTATGTTTTGCCAAACTAGTATCGAAAGGCCCATGGGTTTGACCTCAGGACCTTCCCACGAAGTTATAAAAGAATTCACCAATGCGCCCTTGGCATGGGAGTTGTAATGTGAAGATTTGTTTATTATTCTGACAGTGCCTGTAATATGCCTTTTGAGGTATAACTTGGCCATTATTGGGCCTTTTTGGATCTATAAGTTGCATTGAAGAGCTGAGGCCAAGGCCTATCTTATGACAGTAGCCACTGATTTCTATGAGCACATTCTAGAATGGTGAATTTGATTTAAAGATACTTTATGAGCATTTTTAATACAATAGATGCCCATTGGAAGCAGACCTGGAGATGTAGTCCAGGAGGGATGAACTCCATCATCAAATTTGTTGTGTTTACTTGTTATTTCTGTTGTTCATGGTTGTTTTCAGATTTCAATTTTTAAGTTTAAGACACTTAAAAATCCATTTTCCTTACTAATTCAGTTAAAAAAGAAACCCTAGTTAATATTTGAAGAAATTGGGAAAACAATCAATTTTGTTGTTTTTGGATCATATTTTGGTATTAGAGCGAGGTTTATCATGTATAAGCAAGATATTTCCCAATGTGAATGTTGACTAGATCCATGTTGTGACGTGGAGAAGGGAAACTTGAGAAGATAAATCCAAAGATTGGAAAGATGGAAGTCTCTCAAAATTTGAAGATGGGAGTGCCAAATGAAGGAGAACTAAAACAAAGGTCGTTGGTGAGGAGCAATTTCAACAAATGTTCCTTAATATGCAAAGGATGATTTTAGAACTTTATGAAGACAAGAAGACTAGAGATGCAACTTCATCTTCTAAAGGCACGAAAGAGAAAAAGGGCAAGGAAAAAGTTGATGGTAATGAACCTCCTTCTCCTCCATCTTCATCTTCTTCTTCTTTATTCTCTTATAATTCAAGTTCATATTCAGAATCACAAAAGAAGAAAAATAAATCTCCTTTATTGAAGCTTGATGTTAAGTTTGAATTGCCAATATATGATGGTGAAATGAATCCTGAAAAGTTAGATAACTGGATAAAGCAACTTGAGATGCGTTGTAGAATTCAAAATGTTGTTGATGAATCTGCAAAAATTCAGTTAGCTACACTTAGAAGCCTTCAATCTCAAACTAATTTTCAACAGTCTCGACATTATAGATGGATGGGGTTTTTGCAACAATTTCATTTAGTAATCAAATATAAGAAAGGAACCACCAATAAAGTAGTTGATATATTATCAAGACCTTCTTTGAATGCTTTAGTTATTCTGCAAAACAGTTCTTTAGCACATGAAAGTTATATAGAACAATATGTTGCGGATTCTAATTTTAAGGATGTTTATGAATCACTAACTCATGGTTCTTAGGTGGAAGAAGTAAATTATCATGTTCATGACAGGTTATTGTACCATCTTGGAAAGTTGTGCATACCACAGGGAGAAAGAGTGCATGTGATCAGGGAAGCACATTCTTCTCGTGTTTCAGGGAATTTTGGTGTAGTTAAGACAGTGGCACAATTACAAAGGTTTTTCTATTGGCCTCGAATGAATGAAACAATTACTAAATACATCAAAGGTTGTGTCATGTGTTCAACAAGCAAACCAAACAATACAAATTTAGGTTTGTATATGTCACTTCCATTTCCTTCTCGGGCATGGGAAAGTTTATATATGGATTTTGTAGGAGGACTTCCAATGTCTAAAAAAGGACATGATTATTTGTATGTCGTGGTTGATAGATTTAGCAAAATGTGTATTCTTGTTCCATGTAAGAAGCAAGTTATTGTTGAACAAACTGCATAGATGTTCTTTCAAAATGTATGGGTTCATTTTTGGTTGCCTACTCCTATAATTTCCAATCGGGACTCTCATTTTATGGGGGAGTTTTGTTCCACTTTTTGGGGACTCATGGACACTAATTTGAAAAAAAGAACAACTTTTCCTCCACAAACCAATGGGAAAACAAAGGTGGTGAACAAAATAATGGTACATCTTCTTAGAGGTTATTGCAGCAAACATTCTAAGTTTTGGGATGAATCCTTACATTATGTCTATCATGCTTACAATTGGGCCTTACACTCTTCTACTTGTAGATCTCCTTTTGAAACATGTTTTGGGTACCTTCCAAAATCACCAATGGACTTTATGTTTGGTGAATAAGCTAAGGAGGATGGACATGGAGATGTCAACAAATCAATCAAGTTCATTCAAAGAATCCAAAATATTCATGAAATAGTGCATCATAATTAGAGAAAAGTCAGGCCAAATACAAAATACGTCATGACAAGCATTAGATGGATCATCACTTCCAGGTTGGTGATCAAGTATGGATATACATCAGCAAAGAAAGGATGAAAGGTGAAGGTAAAAATTTGAAATCTGTAAGGTATGATCCTTTTAAAATTGTTGAAAATATTGGGCACAATGCATTCAAGTTGAATTTGCCTCCATACATGCATATATATTCAGTTGTAAATGTTGATAAATTGAAGTTGTATGAACCTCCAATGATCATGGATCAAGAGGAAAACACTCAAATTCCAACAATTGATGATATTTCACATGAATGTATGACTAAGTTACAAGAAGATACCATCTTGGATAGGAAGGTTTGCACTTCCAGGCAAGGATATGTAGAGTATCTTCGAGTGGGACTCAAAGGCATGAATCGAAGCAAAGAAAGGTGGATGGAGATCAGAAGGGTGAGGGAACAGTACCCTCACCTCATATCTGCTTAAAACCAAAATTTTGGTGGTCCAAAAGCTTCCAGTGGAGAGGAATAATCCAAGAGGATCCTCAAAATGCTCAAAGTTCAATGGTATTTGATTCTCATGACACTAGTGCCAAGTTGAAGAGCTCATCGCGTTGATTCCAGTGGTATTTTCGATTTTCAAAATGGCCTTCGTATGAGGGACAAAATACACTCTGAAGTTTTGGTCAAACAGGCAAAAAGGGGCCAGAGCAGGCCATGTGGCAGTCTCAAAACATGACACATGGCAGTCTTAGAGTAGTGCACGTGGCAGTCTCAGAGAAAGGCACGTGGCAGGAGTTAATTCAAACCAGGCGGAGGAATTGTGGGTTGAACCCGCGACCTCCACACCAATACCACAAAACTTTACCAATAGACTACATGCTTATCTTTATATAGCATGGGCGCCATATTATAGTTAAAGTTTATTTGTTGTGGTATGGGGTGAAAGGGTTCGCAGAGCCCGCCATATCCAGTGGCCTTGCCAAACCCTCAGATTGTTTTATTGCGCTACCAAACAAGTTATCAGAGCCTTCAAACTCAACGTAGAGCAACCATTATACAACGACCATACCAAAGTTAACATATGATATGTCACAGGGATCGATATATGTCACTGCTGGTATATGGTTATGAACCATATGATTCACTGTTGAAACTATATCCCACGAGTTGAAACATTATACCACCAACAGACTATGGTTACAACCATTTGATAAATATGGCACAAGGTTTATCAATACAATCAGTCACATACTATGTTAACAAATGTTGTTGTAACACAATACTATGTTTTGCAAACCAATCTCGGGAGGCCTGCGGGTTTGACCCGGGGACCTTCCCACAAAGTTATAAAATAATTCAACAGTGTGCCCTTAGCATGGGAGTTTTAATGTGAAGCTTTTATTATTGTTTTGACAGTGCTTGTAATATGCCTTTTGAAGCATAACTTGGCCAGTATTGGGCCTTTTTGGGATCTGTAAGTTGCATTGGAGAGTTGAGGCTAAGTCCTATCTTCTGGCAGTAGCCATTGATGCCTATGAGTACATTCCAGAATGGTTAATTTGATGTAAAGAGACTTTATGAGTATTTTTAATACAACGGACGCCCATTGGAAGAGGACCTGAAGATGTAGTCCAGGAGGGACGAACTCTGTCATCAAATTTGTTGTGTTTGCTTCTTATTTCTATTTTTCATGCTTGTTTTCAAATTTCAAGTTTTAAGTTTAAGGCACTTAAAAATCCATTTTCCTTATTAATTCACTTAAAAATAAACCTTAGTTAAGATTTTAATAAATTTAGCAAATAGTCTATTCTATTATTTTTGGATCACTTATTCATCTCCAGTGGTCATGGTTCTAAAGAAAGATGGAGAATGGTGCATGTGTTCAGACTTTCAGACACTCAACAAGATCACTATCAAGGATAAATTTCATATTCCTGGTGTTGATGATCTACTTGATGAATTGCATGGTGCTCAATTCTTTACCAAGCTAGACCTTCGCTCAGGCTATCACCAAATACACATGAAGGAAGTAGACATTCCCAAGACTGCCTTCTGAACTCATGAATGCCATTATGAATTCCTGGTCATGCCATCTCTATAATGCTCCATCTACTTTTCAAAGCCTCATGAACCACCTGTTGAAACCATATCTCCAAAAATTTGTCCTTGTCTTCTTCGATGACATTCTCATCTACAACATAACCTGGGACAAACATCTTCAGCATGTAGATCAGATATTGCAACTGCTCTAAGATCACAAATTATTTGTCAAATTATCCAAGTGCTCTTTTGGCATGGAATAAGTTGAGTATTTGGGACTCATTGTGGGTCATGAAGGAGTGAGGTTTGATCTGAAAAATATTTAGGAAATGCAAGATTGGCCTCAACCAAAAACTTTGAAGAGTTTGAGGGGATTCTTGGGCCTCACTGGCTACTATTGCAGATTTGTCTGCAATTATGGTCCCATTCCTAGACTCCTCACTAATCTTCTCAAAAAAAATTCATTTCTCTGGACTGATGTAGCTCACTAGGCCTTCTTGGCTCTCAAACATGCCATGTGCTCCACTCCCATATTGGCCCTACCAGACTTCACCAAATCTTTTGTGATTGATTGTGATGTTTCTAATACTGGTATTAGTGTTGTATTAATACAAGAAGGTAGACCATTGTCTTTCACCAGCCAACAACTTAGTGGCAAAAATTTGGGTTAATCTACTTATGAGAAAGAAATGATGGCCATCTTACATGCAGTAGACACCTCGTGGTCGTACTTGTTGGGATGACGTTTCCAAATCTGCATGAACCATCAAAGCCTAAAATATTTTTTGGAGCAATGTTTATCATCGCCACAACAAAATAAATGGCTTGCCAAAATGTTGGGATATGATTATGATATAATTTACAATAAAGGGTGTGACAATGTAGTGGCTGATGCTTTATCGTGCAAATTTGAGGATGAGAGCACCATACTATCAATCTCTCTACCCATACTAGATTGGATTGAAGAGGCCCGCAAGGAATGGTTCTCCCACCCCTCCCTTTCCCAACTCATTAATAACTTAAGAGAAGATCCTAATTCCTTAGCAAACTACTCTTGGAAGGATGAGATTCTTCGCTACAAGGATCAACCAGTTATATCACTGGCCTCCACCCTTGAAACCTGTGTCTTAGACGAACTGCATGTTGATTTTTGTGTAGCTTGGGAGGTACTCCAAGCCCTATTGTTCAAGGGGTGGAGGTCAAAGCACCACAAGTAGGCTCGTGGGCTTGGAACCCAAGCATGGGGTTTTGCACCCATCAGGATTTGGGCCAAAACCATGATGAATTTGAGAATGAGAAAATTTGAGGTGATAGATCTTGGCGTGTTGATTCCAACACTTTGAAGATCACTCAAACTAGAGTTCTAGAACTTGAGATATGAATTTTTGAAGTTGACAATTAATTATGGATAGTCAAGTCATGTAGGCTTGGACCAAGAGACATGTCTCTTCAACAAATTTGTGGATCCCTTCTGTTGAGAATGCAACAAGATGATGGAGCTTAGTGGAAAGAAGTTGCCTTCACTAAGTGGGCCCGCAGGCTATTTTTGGCACAAAGTCTATTTTTAGACTATGTTTATTTTTAGACATATGGATCATGGTCTATGAGTTGCAGGATGCTATTTGTGGATGATTGGTCATGTTGGTAAAAGTAGATGGACTTCTATTTTTAGACATATGGGCAGTTTCTATTTTTAGACTGCCAGGCTAAAAATAGAACAGTCGAATATTATTAGCTCATAATAATATTTGGACTATAAACATTATCTTATCCTCTTGGAGCACTTCAGTTTGAGCTACAGATGTGGCACATGCAGCTATCAGAATGAAATATGCTTTTCTTGTGGGTCAGTTGAGCTATTGCATGCAGGACTTCAGTTAGAACTCATGTGGTTGAGTTTGGTGGAGTTGATTGTGGAGTTGATGGAGTTGTGTTCAGTTTGACTTGGTTGAACTAGTTGTATTTTAGTCTAACTAAAGAATACACTAGTGATGAGTTGTGTGAATTAATTATTAATTAATTCACTAATTATTAACTCATAAAGTAACTAAAGAATACATCAGTTAACTCAGTGCATGTACAGTTCAGTGGAGACAGGTGTTAGAGGTTGAGATTGCTATCAATTGTGACTATAGTTGTGCATGAGATTTGCACATGCATGGATGGAGATTGCCCATGAGGCTTGCGTAGTATAACCAAAGGAATTCGATTTCACAGAGTGATTGATTCTCTTGCAGGATTGCGCAGTGGAGGCAGGCAAACAATGGAGGAGATTTGAGGCATCAGATCTGAGCTAGTTTGTGTGTAACAGGTGGAGATAGTACTGAGTACTTGTGAGGAGTATTGTACTATGTATTGTTACATGTTCTCTATCATTATAATATACAGATAGTGTGGGGTTTTCAGCTGTATGCTTTCCCCGGGTTACATACCGTGATTATGTGCACATGCGATTGATGTTTCATTGTTTTTAATACTGCAAAATTGATGATCAACGTAGAGGAGGTTATGTATTATGCATGTATTCCGCAATAGTGTATAATCAAGATAATCTCTGTGAATAAGTGTCATATTATTCAAAATTTCTACACCTTCTAAAGTCTACAAATAAAAGGTGTTATGATTCATTTTTACTCATAAAAGTGCATTCATCTCTTGTGTAAACACATTTGAGGCGGCATAGAAGAGGAGGACAAGGCATGGAGGAGAAAAAGGTTGGGTTTTGGCATGATTCTTCTTCCATTGTAGGTCTGAGTTACCACAGGAGAAGCCGCAGGGAAAAGACAAGTGCTAGAAGGTTATTTGTGATAATTTTTTTATGGGTTGTCTCTCCAAAAGAGGCCGCAACTCTAATTGTGCCTTATAGGAAGGTCACAGGCCTAAAAACACATGTATAAGAAGCCTTAATGTTGTTGTAATGATTACAGGGAAGTTGCAGGTATACGAGGGTGTTTAAAGGACTATTTGGGGGTTGGTTTTAGCCCATACCTATAGCCTTGCATTGGGAGACCTCTATGAAAGGAAGGCGCAATATTTGAGGACTGTTTGGGTGCATTTAATTGGGTTGTTGTAGCATTCAAGGTGCCCTAATGAGGAACATTCAAGAACAACAGTCTACAACAACACTTTACGATATGAAACATGAATGATTGATGTGTTTTGTGTAGGAATGAATGTTGAAGGATTGGTCTTAGTGTAGGACAATTCTAGGATGGTATGTGTGCAAATTTTTGGTGTGGATTTGTCTTAGAATTGTAGGCAGCAGACCCTGGTATGATTGCAAAGAGGGAAAAAGTTGTAGCGGTTGTTGGAGGAGACAAAACCACCTTAGACTTGTCCCAAGGTGGAAGCAAAGGGATCATCTTATAGTGAGAAGAAAACCACAACTAGAGGAAAGGATCTAGGGTTGATGTGGACTGATATTATCCCTAGCCAGATTGCAGACTTAACAAGTACTAACACATCAACGCATGAAATAGATGTCCTAGGTGAGGACATGATGGAGCCTAGATTTGTGAAATAGCTCCTCTATTGCAAAATCAAAGGCTAATTGATGAGAAGTCTATGGGCAACTGTGTGTAAGGGTCTCCTAGGTGTGAGAATTCCCTAACTAGGTGCAAATGCTACATCATGGACTTGGTCTCTCGTGGATTGTTGGAGGGAAGTGTGAGAGAAGACCAAGTGTGGAAGTGATTGGGAACTTATTATCTGTTGGAGGACAACATCATAGTGTCCAAGTTGGAGCCTAGTGAGCAAAACCTTGATGGAAAAAGGTGGTTGCAAGTGAGGTAGTTGATGAGCTCAAGGGTCCGATCAACCAGGAGTAGTTTGTGGAGCTCAAGACTTATGTGTGGAGAAGGATTTATGCAGTAGATGATGGGTAGTCCTCATATCTCATGTTCATTGTGGAAGATGGAAATCTTGCAGTGATAGGTGGAAGCCCTCTGTGCCCTATGTTGGTCTTCATTGATGTAGCATAGGAAGAAAATAGTGGGCTGAAGTCCTAGAGTAGCTGAGGAGTAGCAGTGGGAAGATTAAAATTTGTTCACAAGTGGAGCTGTGAACAACTCGACAGGAGTCTTGATTTGTTGATACGTTTATGGACAAACGATCAACTAGTGAGCAAACTGGATAGTCGAGATTTAGTGGACAGATCGACTTGGAGCATTGATAGAGGTAGGAGTTGCAGATCGAGAGCCGAAGGACCAGGAAGGTACAGGGTACGACTGAGAGTAGCTGAGAGAACATGCGACAGCCAAATGGTTAGAGTATCTTGTTGATGGTCTATTGATCATCGATGGGATGACATGAAGCCCCAATTTGTATATTGTACTAGTGGATGTATGTGGGCCATTATTCATGGTACGAGAGCCCTAAACTATTGTATTATATGTTGTTTAATATAATGAAGCTGGGTTGAAAACTGTAAAAATTTGTCTATATTCTGTGCATGTGTGATTTACTAATGTTTATATTGCATTGTGCAAAGTAGTTCTTGTTGAGATTCTTGGTTTTCTAGCGTCAGTGATTTTGAGACTCTAACCTAGACCCAAGGTCGTGGAAATTCAACATGGTATCAGAGTGTATCTAAGCTACTTTGAGGCACAGTGAATCAGAGTGTGCACAATGAAGAAACTCAGAGGGACTTATGGGTGTCTAGATCATGGAGCAAAGGGTTTAGCTGAGTGGTCTTGATAGTATACATGATGAGATGGGTTGGGAGTTTTGGTGGATCGGTGATGAACCTGGTGCACTTCAGTATGTTGTGTGGTGGTTTGTAGATCGTGAACTTCTTATGTCTTGTCATGGATGGTTGGGACAACTCGAGGGTTTCTTTGGCATGGACGATATTAGGTTGATCGAGATGGATTCATGTGATGCACTAGATATTGGAAGGCTAGAATCTTCATCGGATTGTGATGTTGCATATATGAGATTGGTGGGATTTGCATGAGTGGTATTTGATCCAGGAGGATGAATGCTTGCAGGACTGAGCCAACGGAGATCGTGTAGGATTATAGGGAGTCTAGCCTTAGAGGGAGCATCCATATGGAGGTTCGAGATCTTTAGGTTCAGATGTGATGATGCAGAGGCACTACCGATATTTTCGGATTCATTCTACAGGGTATGCTATAGTGATGGATGCCAAATGGGCTAGTGTCGTCGGATGATGATGGTTACTTCCTAATCTTGGAAGTACCTCCCTCGCTAAAAGGGAGTGTTTATTTTTGTGTAGCTTGGGAGGTACTCCAAGCCCTAGTGTTCGAGGGGCATAGGTCAAAGAAACACAAGTAGGCTTGTGGTCTTGGAACCCAAGCATGGGGTTTTGCACCCATTGGGATTTGGGCCAAACCATGATGAATTTGAGCATGGGAAAATTTGAGGTGATAGAGCTTGGCATGTCGATTCCAACGCTTTGAAGATCATTCAAACCAGAGCTCTAGAACTTGACATATGAATTTTTGAAGTTGATAGTTAATTATGGATAGTCAATTCATGTAGGCTTGGTCCAAGAGACATGTCTCTTCAACAAATTCGTGGAGCCCTTCTAAAGTTTATAGATAGAATGTGTTGTGATACATTTTTACTCATCAAAGTGCATTCATATCTTCTGTAAACACATCTGAGGGAGCATAGAAGAGGAGGACAAGATGTGGACGAGAAAAGGGTTGGGTTTTGACATGATTTTTCTTCCATTGCAGGTTTGCATTACCTCAGGAGAAGCCACAGGGAAAAGACAAGTGATAGAAGGTTATTTGTGATGATTTTTTTTATGGGTTGTCTCTCCAAAAGAGACTGCAGGTCTAGTTGTGCCTTATAGGAATGTCGTAGGCCTAAAAACACATGTACAAGAAGCCTTAACGCTACTCTAAGGATTATAGGGAAGCCGCAGGTGTAAAGGGGTGTTTAAAGGAGTGTTTTGGTACTTGTTTTAGCCCAGACCTATAGCCTTGCATTGGGAGACCTCTATGAAAGGAAGACGTAGTACTTGAGGACTGTTTGGGTGCATTTAATTGGTTTGTTGCAGCGTGCAAGGTGCCCTAATCAAGAACATTCAAGAACAACAGTCTACAATAGCACTTTATGATATGAAATATGAATGATTGATTTGTTTTGTGTAGGATTGAATGTTGGGGGATTGGTCCTAGTGTAGGAAAATTCTAGACTGATATGTGTGAAGCTCTTTGGTGTTGATTTGTCTCAAAATTGTAAGCAATAGACCCTGGTATGATTGCAGAGAGGGAAGAAGTTGTAGTGGTTTTTGGAGGATCCAAAACCACCTCAGACTTGTCCCAAGGTGGAACAAAGGGAGCATCTTACAGTGAGAAGAAAACCAAAGCTAGAGGAAAGGATCTAGGGATGATGTGGACTAATATTATCCCTAGCCAGATTGCAGACTTAGCAAGCAGTAACACATCAGCTCATGAGATAGATGTCCTAGATGAGGCCATGATGGAGCCTAGATTTGTGCAATAGCTCCTCTATTGCAGAAGCAAAGGGAAGTTGATGAGAAGTTTGTGGGAAGCCGTGTGTAAGGGTCTCCTAGGTGTGAGGATGCCCTAACTAGGTGCAGATGCTACAACGTGGAATTGGTCTCTCATGAACTGTTGGAGGGCATCTTGAGAGAAGACCAAGTGTGGACGTGATTGGGAATTTATGGTCTGCTAGAGGATAACGTGATAGTGTCCAAGTTGGAGCCCAGTGAGCAACACCTTGATGGAAAAAGGTGGTTGCAAGAGAGGAATTTGATGAGCTTAATGTTGGAAATAATACTGAGAGGGGGGGTGAATCAGTATTATCTAGCAATTTAACAAATCTTCCTTATTTGATCTTTTGAATTATTCTTGCATATCAATACCATAAAATAATGAGCATGAACAAAGAAAATAGACAGTCACACCAAAGAACACAAGATGTAAGGTGGAAATCCAATGTGGGAGAAAACCACCTGCTGCAATATGTCTCTATCTTCTTTCAATTTAGAAACTTCTTTTACAATGATTTTGTACTGGTGCAGTCCTTTACCAGTACGCAGGCTGCAACCTGCAGAGAGCTACAACTCTCTCTCTTTCTCGTTTTCAAGTCTACTCCTACAAGGGAGCTACAACCCCCTACTTCTTTTCATAAAGCATCAGATGATCAACAAGTACATAACAGATATAGACCACTACAGATATCAGATCAGCAATAACAGAACTAACCCAGAACACCTTATCAACAGAGAAATTCAATCAACAGAACATCTTAAAACAGAGACGCCGTTTTTCCTTCTGTGGCCTGCGACCAGACGCAGTAAACCTTCTGCTACTCTGCGTCCACACGCAGATATCCTTCCGCTGCGCTGCGTGCCCACGCACTGTTCCTTTAACTGTTCTGCGTTCTGTTGCTTCAGGGACGCACCAAAAGATACTATCGCGCCGCGTCTTTTGCTACAGAGACGCACCTGAACCTTGATTTCTCTGCGTCCCCACGCAGATCTACAGTCACTGCGCTGCGTCCCAGACGCACCTGAACTTCGTCTGCCCTGCGTCCCCACGCAGATCTCCAGACTCTGCACTGCGTCCCGGCGCGCTTTTCTTCCACTGAACCTGCGTCCCTTCAGATATAAATGATATGAAGACTTCAGGACTAACCCAAACAGTCAGATCTACAGATCTGATCATGCGCCATAGAGATCACAGTCCATTAGAAGATTCGCCCTCTTAGATCTGGACTAGATCTCACCAAATAAGATATTCAACCAAAGACGATACTCAATCCAAATGAACTCCTTTGCTTTATATAGGCAAGCTCCTCCCCAAAACATGGAACAATACCACGAGCCGACACCATAGAAACACAAAACCGTCGGCTGGATACCACACAAGAAACCCCCACATGCTTTTTCTCTGCCTTGAAATGTGTGCACTGGGTGGACGCACCCCCTGAACGGCTGGCCAGCGTCGCTGGACACGGACCCTGCATGGTGTACCTGCGGGTACGCACCTCCTGAACTGGTTTCCTGCGTCCTTCTTAATTTTCAACAAACTGAGAGCCTTGCCACTGGAGTTGCCATCAAGTACAACATCTGTAACATACAGTCATACCAGAAAACATAATGCCAACAATCTCCCC
This sequence comes from Pinus tabuliformis, assembly GCA_031772625.1. Classification (NCBI taxonomy): domain Eukaryota; kingdom Viridiplantae; phylum Streptophyta; class Pinopsida; order Pinales; family Pinaceae; genus Pinus; species Pinus tabuliformis. Next base: position 407,936,373 of record CM062811.1, read on the forward strand.
CTTTGGACTTGATGGCAACCTTACAAACTTCAGCTTCATTCTCCCCCTTTGACATCAAGGGCAAAGGGTATGCTCCCCCTAAGCTCATGCTCCTCCAGATCTGCAACAAATAACCAGAGATCCACCATGAAAGAGATAGAGACATATTGCAGCTATTTCCAAGATCTCCTTCTCCATAATGCCAACAATGCATTATGTGCTCCCCCTGAGCCTGTACCACCAATAAGAAGATGTTCAACAATAAGATGATGCATCAACAACCCCCAGCTTTTGCCTGAGGTATTCAAACGTGTCCCTGGGCAATGGTTTGGTGAGAATATCAGCAACTTGTTCCTTGGAAGGAACATACTCCAACTTGACTTTCTGTTCAAGCACTTGTTCCCGGAGAAAATGGTACTTGATTGGTATGTTCTTGGTTTTTGAATGCATAACAGGGTTCTTTGAGATGCTGATTGCACTTGTATTATCACATAAGATGGGGATTGGTGGTGTACAAGTGATTTGAAAATCCTGCAAAGTCTGCATCATCCAAAGAAGTTGGGTGCAACAAGATGCAGCAGCAACATATTCCGCTTTAGCTGTAGACAAGGCGATCGAACTCTGTTTCTTGCTGAACCAAGATACCAGTCTGGAACCCATAAAGAACGCACCACCACTTGTGCTTTTCCTGTCATCCACGTTTTCGGCCCAATCTGCATCTGTATAAGCATGAAGAGTAAGATCTGTATCTCTAGGATACCATAAGCCATAATTTTGAGTCCCTTGAAGATATTTGAAGATTCTCTTTACTGCCTGAAGATGAGTCTCCTTCGGATTTGCCTGAAATCTTCCAACTATTCCAACTGCATGCATGATGTCCGGTCGAGTACCTGTCAAATATAGTAAACTTCCAATCATAGATCTGTAGGTTGGTTGATGTACTGCTGCAGATTCATCATTTGCACTGAGACTACATCCTGTGACCATGGGTGTACATACTGGTTTTGCATCTTCCATGCCATATTTCTTCAAAATCTGTTTGAGATACTTGGTTTGAGATAAAAAGATTCCTCCTTCCTTTTGTTGGATTTGCAAACCAAGGAAATATGTCAGTTCTCCTAGCAAGGACATTTCAAATTCTTTCTGCATGACCGAGGCAAAACTTTGACTCATAGCTTCTTCATTGCTGCCAAAAATAATGTCATCTACATACACAACAAGTATTAGCAATTTGTCATTTTCAACTTTTATATACAGATTGCTATCTGCTGAACCTTTTGAAAAACCTTGTTGATGAAGATATTTGTCCAACCAGTAGTACCAAGCCCTTGGAGCTTGTTTGAGACCATAGAGAGCCTTTTTCAATCGGCATACAAGATTTGGATCATTTCCAAAAATGAACCCATCTGGCTGTTCAATGTACACTTCTTCTTCCAAGTCTCCATTCAGAAAGGCTGATTTCACGTCCATCTGAAATACTTTGAAGTTTTGAAAACTTGAGAGAGCAAGGAACATTCGGATGGCCTCAAGTCTTGCAACAGGAGCAAAAGTTTCTTCAAAGTCTATTCCTTCTTGCTGCGCATACCCTTTACAAACAAGTCTGGCTTTGTTTCTAATTACTTCTCCATTTTCATTCAATTTATTTTTGAAGACCCATTTTGTTCCGATAACATTCTTATCCTTTGGTCTAGGAACCAGCTCCCAAGTGTTGTTCTTTTCGATTTGCTCAAGTTCTTCATCCATTGCTTTTACCCAACATTCATCTTTGCATGCTTCTTTCACATTTTGTGGTTCAGTAGAGGATAGTAATGCCAAATAGGTTGAGGCTTCTGCAACTGTTCTTCTTGTTTGTACACATGCTTCTTTCTGCCCCACAATCTGAGATTCTGGATGATTCTTCTGAACATATCTGGATGGAGTTTTCTCTTCTATTCTTGTCTGCTCCTCTGGTTCTTCTTGAGGTTCTTCTTCTTCATCATTCTCTCTTTGAGGGTAGCCTTCATCTTCTTCGATATCTTCCCGATGTACTTGCCTAGGAATGTATCCCTTCTCATCAACCACCACATCAATGCTGTCAACAATTCTGCCAAGTCTTTTATTGTAGCACTTGTATGCTTTGCTATGTGGAGAGTAACCAAGAAGAATGCCTTCATCTGCTCTAGGTTCAAGTTTGCCAAGCTGCTCATCAGTATTCTTGATATAGCATTTGCTCCCAAAGATTTTGAAGTGCTTTACCGAAGGAGTTTTACCACTCCAGAGCTCATGAGGAGTTTGAGTGCTGTTCACCCGGACATTTGTCTTGTTGAGAATAATAACCGCAGCATGTGTAGCTTCACCCCAGAAAGTTGCGGGAGTTCCTGATTCATCAAGCATAGCACGAGCCATTTGTTGGATTGTTCTGTTCATTCTTTCAACAACTCCATTTTGCTGAGGAGTTCTAGCTGTAGAGAATTCTCTCCTTATGCCATGTTCATCACAGAAATCGAAAAATTCATTTGAAGTAAATTCCCCACCTCTGTCGGATCTGAGGCACTTAATTTTGTGACCTGATTCATTTTCAACCAAGGCTTTGAAGGATTTGAATTTTTCGAAAGCTTCATCTTTGTGCTTCATAAGTCCTAACCAGACAAACCTGGAGAAATCGTCAATAAATAATATCAAGTATTCCTCTCCTCTAGGTGTTCTTTTCCTGAATGGACCACATGTATCTGTATGTACTAGCTCAAGAGGCATGCTAGCTGATCCTTCCTTCTCTGGAAAGTTAGTCCTGGTTTGTTTTCCAAACTGACATGATCTGCATATGGTGTTGTCCGGAATTTTGATATCTGGAAGATCGTGAACTGCCTGATATTTGCATGCTTTCCTTATTTGTGAGAAGCTTAGATGTCCCAACCTTCGATGCCATAACCAGTGCTCTTCATCCTTGCTCAGATAGCATTGTTGTTGTCCTTCTTCAAATATGTACAGATTATTTGGAGTTCTTTTGCCTTTGAGTACTGTTTTACCTGTATCAAGATCACGAACAAGACATCCATTCGATCTGAAAATAACCTCGGTTCTTTGATCACACATCTGGCTAACACTTAGAAGATTATGCTTCAATCCATCAACATACAAAACATTTCAGCCTTGACCTTTTCTTTTAAAGGAGCAATCCCTTTTCCTTTTATAGTTGCAGGAGTATCATTTCCAAAAGAAACTTTCTTTCCCTTTTCTAAAGTAGAATAAGATTCAAGTTTTTCTTTATCACCTGTCATATGTTTCGAACATCCACTGTCAATGTACCATAGATTTTCCTGTCCTTCTGCATAAAATGCTATCCCACATCTTTCTGTTTGAGGTTCCTTTATTCTCCATGTTTTGGTGCTTGTGGCTTGTTCCTTTTTCCGCTCTTGTTCCTTTTTCTCCTGAAACCTGCTCCTGCATTCAGAGTCTTCATGACCAAAATTATTGCAAATAGAACATTCAACTTCATTTTCAAGAGCCGAAAAGTTGTTATAGGTCCTTTTTGTAATCCTTGTCATACTTCTTTGTTTTTGAGCTTCCCTAGTCATGATTGTTTTATATGCAACACATTGAGCTGCTTTGTGACCAAAGTTATGGCAAGAAAAGCATTGTCCATTGAAGAAGCTTCTGCGGTTATTGAATCTACCAGCCAACTGATTGTAATTTCTATTTTCATCTATTCTTGAACCAAACTGAGAAGATTTTACCTGTGGCTGGTTGTAGCTTTTGTTCACCCTTAAGATGGATTGCCCCTGATAGTTTTTGTTTGTAATTCGTCCCTGCTTTACCTGATTATCTTCATTGTTCTTCTGCTCATTTCTTCTTGCTGCATCAAGATAACTTTTTGAGGTGGATGCTTGAGAGGTTTCTCCATTATAGCCCAAACCTGTCTTGTTTAGAGGAGACCGCTGCACATTGATAATCTCATCCAAAGTTTCAGATCCTTTGACAAAGTTAAGATTAATAGCTTTTGTTTTCTCAATTTCTTTTCTGAGACCAACAATTTCACCTTCTAGTTTTTCAAGATGTTTTTCCTTTTCATCAATTTGAAATTGTAGAGTATCAATGATCACATTCTTTTCTTCTATACATCTCTTGAGTCTAGTAATTTCATCATAGAGATTATCCACATCTACAGCATCCTCATAATCATCATCTTCAAATGCCATTAACAGCTTATATTTATTACCTTGTTCATCTTCATCACTGTTTGATAAGCCATCACTATCTTCATGGGTGTAGTAGCTTTTCTTATTTGCACTTTGTTTCTTGTTCCATCTAGCAGGTTCCTTTCCTTTATCCTTATAAGGACATTTTGCAGCATAATGACCTACTCTTCCACAAGCAAAGCATTTAAAAGGTAGCTTACCTCTGAACCTCCCAGAACCCCTTTGAAGATTTCTGACAAAGTTTGATTCTTCTTCCTCTTCTTCTGGAACATGGCTTGCTTCATAGTAATCTTCTTTGCCTGATGCCTTAAAAGCAGCTTCCCTTCTGTCTGATGGACCTCCCTTTCTCATTTCATAAGCAGTTAGAATTCCATGTAGCTGAGACAGTGAGAACACGGAGATTTTCCTTTTCTTCTATTGCAGATACTTTAGATTCAAACTTGGGGGATAATGATCTTAGAATCTTTTCAACTACTATAGCCTCTTTTATTTCTTCACCCAAATTTTTCATACAATTAACAATCTCATCTACCCGAAGAAAATAATTAGCCACACTTTCATCATTATACATCTTGAGAGTCTCATATTGAATCCTGAGAGTTTGAAGTTTAGCTCGTTTTACCTGTTCATCTCCTTCATAGCTCGTGACCATTTTGTCCCATATCTCTTTTGCTGATTTGAAGTGCATTACCTTCATGAATTCTGTTTGGGATATACTTCCTAATAGAGTACTGACTGCTTTTGCATTTGTTTCATACTTCTTTTTCTCAGCTGGATCTGTAGGAGTAGCTGAAGGAAAAGCATAGCCTGTTTCTACAATGTCCCAAACTTCTGTACCAAGAGATTGAAGATATGCAGTAACTCTTACCTTCCAATAATTGAAGTTTGTCCCATCAAAAATCGGTGGCCTGATTGATGCTTCTCTCTCGTAGTTGCTCATGATGAACGATCTACCTTCAAGCGATCAAGCTTCTCTGAAGGACCTGCTCCGATACCAATTGTTGGAAATAATACTGAGAGGGGGGGTGAATCAGTATTATCTAGCAATTTAACAAATCTTCCTTATTTGATCTTTTGAATTATTCTTGCATATTAGTACCATAAAATAATGAGCATGAACAAAGAAAATAGACAGTCACACCAAAGAACACAAGATGTAAGGTGGAAACCCAATGTGGGAGAAAACCACCTGCTGCAATATGTCTCTATCTTCTTTCAATTTAGAAACTTCTTTTACAATGATTTTGTACTGGTGCAGTCCTTTACCAGTACGCAGGCTGCAACCTGCAGAGAGCTACAACTCTCTCTCTTTCTCGTTTTCAAGTCTACTCCTACAAGGGAGCTACAACCCCCTACTTCTTTTCATAAAGCATCAGATGATCAACAAGTACATAACAGATATAGACCACTACAGATATCAGATCAGCAATAACAGAACTAACCCAGAACACCTTATCAACAGAGAAATTCAATCAACAAAACATCTTAAAACAGAGACGCCGTTTTTCCTTCTGTGGCCTGCGACCAAACGCAGTAAACCTTCTGCTACTCTGCGTCCACACGCAGATATCCTTCCGCTGCGCTGCGTGCCCACGCACTGTTCCTTTAACTGTTCTGCATTCTGTTGCTTCAGGGACGCACCAAAAGATACTATCGCGCCGCGTCTTTTGCTACAGAGACGCACCTGAACCTTGATTTCTCTGCGTCCCCACGCAGATCTACAGTCACTGCGCTGCGTCCCAGACGCACCTGAACTTCGTCTGCCCTGCGTCCCCACGCAGATCTCCAGACTCTGCACTGCGTCCCGGCGCGCTTTTCTTCCACTGAACCTGCGTCCCTTCAGATATAAATGATATGAAGGCTTCAGGACTAACCTAAACAGTCAGATCTACAGATATGATCATGCGCCATAGAGATCACAGTCCATTAGAAGATTCGCCCTCTTAGATCTGGACTAGATCTCACCAAATAAGATATTCAACCAAAGACCATATTCAATCCAAATGAACTCCTTTGCTTTATATAGGCAAGCTCCTCCCCAAAACATGGAACAATACCACGAGCCGACACCATAGAAACACAAAACCGTCGGCTGGATACCACACAAGAAACCCCCACATGCTTTTTCTCTGCCTTGAAATGTGTGCACTGGGTGGACGCACCCCCTGAACGGCTGGCCAGCGTCGCTGGACACGGACCCTGCATGGTGTACCTGCGGGTACGCACCTCCTGAACTGGTTTCCTGCGTCCTTCTTAATTTTCAACAAACTGAGAGCCTTGCCACTGGAGTTGCCATCAAGTACAACATCTGTAACATACAGTCATACCAGAAAACATAATGCCAACACTTAAGGGTCTGTTCAACCAAGAGTAGTTTGTGGAGCCCAAGACTTGTGCAGGGAGAAGGAATTCTACAGTAGATGATGGGCAGTCCTCCTATCTTGTGTTCATTATGGGAGATGGACATCTTGTAGTGATAGGTGGAAGCCCTCCGTGCCCTATGTTGGTCTTCATCAGTGCAGCGCAGGAAGACCATAGTGGGATGAAGTCCCTGCGTAGCTAAGGATTAGCAGTGGGAAGATTGAGAGTTGTGAACAAGTGGAGTTGTGAACAACTAGACAAAAGTCTCGATTTGTTGATGCGTTGATAGATGCAGGAACTACACATCGGGAGTTGAAGGAACGGGCAGGTACAGGGTACGACCAAGAGGAGCTGAGAGAGAATGCGACGGCCAGATGGTCAGAGTATCTTGTTGAGGGCAGATTGGTCATTGATGGACTGACACCAAGCCCCAGTTTGTATCTTTTACTAGTGGATGTATGAGGGCCATTATCCCTGGTACGGGAGCCCTAGACTGTTGTATTATATGTTGTTTAATATAACAAATATGGGTTGAAAACTGTAAAAAGTTGTCTATATTTTGTACATGTTTGATTTATTGTTGTTTGTATTCTGTTGTGCAAAGTATTTCTTGTTGAGATTCTTGGTTTGGTAGCGTCAGTGATTTTAAGACTCTAACCTAGACCCAAGGTCATGGAAATTCAACACTGCACTCATCTTCAATTGCAGGACATTCAAGCTTTCAAAAGATTTATTCTTGTGCACATCGTTATTTTTTTTGGACTGGCATGAAAAACGAAATTATTACTTTTGTAGATGAATGTGATGTGTGCCAACGCAACAAAGGGGAAATAGTCAAGTTACCAGGAAACTTACAACCATTGTCGTTCCAAGCCTCTGTCTGGACGAATGTTTCCATGGATTTCATCACTGGTCTCCCAAAGTCTGGCAACAAATCAGTCATCATGGTGGTGGTGGAAAAAATTTCTAAATATACTCATTTTTGCACTCTACCACACCCAATTACCCCCACTTTGGTGGCTCAAGTTTTCTTGGACCAGATCTTCAAACTGCATGGCATGCTGACTTTCTTTGTGTCTTATTGCGACCCCACTTTCACCAGCAAATTTTGGCAGGACTTTTTCAAGCTACAAGGCACACAAGTCCAACTAATTACCGCCTATCATTCCCAAACCGATGGTCAAACATAAGCAGTCAACAAATGTTTAGAGACATATATGAGGTGCTTCACTTCAAAAAATTAGAACCAATGGGTACAGTGGCTACCTTTAGCTGAATGGTGGTATAATACTAACTATCATGAAGCTACCAAGATGACTCCATATGAGGCAGTGTATGGCCAACTCTCACATTCACCTATTTCTTGTATCCTTGTATGTTCTAGAGTACAGGCACCTGATCAACTCCTACAGAACCGTGCCACCATGATAACTCATCTCAAAGATAATCTACATCAAGCTCAAAACTAAATGAAGCAACAGATAGACCAACATCATTCCAAGCGCACATTTCAAGAAGGGGATCATGTATTCCTGTGACTCCAACCATATAAGAAAACATCTCTCAAAGAAAATGGCTACCAGAAACTAGCACCAAAATTCTATGGGCCTTATCAGATACTTCAGTGCATAGGAGCAGTTGCCTACAAACTAGCCTTGCCACCTACTTCAAAAATCCATCCAGTCTTCCATGTATCATGCCTCAAGAAAGTGGTGGGGAACAATTGCAGAGTTCAAACAAGTCTACCTGAATTGGATGAGGAAGGCTCACTTTGGCTCCGACTAGAACAAGCCCTCGATACTCGTGAAAGACATCTCTGTGATTGCACGATCAAGGAAGTCCTCATCAAGTGGAAAGACACCTCTCCAGAAGATGTGACCTAGGAACCAACCACTATTCTTCAGCAGTTTCCACAGCTTCAACCTTGAGGACAAGGTTTCTTTTGATGGGGGAGGGCATGTTAGGGTCCAACCCTAACCCCTTTATTTATGTAATAAGCCCAATGGGTCAAGTCAGATTCATAGTTAGTTAGAGAGTCAATAAAGCCCACATTAATAATTGTAAGTGGTTGACCCATATTAGAGAAAAGGGACCAAAATTAGTTGTAAATGGGCCATAGTTAATAAATAAAGTGGTTAACCCCTGTTATGCAAGGGACCACTAGTAGTTATGGTTTTGGATGTCATTTAGCTATAAATAGTCTTAGTTAGTAAGGGAAATATCATCGAGTCTTATTGTAATTGACCTCTTCTCTGTTGGAGGTTTCCCCCTCAAAAAGGCAAGTGAACATTGAATATGTTTTTGAATAATAAAATACTTTTTATTTTTTCTCATTTCACGTGATAATTCTGTGTTCTGGGCTATATTTCTTCGTATTTATGGTATTCTGGATTTCTCACAAGTCAAGAGCATAACAACATGACTTTAATAAATATGTTACAGCCTTGAATCCATGTGACATACATTTTCGAAATGTCATGATACCTCGAACTCTAAATGATGATCCATGTCTTTTGAATACTCAACAAATTTTTTCTTGCAATCCCGAAGAAGATTATGAGCATTTAGTGAACCATGTCCAAAGGCATATGAAATGCAGGGTTGATTCTTGTTTACAGAGAAAAGGGTTTGTCATTTCATTTCGCTATCATGCTCCATGGGAGGTTCGTGAAGAGTCAACATTGTGCATAGATGAAAAAGGGAAAACAAAAGTATGAATCAACATGAAATGATGATCGTTTAAATGTTCACAATGTTGATGTTTTAACAATGTGGCGAGCAAATGTTGATTGTCAGCGAGTTCTTTCTCGACATAAAGTTTTGAAGTATATTGAAAAATATGTTTCAAACGCAGAAAGAAGATTGGAAATTTATTATGAAATGTTGACCAGAATTGTTGGTGGGAGTGGGTCTAAGGCTCTTGCATTATCTGTGTATAGAAGGTTCCTTGCTGAAACGTCTATTGAGCGTGACATTGGAGCTCAAGAAACGTGTCATTTGTTGCTAAAGTTTTCTCTTATTGTCTGTAGTCATAAATTATTCTTGTTGAAGGTTGGAAAGAAAGTGTACCAAAGGCTTTTGTTGCATTCTGATGAAGTTTTGTGCGGAAACAATTTTATTTAGGTTTATCAACCCTGTTTTTAGGGAACATTTGTGCTTGATAGAAACAGCAAGATCATGGAGTTTTGAGGTGAAGCGTAGGAAGGAGCAATGGAGGCCAAGTGATAACCATGTTATTGTTCATGTTTGTCCATGGTTTTATGTTGTTCTTGATGAAGGGTTGGAAGAGTTTGAAACGTTTTGTTGAAGTGAGTTGCTTCTGTACAAGTTGTTTCGTGACATTGGTTCAGATATCAGGTTGTCTACTGAAAGTATTTTTGAGAATTGGAGGAATTGGAGATATCTTGTGTGGCATGTTGATTGAGGCCCTTTGCCAAATGAATGAAATTAGGAGGATGTGGATTCGCTTATACATGAAGAAAATGTTGATCATGATTTAGAGGAGTGGCAGGTTTTTTCACGATTAGTTCCTCCAAGCTATGTAAACATTTTAGACCTTCATAATATTGGTAGAAGGGACTTTGATATTAATGATAATTGGCAAGAAATGATGGTCTCAACCAATTTTTTAGAACAAGTGATCAATTTTGTAAAAGATGCACAGTTCGCAGATGTTCTGAATTGTGGCTTTGTTAGGGACACATATTTGTTGCATTCCTCTCTATGAGAAAAACAACTAGCTACTTTCGAAATTGTTTTTCGACACTTTGTTAATGGAAAAAATGATGGTTCTTTGAAAATGATTATTCCATGTACTGATGGAACTGGGAATCCTTCTCTCATTACCTATATTTCTCATGCTCTTTCTAGTTCAAGAATGGATGGTAAAAGTCCTTTGTAATTGCTTGCTCCAACTGGTATTGTTGCTTTTAACATATGCGAAAAAACAATACATTTTGCTTAAAAAAATCCTATAAAAGATATCAAGCCATTGTGTGGGTAGGCTTGGGTAGTGTTTTAAGAAGAAATGAGGCACGTTCGATATATATTGATTGATGAGATGAACTTTACCGGTCCAAGGCTATTCATACAGATAGATTTCCATTTGCAAGAAGCCTTTTCTTAAAACGAGGATTGTCCTTTTGGTTGTAGGTCTATCATTCTTGTGGGTGACCTTCCCCAGCTGCTTCCTATTAGAGATAAACCCTTGTATAAAGGTAGAATAGTTGGGAAAGTTTTGTGGGAAGGCTTTAACATTGTTGTGACTCCAGACAAAATTTATAGGCAATAAGGAGATGATCAGAGACAAGTGTCTTTTCGCAATATTTTAACCAATATTAGAAATGCAAAGCCTTTTCTTTTTCATTGGGATCTTCTTATGACGCATGTTGATAGTTGCGTGGATCTAAAGGAAAGGTCTTTGTTTGATCCTTATGTTCACTTATTTGCGACGAATAATCTTGTCAATTTGTACAATTGGAAAACGCTTAAATTTGTTAAATTCTCCTATTGTGAGATGTGTTGCAGAATGTAGTAGAAGAACATAAATAAGTGATAGTGATGATGATGTGTTGAATCGTGAAGTATTGTTATGTTGTGGAGAGTGTGTGATGTTAACGTGTAATTTGTGGGTTGAAGCCGGACTGGTTAATGGTGCACTTGGATGTATTGAAAATATTTTCTTTGTACCTGGTTCAAAGGTGCCACAACTTCCAGAATTTGTTACAATTAGGTTGGAAAAGTATTGTGGTCTTCCATTTGATAGGGATTGTCCAATGCTTGTACCGATTCTGGTTGTTGTTAGGGGGAATATGAGACATATGCCTTTGAAAATGGCATGGGAATTGACAATACACAAATCACAGGGGATGACTTTACAATGAGCCACTATAGATATTGGAGACAAAGAGAGGTAGGGTCTGACATTTATAGTTATATCAAGAGTGAAATCAATAGATGCTTTGCGTATTTCACTGTCTTTTTCTTTTCAATGTTATGCAAAAATGCAAGACAATGCATATGTTACACTTAGAAAGAAAGAGGAGGAACGATTGAAGTCAATATCATTTTTGGGGTATTTATCTTGAATACAATTTACTATTCATGAATTCTTTTTTGTATTTGTTGTTGTTTCTTTCAATTATTTGTATGCATGTCTTTATGAAAAGAGAAGATTACTTCTCTCTAGCTATTGTTATTTTTTGCAATTATTTGTATGCACCTTGATAAGTTGTTTGTTTTTCTTGTTGCCTTTCAATGGATTTGTTGATTGGTCAAGTAAGTAAATTGACTGTTTTGGAGCAATTGCATGTGCTAATAAACTTTATGGTGGTGCTATTGTTGTTTCATTGGTTGAATTGTACTTGTTTCCGTTTTTTTGCTCCTTCTTTCGAATCCCATTACATTTATGTTTCAATACGAAAGAACCAAAATCATAAATCAACAATTTCATTTTTTTTTTATTTGTTTTGTTTGAATGTACTGATTTTAATTGTATCTTTTTGTCAATAATTCACAGATATGGAGAACAATGATGGTTTGTATTACATCAAAGTGACGGAAACTATTAGTTTTGTTACCTTTATTCGTGCAAGGTTTAATAAAAGACATGACTTCTATCCTGATTTTGTCGATGACCATATTCGTGTTTTGAATGGAATCAAATCACATGTTGAAACTTTATATCATTTGCAACAAAGAGAATTAGGGAGGAAAACGAGAAGGGACTGACTTGAAAGTGTGAAGTATTGTGATCATTACCTTGTTGATTTGAATTGGTGTTGCTTTTGACACTGCTTTGGGTGTGTTTTGGAAGAGGCTCGCATCAAATAATTGTGTTCTAGTTGAGTGTTGAAAGTTGGGTTTTGTTGTGCAATGTGTTGTTATTGTTAGAAATAAAATATACCTGATTAAAAGTATGTTTTCTATTTCTTTCAATGTTAGTAAATTCTGTGTTCTTGTAATTGGTCCTATAATGTTTAAAATTTGTTTTCTTTTTTTTGCCGCATTGCGATAGAGATTGTCAGAATCGTCCTTTGTTAACTATCGTCAACTATTGTTAGTAGTTTACAACGGTTGTTGATCATGCGGAAATTTATGCTCTCCTCAATGCCTTTACTTTTTCTTATGATTATACTTATTAATATTTTCAATTAACATTATTATTATATTCTATGATGAATAATGTTATATATTTATGTTATTAATTTTTATTAATATTTTTTACTTGATTTTGTTAATATAATGATGGGTTATTTTATCATATTTATTTATTTTTATTACTTTTAAATAATTAATTGAATTATGTTTAATTTTTTTATTAAATGTTTGTTTATGTATAGAATTATTTAATTCTAAAATTATTTTAAATTGTTATTATTTTTTTATTATTATATAATATTATTAATATTATTTATTTATAATATTAATATGTGTTGATATAAATTTATAGGTATTTATCAACCATATTTATATTAATATAAATGTGATTGTACTAATATTTAATTAATTATCTAATATTTATATTCCATAAAAAATAATTATCATTAAATTTAAGCTCATAAACAAAAATATTAATTAATTAAACTATACCCCATAAAATTCCTAAATTCATTGATTTATGCAAAATTTACGTTAAAGTACGAAGAAATTAACCTAGGAATTAATTGGAAATAAAAATTATCATATCAAACATCTCACACCGTCTTTATAACATCATCCCGCGATGGGCCTGGAGTATGCCCTAAAAAAAACTGCTTCTGCGTGGCTAAGAGCTCGTCTTCCTCGGACGTAAGGAAACAGGTTAACGGCCCAAGACCCAGAGGCATCTGGCAGGAGTGAAAGTCTGCTCCCTTACGGACCACCAGCGGGTTATTTCAGGTGGCGTGGTTTTCCTTGATAACAGTGATGTGTCAACTGACATTCGCGGATAGCAGCCAGAGATGGCTGTCCTCAATGTTGGTTTGACAAACTGAGTTTGATAGATTTTTCCACCTTTTGAAAAAAAAAAACAAAGAAAAAAAAAAAAAACATCATCCCGCGATTAAATAAATTATTTTTCCATTAAAAACAACATCCCGCGATTAAACAAATTATTTTTCCATTAAAAACAAAAAAATATTTGTATAGAAGTAACAGCTAGCTCTGGGGGATATGTATTTTTAGTTCACGAAAGGAAACTTTTATGTCACGTTCCTGCGTATCAAAATACGTTTTTTGGTTTTTTTTTTGTTTTATCTTCATAGTTTTCAATGAACCTCGACAAATGGTAATATAAGAAAAGTAAAAATCTTTGAGAGGTTCATGTCTCTGTTGCTGTCCTGTCCTGTACATATACCTTTCAAGGAATTAAATCCCTGGTTCTTTACTGCAGATAACAGTCGTCCACATTATTCAACATGCGTTGAAAATAAATTATAGTTTTCAATGAACCTCGACAAATGGTAATATAAGAAAAGTAAAAATCTTTGAGAGGTTCATGTCTCTGTTGCTGTCCTGTCCTGTACATATACCTTTCAAGGAATTAAATCCCTGGTTCTTTACTGCAGATAACAGTCGTCCACATTATTCAACATGCGTTGAAAATAAATTATAGAATACAAGCAGAGGGAACAGAAGAAGATATGAATTGCCAACTCATTGCAAGGCATATGTCATCATATCCAGAAGCTCTGCAAGATTCCCTTCTTTTTATCCTTGCCATTTTAACCCCCCTGCCTCCCTGAACGAATGGATTTCAGTATCATATCACGATAAAGTTTCCCTTTGCAGTCTATGTCAAAAGAAAGTCCCTTTGTCACTTCTCGAAAAGCCCAAAATTTGAAGAAAAGACTGCTGGAAGTAGCTAGCAGATAGTAGAGTAGGTGAGCATATTCCATTATAACGAAACTCCAAATTTGGATATTTGCAGTGAGTTTCCATTTCGGCTGTTTAGGTTACTCTCGGCAGCTAAGGCCATCAACTGGGCAGCTTTGCAATTGAAACAGGGGAGCCATCAGCTGAGTGATTGTGGGTAGCTTTGCAATTGAAACAGAGTTGATTGTTGGGTTTACTCTACTGCAAAGCCATGGAGGGTGAATATCTTTTAAGAACTTCTCTGTGAATAGAAACTACTATGGCAATAAATAGAGCTATGCCGGTAAAATACCCAATCGCCTGAACTTGCAGTATAGGCTTGTGAGATACATAAGAAACTATGGAGAACAATATTGTTTTTTGGAGTGTATCCTTGTTGCTTTCATGTGGTCTGCTACAGATGAACAGAGCCCACGCTCTTCGTCAAGAGGTTCAAATTTTACAGCTGTTGAAGAGTAGCTTGAAAGATCCTCAGAATTCCATGAAAAACTGGGAAGACTCCATTGATGCGCCTTGCAATTGGGATGGAATTACCTGCGACAATTCTACAGGTATGGTCACTCAAGTCATACTTGAAACCAAATTTCTGAATGGTCCTTTTCCGTCCAATATATGCGGTTTGAGCAACTTGAAGAAACTCCAACTGGGTGTAAATTACCTTGAAGGGAATCTGCCATCGACACTTTTGAATTGCAGCAAGCTAGAATACTTGAATCTTACCAATAATTCTTTGTCCGGTGCTTTACCCAACTTCTCTCCATTGAAATCCCTGCAAATTCTAGATTTGACAATTAACAACTTCACTGGTCCATTCCCTGCTTCTGTGGGAAATTTACCAGAGTTGACCTCTCTGAGCCTGGCTAACAATCCATTCAATCCAGGAAATATACCTGAAGAGCTCATGAATCTGAAAAAGCTCAATCTGCTTTACCTGGCTTCCTGCAATTTGGAAGGAGAAATTCCGAGTTTCATTTTAAATTTTACAGATCTGGGCCTGCTGGATCTCTCTACCAATAACCTCCATGGATGTATTCCAAGGGAAATTTCCAAACTCAGTAAGCTCTACCAACTGGAGCTCTACAGTAACAAACTTAGTGGAAATATACCTCGAGAGCTGGGTAATCTTATATTTCTGCAATATTTTGATGCATCAAAGAACATGCTTAGCGGAAATATTCCGGAGGAGGTTGGCAATTTAAGCAACCTCATTTCCTTTCACCTCTACATGAACCAACTGTCAGGTCCAATTCCCGAAGGTTTTGGGGAATTCCCGTATCTTGTAGGTTTGTCACTGTATCGGAACAATTTCACAGGCCAACTACCACAGAAGCTTGGCAGTCTATCCAAGTTTAACTTGCTCGATGTTTCTGACAACCAATTCAGTGGCCCGCTACCAAAGGATATGTGCAGAGGAGGAAATCTGCAATACTTTCTGGTTCTGGATAACTATTTTACAGGAGAGCTGCCTGAAACTTATGGAGATTGCAAAACTTTGGTTCGCTTTAGAGTCAAAAACAACAGTTTGAGTGGTCCGGTGCCCAAAGGAATTTGGGGACTCCCAAATGTTGACATTATTGATTTAAGCTTCAATCATTTTGTTGGTGGAATTGATCCAGAGATCGCAAATATCAAGGAATTATCAGAGTTGTATATTCAGAATAATCAATTTTCCGGGATTTTGGTACCAGAGATTGGCATGGCAAAGCTATTGATCAAACTTGAAGCAAACAATAATAAATTTACTGGTCCAATACCAAAGGAAATTGGCGACCTGAGTGAGTTGACTGATCTGCTTTTGCAGAACAACATGTTTGAGGGATCCATACCAGACGAGGTTGGTTCCTGTGCTTCTTTGGTTGTTGTAAATCTTGCAGAAAATAATTTGCAAGGGTCGATTCCAGAGTCACTGGGATCTATTGCTGATCTGAACTCCTTAAATCTTTCAAACAACAAACTATCTGGTTCAATTCGAAGCAGTCTTGGTGCACTAAAGCTCAGTTTGCTTGATCTTTCCAATAATGAGTTAAGTGGGCCTGTTCCAGATTCACTTATTAATGACCTAAACAGACAAAGCTTTTCAGGAAATCCAGGGCTCTGTGCTAACAGCTCTGGAAATGATAATTATGATAATAACAATATACTGGAGGCTTGTTCTGATTCCCATGGTGGGAAAGAAGGCAGACAAATGGGAATTATCTCCGGTCTCATTGTTGGCGCAGCATTGTTATTACTTGTGCTTGGATTGATACATTTTCAGCGAAGATATCGTCAAAATCAACTTGACCTGATGGATGAAAATGATAACTCTTCTTGGACCCTTAAATCTTTTCAGAATTTAAGCTTCTCTGCAGAAGATGTTCACGAAGCATTATTAGATGAAGACAATATCATAGGCAGGGGTGGATCGGGCACGGTGTATTGTGTCACGTTTCAGAACAATGAAACTGTAGCAGTAAAGCGAATGTGGACAAAGAACATCAACAGTAATAAGCAAAATGGATTAGATAGATTGATAAAGGCAGAAGTGGATATTTTGGGAACAATTCGGCATAAAAATATAGTGAAGCTTTATTGTCATTTGTCAAATGGTAATTCAAATCTACTGGTATATGAATGCATGCCAAACGGAAACTTATTTGATGCTTTGCATGGAAATAATGAAGAGAAGAAACTAAAGAGAAGAGGTGTGGTTTTGGATTGGCCAACACGGTACAAGATTGCACTGGGAGCAGCTCATGGATTAGCATATCTTCATCATGATTGCTTGCCTGCAATTGTTCACAGAGATGTAAAATCTACCAATATTTTGCTGGATAAATTTTATGAAGCAAAGATTGCCGATTTTGGGATTGCAAAAAATCTTCAAGCTTGTGGAGGAAGGGATTCTACCGTAGCTTTTGCAGGCACCCATGGCTACATTGCTCCTGGTATGTTCAACTTAGTACTGTGCTCCCCTAGTTTGCACCTTTGCCATCGAAATGACAGTCCTTTCTGTGCTCCCCTAGTTTGCACCTTTACCATCGAAATGACAGTCCTTTCTCAAGGTTTTCATAGATTTTGCAGTTATAGATTCTAGCCTTTTTGAAATCCATTTATATTTCTGTGTACATATTTGATGTAAATGGTACAGTACTTACATCCATTTTTGCTATGCAGAATGTGCATACTCTTTGAACGTTACAGAAAAGAGTGATGTTTATAGTTTTGGTGTGGTATTGTTGGAGCTTGTTACTGGCAAGCAACCAATTGAACCAGATTTTGGTGAGAACAAAGATATTGTATACTGGGTTTCACGCAAGATATGTTCCCAGAAAGATGCTTTTGAAGTTCTCGACTCAAATATTTGCAAGTCTTTTCAGGAAGAAATGATCAAAGTCCTGAAAATAGCATTTCATTGTACCTACAACCTACCGGCACTGCGGCCAACAATGAGAGAAGTTGTACAGATGTTGCTGGATGCTGATCCTTGCAATATCAATTTCAGGTCAATCCAGACTGGGGATGATCCATACGACACAAACATTGCTGTTGACACTCCCGCGAAACCAAAATATTGGGGTAAATATTGAAATTACTTATAGCAGATATTATTTTCCATGGAGCTTTGGCTCATCTTCCTGACTAATTTAGATCGAGAAACAATCTGTGCTTGCCGAATGTGTAATGATTGGAAAAAGTAAATTGATTCAAAGCCAGGAAGCAGGCAACTGAAATACATTTTCCAAAAAAGGTTTGACAAATCTGTGATGGGGCTGTTCAGTTGGGTTCACATAATCGTTTGCAGATATAGCAAGAAGATTCCTTTTCTCTGAAGCATATTACAGGTTATTCAACACGATTGTGATGTTGTATTTTGCTGGTTTTAGCAATCCCTTACCCTGCAGCTTTAGCCCTTCACCGTACTTTGAGTATCTGTAAGGCCTGAAAGGCAAGAGAAACGTAGATATATATAAATATTTTCAGTAAGTTTGTCCTCCTATTTTTCATGGATTTTTAATCATCCTTCTGATTAAGGTTTATGCTGTTTTATTCGTTTGAAGATAATAGGTTCTAAGGCTTTTTACATTTGTCTATGTTAATAATAGAATGCACCAAGGATAGAGGAGCTGGCTGTTGCTCACCCTATCATATCTTGTCAGGATCAATACCAAGTTTCCTGAACCAGCTATTTTATTAAGTTTGATTTGGCTGGATAAAGATCTTGTATATTAATAAAAGTTGATATTGAGGTTTGAAGTGTTCCTCTGGAAAATATCATTATGGTTTATTACTCATGGAATTAGTAGGGCATGTTACTTGTTTTTCGATGACTCATTTCCAGAGCTTTTCAACTTCAATGGCACCGTTGTATGCCCTTTCCATTTGCATTTTTTTACTAGCTTATCCTTGAGGACTTTCATTTGTTCCTTCTTTGTACCATACAGGTGTCTATAGTTTGTTGTGACCATGGAATCTTTTTAGCCTTCTTGCATTCAGAAGAAATGGTTTTTCCTGGATAACATGATGCTATAGAGGAAGACATGATAACTAAGTGACTTGGACTAAGAGTGCATTCGAGGTTTCTTCAAATGGTGTTTATATTCTTTTCATGCCAATAGTAAATAGAGTCAATTGTGCCTACAGAAAATCATTACTTGTACATTTTTGCAAAACACTGATATCGGTACTACTTACACAAATCTGATTCTTTTTCTATTCAGTTAAACTGAAACATGGTTGGTCATAGTTTCACTCCATATCTTGGATGGGTCCTAATTATTTGAATGCTTGAAAGAGAAGAAATAACTTATGATTGTTGTTTGTAATAATTTATTTAGTGATCTTCTTCATTCCATATTTCACCAGGTTGAATTATTGCTTTTTTGAACATGCAATTCTATGTGAGGCTCATTGAAAATTGGTCTGGTACCTTGTGGAATATCTTGACATATTTTTTATTATGTTGAAGACTTATTTTCGTTCTGCCCTACTTATGAAATCTCACGCTTTGATCTACAAGAGAGAGAGAGCTGTTGGCAAAGCATTTTGTACATTCTTGTGTGTTTGAGTTGTACATACAAGTTGTTTCTCTGCATATTTGCATGATGTAACAGGGAGCAATGTAAGAAGAAACTAGAAAACCCTGAATTAAAGGTACTGGCAAAAACACCCATATCTTTGTTTAGCATCTATGTTCTTTACATATAATCTTTGTGATACATTAAAAGAACTATTTTCACCTTCAATATACTATTATTTTCTAGTTCTGCATGTGTTTGTCTACAATTTCTTATGCACAAGTGGTTGTGTCAGAGCTAGTTGCGCTCTGAATTGAATCAAGTAGCAATGAAGAAATTGCTTGCCCTCTATTTTCTTTAAAAGAACATAAAGAAGTGGCATTAGTTCCATAAGGTGCCTAGTGAAGTTTTCTTGATGATCTAGATGTTGAAGGCATTCAAGTCAGAGAATTGGTATTCGGTAGGAGTTGTGGAATTCAACACAATGGGAATTGTGTGTGTAAGGAATGAGAACCCCATAGAAATGGTAATGTCAGAAATCAAGCTGGGTGGGGGAGTGAAGTGGTTTTATGGAAATAATTATGACAATGTGAGTTGTGTGGCTGAGTGATGAGAAACCCTTTGAGAGAAATCAAAGTTAGTTGTGGAGTGGCTTTATGGAGAGAATTATGGCATCTTGAAGAGCAGAATGGATTCATATCTACTGGTGAAAGATTATTACAGTCGAGAAAGACTCCAACACTGGTGCAACTGATTGGAAGGAAAAAGGATAAGTGGGATAGGCTGATTTATTTCTTAAACCTTTATTATTTTGTATTATATTGTGTGCACTGTGCATAAATCGGTAAATGAAGTGTGGAAAGCTATTGCTGAAAAGTGGTTAGTCGACATTTCTTCCAGCACTAATACAACCATGCTATGATGGTTGAGGGAGTTGCCCATTGAGACCACATGATGAAGTTGGTCAAGTAGTTGCATTCTACTGGTGTGAATATCTAAGGGAAATAGTATGTTGACATCATATTTGATAACCATTCCCGTTATGGGTCACTATTGGGTATCTCTAGAGAATGTAGTCAATTTTCTAGACATCAGCATGGTGACAGGAAGACAAGTGGATGTCCCTAATCATAGAGGTCCTCTACTTCTGGGCTGGCAAAACCAACAAAGTGGCTGTATAAAGAGATGAATCTGATATCAATGAAAGAAGCGTGAAAAGCTTATGCTCAAAATGAATAAAGAATTTGAAAGGGAAGAAAATCACAGCAGCCAATAGAAGATGTTTGGCTAGGCAAGATTTTCATCATCCGCTTTATTTTGGTGGTACAAAGTTCAAAGATACCATTCGGCATGCCCCACAGCTTTCAATCAAGAATTTAAATAAAGAGTGGTTAGCTCCTTAGAATTTAAATAAAGAGTGGTTAGCTCGTTGATGGTGATATTGTAGATTGATTAGATGAAATTGATGGTGAGATTGTAGATTGATGAGATGAAAGATATTGGTAGTATGTTGTATGTTTTAGAGATAAATTTGATTATCTCTCACTTCTTTTCACTCTCTAATGTAATCAGTGGCTTGTGAGTTCAGTAGTCCATGTTTCTATTCTTGTCATCTTCTTTAGCATGTTCAGTGGTGCATGTTTCTACTCTTGTCATCTTCTTTAGCATTTTGTAAACTTGCATGGTGGTGACCTTGGATAAATCCAGTTGCTATAGTCAAGGCTTTTTGTGTTTTGTTTCTTAGTTAACTTTGGTTTCCAAATTTTGAACAGGTAGTAATGGTGGTTCTTTGGGAACACTAGGTTGAAGTAATGGTCTCCTAGAAGTGTCTTTTTTAAGCTGTGGAATATTTCATATACTCATTATAATACCTTCTTAACTTAATGGAAATGATTTACAAAAACTTCAAAAAAATAATGAATACAATAAATAGTGAAAAAGTAATATGAAAGATATGATATATAATATATAGTTTATATTTGTGATGAACTTTGTTCTTAAGAGTTTATTTTATTTATAAGTATAAATTGCACCATCTTTACATTTTGATGAGGTTGATTTTTAAAGACCATTTAATTTTTAATTTGAAAAATATTTCAATGAAAATTATACATTATTTTTTTTGCTTTCCAATATTAATGAGTTATTTCTCCATAGTTATATGTTTTTCATATTTGTATTTACATTGTATTGTATGCTCATGGTATACATTTTAATATTACTAAAAAATATAATGTTTTGAATATGCAAATACTAACCAAGGAAAAAAATTCACGTGAATAAAGTGGTGGACTTGTACTTACAATTGACAACCTCTTTCCTAACGTGGTAATACATTTATATTTCATTTAAAAAAATGAAGTGAATTAATTGGTAGACTTGTACTTACAATTGAGAACATCTTTCATAACATGGTAATACATTTATATTTCATTTAAAAGAATGAAGTGAATTAATTTTGTCTCAAACATTTTTTAAATCAATTCACCTAGTATGTATCATCACTAAAATCAATGCATTTTATTTTTTTGTATTATATGATTGTTGAAAACAATGTGAATAATGCATGTTTTATCATAATATTATTGAATTAATGTTAAAATAAATGGATTATATTGTTATTTAAAAAAAGAATTATTGAGTGATTTTATATTAAAAGATATCCGAGATCAATCCCAGATGCAAATTATATTCTCAAAATTTTGAGTAACTTAAAGCCATGTATATAAAAAAATAAGGGAAAAACTCTTTGTTTTGTGCTTACAATGGAAGTAAAAAATTATCTTCCTATATCTATATATGTGCCATAAAACACGTAAAGTTAGCACAACTTTACAAAATATGTGCCATAATGACAAAAGATTAGGGAGACCCTAGTGGTTCAAAATGGAAGAGCACTTCTCATTTGCTCATCTTCTACTACTTCAATGCCTTGGGATTGATCCTAGTCTTCCACATCCATGTCCTCTTGATCCTTCTCCAACATTAGTGCTTCATTGTGTCTTGAACTCGACCCTTGCCACACCTTCACTTCGTTTTCCTTTGCTCTAGGTGTAATGAATACATTATATTGGTTTCCTTCATCAATCCCATAGATAATAAACTATATATCTTAAAAGGTCCCATCCTTAATCGATATAGGGCAATAGTAGATAGTAATAGTTGGGAACATTTACAACGGAACTCTTCATTCAAATAAAAATCATGCCAAAATTTTGCGTCCTCACTCCACACTAAATGAGGAGTTAGAACAATGTCATGTCACCTTTCCTAGATATACCATCTATTATCCATAATTTGGCGAAGAAAGGAGTGCATCCAATTCTTCATTGTTCATAAGAAAATTATTGGAGTTTTTAATATGGAAAGAAATACAAATGGAGTAGGGATAATTTTCATAAGGGAATTCGATTATGCATGATAGCCCCAACATAATTCAAGATTCTTTGTTCTAGTTGAACACTTAAATTGGCCATTTGATCTGAGCTATAATTTAACTCCCTTATAACATGAAAGAAGTTGATTTCTTTAAACTAGTCAACCATCAAGAGAATGTGTCATAAAGTAGGATGAGACAACTCTTTTGGATTGAATATATTATTTTAGACCTAATGAATGACTAGAAGCAAGTCTCCAATGATTGTTGTCTTGTGTATCTTGAGCTCAAACACTAATTTCAATCCTTTCCAAAATGCCTAGAACTCAGCTTGATTGTTTGTTTCTTGACCTAGTCCTCTCACATACTTTGATTCTATTTGTTCATTAGGGTTTGTGAGAACCCTTCACTCCTACTACCCTTAGATTTCCTTTGGAAGCCCCATCAAAGAATAGAAAACTTGCCCTCATGATCTGATTTGTTTTTCAAGGTTGTTCTTATCAATTCTTAGACAATAGTCTTGTTTAAAATATGGTTTATTGATGAAGATGCTAGCATTATCATATTTGTTTATACTATTTATCTAGGTCTTTTCATTCTCCTAGAGGGCCTCTAGATTGCTCAAATTAACCCCTTAAGTTGACAAAGCCTCAACAAGGAGAGAGAGGACTTTTAAAACAACCAAAGCTAGATTTGATTGAATTTGATTAAAGATGAGCTCATTTTGGGCCAACCAAATCTTCCAACAAAGGTATTTTGGACATACCATCCAAAAGTGGGTTAGGATATAGTTTGTTTTTAGAGGAGAGTGGAATCCTTTTTATCCAATTAACAAACATATTGATCCAAGTATTTGGGATATCCATCAAATAACATACTTCTCCAAAGACAAGGTGCTAAGGTTACGATGTGGATTTACACTCCTTGAATAAATGATTCATTGTCTCCTAAAATTTTTGATAGATTACACACCACAAAGGACCATAAATATTCCTTTTTCTAAGATTTTTTGCCATGAGAAGTTTTCCATGCACTAATAGCCAAGAAAAGGTATTTATATTGAGGATTTCATCTCTATGCTAGATGTTTTTCCAAAGAGGAGAAGAAAGAGGGAAGATAAAATTCCTTGCTAGCATGTTATATCCATCTTTCATTGTGTGTTCAAGATGGGGTTGATGGGGGGACCTTCCTTTCAGATTTAAAAAAAATATTATTTCCACTAATGAAGTAGATGTGATGGAAGTTTGGGTATATTCCAAACTTTCCATTTCATGTGCTTATGTCGCAAGTCGATATATCATATAGGTTTTTGTGCCCCTTCTTGTGCATCAAACATTGTAATTTTCGGATGATCCGTAAAATATGGTGGATATTCAACTGGACAATTCATCACAACATATCTGATACACTTATATTTAAAAATCTAAACTCAGACATTATGAGGGTTTATTTCTCTTTAGATTTCTAGATCTGTAAATTATTGTTTATGGTGTATGCATGAAAATTATAATTATGAAAAAAATAGATAATAGTGAAATAAAAACTCACAAACCACAATTGACACAAGATATATCTCGGGAAACCCTTTTGGTAGAAAACCCAACTAGAAGATGAGGCTGCTTTTCTCTCTTTCTTTGAATAGAAAATGAATGCAAGTACAAAGAAGTAAGGCATGTGACCGATGGGCTACTACAGTGCACAAACCCTATCTATGTGTTTTCTCCCTATCCCTATTGGCTACTTTTCTCATCTATGGAACAAAATGCACTTGAAAATAATGGAACCCCTTTTCCTCCTAGTGGCCCGGTCATAATATAGCCTAATAGCCTACCAATGGTTAGGTTTGACTCCTTTAGCTCTTAACCAAAGTTAGGATATTGACTCTTCTAGAGTCTTCTTCATCATGCTCACATGGCTAGCCCCTTTTCCATGAGTAATGGGGGTTGATGTCCTCTCCAATTATGGTGGTCAAAACAGGAAGGTCAACTTTTAAGTGGCATAACTTTTTCATACAAAATCTGATTAAGGTGATTCTTGCACCATTAGAAACATATCTATATGTAGAATTGGGAAAAAAAGGTGCATAACAACAAATCTTTACCCCAAAAAAATGCCATTTGATGCCTCAAAAAGATCTCATAAGTTTTCACATCCCAATTTGCTAAATTAGGTCTTACTGATAAAAATGGTCCTATGAGTTGATTCCTCCACATTTTCCACTTTGAAAGCATCAAGATGGATGACGAACAATATAATGATCCAATCTGGATCACATAAGGTTTCATACTCCAATATGCAAAACTTGGTCCCATTAGTAAAAATGGTCTCGTGAGTTGATTCCTCCACCTTTTCCACTCTGAAAGCATCAAGATGGTTGAAAAACAATATAAAGACCCAATCCAGATCACACCTCCCCATTTTGGGAGGATTTTGGCCCCTGAAAGCTTCTACTGAATGAGGTGGGGAAAATTTTCCTCCACCTTCCCACAAGTGTACCATTTAGACGTGCATTGAAGTTATCCTTTCAACCCAATCTGCCAAAGGTCATGCTAACCTTGTCTCATAGTTCTTGACCTCTTTTGCAAAACTGTATTTTTTGTCAACACTGCTAAAGCATCTGGTGCCAAATTCTATACAAAAGGTAGGACCTGTTCTTCTTTCTGATCTAGCATGGAAGGATCATAGGGTTTTAGATTTTCTACATTCACCACTAAGAGATGTGCATGTATGGAGGTAGACTAAGTTTATAGGCATTATCTCCCATAAAATGGGATGCACCTGCACAAATGCTCCCGAAGAGTTGGAACGATTCAGCCAAGACTACATGAGCGCCCATGCCCGAGACATAACGAGTCAACCCAACATGAAGTTAGGGTTTGATACACAAGTTGAGATGGAATGAGCATCAATCGAGACTGCATGAGTGGCCATGCTCAAGACAAAATGATTTAGCCTAACTGCTAGAACAACTATTCATGTGCATGATGGGTACATATATTTACTTATCATATAGGATGAGTGAGGAAGGAGGAACAAATTGGAATGGAGAACAAATGATTTCACACAAGGAGAGTCACTCAAACTAAAGAACATGAATGATTAAGTTGGGCCATCTGCATGAGGGTTCACTCTACTGAGAGGTGGAGCTAGGAGTCGTGAAAGCTAAAGAGGAAATCGTGCAAGTTGTTGGATGAATGGACCGAGTGGACAGTTAGGAATACCTGAGTCATGCAAGATGGGTGGTGAAGCAAGGGGGCTTGTCTTTCTTGTATTTATTTGGGGACTTGGTTTTGGAAACCAAAGAGC
The DNA here is from genome assembly GCA_031772625.1 of Pinus tabuliformis. Taxonomy (NCBI): domain Eukaryota; kingdom Viridiplantae; phylum Streptophyta; class Pinopsida; order Pinales; family Pinaceae; genus Pinus; species Pinus tabuliformis. The sequence goes on from CM062811.1 coordinate 407,962,421, forward strand.
TAATTTATTTTGTAATTTGAGAACATGGGGGGCTTCACTGGGGGAGAAATACCATACCACATACATTCATATTGGGGGATATATATTGAGGAAAAAATGGCATAATATATTAAGCATATAATAGGGGGTAAAGGGTTTTTATATTGGCAAGTATAAAAAATGGATCTCAAAGTTAATGAAAAAATATAAAGGGGTATAAAAAATGTTAATGAAAAAATGGATACCTATAATATCTAGTGAAAGTAGGGATTTTTTAAATTGGGAAGGTGTATTTGGTTCGTATTGGTAGGGAGTTAAATAATGTGATTTTTAGAGGTATTTTCCAATATATAGTCAAAATAAGAGTATTGTTTAGTATGCCACGAACACACGTGATATGTCATAGGTTCATTGAGTGAAGTCCCCATGTTTGAGAAGGGGTTGAGAGCCTTGAAATATGTAAGTTGCAGCATTATAAAATAAAAAAAAATTTTTTTATATATAATTGAATGGCGGACCGAGGGTCCCATTCTATGTATGTGGTGTACTTTATTTTGAATAAGTTTTGTATTGAATGGTTGTGACAATATATTGTAGGATGTTGTTAATGTTATGATTGTGGACTATATGTGGTGGATATAACATTGTTGTTGAGCATTATACTTGGGTTAAGATTGAATGTTGGATTCCAGACACATAATATATACTACACTTGAATAAGAAATATAAGTGCTAGAGGTATATTTTGAGAGTCAAGTATTCTTAAGTTGGTCACAACCATTGTGAGGAATCTTGGTAGTGCCGCACACTTAGAGGGCCTAGACTCAAGGAGCACTCTAGGGGCATGATAGCTAGTATCAAAGAAAATCCCACCACCATCCCTCGAAGGTGGTATCCGAGTTTAAGTAGATTATTAGTTGTTTGGTGCTATTCACCACACTATCCTTGACATGACAGGAAGGTGTTTTCAAAGCGTATTTAATTGATGGAGGTCGAGATAAATGTTCACAAGCTTAGAGAAATGGTGCTCAAGATTCGAACTTGATTGATTTGATTCATCAGGTGCTTGATCAATTTGAGACCAACAGATAAATATTATGTCAATTGGAGACATATGTTGGTTATTGTATGTCTTTGTTTCATAAGTAGTTAGAGACAATTGCGGTATTGAAGAAGCAATTGGCTAGGGTTCGTGCGGTACTTCAGTGAAGGTGAAGGTGAAGGAACCAGATTTGTTTGATGGTACCATATGTGCTAAGGTGATTGGAAATTTCTATTGGGATGTGGAGAATTATCTTGGAAAACTGGGGAGAGGAGGACAAGGTCATAGTTATTGCTACATATTTGACAGGAATGAAGTTGTGGTGGAGGACTGGGGCAAAGGCTATTGTTGTGGTTACGTCCATGATGACATCACTACATGGGAATAAATGAAGGAAACTTTGTACATGAAGTTTGGACCGAGGGATCAAATTTGGAATGTGATGACTAAGTTGAGGATCTGAGGCATATTGGCCGCATACATACTTACATTCATGAGTATTTGGGTCTCATGTTGGAGATCGAGGATATGTTTGATGAAGACTAATTCTTTAAATTGCAACCATGGGCATAGATAGAGGTGAGAAGGAAGCATCCACTGACACTTGAAGGGGCTATCACTACAACAGATAAGCTCTTGATTTCCTTGAAAATGGGAATATAGAAAGGAAAAATTAGGGTGGTGATAAAGGAAAGAAGAAGGAAGACAAAGGAAAAGGGAAGCCTTCGAAGGAGGATGGACCAAAGCAAAGTAGTTTAGGGAAGGGGAATAAGTCCCTTTTAGGTTGGATGTCCAAAGAAGATCATATGGCAAAGAATTATGTATTAATGAAGCAAAATTTAACTGCAATGCAATAGGTAGAGAAGCCATATGTAGGAGTGATGTAGGTTTTGGCTTCAACTTATTCGAAAGAGGCTATTCCAAAGCATGATCAGAGAAAATATCTGACTAAAATATGTGAGTATATGTGTAGGTGGGAGTCAATAGGTTGATTTGATAGATAGTAGTGCTACTCACAACTTCTTGAGGGAGGATGTAGTGAGGAGATTGGGTTTGCAAATTGTTCTAGTCCATATGTCCTTCAAAGAAGTGAACTCTGAGAATATGAGAGTTCTTGGGTTGACTAGAGATGTTCATGTGAAGATTGAATGTTGGAGTGGAAAGACAAACTTCACCATCATTTGATTGGATGACTATGAGGTTTTATTTGGAAAAAAAAATTGATTGGAGAGAGAGTTTTTCCTGTGCCACATTAGGAGCGATTGTTCATTCTTCCAAAAGCAAAGCTTGTGATTGTTTCGACCGTGAATTCCAATTTAGATGCAGATAAGAGGATGACAGATATATGTGTGGAGGAGAGACAACTTGATGATGATATTGTTAGGAGGTTGGATCATGTTGATTCTATGCTTCTATGATAGAAAGAGATGGTGATTGATTTAGTAGAGAGGCTCTCAAGTCTTCTGAGGAGACATGAGGTGGTTGATTTTGAGAATTTAATATCCGAACCTGTTAACTTTGTTGAAATATATGATGAGGAGGGTGACTTGATTGAGGACCATCTTGATGTTGATGGAGCCAGAAGGATTTCATGTATAGTTTGGGATGAGGTTCAGGATGATGAGCCTTAGTATAGATGATCAAGAAAAGAGCTTGAGGAGTCTAGTGAGTCAGGAGGAGTAGAGGGTTGGCCTTAGGATCCAAAGTTGGAGAGGTTGATTGAGGAAAGTGAGGGTAGGATAGGTTCCTATCCCCCTTTGTTGAGATATATTGCATACATATATGGAGGGTTCATTCTAGGGATAGTAGGACCATTTCCAAGATCAGATAGAGAATATTCGAGAGGGTAGAGTACATCTTCAAGAGGTAGAGTTAGAGTGTGGAGGGGTAGTCCTCGAAGATACCCCACTTCATGTTATCTATGAGCTCTTGGTGATGTGCTCATCATCCGTTGCTTAGGGTAACGATTCTAAGAGGAGATGTGGAGCGCCTAGGAGAGGTACTTCTTAATGAGAAGATTTGAGATGATGAGTATGTATGGAGATGTTTGGGATGACATGAGGATGTGATGGTGTTTGCATTTGTTCTAGTGACATGAGTTATTGTGGGTTTGGCACTATAATTATATTAGCTACCTGATTAGCTAATGACACAAGGGGATCAAACAAATGAAATTCTTATGGGAGCATTCATAGAGTCAGAGGGTTGAGTAGCGTTACGAGATTAGAATTCCTTACATGATTCATGTAGTAGTGGGGTTGTTAAATTACATGAGATATCATTTTCATGAATAATATTCTTGAGGATATAGTACCTTTAGTGATGGATGGATTTCTAGGGGAATTTTGTTGTTGAGGAAGACAATATCTATATATTGGGGGAGGATGTTAGGCCCCTAAGCTTGAGCACCCACAAATGCCACTATTTGGATGTTTCGAGTCGTAAGACAAGTTGATCATCACATCATTTGTGACTTTTGTGTGGAATTTTGGGGTTTTGGCACAAGTGGACCAAGAGCGCCCAAGGCGCTTGAGTTGGCACGAGGTGCATGAGTCGGAATGAACATGCCTGATAATGAGGCGTCCAAGAGTTGGCATGAGCTCGCTTGAAGCACCCAAGATGGAACAAAATATGCTTGATATAGAACAAGATGCACCCACATTAACGTGACCGAAGATTTTGTATGCTTTGACCGATACTGCACAAGCACCCATGCCCGAGACAAAACGAGTTAGCCCAATTGGAAATTGGGGTTTCCTGCAAGATTTTAGAAGCAATGATGGTTAGTCGAGACTACACGAGTACCAACACCCAAGAAGGAATGAGATGATTCAGCCTTCTTAACAACCATTCACGTGCATGATGGATATATGTATGTATTAGATGGAAAGAGAGAGGAAGGAGGAACAAAGTGGAATGAGGAACAAGTTAGCCCACACAAGGAGAGTTGTGCAAAGTTAAGAACAAGATCAAATGAGGTGGGGCAAGCACATGAGGGCTCACTCTATTGAGAGGTGGAGCTAGGATTTATGCACGTTGAAGAGGAAATCATGCGAGTTGCTGGAAAACTGAACCAAGTGGACAACCGAGCATGCCCTAGTCATGTACAATGAGTCTTTAACTATGGGGGTTGTCTTTCTTGTATTCATTTGCGGACTTGGTTTGGGAAACTAATGATCATTTTTTCATTTTAATTTGAGAAGGGACAGAGGGCCTTGAAATCTATAAGTTTCAACATTGTAAATTAATTTTTTTTATATATAATTGAAGGGAGGACCAAGGATCCCATTCTATATATGTGGTGTACTATATTTTCAAGAAGTTATGTATTCTATGGATGCAAAAATATATTTTAGCATGTTGTTAATGTTATGATTATGGACTATATGTGGTGGAATTAAAATTGTAGTTGAGCATTATAATTCTATTAAGATTGAATGTTGGACTCTGCACACATAATATACTTTACACGCAAATATGAAGTATAAGTGCTAGAGGCGTAGTCTGAGAGTCAAGTACTTGTAAGTTGGTCACATAAATTGTAAGGAACCTTGCTAATGTCGCACACTTAAAGGGACTCAATGCGCCTTAACTCAAGGAGTGCTCTAGGGATGTGACATGGACGAATTATATTTTCTCAAGGAACATTTTTTGGTCAATTTTAACCAAAATATGACAAAGATTTTTTAAAAAATTGAGTTTAAGTCATTTAATTTGCAAAATTTGAGGGAAATAAGGGTTTTTCAGGGCTTTGAATCCATTTATGCACTCAAAAACATATTTTATGCCACTTGCTCCAAACCACTACATGACAGAAGCCACCATTTCCATAACTGTGCAGGCCCCGACTTGCTAGAGAACCCTACTTTCAATAGTTTTTGAGGCCACCACCGGAAGGAATCCACCACTTTCCAACAAGCCACCACTTTCCACTAAAGCCCCCAACCCTTATACCCTTGTGGACCACCTTTCATATATGTTCAAACTAGGCTCACCAATCTCAACTCAAACATCTTTGGACCTCGTTTCATTTGTTTTCATACTAGACCCACATAATATCCTCTACTCATTCTGAATGTGCAATCTCTGCTAACTCAAACCCTAGCTCAACAATTACTCTCCTCATCAAAACCTAACAACATTATCGCATCATTCTTGTTCAACCATACAAAAACACCAACACCACATAACATCAACATATACAATATTCACTTAGTCGCACAACTCACTCTCAACCTTAATCAAGACATCAAATCAACACAATCCACTCTAGCAGCATCATACATCACACTCATATACTCTGACTCAATACTAATAAACAAATTCGCTGCTCATGTTTACATGGAATTTACATCAATACAAATACATGGAATTAATGGACATGAACTGCACATGGTAACAACATTTTCACTCACACTCTTAATTACAAACCCAGGCTCAAGAAAATATAAGACAACTATGATAATAAACTAGAAATATACCCCTACATCAACACTATCATGAAACTCCATATAACATGCTACCAATATACCATTAAACTCTGCTCATTGCTAAGGCACCAACATCCTCTGATCTACACATTTTTCTGCTACAAATAATACACCAACAACATATACAACATTCAAACCATATAGCATACATAGTAATCGATCCAATACTAATCGAAGCACCTCATAAAAACTACCCACACATAGATGCATCCTTCGATCTCAACGGTTACACTTTCAATGCACAAGTACATATATTTAATCGAACTACCTCCAACCAGCAAGTATATCTCTCACACTCAACATACATATCAACCCTTGGCATCACAGACTATGCAGAACCCATACATTGTACAACAAATTGGTCCAACGCATCACACTCAAAACTAATTCAATGCAAGTAACCAGAGATCTCACAGATCGCACCATGCGACAATCAAATATACATTTTGATTCTTCAGGAATTCGATGGGATACTCTTCGACCTTTGTCTGTGTGCATTGGTCACCATTCACACTCAATTTATGCACCAATCACACTCTTCATACTTTGGCTCAGCCAATGCACACCACAACAACATCAAAACACATTTGCAACAACTCCAAAATCCTAATTGCTCTACTTCAGTTCTACCTTAACGCACATGCATGTTACCATCGATTAATTTTCCAATGAAACTTCACTCAAAATGCCACAATTCTCAACACACACAATAGAATATACATGAGCACATGCCTGAGTCAATCTGCAATGCACAATTTGCAAGTCACACCATAGATGATGCATTCGACCTCTATACTCAAAAAATAACTTGACCACTCTCTACTACTAATACACACAAAATATTTTCACATTCTACTAACAAAGTCAATCCCAACTCTACCATATGTAAACTAGATCCATCATTTTATTTCATACACAAGCATAAACACTTTTATCTAATGATTAAAAACTACAGGAGTTTGTAGCATCTTCAAATCACACTTTGTCCATACTCAAGCATGTATCAGCTATAGGTCACACACATTGGTATAATCTAACCTTTAATCAACCTATTGCATAACACATTTAACTCATTCACCCATTCATCAATCCATACAGGATCACCAATAACACCACAACCAAACCATTAATACGTTCACACCTTTTGGGGACTAGATCAGTCATAGTGGATCATGACTAAATCAAGAGGACGACGAGACCAAATCAACTAATTAATTGAGACATAATCAAACTAAGATAAGCACTACATTCAATGTGTTCCACTCAATCGCCTTTGATGATTGAATCGCTCATTAAGTCTACAAAATCAAATTATTAACCATGGCCACTTCTGTGTTAACATATTCCAATATTGGTGAATTACCAGAGTATCGAATTCTGGTAACAAACACAGATAATTCAGTAACTAAAATCCTGCAACACTACATGTTTTTGGTCCTATATCAGTTACTTCATTACACCTCTTGATTTGGATCCCCCAGCTATCGAAATTAACCAAGATCTTTTACTTCTATGATGTTAGTATAATTTCATATGAAAGAGTATGAAAAACCACGTGTATACTTTAAAGAAGAGGAAACATAATGACGACCATCAAATCAAAGGACACACACACAGTGATAATGGAGTTCACTTAGTGTGGGTTACGTCTCTAGGCCTGGTTTCAAGAGTGGGGAGGTTGCTTCATTAAATGCTACAAGATGATGATGATGTACATGGTATATTCTTTGTCATTACAAGGATAAACTCGCTCAACAAGAGTGGCATATCTCTCCACGAGACGTACTCCTACAAGAACTCTCACTCATATGGGCCCTCCTTTAGCATGACAATATATCTAATTCTCACATGAAGTAGCATACGAGTATTCTCCAACAAAATGGTAAACAAGGATCTCAACATCAAAAACATCGTCTCAACAAATGAAAAGAAAGACATGGAATCACTACATCATATACCTCCACTTCTGTGGATGGCCTAAAAATGCATAGCTCTGCTGAAGAAATGGATTGCACTATTGAATTTGTGGTGCGAAATTGTGTTGAATGGCTATAAACTCGACCCTTTCTGACATTGTCAAATTTTGGACCCTCGGGAATCTCAAACATTTCCCAAATATTCCTTCTCATTAGTTGAATGGAGTTTTGCTGCTCATATGACAATTCTAAATTCACCACTGCGCTCCTTGCGAAAAACTAAGTAATTTGAGTATAAAATTGGCTTGCTTCCAACACCGTCAAAATTTGGCCCTTAGGGAATCTTTTAGATTCCTTATGATTCCATAAACATTCCTCTCTGCAATTTGACTGAAGATTTGCTGCTTAGATCTGAAAACCGATCATGCCATCAAACTTTTGGCGAAATTATGGTTCGTTTGAGTATAAAGTTGACATGATTATGTCACTATGAAAATTTGGCATCAATGAAATCTTTTCGATTCCTCATAATTCCACAAAGTTTCCTCTCTAAAATTTGATTGAAGATATGTTGCTCAGATGAAAAATCTTATTACACCATTGCATTCCCTGTGAAAATATGAGAAGAATGAGTATAAAGTTGGCATAGTTTGTCTCTGTGAAAAATTGGCCCCCAAGGGAATCTAAAGATTCCTCCCCTGCATCAAAGAATATTCTTCTCAAATTTTGTGCCAGACATGGCCCACCCCTGCATTGGGTTCCATGCTAACTCCTCTCCTCGTTGGGCAAAAATCTGAGTTTATATAAAAAAAATTGGGCGTTCACTTCAATGTTGCCCACCTGGCAACTCAGTTGGTGGAAGTTAATTTAGAAGATGTGGTTGGGAGGTCCCTAGGTAAAACCCTATGGGACCCCCCTTTTTGGCGCGCGTGACTTTGCAACAGATTTTTTTTGGTGTGTTGTATTTTTTTAGTTGTCGGGTTGTAATATGTGGTGTTGCCGGCGGGTGGTTGGTAATGGGGCTACCCATTGGGGGGTGACCACTTGGCCAAGCGGGTTCAAATCCTGTCGTCCATCCCAAACTTGGTGGCTCAGTCGTTTGGCCACATAACATAATTTGTTTTATATTATATCAAATAATGGTTGGGGGGGGGGGGGGGGGGTAGGGGGGTGGGTGGCGGGGTTGGTGGCCCGCCACCTCCTTTTTTTAATAATTTATTTATTTATAATAAGTTAAAAACCAAATGACGGATTTTTAGTGGTTATTAGAAAAATTAACAAGGCAACAAATCCGCCTTTTCCGACCGCAGGAAACCGTCACCGTGAAGTGCCAAATTTTCGCCTTGTTAGTGGTTTTCAATGGGCCTAGTTTGACCAAAACTTTTACTCGTCATAACTTTCACATACGAATTCATATTAAGGTGTCATTTGTGCGTTGGAAAGCTTATGACGAGCTCTTCAATCTGACCCTAGTTTCATTGCAATAAGAGAACTTTTATTTTTGAGATTTTCATAAGCCCTCTTTGATCTCTGAGTGTTTAGGGAGCCACCTAGATCACCTCTAGAGAGCATATTTAGCACCAAAATACCTACCATTCATTATGCACAAGCTCATTAATCTTTTGACACTAATACCCAACTGGCTGACTCCATGGTTGACATCAATGCCAAAAGCATGCTTCCAACAATCTCCCCCTTTAGCACTGATGGAACCTACAAGCACCCCACCAAAATAATCCTCTTTAACTGATTGGCTAACTCATTCTCCATTGGTGTCTCGTCACATTCTTTCCTTTTGACATCAATGGAAAAGGGTGACCAAACTTCAGTGAAACACCATGCTGACACCATACTATGCTGATACCAATTGTTCTCTGATAAAGCAATCAACTACAACACATTGTGAAAAATAGGCATTAGAACCCAAGAAAATATATTTCTCATACTTAAAGATATTGGGACATAATTCCAACAAGGCCAACGCCATGACCTTCCTCTTGCTAAACATGTTCATGCTCCCCCTAAACATGTGCTTGGATTATCCACAATCAACTCTTCAACGTTATTTTTCAATAACACTCTATACTACTGCTCTTCTTGAAGCCTCCTTGCAATAAGCAAGAGATTACAACAAGCCATAATAAATGATAAACATGAAAGTACAAGGCTTGTAAGGATTATACAGGGCTACATCAATGATAGTACATGATTGTAACAATGCACTTAAGGGTGTTTACATGGCTTAATTTATAACTCATTGCTATGCATTGCAAAGAAAGTGACTCTTCCTATGCATGGTAGAAGTAAGGGTTAATCAACCAATAGACCAAATCAGATACATGAACATGTACATACATGCCTAATATGAATGACTCGTTCCTATGCATAACTTAACCAAGGGATTTTCAACTAAAATATCAATGACAGACAAGTACATACATATGGTTGAAAGACATGCTCTTTCACTCACGCATACAATATATGACACTGGTTCAAAATAAATGAGTGAAAGCGAGATGAAAATGACATACAACCCTTAAAACCCTAATTACATGCACATCTACCCCTGAGCTCATATTCCTTCCAACTCTCTTGCTAATCCTGTGGTATTGATCTTGCACTTGGGCTCTTGATCACACCATGTTGTTGTTACAAATCATACTTACGTATTCTTTATGCTCTTATGTTGCTGTCATGTTCTCCCTCTGAGACCATGTAGGCATCTCATAACTCTTCTACAATATTTTATGAATATCCACATGTAACAATGGACTGTACTAGGGACTAGATTTTCCTGTTTCACTTGTTGCTGCTCCTTCTTCCACATTTTAATAGGCTACTTCTTTGTATGCACATTCTCCTCTAACTTCTTGCTAATTTGGATAAAATATCTCCTTTTCTTGATATGTCTTGAAGAGTTGGACAACTTACATTATCTAGCCATGTGACCAAGATTATCACAAGTATAACATCTCACGTGATTGAGATATGAGGTTAGACGATCAAACCCTATGTTGTTCACACCAAATCTCTACTTTGCATTGATCATGCTTCTATTCCATGCATGGGATATGAAATCAATTGCCTTGTGGCGATAAACGTTACATGAGAAAAAATAACCATGAAATGCATTAGTATACCTAAAGGTTGTTGCTCTCCTTGGCTTCCCAAACTGCTACATTTTTTGTTGGTAAAATGTCAACAATATGCTTCTACAATTGGATGCAACATGTCCATATTTGTGACAAGTGTAACACTCTACCTTATCCATCAAAGAAGAAATGGATTTGTTGCTTCTCCTTTGAAATATTCTAGATATGCTACAATATTCTCTTGGAGCGAATAGTCTTCTTGCCATAGATTCTCCTCCTTACACATTTCTCTATTGTTGGATCTACTACTTCCTTTCTCTTTTTCTTCTCATCCTGGTGCCATTATCTCCTACAGGATTCTTAGGTTTGCATCATTGCTTGCATGTGACTGTGCCCTAGACTCTCCCTTTTGAAATCCAAGACCAAATCTTATCAAGGAACATATTTGGTTCTTAAGCATGTTATCCAAGATATTGGTGCTCTTCTCCATCTTGAGTTGGCTATCTTTCTGTTCAAGTTTCTTACTCACTGAGACAACTTCAACTTTAAGCTTTTCAACTAGAACCTCTCTTTGTTTTAGATGGATTCTCTTTACATCTTCAATCTCCTTGCCTCTTTTAATTGGATCTTCGAGATAAGGATTTATTCTCAATGCTCATTCTCCTTCTCATCAAATATCTGCAGTACTCGTGTAACGCCCTCCTCCCACACTTATCCAATCTAACCGGTCCACCATGGTAAATATGTGATGAAGAGTTACTATGATATGATTCAACTCCCCAAGTAAATTTAAGGAAGTGGAATCAACAAACCAAAACCAAACTGGCCTTCTTCAGGAGCTACAAGATCCCCAAGGGCTAAACAACCACTCCAGGTGCCCAACACCTGAGTTAACTTTCCTTTTAACTGAACTAGACACCCAATCGCTCCCATGACAAGGACCCCATGTGACTATAACCCTTCAGTCACTCCCATAAAAGGCCTCCATGTGACTATAGTCTTTTTTAGGCAATTCTATGCTAGCGACCCCAAATTCTCAGCCACTTTTTCAAGGATAGGACTCAGGCCTCTACCCAAAACTTGACGAAATTATCAGAAATGATAAGTAACAAGAATACAATATCTCTAATACAAAACTTGAATGAGGACCTAACCTGACTCATCCTAACCATGACAGGCCTTTTGTCAAACACATCATGAGCATGTAATGTACAGGTCATAAAAACACCTATGAACATAGGGACCTCATACTTATCAAAGATTCGTCAAGAAGGTATGACACCTTCTAACATTAGTTGCATTATCATTTATTAGGTCATTCATTCATTAATATTTCATCCATTAACAAAAACATGATGAGATCCATAACTCAAGACTGTCATAAAACCATACTTGTAACCAGCATATAACCAGATAAATAACAACAATATAACAACCATCATATATACATACTAACAAGTACATTCACACATAGAATATAAGAGGAAAGCATCTCTTATTAACATATGCTAATTGAACCAATTCAAGGACTTCCATGTACCACTCGACCATAGATTGGACTGAACCAAATCTTTCTTTTAGCCAATCATCCCCGCGCCATATTCCAAGCATGAATGTGGGATCTCATGGAATAAACCAAGAAAACCAAACTAGAGCTTCCAGAGGCCAAACCACCTCAACCCTCAACCAATGATTCCAACTCATGGCTGGACATCACTAACCATCACCAGATCGGTCTCTATCCAAGCTCTCTAAGGCTTCAAAGTGTTTCTTCCAACCTGAATTCCAGGACTGGTAACTCAACCCACAACTATCGTCGGGCTCTAGAGCATTTGTCCAACCAATGGTTCCGGGGCTAGTAACCCAAAGCACCAAGGGCTCTAGAGAATTTGTCCAACCAAGGCTTCTAGGACTATTCACTCAGCCTAATATGTTACAGGGCTTCTAGAGCGTTTGTCCAACCAACGCTCCAGGAACTAATAACTCAACCCAAAGCCATAAGGAACATGAGAACCAACCTGAAAACAAAAGGGTAAAACCCACAACACAATGGTTATCTAGGAAATGGCAAGTCTAGGCAAAACCATCGTCAATCCAGGAAATCATCCACGACAATGACATATCATAACCAAATAACCACATGCATATACAATGCATGCTAGAAATAGCAAGGAAACCATACACGCAACTCTGTACCTGCAAACAAAACCTGTTGTAGTTGTTGAACCCACAACCTCAGAAGCCTAAGAAGCATTTTTATCATTGAGACCTCTATTTTCTTCAATTTCCATTATTTTTCCTTCATTTTCCTCCTCACATGCAACATGTGACCTTTCACCTTCCTTTTCTCCTATTTTCCATTATTTTCATAAATAGAATGCTAATGAATGCCCCATGCCTTTCCAAATCCATTGGCATTGTCTTTGCCAATTTCCATCACCATCAATTAATCACAAGTGATCCCCATCACTATGCTTTTTCCCAACATTCAACTTGGAATATGTGTCCCATGACCTTGGTATTATTTTTCCTTTATTAACTTTATTACATAGTTTTTTAACCCGGGGTTGTTACAACTCTTACTTGATCTCTATTCACTCATGTTAGCCTTTCTACTTCAACAACTCGTTTATTTGTTGCAACTAGGGCTAAATCAAGTTGATATTTTGGGACCATCATTCTATCACAATCATTGTCATCTTTACTATTTGATTCATCATAGTTAACATCAAATCCACCTAATGCATAATTGAGCAATAACTCACATTCGTTCATACCTTTAGATCTACCTTGTTGCATCACATCTGGTTCTCCTTCACTTTGATTTTCTGATTTCTCCTCTTGAGCATCAGCTGCTTCATTTGCACTAGGAGGATGGATCTCATCAGGTTGAGACTCTTTCTTCTAAGAGCCTTCTTCTTTAATGATTTAAGGCTTCTGCGATCTGTGTTCTGTGTAGTGTTATCTTCCGGAGTTATTGCATTCATGTTTGTTGGAATCGACGTTTCGAACCAACCTCTGTGGTTCATCTTCAGGAATAGATCCAAGCATGAATAAGTCAGAACTCAATAGGGTTGATAAATAAGGGTTAGGGTTGGTCTGGAAATGAATACTAGCCGACATGTTTAATTCAGATTTGTTTATTTTTAATTTTGTTGTTAATTATATAATTATTTTTATTTTTATTTTGTTCTTAATTATATAATTAATTTTTATTTTAAATTATTGGTTTTATTTTTATTTTTAGTTCCTAATTAAATGTCTAGTTTTTTTCTTTTTCTTCTTCTTTAAGATTAAAATTAGGATTAGAAATTTATTAATTCATAATTAATACTACTTATTGATTATAAATTTATTAATAATTATGTGTATTATTAATTATATGATTATTTTGATTTTAAGTTATGTTTGAATGATAATTATTGTTTAATTTTTATTAAATATATGATTATTTTAGTTTTAAGTTATGTTTGAATGATGAAAATAAATAATAATTAATACTTAGTAACTAATAATGATTAACCCAATTCATTATTATATCTTAATAAATTAATTTATGTCTCAACTAGGATACAAGAGCATGCAGCTGACATTAAACATAACCGGTCCAAAACATCAACTTTGGCCGAGCACTCCAATAAAACCAATCATCATATATGTGTTGAAAACTCTTGTGTTGTGGCCAAAATTGATCATTATCATCATAGGAAATTTAGAGAAGCCATCAAAATAGGTAAACACCCTAACAACCTTAACCGTGATGTTGGCTGGAAAATTAGTGATAATTGGATCCCAACTCTAACCTCTTAACCAGCCTTCCCCTAAGTGTTCCCTGCCCTCTTATTTGCACTAGCCCTACATTCACTTATCCATTCCTCAAATCATCAAGAATAAATAAAAATTATAATCACCAAATAATACAATTTAATCAAACAACTTTAATTTGATCATATTCAATTCTAAAAATATAATTCTTTATAAATTAACTATCAATAAGTGCATAGAAATATAATTAAATTTACAACATACTTAACCAACATCATTCACTAAACATAAAAGTTTTTATCTAATTTAATTTAACAAGATTTAATAAATTCATAACATAAATTAATTTATTAAGATATAATAATGAATTGGGTTAATCATTATTAGTTACTAAGTATTAATTATTATTTATTTTAATCATTCAAACATAACTTAAAATTAAAATAATCATATATTTAATAAAAATTAAACAATAATTATCATTCAAACATAACTTAAAATCAAAATAATCATATAATTAATAAAAATTAATTAATAATACACATAATTATTAATAAGTTTATAATCAATAATTAGTATTAGTTATGAATTAATAAATTTCTAATCCTAATTTTAATCTTAAAGAAGAAGAAAAAACTAGACATTTAATTAGGAACTAAAAATAAAAATAAAACCAATAATTTAAAATAAAAATTAATTATATAATTAACAACAAAATAAAAATAAAAATAATTCTATAATTAACAACAAATTTAGAAATAAACAAATCTGAATTAAACCTGTCGGCTAGTATTCATTTCCAGACCAACCCTAACCCTTATTTATCAACCCTATTGAGTTCTGACTTATTCATTCTTGGATCTATTCCTGAAGATGAACCACAGAGGTTGGTTCGAAACGTCAATTCCAACAAACATGAATGCGATAACTTCGAAAGATAACACTACACAACCTTCTTCTTATTTTTCTTTTTGTTCGTCTTCTCTCCATTTTTTCCACTGTTGTATCCTCCACAAAACACCTACAATTTGTCCCATATGTCCTTTTCAAATGTCAAATCCATTATCTTCTCAAGATCTGCATTGTGAAGATTTTCGTATATCACACATTTAGATTGAGAATTTAGATGTTGCATTTTCTTTGAGGGAAGATTCTTGCCATAATCTTCAACCACTACATTCCAAACATTAGATCCACAAGATAACAATTCAAATTTTACCTTTTCACTCCATACCTGGTAGCTTGCAACGTTGAGCAAAGACACACATTGATGACCCATTAGGATTTTGTTTTTTACCTAGATCTGCCTTCCAGCGGTTAAGCTACACTTAAATAAACCCACTTTGATACCAATTGTTGGGAGCTTGACAATACTGATAAGGGCAGGGTGGATCAATATTGTGCACAATGGATCATCTTAATTGCTTTTTTCCTTTTCTTTACAATTTTAACTGAATCATTCATTAATCAACCACACAACATATAGAAAATGTAAACGCAAGTACGATCAATGCATGAGACAAGCAATACAAATGAACAAATAACTATGAGAGAAAACTCCATCAAACACAACAGGACACCAAATATTAGGTGGAAACCCTTTTGGAAGAGAAACCACAATACTTTGTTCTCTTCTTCTTTTATTATTAAAATATTTTCTTACATCATTCATTGGCCACCACTACTATGCAACCCCTGACTTGCAATGTACACGAGAAACCGCTCACTCCAGGTCACTACTTGAAAGAAGCCACCTCTTCCACAACCATGCAAGCCCCAACATGTTGGAGGCCTCCACCTCTAATAGTTTCCTATCCCATCACTTGAAGGAAGCCAACACTCTCTGAGCAAGCCACCACTTGCCATTCAAGGACACAAACCTCAGACTCTTGTGGACTACCTTTCATATATTTTCAAACAATTTTTTTCTTACGTCATTCACTAGCCACCACCAATGTGAAATCCCTGACTTGTGATGTATGTGAGCAACTACTCACTCCAGGACACTACCTGACGGAAGCCTCCACTTCCACAACTATGCAGGCCCCAACCTACTAGAAGACCCTACCTCCAATAGTTTCTTAGGTCACTAACTTAAGGAAGCCACCACTCCCTAAGCAAGCCACCACTTTCTAATGAAGGCCCTAACCCTCAAGCTCTTTTGTACCACCTTTCATATATTTTCAAACAATATTGGCTCAGGGTGTGGTGGCTTCCTTCGAGTGGTGGCCCGAGGAACTATTGGAGGTAGGGGTCTATAGTAGGTTGGGGCCTGCATAGTTGTGGAAGTGGTGGATTCTATTAGGTAGTGGCCTACAACAAGTGGTTTGTCATGCAAATCGCAAGTCGAGGCTTGCACATTGATGGTGGCCACTGAATGATGTAAGAAATATTTGTTTGGAAATATATGAAAGGTGGTCCACAAGAGTCTAAGGGTTGGGGCCTTCAGTGGAATTGGTGGCTTGCTCAGGGAGTGGTGGCTTCCTCTAGGTGGTGACCTAAGAAACTATTGGAGGTAGGGGTGTGCAACAAGTTAGGGCCTTCATAATTGTGGAAGTGGTCGCTTATGTCAGGTAGTGGACTGGAGCAAGTGGTTTCTTGCACACATTGCAAGTCAGGGCTTACACAATTGTAGTGGCCAGCGAATGATGTAAGAAAATATTTTAATAATAGAAGAAGAAGAGAACATAGTATATTGGTTTTTCTCCCGGAAGGGTTTCCACCTAATATCTAGTGTCCTCTTGTGTTTGATGGTGTTTTCTCTCATGGTTACTTTTTCATGTGTATTACTGCTCTCATGCATTGATCATACTTGTGTTTAGATCTACTATATGTTGTGTAGATCTAATAAAACTGTTGGGAACTTGACAATACGGGGGGGAGGTGAATCAATATTGTGTAGAATGGATAATCTATCAATCCTATTTTCCTTTTCTTTGAACCTGAATCATCAATTAATTAACAATAACACAATATATTTAATAGGTGATAACATATGCAACATAAGAACAACACATAAATCATCAATTCGTTGAAAAATGGCAACAAGAAATTGCTAAAAATAGAAGTGCTAAAAATAGCACTACTAAAAATAGCAGTTTGGGCATCAGTGCTGGATTGGGAAACATGGAATGAAAAATGGAAGTGCTAAAAATAGAAGTTCTATTTTTAGTAGTTCAAGTTGGATTCCTATTTTTAGACAGTCCCTGGTCTAAAATAGGAAGTAAAATTCGAATTTGGTCTTACCAGTAGTTTGAATATTAATTAATTAATTCTCCATGAGTTAATTAGTTAAGAAAAATCAAACTTGAAGTCTTTGTGAGAACATGCAATAATTTCTTCACTGATTGGGGAATGTGTCCTTGATTTTCTCCACCGATTGAGGAATTAAGGATGAGTTCTATATTGAGAGGATCAATTCACTTAGTTTAACTTAGTCAAGTTCAGTTAGAATAATTTAACAAGTTGTTAAATTAATGATATGATGCTTGCATGCATGTGACAACTATTATTTTCAGATAACTGAGTATTCCCTCATGGATAATTGATGCATGTTAGTTCAGACAGAGACCCAGTTGAGATCAGAGAAGGGACAGTGTACTATCAGTTGGATGAATATTTTTCCTATAAAGGAAGTTCATCCATGATGAGGATTTATCTCCTTCAGGTTTGTGCAGTTATTTCAGAGGTCAGTGTTGTGTGTGAGGTGAGAATCACACAGGTTGCAGTTGGAGGACCCAGGAAAAAATGTGCATAGAAATAGGAGGCTTGGAGGGTAGAGGAGAAGGTTTGTGAGAAGCCTTTGACTATCTATGAGCAGCAGAGGGATTGTACTGAGAGCTAGATAGCTTTCAAGCTAAGGCTTTGTGTAATCCGGACATATTTCCACTTGTATGATAATACAGAGATGGGGTTTTAGGCTGGTGCTTTCCCCTAGTTATATCTTCTATGTTATGTGTGTTTGATTTCTCCATATTAGTTATATGTGTTCTTATTGATGTTGCTCATGTTCGATTAATCTTCCGCTAATTTTTTTGTAGAAGTAGATCAAGTGTTTTGCTTTAGTACATTGCATTACCAGGTGATCTACAGGTGGGAAATTTCTACATGGTATCAGAGCTAGCTGATTTGTAGAAAAAGTTCTACATGGTATCAGAGCTAGCTAATTTGTAGAAAAAGTTCTACATGGTATCAAAGCTAGCTTATTTGTAGAAAAATTCTACAAAATTCTACATGGTATTAGAGATAGCTGATTTGGATTCCTTGTGGAAAAATACCCAAAATCAAAAAAAAAATCGGCTGAATCGGAGTTCGGAGGAGGGAGATATTGCTGATTTAAAATCAGATCTTTTTCCAAAAAAATTCGTGACGGTGGGAAATATGAAACAGATTGGTGTGTTAGCCAAGAACCCGTATGCACTTGAGGTACAAGATGCATGCAAAGTCTTGAGGAGCAAGGCAAAGGTTAGATACTTGATGGTTGAGAGGGAGAGTAAATTACCTCTCAACATGCAGTGCCAGAAGAAGTCTCAAACGATTGTGGAGGAGTCATGATTGGTGCAGCAGCTTCAGGAGGTTGTGGAGCAACCACAACTAGAGAAGCTGAGAGGAGATCGAGTAGAGACATCTACTCATGCAAAGACCTCCAGTAGGGGGAAACTTCGAGCCAGGTGGGTAGAGGGATCACATGCAGCCATACCTCCAGGTAGGAGGTGGGGTGATGTGGAGTGATCGTCCCAAGGAGGAGGGGCAGGATCCTGGAGGTACTCAACCTCTTTGATTCGACTTTGCTACGAGAGCCCCAATGTGGAGTAGCAGGAACTGACTGATTGGGTAGAGACAGATGCGGATGGAGTAGCAGAGAGAGCTATAGTGCAGGGAATCCCAGGATAGTGCAGAGCATGTAGGCTGCAGCAATGCGAGAGGCACAAGTGTGTTGCACAGTGTAGGGTAGCACAGAGAAGGGTGCAATGGTGCGATATGCATGGAGATGTTGCAGTAGCGTAGAGGTCAGAGAGGGAGCACTTGTCAGCAGCAGGTAGAGCTTCAGCATCAGAGTATGTTTCTAGCCCAACAGAGAGGTCAGTTGGGAGTTTTTTTGTTCCGAGAGTTGCTGGAGCAACCGCACTTGGTAGATGTGTTGCATGCAAAACATTCTAGAGGTACAAGGTCGGGTTCAAGAGGAAGCCTTTCTTGTTGAGAGGGAGTGTTGAAAAAATGGCAACAAGAAATTGCTAAAAATAGAAGTGCTAAAAATAACACTGCTAAAATTAGCAGTTTGGGCATCAGTGCCGAATTGGGCAACAAGGAATGAAAAATGGAAGTGCTAAAAATAGAAGTTCTATTTTTAGCAGTTCAAGTTGGATTCCTATTTTTAGATAGTCCCTGGTCTAAAATAGGAAGTAAAATTCGAATTTGGTCTTACCAGTAGTTTGAATACTAATTAATTAATTCTCCATGAGTTAATTAGTTAAGGAAAATCAAACTTGAAGTCTTTGTGAGGTGATCAAGGAAGAACAATATACAAGAAGAGGAGATTTCAAAGTTTTGAATTTTGGGCCGAGAGTTTGCAGAGCAGATTTGAAAATTTCTATACAAAATTTTCAGAAACAAATAACAGATTTGGATTCCTTGCGGAAAAATACCCAAAATCAAAAAAAAAAAATCAGCTGAATCAGAGTTCGGAGGAGGGAGATATCGCTGATTTAAAATCAGCTCTTTCCAAAAAAAAAAAATTGTGACGGTGGGAAATATGAAATAGATTGGTGTGCTAGCTAAGAGCCTGTATGCACTTGAGGTACAAGATGCATGCAAAGCCTTGAGGAGCAAGGCAAAGGTAAGATACTGGGTGGCTGAGAGGGAGAGTAAATTACCTCTCAACATGCAGCGCTAGAAGAAGTCTCAGACGATTGTGGAGGAGCCACGATTGGTGCAACAACTTCAGGAGGTTGTGGAGCAGCCACAACTAGAGAAGCTGAGAGGAGATCAAGTAGATACATCTACTCATGCAGAGACCTCTAGTAGGGGGAAACTTCGATCCAGGTGGGCAGAGGGATCACATGCAACCATACCTCCAGGTAGGAGGTGGGGCGATGTAGAGTGATCGTCCCAAGGAGTAGGGGAAGGATCCTTGAGGTATCCAACCTCTTGGATGAGACCTTGCTACGGGAGCCCCAATGTGGAGTAGCAGGAACTGACTGATTGGGTAGAGACAGATGCA
The DNA here is from genome assembly GCA_031772625.1 of Pinus tabuliformis. Lineage (NCBI taxonomy): Eukaryota > Viridiplantae > Streptophyta > Pinopsida > Pinales > Pinaceae > Pinus > Pinus tabuliformis. The sequence goes on from CM062811.1 coordinate 407,982,925, forward strand.
GATGGAGCGGCAGAAAGAGCTACAGTGCAGGGAATCCCAAGACAGCGCAGAGCATGCAGGCTGCAGCAATGCGAGAGGCACAAGTGTGTTGCACAGTGTAGGGTAGCACAGAGAAGGGTGCAACGATGCGAGATGCATGGAGATGTTTCAGTAGTGTAGAGGTCAGAGAGGGAGCACTTGTTAGCAACAGGTAGAGCTTCAGCATCAGAGTATGTTTCTAGCCCAACAGAGAGGTCAGTTGGGAGTTTTTTTGTTCCGAGAGTTGCTAGAGCAACCACACTTGGTAGATGTGTTGCATGCAGAACATTCCAGAGGTACAGGATCAGGTTCGAGAGGAAGCCTTTCTTGTTGAGAGGGAGTGTTGAAAAATGGCAACAAGAAATTGCTAAAAATAGAAGTGCTAAAAATAGCAGTTTGGGCATCAGTGTTGGATTGGGCAACAAGGAATGAAAAATGGAAGTGCTAAAAATAGAAGTTCTATTTTTAGCAGTTCAAGTTGGATTCTTATTTTTAGATAGTCCCTGGTCTAAAATAGGAAGTAAAATTCGAATTTGGTCTTACCAGCAGTTTGAATATTAATTAATTAATTCTCCATGAGTTAATTAGTTAAGAAAAATCAAACTTGAAGTCTTTGTGAGAACATGCAATAATTTCTCCACTGATTGGGGAATGTGTCCTTGATTTTCTCCACTGATTGAGGAATTAAGGATGATTTCTATATTGAGAGGATCAATTGACTTAGTTTAACTTAGTCAAGTTCAGTTAGATTAATTTAACAAGTTGTTAAATTAATGAGATATAGTTTGTTGATGCTTGCATGCATGTGACAACTATTATTTTCAGATAATTGAGTATTCCCTCATGGATAATTGATGCATGTTAGTTCAGACAGAGACACAGTTGAGATCAGAGAAGGGACAGTGTACTATCATTTGGATGAATATTTTTCCTATAAAGGAAGCTCATCATGATGAGGATTTATCTCCTTCAAGTTTGTGCAGTTATTTAAGAGGTCAGTGTTGTGTGTGAGGTGAGAATCACACAGGTTGCAGCTAGAGGACCTAGGAAAAACTGTGCATAGAAATAGGAGGCTTGGAGGGCAGAGGAGAAGGTTTGTGAGAAGCCTTTGATTGTCTATGAGCAGCAGAGGGATTGTACTGAGAGCTGGATAGCTTCCGAGCTAAGGCTTTGTGTAATCCGGACATATTTCCACTTGTATGATAATACAAAGATGGGGTTTTAGGCTGGTGCTTTCCCCTAGTTATATCTTCTGTGTTATGTGTGTTTGATTTCTCCATATCAGTTATATGTGTTCTTATTGATGTTGCTCATGTTCGATTAAGCTTCCGCTAAATTGTTTGTAGAAGTAGATCAAGTGTTTTGCTTTAGTACATTGCATTACCAGGTGATCTACAGGTGGGAAATTTCTACATGGTATCAGAGCTAGCTGATTTGTAGAAAAAGTTCTACATGGTATCAGAGCTAGCTGATTTGTAGAAAAATTCTATAAAATTCTTCACATTTCACATAGGGACACTAGATATTAGGTGGAAAACCTTCCAAGAGAACAATTGTCATACAGTTTGTCTTCATCTTCTTCTTATTAGAAATATTATTTATATTAATCAATGGCCACCACTAGTGTGAAAGCTCCAACTTGAAATGTATGTGAACAACCACTCGCTCCATGACACTACTTGATAGAAGTCACCACTTCCACAATTATGCAAGCCCCAACCTACAACAAATTAGGTCCTCAAGTAGGTTGGGGTATGCATAGTTGTGGAAGTGGTGGCTTCCGTCAGGTAGTGGCTTGGAGTGATTGATTTCTCGCGTACGTCCCAAGTCGGTGCTTGCACACTCATGGTGGCCAATGACTGATGTAAAGGACATTTTTAACAAGAATAAGACGAAACAAATTGTACGGTGGCTTTTCTCCCAGAAGGGTTTCCACCTAATATCCAATGTTCTATTATTAATTTTTTTTTTACATCATTCACTGGCTACCATTAGTGTGCAAGCCTCGACTTGCGATGTACATGAGAAACCATTGGCTCGAGGCCTGGAGAAAATGCTAGATTTGCAATTGCTCATGAAGTTTTAATCAAAATAACAAGACACAAAACTACTCTACTACTTTGCGGACATTAATTCATAATTTAGAATAAAAATATCAGACATGCAATAAGAAATCATACACATGCAAATAGTATTTTTCTTGGGGAAAGAAAACTACTAAAAATCCCCAATGTCTACTTGCATTAATATGATAAATATAAATGTATTACAATTGATTTTCTCAACTGAGAACAACATGCAAGTGCATAACCTATCTCTCTACTCACTAAGAAGATCTAACTCAAATGTAGTTAATTTTTTCCTCTGCTTGAGCCCCTATTTCCTTATGCAATTCCTTGAGAAATTAGGCCCCTATTATTTAGGAAATTCTTCAAATTGATTGAGAAATTCCCAAGGTTGATAATTAGATTGCATGGAACACTTGTACACTCCAGAATAGTCTACAACTGATGTTACACCACCTTGGAATCTCCACGTCAACTAGTTAACTCGAATTCTCTACATGCACCAGCTATTTTGGGATGTTTGATCAATTAACTGGATGATCATTGAGTTTGACTAAAGTCCTACTACACAACTAACCTTCCAATAGTTCCTCCAATAGTTGGAACTAGTTTAAATTAAAACAACTTGAGATAACTAACTTTTATTCTACAAATTAGCCATCAAACATGCTTAACTGAACTCTAACTCCTCCAACTCGAATTTACTGGGTAAACTAGGTGACACAAGCAATTTCACACAAGTTAACTACATCCAAGTTGTTTGCTGATGTGGAAATTCGATTTTTCTCAATTTAATCAAGGAAAAATAAAATTGAGAATTTCTTGTTTCATTTTTCAACACTCTCTCCGAGCAAGAAAGGGATTATCAACCACTCCTATCTTGCACATGTGGAAATCGAACTTCCCTCTTGAAGAGGCCTTTGTCAAAATATCAGCATCTTGTTCCTCTATCAGAATGTACTGAAGCAACATTATCCGCCTTTGCACACAGTCCCGTAAATGGTGATATGGTATATCTATATTCTTGGATCGGTCACGAAATACAAGATTCTCAAAGAGCTTGATGAAAATCTAATTATCACAATAGATCACAGTTGGATCCACCATCTAACCAAACAATCCAACAAGTATCTTTCTCATCCATATCGCTTCACATGCTACTTGACTTGCAACCATGTATTTTGCTTCTGCCAAGATGAGTGCCTCAAAAGAGGATGGCTCAGTCTCTACAAGCTCAGTCATTAGAGCCATGTAGTTGGTGTACCAATCAGGTGACCTTCTATGCTTGCACTTATTTGAAGGGGCGCCCACATTACCCCTTGCATCATGCACAAATCTCTCAGCTTCCCTGGTTCTTTTCTTTCCTTCTCTAGATGGTTCTACTTGAGTGGCTATCTCCACTCTCTATTCCTCAATTTTTGGCTACTCCATAACTTCCCGAGGTTCCTCCCTTGGAGCTAAAATATCCTCTTCCGGTGGGATTTGAAGCTCCCTCTCAAGAGAGAACTGCATCAATTTCTCCTCATCAAATTTTAAATCCCTTTACACAATCGTCATTCTAGGGGATGGCAAGTACACATGGTAGTTTTGGGGAGTTTAAGTGTAGCCCAAAAATACCACCAATTTTGCTATCATCTCTAGCTTCTTCCTTGAATCTTTGGAGACATGGCAATAAAAAGAGGCTCCAAAAATCCTGAAGTGCGACACATCCAACTTTCTCCCCCAGAAGGCCTCCTCTGGTGTAATCATGCCTTGAATCCGATGAGGACTCTGGTTCTACAAATAGAATGTTGTGTTGCATGCCTCAACCCACCAATGCAGAGGTAGGCCTTGGTCATGCAACATCGCCCTCGCTACTCTCACAATGCTATGGTCATTTCTCTCAGCCACCCCATTCTGTTGTGGGTTGTAGGATGTTGTTAACTCTCATCGAATGCCTTCTTTTGCATATAAATTTTTAAATTCATTTGACATTTACTCACCTCCATTATCACTCATGAGGGTCCTCACATTCTTTCTAGTTTCTTTCTCAACCAGTGCGTTAAATTCTATGAACTTGGAGAATGTCTCATATTTCTTCTACATGAAGAAGATCCAACACTTCCGTGAGAAGTCATCAATAAAAGTGACAAAATATTTATGCTTGGTAGTGGATGTTGTCAAGAAAGGTCCACAAACATCAAAGTGGATCCTTTCAAGGACTACATGTGCTTTGTTGTCTCGATCAAGGAATGTGTATTTTGTGTACTTCCCCAAAGTACATCCTTTGCATACATGTTTCTCCTCAAGTGCGCCTTTGGGGAGGCCTATGGTTATCTATTGCATAATCTTCATGGTGCCATGATGAAAATGGACAATTATTTTGTCCTAAAGTTCACCAACATCATGGCTCTGCACCTTCTCCGCCTTTTTTCTTAATGCAACACAATATTCCACATCTAGCTTAATAGGCTCTTCACATGAACCCTGATCTGCTTCACATGTCCCATGTCTATTTGTCTCAGGAATGTTTTTCCTTTGCTGAATATCACACCATAAACATGGTCTTCCAAAATTGCAATAGAGATGAGATTTTTCTTTAAGCCCGGAATGAACATGACATCCTTGAGCCTGAGGGGATCCCGACTCCCTCTAAAAGGTGATTGTACCAATCATGATAGGGTTATGCCTTCCATCATTCCCCATCTCAATGTGCATTTGCAAGTCTTTTTCCTCCAGGTCACTGAAAAAATCTCTACACCCTATCATGTGGAATGATGCACCTGAGTCCAAGTACCACACGCTCCCCATCACTGTGTTGGCCATGCATGCAATGAGGGTAAAGTCAAGCTTGAACTATGAAGCCAAGGCTTCACCTGCCACTCCTCCTGAGGTCTTCTTTCTTTCCTTTTTGTGTGGACACTTTGTGGCATAGTGCCTAAATTCATGACAATGGAAGCATTTAATTTTGGACAAATCTTTCTTCTTGCCCCCTTGACTGGACTCTGGTTTGGATTGAGATTTCTTCCCTTTTCCCTTCTTTTCCTTTCCAACCAATGCAAAATTTTCTTCATCCTTTCCCTTGTATGAAGTCCTATCTCTGGTATTTTGCCTTATTTCCTCCTATACCAAATCAAACCATAAGCGCTCCCAATTCAGTAGTTTCTCCCTCTCGTTCACTGAATCTTGATAGCTACGCCAACTCTTTGGTAGGCTTAGAAGGGCTAGGCTTACCACTTATTCCTCAGGAACATTAACACTGGCCCCACCAAGTTCATCACGACATTGTGTGAACTTGCTCATATACTGTGGAATAATGTCATTCTTCTGCATCTTGATACTTCAAAGTTTATTCTTGAGCACCTGCTTCTTATGGTCACTATTGTTCTCGAACAATTCTATTAGTCCTTTCCACATTGTGAACAAAGTTTCCTTTCCTTGGAGATTTGAGACAATGTGATCTTGTACTCCCTCCAAGATTATTCTCCTCGCCTTGGCATCAGATTTCAACGGTTTTGCAACATCTATCTTGATGTATTATAGCAATCCATTATCATCCAATATTGCCTCCATGCGATCCTTCCATGCCACAAAATTAGAGGTGCCTTCCAAGGCATAATATAGCCTTAGTCCATTGAAGGCCATATTCTTAGTTATGAAGAAATCCTGCTGCACTGAACTCCAAATTCGAATGTCCTGAGAAACAACTTCGAAATTCCTACTCTGATACCATGTGGGAATTAGAAGTATATTTGCAAATGCTCATGAATTTTTAATCAAATTGCAAGACGCAAACCTACGCTACTACTATTTGGACAATAATTCACAATTTAGAACAAAAATATCAGACATGCAATAGGAAATCACACACATGCAAATAATATTTTTCCCGGGGAAATCAAACTGCTAAAAAACTCCAATGCATGCTTGCATTAATCTGACGAATAATATTACAATTTCTTTGCTCAATTGAGCACAACCTGCAAGTGCATAACGTATCTCTCTACTCAGTAATAAGATCTGACCCAGACTCAATCAATTTCTACCTCTGATTGAGCCCCTATTTTCTTGCACAAGTCCTTGAGAAATTAGGCCCCTATTATTTAGGAAATTCCTCAAATTGATTGCGCAATTCCCAAGGTTGATCATTAGGTTGCATGAAACACCTATACACTTCAGAATAGTCTACAACTGATGTTACAATGCCTTGGAATCTCCACCTCAACTAGGTAACTTGAATTATCTGAATGCACTGGCTATTTTGGGTTGATTGATTAGTTAACTAGATGATCACTGAGTCTGACTGAACTCCCATTGCACAACTAACCTTCCAATATTTCCTCCAACAGTTGGAACTATTTTAACTGAAAACAACTTGAGATAACTGACTTTGATTGCTACAAATTAGCAATCAAACATGCTTAACTAAAATCTAACTCCTCCCACTCAAATTTACTGAGTAAAATAGGTGACACAAGCCATGTCACATAAATTAACTACATACAAGTTGTCTGCTAATGTGGAAATTCAACTTTTCTCAATTTAGTCAAGGAAAAATCAAATTGATAATTTCTTGCTGCATTTTTCAACACATTTTTGGGACTAGATCAAACATAGTGGATCGTGACTAAATCAAAATGATGACGAGACAAAATCAATTAATCAATTGAGATCCAATCAAACTATGATCAACACTACATTCAATGAGTTCCACTTCATCTTTGATGACTAAATTACTAATTAAGTAGACCAAATCAAATTATTAACCATGACCACTTCAACACATTAATATACTCCAAAATTGGTGAATTACCAAAGTATCGAATTCTAGTAGCAAACACAAATAATCCGGTAACTGAAGTAATTATGGTAGCAAACGAAGGCAGTATGGTAACTTAAGTCTAACAGCAATGTGTGTTTTTATTCCTATATCATGTCATTACACCTCTACGGACCATAATTAGCACAAGAACACTGATCGTTCATTATGCACAATCTCATCAATCTATTGACATCATTGCCCAACTCACTGACTCTATGTTTGATATCAATACCAACACCATGCTACGAACACTCTACTTCTGGGTTGGAAAAACCAATAAGTGGCTCCATAAAGAGATCATCTGATATCAATGAAAAAAACTTGAAAAGTTCATGCTCGAAATGAATAGAATAGCTTGAAAGGGAAGAAAATAATAGAAAATGCAGCCAATAGAAGGTGTTTAACTACGTAATATTTTCATCATTGGGTTTATTTTGGTGGTACAAACATTCGAAGATTATCATTGGGTATGCCCTACAACTTTTATTGGTTAGCCCGGTGATGGTGAGATTGTATACTGATGAGATGAATTAATTAGTAGCATGTTGTATGATTGTAGATTGATGAGATGAAAAACATTGGTAGTATGTTGTATGTTTTAGAGATAAATTTAGATTTATTTTAATTTTAGGTTTACTAAGTATTTAGCTCAATCAAATTTTTTGATATGTAAATTTTTGTGTAAAATTTGAGGAAATGTTTGCACTTTGTGAAAATTTATCCCTCTTAGTGCTTGATAAAACTAAAGTTGAGATAGGTCTAGGCTAGTTAAAGTCATGGGTGGTTAGGTCAAAATTTTAGATGATCATATATATAGAAGATGAAATTAATTATGTGAAAGTCAAGAAGTGTTGTTTCTCTACAACCTAGTATGGAGGAGATGTTATAGTGGAGCTTTAGACTAATGATGTATTCAATATAATTTATTTATTTTTAAAGGTGAAAAATAATACATAATTTTGGGTCGATTAAAAGAGTAATAATAATAATAATAATAGTAAGTGTTATATTGCAATCTTTTTTTTTAAATAAATTTAATAAATATGATTGATATCTAACGATGTTTTTAAGAATCTCATGTTTGAATTTAGTTAATAACCATATAAAGACTTAGTACTTGCAATAACACTTTTTCATATATATATATATATATAATAATAATAAATGACATATGCATGTATATATAGCTATATATAAAATTAAAAATAAATTTGTTCATATGTATAGAAATATGAACTATATATAAAATATAAATTCTTTCTCTCTCTCTATATATATATATCACATTAAGAATAAAATAAACAAGTCATAAAACATATCAAAGAATTTTTTATGTATAGTTATATGTATTATGAGAGCCTCAATAAAGCCAACATAAATTCATTTTAACTCTAATCTACCAAGCAGAGAGAGGAATCAAATCTCTTTTCACTCTAAAAGAAGTTTTCACCTCAAATATTTTATCCCTCTTGACACTTGGTAGATTCATAATTAAGATTTTATCCCTCTTGAGGTTATTAATATTTTAAAATCAAATAACTATATAAATATTAACTCGTATTAAAAAATAATTATTAAATTAAAAATAAAAATTTCAAAATTTTAAAATAAAAATTTTCCTTTTTTAATATAAATACTAAACTTTGGATATAACATAAATTTAAAAAGCTAAACTTATCTTAGGATAAAAAGACAAATTAAATTTTAAAAAATTAAATTATAAAATACTATACCAAAGAAATTAAATTTTAAAAGACAAGCTTTATCTTATAACCCCAATTAAAATTTGAAAATAAAATTGTCCCTCTTGTAACTTGTTCCATCCCATCATAGTAATAAATAAATTATTTAGTTTATATTAAATAAAGTTTTTTTTTTTTATCGTTAAAACTATGCTACTTCTATTATTTACAAGAGAAAACAGTTACATCCAGGAATACATGTCGCCAGGGGCCAAGGCTGGTCCTCTGGATTGATAGTGCTCACAGAAAACTTCACTTTCAGGGGTCTTCTTATAGCTACTGAACGCCCACGCAGGGGCAACACCCTTTTGACCAGATACCCACACAAGGGCGTCATGACTGAGACTAGTAACCCACGCAGGGGCTGTAATCTTTGGAGACACAGAAAAAGCAAAATTATGGATCCCGCGCAGGGGCCAAGGAGAGAAAGAGAGGTTCTTCAGCAGTATTCTTCGCGCGGGCTTAGTCGAGCATAGAGTAACAAAATTATGAGGCCAAACAGTGACATTTACAGCATAATTGAGCACTTGTATCAAGAGTAACAGTTCACAAAAAACACCTGAGAGTTGTCTGAGGGCAGAAGCATGGTAGAGCCGGCTCCTATTCAACCGAATCCTCTTCCTCCGAGTCCTCTTCATAAATCCAGTACTCGCCTTCCGGTGGAGGTCCCCAATCAACCTTGGCTTTGCCTGAAGCTGGTGCTGGCTGAGACGAAGGTTGCACAGCATTCGGTTCAGGTGGTGCCTCTGCCCTTTCCCCAGCAACTCTGGAACATTCAGCATGATGAATTTGGGCGCTGGGTAATCCTCCCACCTCCTTTTTCGGTTCCTCCAGGAATAGGACCGAAACATGAGCATTAATGTTGGAATGACATTGGGCACAAATGACAGTGAAGACCGCTGTTCCGAACGCAGGTAGCGGAGCAGAGCTTGAGTCCGGAGACCTGGTGTCCATGAATTGAGACGGACGAATGGGGTGTACATCTGCTGACTGGTGGCATAAACAACGACAGCAACATGGAGGCGGATTAGCAGCCCGGGGACGAGAAGAACCTTCCCTTCCAGTGCCTCAACGGCTAATGAGCCTCTGTCTTGGCGCCATTCCTTCCTTGAAGACCGATGAGCATGACAGAGCCGTGGAGAGGGATATGAGGGGTGTGAATCCGCCCTTATCCTCCCTTGCTGCCCTGTATCCACCTCCAATTTCCAAGGAGAGCTCGTGAGCCAGCGCTTGAAGGCCTGACGGACTGAAGCCTGAATCCACAAATCGAGCCTGAACCATTGCAAAACATTCCCAATTGTTGGCATACTTAAGCTGCTCTGGTTTGCCTCGTTTTTGGAGTGCCATAACTCCCATCTGAAACCGTTAATGTCGCACAGAATCGGCAATGAATTGCCGTCCTTCCTCCCTTCAGCTCTCACGCTTGCCATCCAGGGCGGCGGAGAGCAGTTAATGCCTCTTCTGAACTTGAGACCACCCATGCTAAACAGCTGGCGAGCCATCCAGATGCGGCGTGGCACCCGCATCCGAGTTTATATTAAATAAAGTTATATTAGCTAGTAATAAATAATAACAAAAATACCGTGTATAAACTAAGAGATTATTTAGTTTATATTAAATCATGTTAGATTATCTAGTAATAAATAACAATAAAAAAGCCAAGAAGAGAGTTTAATCGAAACAATTTTATTATTAGAGTTTAAATTGCTTACACGTGGTTAAAAACCATTCATGGGAGCAATTGTTGATACGTGCATGGGAAGGGATAAGGTAAGAAAATAATGGATTTCCATAGTTCTGTTTCCACCCAAGTAGGACACGAATGATAGTTTATCACACCGTGATTTTCCAAACCATATATCATTCCCATGACGAGTAATAGCCAAATTATGGTAACTTATATATATTTCCAGTAACCAATGTCAATAGTAATGATAAAAAAGAAAAGCATAAAGTTTAAGAGAGACACTTTATTGTTCCATCACCTTAATAAAGGGATTGTTTATCTTATATTAGATTAAGTTGGTTAGAGAGAGAGAGTTCACATTACCTTAATAAAGAGATTATATATAGGAAAAACCTGGATTTTAACAGAAATAATGTGGCTGAAAATTACCAATCAAATTCGTACCTGATACTAAGTTAACAAGGTATAAATTGCATAGAATTCATTTTGGGTGGAGATACAGGAGGGATAAATAACACTAAAAGTCCCAACCAATTTTTTTTCTTGAGAATAAATGAAAATTTATTGGAATTTTATATTTTAAATAGGTCATATTAAAGAAGAATGCCATAGGAAAAACTATGGGTTGTGATAAGTCAACATATTTCTAATTAAGATGAAAAGTACAAAGTACAATCAAGATATGATTGATTTGTGTGATTGGTTTTAATATTTTACATATATATATGTGTGTGTTTTAATTTGAATATTAGTTAAAAAGTATGAAGCCAACATTTAATTTTGTTTTGTTTTGTTTTTCTTCCATATGTAGTTTTCCCAACAATTAAAAAATGTTGACATACATTAGGCTTACACATCTCCCTCATATTGGGTTGTAGAGCACCTCTTAGTGCAATAAAAAATAAGAATATTTCTATATAGAGATGTGAAATTAATATAATTATAAATAATATTATAAATAAATAGTATTGATTCATTTTAACTTTAAGTCTACCAAGAGGGATCGAATAAAAAATAAGAATATTTCTATATAGAGATGTGAAATTAATATAATTACAAATAATATTATAAATAAATAGCATTGATTCATTTTAACTCTGGATCTATCAAGAGGGATTGAATCTTTCATGTAAATTTTTCAATTTTATTGAAAAAAAATTACATTATAAATTTAATCCTCTTAAAATTTGATAGATTAAAAATTAAAATAAATTTGATTATAATCTAAATAGTGATCTCAAAAAAATCACTTCGAAAATTACATAAATAATATAATAAATAGCAATAAAATAATTATCTGCAATATTAAATAAAATATTAAAAAAATAATATGATGCAGGATGAAAAATAGTTTACATTATGCTATAAAAGTATGAGCTTTACCATTTTTGCATGGTAATCATATTAAAAAAAGGAGTTTATTTTTGAAGAATATTTAAATTTTTAATTTTTGCATCTTAATCATATTAAAAAAGGAGTTGATTTTTGAAGAATATTTAAATTTTTATCATGAAAACATTTCAAGGAAGGTTAGACTTTAATTTTTTAGTTTTCCAATATTAATAAGTTATTTCTTATTTGTTTCTCATAAAAAAAAATATTTATTTTGAATTTTTACATCATCTTTTATGTTTTTGGTTTTAATGCAGTGTATATATCTTAACATTACTTTTAAACCAACTTGAATATAATGTTTTCAATATGCAAATAAGATATAAATCTAGTTGAATAAAGGGGTGGACTTGTAGTTATAATTGACAACCTTTTTCGTAAAATTTTAATATATTTGTATTATTTTTAAATTCATTTTAATGAATGAGACAAATTTTTTTTTTTTAATTTCTTAAATCAAATCACTTTGGTAATTTTGAATTGTATAATCAACCATATGATTGTTGAAATAAATGGAAATACTTTATAACTGTTAAGCATATTTTACACCATATTTATTGAATTAATGTTAAAATAAATGGATGATATTGTATTTTTTAAGGAATTATTGAGACTTTATACTAATATATATGAGATTAGGCTCAAAACCAAATTACATTCTCAGCCAAATTACATTTTCAGTGTTTTAGGTAGCTTATAGAAATTTATATAAAAAATAAGGGAAAATTTCTTTATTTTGTGCTTACATTAGAAGTTAAAATTTATCTTCCTACAGGTATATATGCACCTGAAATGACCTAATATTAACAAAACATTATATAACATGTGACATAATGATAAAATATCTCGGAGATCCTATTAGTTCAAAATGGAGGAGCACTTTTCATCTCCTCATCTTCTACTACTTAAATGCCTTGGGCTCGATCCTCGTCTTCCACATCCATGTCCGCAAGATCCTTTTATAGCACTAATTCTTCAACGTCTCTCGAACTCAACCCTTGACACACATTTTCTTCCTTTTCCTTTGTTCCAACTGTACACAATACATTGTACTAGTTTCCTTCATCCATCACATAAACTATAAATTTTGGATGTTAAAAGGTCCTATCCTTAATTGATCCAAAACAATAATAGATAGTAATGCATGGGAACATTTATAATGCCACTCTTCACTCAAATAAAAAACATGCCAAATTTTTTCCACCTCATTTCCCACCAAACGAGGAGTTAGAGCACTGCCATGTTGCCTTTCCTAGATATATAATCTATTATCCATAATCTAACCAAGAGAGGAGTGTACCCAATTATTCATTGTTCATAAGCAAATTATTTGGGATTTTAATATGGATAATTTTCATGGGGGGAATTTGATTATCCATCGTAGCCCCGACATGCTTCAAGACTCCTTGTTCTAATTGAACACCTAAATTGGCCATTTGATCTATGCCATAATTTAACTCCATCATGACATGAAAGAAGTTGATTTCTTCAAACTAGTCAACCAATAAAGTTACCAATTTAACAAGAACTTTATCTAGTTTTAATTTTTTGGGGACTACATTAAATTATGAATTTTCATGTTGATTTTGAAAAGTGGTGACACAACATCACCCTTTTTTCATTTTAGACTTAAGGATCCAAAAAATTTCAACCATGACATTAAAAACCAAATATCATGATTACAAAAGAAATGAAAAACCAAGTTGAAATGCGAAAGTGGTGATGCAACATTACCCTTTTTTTTAAGGGTTAAAATTCAAACATATTTCAATCATGTAATTAAAGACCAAATATCATGACTACAAAAAGTGTGAAAAGCATGTTGAAATAAGAAGTTGGTGATGCAACTTCACCCCCTTTTTAGGGTTAAATTTCAAACATTTTTCAACCATGACATTAAAGACCAAATATTATGACTACAAAAAACATATTATGACTACACAAAACACTGCAAATTAACACTCAAAGTTTGTACCTTTTTTTCTTTTGTATATACTTGCTTTTTAAATGGTTTTCAAATTCAACTACCTTTTTTCTCTTAAGTAAATACTTTTGTATTTCTTGAAAACAAAGGTTTACATACTAATATTCTGAAGCTTGTTTTGGTCTACCACTAGGAATATTCTACCAGACACAAAACTTCAACGATTTCAAAATTAAGGAAGATATGGTACTAACCAGAGTCCCTAAGAAAAAAATGCCTATGCTATTTGCTAAGCTTACTAGGACATTTTTACACTGAAAATTACATAATTGAAACACAGAAGAGTCTAAAGGAAATAAACTAAAAGACATTTAGACTGAATTATCTAAATTAGTGGCTTCAACTGGAATGGAATTTTATTACTTCATAGGGAGCAACCTAGATCAAGAGGAATTCCCATGTGCTTTTCTATATGACCCATCCTTCGATCCATTGTTGTCATCTGCCACTGCATCTAATCTATATTATCCTCTTTACTCTCATTTCTATCCCAAAAAATCTATTGAGGAACATTAGGTGCCAATAAATGTCCATTGCATACATGTACTGAGTTATAAAGTCCTTTAGTATGCCCTACATATGGAACCCAATTTGTTACTTATGCCAAAAATTTAGTATCTATGAGGGTGTGTCTCTCTTCAGACATTTCCCTCTCTATCTATGTGATTTTCTCTTGAATTGGCTGTGGATTAAGCTCTCTATACCTAGTTGCTAAACTTTTCAGTGCTCACTTGAGCTCAAGTGTGTCCCCTTTCCTAGTATTAACCAACTCCATAATGCACTTGATCCCTTAGATGTGGCATGATGGGTGTCAAAGAAGTACTTTGGGCCCAATGATAAAAATAATTCCCCCTTGGCCAAAAATTGTCCATTGGAGGGACTCTTAAATGCTAAGTAGGCTGCAAATAATTAGGGCCTCTTCGACAAGAGGGTGCCAAAGTCCCTTTTCTCAACTCATTTTGTTGTTTATGTTGTGACTGTGGGGAGACTTGTTCTTAGATATGAACCTATCCCTGTCAGAATTTCCCGGGATAACAAACAACACTGTAACTGTAATAATGAAGAATTTAGAAATGCTCACAGAGGGGGATGGGGACAAATTGAACTCGTGTCTCCTAATGTTGATACCTCCTATGGGTGACTTACCTGGGAGGTTTAAGAATGATTGAAAATACTGCATCTGGAGAAGCAATTTCCTTCCTAAGCTTGTTTGAACTATGTGGAAACTCTTGAGAAGCCTACAATGAAGTCAAGTTATTTGGGGGGTGAGGGAAATAACACAACTCTTCCTTCTTCCCTTTTGCATCCCCCTAGAAGAGATTCTTGAGTGAATAGAGACCCAATTTATAAACCAGACATAGTGCTGGAGAGGTATGAGTTTTAATCCACTGCGATAATATAAGTAAGAAGCACCGTCCATGGGAGAGATGAGAGAACCCCTTCCCCGTGTTAATTCCCTATGACACATCTCTGATAAGTAAGAAATGATTAGAATGATGTAAAATTATTCCCCAAATCAAAGTTTTGGAGCTGCTACTCACCACTTGGCATGTATTGAATGCAAAATTAATTAGTTGATTTTGTGTGTCAGGTTCGTTGGTCGACCTAGTATCCACATTAGATTTATTTACAGAAAATTCTATATCTTTCACCATTTTCTCATGTTGCAGAGGAAGAGAATATTTTCCATTCAACTCATTAGGTGGTGGAGCAAGAGGCTATCTCGTGCACTCTACATGTGCATGCTTAAACAGTTATGGGGGCATCCTGCCATGTGGTCTAGTGGGATGGCAACAACCCTCCCTCAGGCCACCTCACATGTCAAGCATCCCATCTCGGGTGTCTAACTTTTATCTTATTTTTGGAGTTAAAATTACCAATTAATTGATGTTACAACCTTAACCATTGGTACCATTGAAAATAAAAAGCATAAAGTTGACTATAAATCCAAAACTGGCAACACATAATTTTTGTTTAATTATTAATTATTTATGCTTTTAATAAGGAGCAGGATGGGCCTTGTATAGCCCTTAAGGAAATATTATTAAGAGGTATGCATGGGGATTGGGATCAATGACAAAACAATCAAGTTGAAATGTATGGTTTGTTACAAGGTCTGATATTAGCGAAAATTTTATAAGTGTCCTACATTAGAATTTTGGGAGACTTGCCTATTATCATTCAACACTTATGCAAAGGAACATCACCCTAAGATAAGCATTTGGGGAACCTATTGAAGAGAATAAGGAATACACTTGAATACATTCCACAAAAGAGTACTTTCATATCCTTAGGAGTAAAAAATGAAGAAGTGGATAGATGTGTGAACCAAGCCTTTTAATTTCAGGAAGGAAATTTAGAAGTAAATGGTGACTCAGGGTAGTGACCTCTACCATAACTCAAAATTCCAATTTATTTTCTAAGGAAGGAAGTTTGATTCATTTCTCATACTCAAGATTTATTTCACGGATCAACTTATTGATGTGGGTCGACTTCATTATAAAAAGTGGGAAGGGGGCTCAACAAATGTTGTGGCACCCCAATTAAGTTTGGTGCATGCATAAGGAATAATATCACAAATTCTACATAAGTGGGATGCAAACCAAAGGATGAAGTACAAACATGTCATCATATGTCCACATATGACGATGAATGCACTGGGGTGAGAGGTAGTTATGAATAATTATTCTGCAATGACGCTAGAATCATGTGGGACCTAGGAGACAGAGTGTGAACTTAAGCTAAAGTAGAATAATAGAATTCTTGGGGTTACCATTTCAATATGCTCTTTAGTGAAAAAAATTGGCAGAAATGCAGAAGAATATGGTAGATCTGATGGGGTTAGCACTTGCCTGACACATCATCTTCCTCTCCTAAGACATTTAGCTTCTAGGTTGGTTCTTGTGTTTATTTGGTTTTTGGATATTTTGTATGCATGATTGTGATATTTTCTTAGCTAGCAGTGGGACCAATTTTTGGACATGGTGGGTTGGAGAAAATGCTTGGGATTTTGGTCTTCTAGCACTCAGGTTGCATATCTCTACACTCCTAGCATGGAATAGGCTTGTGAAGGGTCACCGTAGATCGGTTTATGTTGCAAGAATAATTCTCTAGTTTATTTACATAACTTCATATTGATCCCAATGACTTGGAAATTTATGGAAATGGAGTGTGGCCTATGGATGGGTCTATTTAAATTCTGTTGGGTTATAGGTTGGTTTATGGGCCTTCTTTGTGCCCCAGATTGGTAATTAGGGAGTTTATTTGCGGGGTTCAAAACCTAGTTTGTGGTAAGCCATTGAACTTTTGAGGGATCGTAGAATTGCTTCTGCTTGGGACAAATGGAGATTGTTGGAGGAGAAGGAGCTCAATAACTCTAGGATGGACGACTGTGAGAACCAAAACTCACCTTAGGAGGCATGTGACTACATCAGACAAAACTTAGAGGTGACTGTGTGGTACACTATGGACTATTGCTTCTTCTTCTACACTGACCAAATTAAGATATGGCAAGGAAGAGTGAGATTTCAGTGATAACAACTGAGAAAGGAAAACTTGTTACAGAAGCAAGGAATAGGTCACTCAATTGGTAGAGAAAATGGATGCCCTCTAACTCGATATAATGGTGATGAATATGAGATAAAAGGAGAAGTTGGAAAATAGTGTGAATCTGCTAGATGAGGTCCAAACTTTGAAAGATAAGGCAACTTGGCAAGTGGATGAGTTAGCGACACCTCTTAATAATATTTGGACTTACAGGAAAAAGTTCAACTTTTGTAAAGTAGACTAAGTGAATCCAGTATTGGAAGTTGGAAGGAAGTAAAGAAGTGTCTAGACCTCAACAACCCACTGGGGGAGGACGATGATGACTTCAAATGATACATGCATTGCTGCAAATTCTTTCTTTTATTAGGTAATTACAATAAGATGTATCCCTATAGGAATGTAATGAATTCTGTGGAAATCTATAGACCCTCCAAAGTTTAGTATTCTATAGCAAACATAGGAATAAGAGGAAGGATGAAAAACATACAATGTATTTCCTGAGTAAAGGTTGTGACCGGACACAAATTTAATCAAATAAAAATACTCATTCCTATTAAAAAAATTAGTTTAAAAAAATTGAGAAAAAATTGTAAATATTTTTTTTAAAGGGAAAAATAAATTTAAAAAATCACCTTTTTAACCTTAAAAAACTCAAAACCACTTCCTCTTTCTTTTTTTTTTTCCTTTTATTTATTTTTTTTCTTTTTAAATAAAGAGAAAAATCAATTTAAAAAGAAGAGAAGAAAAAACATTAATTTACTAAAAAAAATTACCTATAAAAATTCAAAACTACCAAAAAAAAAAAATAGTAAAAAAAAAAAACTAGTAAGATATTTAAATTCTTTTCAAAAAAATTATTAATATATTTAAAAAAAAATTAAAATTTAAAAAAACTAAAATATAAATTTTAAACAATTAAAATAAATAAAATTTAATTCAAAAAATAATAGAAAGAAACATTAACAAAAAAAGGGAGAACAAGCAAAAATTAAAAAAAAAAACCAACATTGTCCCTCTGTCCATGCAACTGCTTGCAACACACATTGTGTAGTGGCTGTAGGGCGACCATGTGTGCAGAGGGGTGATGCCAAGCAAGGCATAAATTTGACGAGCATTCCTACTCATCAAGAATTTTTATAATGACATGTTTCTTTTTAAAATTGCCCTTCACATTCCATTTAATTTTTATTTTTACCCATCATTTAAGTATCATGTATTACCTGCTTTTTTGTTATTTTTTTGTTGTGAGTACAAAAACAACTTTTTGGTAGTATAAGTTTTGTGTTTTGTTTTCATAAATTTTTTTATTGTGGCTTGATCATAAAATATATGTATGTGCTTTATATTAGTTTAAAAATATTAAATAGGTTATTTTTATCATAGAAAGTTATTTTTTTTACTATCTATTTAATTTCGTGATTTTTGAGGAGTTCACTTCTTTTTTTCTTTTCCTTAAGGCAAGAAAATTCTTTTACTTGCATTAGGAGAAGAAAAACATAATTTCACATAAGAAACTAATTATTTTAATTAATTAAATAATAACAAAAAAAAAAAAGTTGTGATTTAACTCTGATTATTGAATAATCATCTTTATCTTACTATGATCTTAAAGCACACTTTCAGTCTTACACGACCATTAATTTTTTTATGAATAAATGTAACTTATAAATAAACAAATTCAAATTAAAACTCATTTACTATAATTTACTGTGAGGTGAGCGAGAGGGGGGGCTTGTTTGGAGTTGTGCAAAAATATTGTGTTCAACAATATAACTTCCAGTCAGCACTTGCTTTAGGGGTTGATAAACCACTTAGTGATTACAAAGCCAAGGAAGCAAGATTAAATACCAACATAAGTATCAACTATCAGTTTAGAGAAATTTATGATTAAGTTATGATTTAATATCTTTTAAAGTTTTTATTATTAATATTATAAGAATTGTGTATTTGTGATGTAGGTAAACCATTGAACCATTTGGCCCAAATCTACAAAGTTGATTGCAAAGAAAAATAA
This sequence comes from Pinus tabuliformis, assembly GCA_031772625.1. Taxonomy (NCBI): domain Eukaryota; kingdom Viridiplantae; phylum Streptophyta; class Pinopsida; order Pinales; family Pinaceae; genus Pinus; species Pinus tabuliformis. Next base: position 408,002,175 of record CM062811.1, read on the forward strand.
TATCAACATGATAACATCATAGTATGCAATGAAAGCATGATAGCGTTGAATACCTTGAGAACTACGCCATTGTAGTGGCACTAGAAACCCATGATGTGCTTTGATCACCATGAGGTGCCATGACCATGTGTTATGTTATTACAACAAGCCAGAGGGATGTCTTGGTTGTGAAAACTCTTCATGTGTGAAGAAGCCTTTCTTAGTCATAAGTTGTCATTAATAGCAAAGGAAAATATGGGTGTAAGTAGAATGGTCAAGGAGCATAGACTTTGGAGCCATTTCTAGATTAGAATATCAACGCAAGTGCTTTTGAAACCTAATAATATGGATATAGTTCAGAAAGATATTTCCAATGGTATATGGAAATCTACAAATGGCCTTCTAGATCAAATATTTTGTTAATCAAGTTAAGCGAGCCAAAAGGGGTCAAAGGTTGTAGAATGAAAGTTGGTGATGGTTTTAGTTGGTGCAATTTTGATGTTTGGCCAAATTTGGTGGAGCGGAGTGACTGTTGAACAATGGACAACTTTGGTGGTGGATCATGTGCCATGTTTCCCCTTTAACCCATTAGATAAATTGTGTGAGTCCATGCCTATGAAAGGGTTAATGATAGAGGGGGTCAGCTACAGGTTGTATTTCAGAACCACCGATCGGAAGATCGACGATCCTCATTAATAGCGAATTACCTCCCCCATTTACCACTAAACTAGACAAAGGGGGTCCATGGAAAACCATCGGCGATAAATGGTATAGTGGCACAGCGGAGGCATGGAAGGCATGTGGTAGGCGGAATGAGCATTGATTGGTGGAGGGAGGACCCTGTAAGACATGTCACCCTGGAAGTTCTTCCCCAGAAGATTCAAATGGCAACACAAGTCTAAAGGTCCTAGGTAATAGAGTCGGGCAACGGAAAAAATTCCTACCAGATGTAGCCAATATTCTCGTCTCGACCTTTTAAATTTAGTGAAAAACATAGGCCCGTGACCTTCCCTTTGACATACGATGAAATGACATAGAGACCACATAGAACAACTAGAGAAGGACACATGGTGCATGTTCATCGGCTCACAAAGATGACATAGTGACAAAGTGGCATGATGTTGTCAACATGACATTAGCATGACCCATGGCACTAATGAGGGTGTGACATGTGGCATGTAGATTTTAATATTTTATGTACCCGAGTGGGCCGAAAAGGAGTGACACATGGCACCACCTAGCATGTGACACATGGAATCCCTACAGAGGTGGCATATAGTCTGGAAGACATGTCATCCCAAAGGAATGATCCTAGAATTTTCAAAGGGTGCATAGGCAAATATATCTGGGGAGGTAGATCCAGGACATGGTGACATTTAGGTGGAACGCAGATGGCAAATATAGGTCAGCTCAATAAGTTTGTGATTGGTCCACATGTGCGGTGCAGAGTCCCATACGGACATGTCATCCAAAACCCCAGAACTCCAGACACCCCAGGAGATTTGAAAGGGAGAAAGAGGATATTCTCTGGGCTTACAAAACTCTGAGACATAGTGGTAGAACAAGTGGCATAAAGCTGGAGCGAAAAACCATTCATAATCATGAATGTGGAAGGATGGTTGTCCCCACCACGACACACAACACTAGAGGATAGGCCCTAGAAGAAAATAAATGCACACCATTGGTTTTACCTAGGGAAATAGAGTCACAGGTTAAATTGATTGGCCTAACTCTCGGTCTTATGGATATTATGTGACCGAGGGCGTGGAACAGGTATAAACTGGTCAACAAGTATGGATTTTGGCATTTGTTTCCATATTTGGTGATTTGGCACCAAACTGGAAAAGAACTAAAACTCGGTAAACATAACATGAATGAGTTGGTAGTAGAAATGGCAACATGGACATATTTAGAAGCATATTTAGCAAATTATCCAAATCTAGAGATTTCCAAATTTGGAAAGTCAATGCTAAACCCTAGTATTTTCCAGAATTGAGAAAAATGGCAGTTTAACTCAGTTTTTCTCATAGATATAACATATCAGAGTTTGAAGACTAATTGAACACATCCAAAAGACATAACATAAGTGGGACATAAGAAAAAATAAGGATTTATGCATGTCAAAGAGCTGAAGTTAACTAAATCTTTAAACCTAAAAATATTAGCTCAAATTCTTCATAAGCATAATTTAATTTGCAAGAATGTTGTTTTCGAGAAGCAAATGTTGTTGTTGTTGATGGTGTGTATTGTGAACTAATAAGTGATCAGAGATTATTGAAGATGATTTGATGGTGTTTGGGGTGTGTGATTGAGGAGAGGATGATTTATTTTATGAAAGGAAGTGGCCTTCATGATTTGGTTTTGAAAATGGAATGAAAGATTAATCAAGGAGGTAAAGCGAGTTGGAGCTTGCAAATTAGTGGTTGTAGCTCCCTTCAGTAGTAGCTGGTAAAAATCAAGGGTTGTAGCTTGTTTCAGTAGCAACTGATAAATCAACAGTCATAACTCTTTTCAGTGGTAGTTGATAAACAAGGGAGTAGTAGTTTCCTTATGATTGTAGCCTGAGAACCTTATAACAACAAGTAGAAGCTTTCCCTTTTGAAAGTAATTGAAGAATATGTGTCAAATGTGTGCTTCTTGTGATTGATTCTTGTAATTCTCATCTGAATGGTTGTTGAAGTGTTTATTGGTGTCCTAGAATTCTTACTTGTGAAAGAAAGTTTTGAAATTCTCACAATATTGATTCAGCCCCCTCTCAATATTGTCTTGGTTTCTAACAATTGGTATCATAGCAACCAAGTTACTTCAAGATTAGTTTAACAGTTAGAAGAAATATCAATGTCCAATGGAAATCGAAGAGAAAAAGAGTCATCCTTCAAAGCAGATAAGAATCCCAAGGAAGAACAAAATGATTCATGTTGTGAATTAGATGAAGAGGAAGCTAAGTTCATGAGGAATCTCAAGAGAGACTTGGGAAAGTACAAGGGTAAGCTACCTCTCAAGTGCTTAAATTGTGGTAAAGTATGCCACTATGCTTATAAGTGTCTAGAAAAGAAGAAGAATGAATATGACCCTAGCGAGAAGTTTAGAAATGTGAAAAACTATAAAAGGAAGTCTAAGAATAAAAACTTCCACACCCAAGATTCCAGGTCCTATGAAAGTGAAGGTAGTCAATCTTCAGATGAGGGCAAAACCTATGAAATCTCAAAGGAATTTATTCTTGTAGAAATTTCTACAAATCAGTTAGCTCTGATACCATGTAGAAATTCTCACTGTAGATTAAACTGATATGCAATGTACTAAAGAAAAATACTTAATCTACTTCTACTATCAAACTTGCGGAAGCTTAAAGATCGAGTTGAACACATGTAACCATAAGAAGAAGAATCAATGCACATGAAACACAAAAGACTACTCTAGGGAAAGCCTCAGCTAAAAACCCCACTATTTTTATTATCATACAAGGTGGAAATACATCAAGATTACATAAAGCCTTGCTCCCACAGCTAACCAGCTCTCAGTACAATCCTCCTGGATGCTCACAGGCAAACAAGGCTTCTCACAAACCTTATCCTTTGCCCTCCAAGCCTCATATTTTCTTGTGTTGTTTCTCCTGGGTGATCCTACTATTACCAAGTGTAACACTGATCACTCACATTGATCTCACACCCTGTAAAACTGCGCAATTCTCAAGGAACCTTACCTTGACTGCATGGATGAGTTTCCTTTATAGGAAAATTCCTCCAACTGATAGTACAATGTCCCTGTCTTTAATCTCAACTGGGTCTTTGTTTGAATTGACATGCATGAGTTATTTATGAGAGAATCCTCAGTTATCTGGAGTACACTAGTTTCATGCATACATGCATTAACTAACTGAACTCACAATCAGTTCCAAAAATTGTTTGGAACTAATTTAACTGGACTTAACTCAGTTAACTGAGCTAACTAATTACAACTCAAATACAACTCATCCTTATCTCCTTAATAAAGGGACTAAAAATTTGAATGAACTTCTCGAAGCACAAAGAGTCCCAAATAACAGATTAGGTCTTGGATTTTAGTACGAGTCAAGCTTAATAGATGAAATAAAGGGCAAGAAAACCATTACTTTTGTGAAGCAACAAAAATTGGACACAACGTAGCAACCAGAGATGACACAACACAACAACAAAGAGATAAAGGGAGCATGTAGTCTAATATTCAGTCAAATACAAATCAACTGTTCCAAAACAAAAGGAGGAATTCAACAAGGAAAAATTCAAATAATGAAGGAGAGGAAAATAAAATTCATTTAGAACATCTTAGCCAATCTTAAAAAATTATTTTTCTCCCAGGTATGAAGACATCTTTCTAGGCTACTATTTTACTTGTACAAATTAGGCACAAGGCAAGAAATTGTAGGCTGAATTTGTCATTTATACAGTTCAAGTCATAAGGAAGAATTATCAGTTTTCAAATTAGAATTTCAGCCATAGGAGGAGCACTATTAGAATCATAGATTAATTCTCTCCCTTGAACAATTTGATTCAATGTTATATCTGTAAGAAATTTGGCTAAAGGTCAGTTGTTTGCAAATTAAAAAAAAAAAGGCCTCACTTAGAAATCAAGCAAATAAGCCAACAAACCAATATTTTGAAGGAAAAGGAAAACACAAAGAATTGTAATGTGGTTGCATATGCTCAGAATGAAGGAAGTAATTGGTATTTTGACGGTGGTTGTTCTAGGTACATGTCAGTAGATAAGAGAAATTTCTTGTCATGGAAACTAGTCAACAAAGGTAATACAACCTTTAGGAATAACGCACTTGGTGATATTATGGGCAAAGGAATTGTGAGCCTAGCTAATGGAAAAGTTAAAACTAAGGATGTGTTATTTCTTGATGGGTTGAAGCATAACTTACTCAGTGTCTCTCAGATCTGTGACCGAGGCTATGATGTGTTGTTTAAAGCTAAGAATTGTCAAGTTAAGTCCGCAGGCATAGGAGAGATAGTAGATGAAGTTGTAAGAATAGACAGTAATGTCTATGTTATAAAAAAAAGGCAGAGAGGTGTTGATTGTCGAAGAATGATGAGAGTTGGCTATGGCATCAAAGGCTAGGACATTTGAATTTTTATTAGATTCTCAAATTGGGAAATAAGGATTATATTAGAGATCTACCAAATATTTCAAAGCCAGTGAATACTATTTGCAAGTCCTATCAAATTGGAAAAAAATTTCAAGTACCATTCAAGACAAAGGAGAATTCATCAACCCGGCCATTGCAATTAGTACATATGGACTTATGTGGTCCTTCAAGAACTCATACACCCATAGGTAAATTTTATTGCATGCTTATCGTTGATTATTTTAGCAGAATGTTGTGGGTAGTATTTCTTAGAGAAAAATCAGAGGCCTTTGAGAAGTTTAAAAACATTAAGGTTGTGGCAGAGAATGAGACTTATTGTAAAATAAAGTTCATAAGATATTGTAATGGAGGTGTGTTTACTTCAAAAGAGTTTGATGAGTTTTGCAATCAACATGGTATTAAAAGGAAATTTACAATAACATAAACTTCACAACAGAACAATGTAGCTAGGAGAGCCAATATATTAGTTCGACAGTTGGCTAGAGCCATGATGGCAAAAAAAAAATTCAACAAATATTTTTAGTTGAAGCCATTCACACATCAATGGTGATTCTAAACAAAGCACACTTTAGACCAAACAGTGATAAAAATCTATATGAACTCTGGTATGGAAGATCTGTTACATTCAAACATTTCAGAGCATTTGGAAGCAAGTGTTATATCAAAGGAATTATGAAAATCTTAGCAAGTTTGATGCAAGAGATGATGAAGGAATTTTCCTTGGATACTCTCAGACTAGCAAGGGTTATAGATGTTACAATAAAAATACAAGGAGAATAGTTTATTGTATTGATGTTAAATTTGATGAGTACATTGAAGGAAATCAACCAGTGAATATCAACTCCAATACTCTAGTCAATAATGATGTGAAAGATGATGAGCCATTTTTAGATGAAGAACCTCTTTGTCCACAATCCCAATATCCCGCATGGTATGTACAAAAACACCGCCTAGTTAACCAAATTGTTGGTGACTTCAATACAAGTGTGTAGAGAAAAAGAAGATTGTTAAATCCCCCTACTCAAGCACATTTAGCTCTATTGTCTATGATGGAACCAAATGATTTTTCTCAGGATAGCCAAGATGACAATTGGTTAAAGGTCATGAATGAAGAACTTGATGAGATTGAGAAAAAATAGAAATGGGAGCTTGTTCCTAGACCAACAAACAAGAATGTTATTAACACAAAGTGGGTTTTCAAAAACAAATTTAATGAACATGGTGAAGTGATAAGAAACAAAGAAATGTTAGTTTGCAAAGGTTATGCAAAATTGAAGGCTTAGATTTTTATGAGACCTTGCTCCTCTTTCACGATTAGGAGCAATTCACATGTTATTGGCTTTTTCTAGTTTCAAGAAATTGAAATATATTAGATGGATGTCAAACTTGCCTTTTTAAATGGAGATTTGCAGGAAGAAGTTTATATTGAGCATCCTGATGGTTTCCAATTATCATATAATCCTGATTATGTTTTCAAGTTGAAAAATTTCTTGTATGGTCTCAAGCAAGCCCTAAGAGCTTGGTATTCCAAGTTGGATAGTTATTTTCTCAAGTGTGGTTTTAAAAGAGGTGTAGTTGATAGTAATTTGTATGTGAAATCTAATGATGGAAAATTGTTAGTGGTGGTTGTCTATGTTGATGATATTATTTTTGCTAGTGATGCAAATCAACTAACATGCCGACTTGCAGCTGATATGAAGGCAAAATTTGAGATGTTAATGCTTGGATAACTTTCTTATTTCCTTGGTTTGCAAATTGCACAATATTCCAAAGGAATATTTATCTCACAAAGAAAGTATCTCAAGGAACTTTTGAAGAAATTTGGCATGAAGGAATGTTCTTTGGTAAGCACTCCAATGGTTACATGCTACAAACTTAGCAAGACTGATGAATCACTAGAGGTGGATCAAACTTTATATAGATATATTATTTGTAACCTCTTATATTTGACAACCTTAAGACTAGACATTATGTAGGTAATTGGTATTGTTGGAATATTTCAAGTATCCCCCAGACAAAGTCATATTATAGTAGCCAAAAGGATTTTCATATATCGAAGAACCACAATGGGCTATGGACTTTGGTACACCGGAGGTAAATATTTTTCACTAACTATTTACACTGATTTTAATTGAGAAGGTGATGTAGATGGAAAAAACAACACTAATGGTGGTTCTTTCTTTCTTGGTGCATGTATTTTTTCATGGTTGAGGAAGAAGCAAGCTTCAATTTCTCTCTCTATTAGTGAAGTAGAATATATAGCAACAACTTCATGTTGCACTCAACTATTATGGATGAAGTAAACTTTACAAGATGTGAAAGTGAAATATGGTCAGTTAATACCAATCATCTATGACAATACAAGTGCAATCAACATGTCCACGAACCCTATTTTCCATTCAAATACCAAGAATATTCCAATTAAGTACCATTTTGTATGAGAGAAAGTTGCAAATTTGATTGTCCATTTGGAGTATGTACCTAGAAAAGAGAAGGTAACTGATATTTCACCAAACCTCTCACCAGAGATCAATTTGATTAATTAAGGAAAATATTGGGAGTAGTTTCTCATACCTCCCTCCACTATATATTCCTCAAGATGAATAAATACAACCATCAAGCACTCAACATATCAAAACAAAGCTTTCGAGTCCATAGGATGAACAAGTAAGGGGGAGCACATTATTTTATTTTCCATTGATGTCAAAGGGGGAGAAGTACACCAAAGGGGGAGGAGTACCTAAACAAGTAGAAGTAAGAGAATAGTAATTTTATTTTATGATTGTGTTGCTGGTGTTTCCATTAGTGCTAAAGGGGGAGAATCTTAGTCTAAGTTGTCATTAATGGAAAATGAAAACATGGATGCAAGCAAAATGGTCAAGGAGCAAAGATTGTGGACCCATTTCCAATTTAGAATATCATCTCAAGTTCTCTTGAAAACTACTGAGATGGATAGAGCTAAAAAATATCTTTCCAATGGTCCATGGAAGTTTGCAAATGGCCTTATGGATCAAAATTTATTGTTAGTCAATGTTAGGCAGGCCAAAAGGGGTGAAATGTTGCAAAACTAAAGTTGGTGATGGTTTTAGTTGGTGCAATTTTGGTGTTTGGCCAAAGTTTTCGGAGCGGAGTGACCATTAAACAATGGGAAACTTTGTTGGTGGATCATGTTCCACACATCCACTTTAACCCATTGGAGAAATTGCGTGGGATCGTGCTCACCCAAGGGTTAATGATAATGGGGGCTTGCTATGGGCTGCATTTCTAAACGTTCGATCAGAAGATTGACAATCCTCATTAATAGAGGACCCCATCCCCCTTTTACCACTAAACTAGACAAGGGGGGTCCACAGAAAACCATCGACGGTAGTCATTATTGTGGTGTAGTGGAGGTGTGGAAGGCACACAATAGGTAGAGTGAGTGTTGATTAGTGGAAGGAGGACCCCACAAGACATGTCACCCCAAAAGGTATTCCCATGAAGATTCAAAGGGGAGCACGAGTCTAAAGGTATAGGGTAACAGAGTCAAGGAATGACAAAATTACTGCTAAATGTATCCAAAATTCTCATCTTGACCTTTTAAATTTAACAAATAATTCAATGAAAAACACATCCCTGGGACCTTCTCTTTATCGCATGATGACATGGCATATAGGAAACATGGACCAACCAGAGAAGGAAACATGGTACATGTTGATTGGCTCATAGAGATGACATAGTTACACAGTGGAAAGATGATGCAAACGTGACACGTGGCACTAGTAAGGGTTTGACATGTGCCATGTATATTTGGCATTTTTAGGTACCCAAGTGGGCCAAAAATGAGTGACACATGGCATCCTTGCAAAGGTGACATACTAGCTGGAAAACACGTCAGCCTAGAGGAATGATCCTGAAAGTTTCAAAGGGTGCATAGGTAGAGATATCTAGGGAGGTAGATTTGGGACACAGTGATCCTTCAAAGAGTCTTTTCACTGCTCTTGATTAGTGCTTTACCAAACTACTGATATAAATTTTCAGTACGCATGTCATGACAGTGACTTTCTTGTTCTATAAGGTTGGCTATCGAGGTGACTTGACCTTATTTTATGTGATTGTTGAGACCCATATCTTATACATATATGTGCACAAATTATTATTCTTTCTCAATAGAAGTTTCAGTATCGTTTCCTATGTGACTGTAGCTTCAAATTTTGGCCTTCTAGTTAGGATTATAAGGCTTTCAATCAATTTGGTTCTAACTTAGTCAACAAGTAAACTTTGAGAATGATTCTTCTAGTTCACAATGAGAGACTTTACTTATTGAATTGATTATCCACTACTGGACCATATTTTAGAAGTTTTCAGAACTCTGAGACAATACAAAGTCTAGATTTAAATGGTGATTTCAGATCGTGATCCCTATGCCCCAAAATTCTTTTCTTATTTCAAAGGACTCGGCTTTGATTAGGCTAGAGGCATAGTCATTCAAATTTCCAAATGAGGTAGTTTGGTTCCTCAATATTTTGATCTTCAAGTCTTGCTTTGTAGCCATAATTGCAAAGGTATGTGAACAAAAATGCATATTTTGTAATTCATTCCTCCTTCTAATCAGATCGCCCTCCAAAACTAGGCTAGAAGCCTTTTTATTTTGCACATACAAATTATCTTCAAATTCCTTATTCATTGACCTTATCTTTGATACCATATTGAGAAATCTAGAGCAACTTAGTTAGGTGTTATTCAAATTGATTTCTCTTAGCTTTGATAGTTGATTTTGGAATTATTTTAGATTCTTTCTTCTTATCCTTATTATTATTATGTTCTTTTTACCATCAAACAACTACAAAAACATGAAGATCATAAATGGACACCAAATATAGCCACTCAGCCAAGGAAAACCACCTATAAATGGGGAAACCCAGTCAAACTCTTCCACTAGTATATTCAGATCAAGATGAGACAATTTTGACCTTTTGACTAAGAAAGTGACCTCCTTCAATCCTCCAAGTCAGCTTAAGATCTAAGAGTTTGACTTCATGTAGGAACTTCAACAGTCAATAGAACTTCACATACTTTAGTAGTCAATAGAACTTCACATACTTCAGTAGACAACAAAACTTCACATAAAAGCATTAGTTGTACTTCATAGGAGTAGAACTTCGCATAACAATAGATCTTGGTTTGGAACCTTTTGACTGCAACTTTATATTTTTGGTCCTACAATCTTCCATAGTCATCTTCACATATGTGGCAGAGTAATGACCAATTTCGGCTTGTTGCTAGATGAAAATTCTTGCTAATGTTGTTCTTCTTTTCTATACCTTCGAACCTTTCTTTTTGACCTCCTTTTCGCACCCTTTTAAATTGTAGAGATAGATTGATGATATATGAACTCTCAATGGCTCGAATGCATGGTTGTATATATAGTCTTCTTTTAGATGTTTGAGTCCTTTCATGAGGTTGACTTAAAGTCTTGTTGAAGCCGACTTAGAGGATGAGGTATGAAACTTTTGACTTTAAGTTATAATAAAATAATTTCAGTTCCTAATAAAGCCCAAGAAGGGTCTATGATTTTGGATTTTGAAAAACCTAAAATCCTACAATGGAGGTTTGACCTAGAAGCATGAAACTCGTACCCATAAAATAAATTTATAATAATTTTCTTTTTCTTGACAAATACATTAAATCATGACTCAGGTATAATTATGAAGACCGACAGTAGTTACATTCTTCAACAAAATGTTCTATCAATGAATATACTAACAACTAATTGGTTTCCTTGGTCAAATCATGAAGCACATACACCACTGAGTGCTAGCTTAGGCTAAGAAACCACTTAGTTCTTACAGTTCATCTATTACCACCACCAAAGTTCTAGCTAGACACTTATATACTTGCCAAACAATAACACTTGCCTTATTGGAGGTGTGACGACATTGGAGGTATTATGACTATGTAGGTGTGATGATAATGGAGGTATGATGCTAAATAATATTCTTGTCGAAAGAAGACTACCTTGATGGTAGATTCCCATGCTCATTGTGAGGTGAGCAAGAGGGAGGGCTTGTTTGGAGTTGTGCAAAAAGATTGCATGAAGTAGTATAACTGCCACTAAGCACTTGCGTTGGGGGCTGATAAATGACTTAGTGCTTACAAAGCCAATGAAGCAAGAGTAACTACAAACATAAGTATCAACTATCAATTTAGAGAAATTTATGTATAAGTTATGATTTAATATGTTTTAAAGTTTTTATTCTTAATATTATCAAAATTGTGTATTTGTGATGTAGGTAAACCACTGAACCATCTGGGCCAAATGTATGAGGCTTATTACAAAGAAAAACAATATCAACATGATAAAATTAGAGTACACATTGAAAGCATGATAACATTGAATACCTTGAGAACTAGGCCATTATAGAGGCACTGGAAACCCATGATGTGCTTTGATCTCCATGAGGTCCCACAAACATGTGCTATGTTATTAAAACAAGCTAGAGGGATGTCCTGGTTGTGAAAAATATGCATGTGTGAGGAATCCTTTCTTAGTCACAAGTTGTCATTGACAACAAAGGAAAATATGGGTGCAAGAAAAATGGTCAAGAAGCAGAGACTTTGGAGCCATTTATAGATTAGAATATCAACTAAGGTTCTCTTGAAAACTAATAAGATGGCTAGAGATCGGAAAGCTATTTCCAATGGTATATGGAAGTCTACAAATGCCTTCTGGATCAAAATTTTTGCCAATCAAGTTAAGCAAGCCAAAAGGGGTCAAAGGTTTCATAACCAAATTTGGTGATGTTTTTAGTTGGTGAAAGTTTGGTGTTTGGCCAAATTTGGTGGAGTGGAGTGACCATTAAGCAATGGGCAACTTTGGTGGTGGATCATGCACCATTTGTCCCCTTTAACCTGTTGAAAAGTGTGCAACAAGAAATGCTAAATTTAGAATGTGCTAAAAATAGAACCCCTAAAAATAGCATGTCTAAAATAGCAGTTTGGCTAGTGAGGTCATTGGCCACCTTGGGTGAGAGGTGAAACTGCTAAAAATAAAAAGTTCTAAAAATAGCATTTCTGGGTCCCTTCCTATTTATAGCAGTCCCTGGTCTCCCTATAGGAAGTAAAATCGAATTTGGTCTTAACAACAATTTAAAATATTAACTGATTAATCTCCATGAGTTAATTAGTTGTAAAAATTAAACTTGAAGTCTTTGTGAGAACATGCAATTAGTTGTCCCACTGATTGAGGAATTTATCCTTTATTCTCTCCACTGATTGAGGAATTATGTATGAGTTCTATAATGAGACAATCAATTGACTTAGTGCTAACTAGTCAAGTCCAGTTAGATTATTTTAACAAGTTGTTAAAATAATAAAATATAGTTTATTAATGCTTGCATGCATGTGACAACTATTATTTTAGATAACTAAGTATTTTCTCATGGATAACTGATGCATGGTAGTTCAGACAAAGACCCAATTGAGATCAGATGAGGGACAGTGTACTATCAGATGCTTGGATCTTCCCATGGAATATTCCTTGCATGCAGGAGGAACTAGTGTCCTCAAGGATTGCGTAGTTGGACCTGAGGTTGACAGCAGGTATGATCTGGGGCCAATTCACATATGTTTTGTAATTGGACCCCAATCAAAATTGCGCAAGGAAATAGGGGATTGGAGGACTGGTGGCCAATATATTGAGGCCTAGTGAGTCTATGATCTTCATCTTTTGATTGCAGAGAGTACAGGATAGCTCTTGAGCTGATATTTTTTGTAACCAGAAGAGGATTTCCACTTGATTGATAATACAGTGTTGGGGGTTTTATGCTGGTGCTTTCCCCAATGATACATCTTGTGTTATGTGTGATTATTTCTCTTGATCAGTTATATGTGTTTATGCTTGATGTTGCTCATGAAATCGATTTTTCTTCCGCTTAATGTTTTGTAGAAGTAGATCAAGTATTATGCTTTAGGAAATTGCATATATTAGTTTGATCTACAGGTGAAATTTCTACATGGTATCAAAGCTAGCTGATTTGTAGAAAAAGTTCTACATGGTATCAGATCATGGTTAATCAAGCAAGGAACGATATACAAGAAAGAGAAAGAAAGTCGAAGTTTATTATTCGGGATATAGATATCTAGTTCGCATTACAGTTCAGATTTCATCCAGATGACCTTCATTGGGTTAAGGCTTGAGTATTCCCTTGATGGCAGCTCAAACTACATAGCTTGGAAGGATCGCATGGAGGCAGTATTGGAAGATAATAGCATTAAGGACTTCATTGATCAAGATGTCCCTAAGCCTACTGATGCTACTCAAGTTGCAGACTAGAAGAAGAACGTGGCTAGAGCTAGGAGAATCATCCTAGAGGGAGTTCGAGATCACATAGTCTTGAGCCTCCATGGGAAGGAAACTCTATTTGCAATGTGGAAAACATTGAAAGATTTATATCAGAATAGCAGTGATCAGAGGAAGCTGGCACTGAAGGACAAGCTTTGAAAGATCAAGTGTGAAAAGGGTGACATGATCACTACATTCTTGAACAAGCTCACCAACTGCAGAGATGAGCTTGCAAGCGTAGGGGTCACTACCGCTGATGATGATATGGTGAGTCTAGCACTCCTTGGCCTTCCTAAGAGCTAGCATAGCTACCAGGACTCAGTGAATGGAAGGGACAAACTGCCAGATTGGGAACGACTATGGTTGGATTTGATGCAGGAGGAGATCAGACGGAACACCAGAGATGGAGCTTCTTCATCAAAGCATGATGATGAAGAGAACTTGACTTTATCATCTAAAGCTAAGAAAGGGAAAGGGAAGGCATCCCAATCCAAGTCTTCTCAAGGAGGGAAGAAGTTTGACAAGTCGAAGGTGAGATGCTTTCATTGTCATGAGTTGGGTCACTATGCTACTAGTTGCCCAAAGAGGAAGAAGTCCAAGAAAGTTTCCTCCAAGGAATCTGATGGTGATGCTCTAGCTTCACAATTTGAGATGGATTTCTGACTTATTTCATGCATGGTTTCATCTAGCATGGGATGTGTTTGGTACTTGGATAGTGGAGCTTCTTTCCACATGTCAGGTGACAAGACTATTTTCAGCACTTTGGAGGAGAAGGATCTCCAAATACAGATCGAGATGGGTGATGACGGAAAGTACCGTGTCTCAGGTGAAGGTACGGTTGTGTTTCAGAGGGAGCATGGTTCTCCCCTCTCTCTTTCTAATGTTATGTATGTACCAGGGCTGAAAAAGAATCTTGTGTCTATTGCTATGCTTGAGGATAAAGGCTATGATGTAGTCTTTAGTTTGGGAAAGGTTTTCCTAAGGCATATAGGCACTGGACAGACCAAACAGATAGGGATTCGAGTTAAGAATCTCTATAAGTTACAGGTAGAAGACTGTGCTGCTTTGAGTTCCAAAGCAGAGGTGATGCATGGCCAAGATATTGGTGAGTTATGGCATAGGAGACTGGGCCACTTGCATCATGGGGCCTTGAAGATCATGCAGCAAATTTCTACCGGATTACCCAAGTGCAAGCTGGAGCAAGTGAGCACATGCAAAGGTTGCACTTTGGGTAAGTATGCAAAATCTTCCTTTCATGATCGGGATGGTAGAGCAGGAGTAGTTCTAGAGTGAGTTCATTCAGATGTATGCGGGCCCTTCTCTATAGCCTCCATCAGAAAGCAAAGGTATTATGTTATTTTTGTTGATGATTTTTCTCGTAGATGTTGGATCTACTTCATGCAAAAGAAGGATCAAACCTTCTTGAAGTTTTGTGAGTTCAAAGCTTTGGCAGAGAAAGAATCAGGGATGAAAGTAAAGGCCTTGTGAAGTGATAACGGTGGAGAGTATATTTCCCAGCAGTTTAAGGACTTCTGTGCTTCAGAAGGAATTAAACGGGAACTCACGGCTCCTCATAACCCACAACAGAATGGGGTGGCCGAAAGGAAGAACAAATCTATTGTGGGTGTAGCTCGATCGATGTTGCATGACCAAGGCCTACCACTTCATCTGTGGGCTGAGGCATGCAATACAACAGTATATCTTCATAACAGAAGTCCTCATCGTATTTTGGGGATGAAGACACCTATGGAGGCTTTTTCGGGGAAGAGACCAGATGTGAGTCACTTCCGCATCTTTGGATCACCAGTCTTCTGTCATGTGACCAAAGATGCTCGGAAGAAGCTAGACCCAACAGCTGAGTTGGGAATACTTGTGGGGTACACGGATACACCTCACAACTATCGTGTGTTTTTGCCTGCCAGTTAGAGGACCGTAGTGCGCAGGGAGTTCAATGAGCAGTGAGCCATGCGAGTATCTCTTGAGAGGGAGCTCAAGTTGCATGGTGATTATGAGGAAATATTAGTTCCTAAGGAGGAGGAGCCTCCTAATGATGCGGATCAGCCGCATGCAGAGATTCCAGTAGTGGAGATCACCACTGCTGGAGAGTCTTCCAGAGATGGGTGGAAACACTCACGGGAAGCTGACAGATTGATGCAGGATGCGAGAGAGAATGTGGGGCAACCATCCTCTCAGTGCAGACAGAGGATATCTCCCGATAGATACACTGGCTACATGGCCCTGGTTGGGGAGTGTGTAGCGACCGAGCCTTCTTCTTTTGAGGAGGCAGTGCAGCAGCCAGTTTGGGTGGATGCGATGGTAGAGGAGTATGATTCTATCATGCAGAACAATGTATGGGATGTTGTTCCTAGACCAAGGGACAAGTCAGTGGTTACTTCCTGATGGCTTTACAAGGTAAAGCAGGCAGCTGATGGTAGTATTGAGAAACACAAGGCAAGGTTTGTTTCCCGTGGTTTCTCACAGGTTGAAGGGATTGACTATGATGAGACCTTTGCTCCTGTTGCAAGGTACTCATCGATTAGATCGATTCTAGCACTATCGACATAGATGAGTTGGCAGATCCATCAGATGGATGTGAAGACAACATTCCTCAATGGGGAGGTTGAGGAAGAGGTATATATAGAGTAGCTAGAGGGATTTGAGACCTTCGATCGTGAGTCACATGTGTGTCGGCTCAAGCGAGCATTGTATGGGCTGAAGCAAGCACCCCGTGCTTGGTATACCAGGATTGACAACTATTTCACCAGGTTGGGCTTCACCAAGAGTGAAGCGGATGCAAACCTCTACCACATCATTGTAGATGGTAAGCTATTGATTATTGTACTTTATGTCGATGATCTAATTTTGACAGGTGATGATTAGTTGATCAAGTCTTGCAAGGAGGATCTTGCAAGAGAGTTTGAGATGAAGGACATGGGCCTCATGCACTAATTTCTAGGCATGGAGGTGTGGTAGAGAGATGGGGAAGTATTTGTGTCTCAAGACAAGCATGCCAATGAGATACTCAGGCGCTTCCACATGGAGATGTGCAAACCCATGGATATTCCTCTAGTAGGTAACTGTAGGAAGGAGGATGCTACTTCAGGTGAGGTAGTAGCCGCTTCTGTTTATAGGCAGCTTGTGGGTTCACTCATGTATTTGGTGAACACATGACCGGATTTGTGCTTTGAAGTGAACCAGCTAAGTCAAGCTATGGTTCAGCCAACCAAGTTGTTTTGGAAGGCGGAAAAGCATGTGCTGAGATATCTCAAAGGCACTACACAGTATGGATTATGGTATAGGTGGACAGAGGGAGTGAAGCTCCAAGGCTTCACAGATGCAGATTGGGCAGGTAGTCCATTAGATAGGAAGAGCACTTCTTGTAGAAATTTTGAATAACTAATCACTTATTCACAGAGATTATCCCGATTATACACTATTGCGGAATACATGCACAATACATAACCTCCTCTATGTTGATCATCAATTTAGCAGCATCAAAAACAATGAAACATCAATCGCATGCACACATTAACATAATATGTAACCCAGGGAAAGCATATAGCTGAAAACCCCACACTATCTGTATATTATAATGATTGAGAACATGTAACAATACATAGTACAATACTCCTCACAAGTACTCAGTACTATCTCCACCTGTTACACACAAAACTAGCTCAGATCTGATGCCTCAAATCTCCTCCACTGTTTGCCTGCCTCCACTGCGTAATCCTGCATGAGAATAGATGAGAATGGCTTATCCAAACTCATATTTCCCTTGGCTGAACCACGCAATCCTCATCGGCAATACTCAATCCATTGATTGTGCAAGATCTCATGCACAACTATAGTCACAACTGATAGCAATCTCAACCTCTAACACTTGTCTCCACTGAACTGTCCATGCACTGAGTTAACTGATGTATTCTTTAGTTGCTTTATGAGTTAATAATTAGTGAATTAATTTAACAATTAATTCACATCACTCATCACTAGTGTATTCTGCAGTTAGACTAAATACAACTAGTTCAACCAAGTCAAACTGAACACAACTCCATCAACTCCTCAATCAACTCCACCAAACTCAACCACATGAGTTATAACTAAAGTCCTGCATGCAATAGCTCAACTGACCCACAAGAAAAGTGTATTTCATTCTGACAGCTACATGTGCCACATCTGTAGCTCAAACTGAAGTGCTCCAAGAGGATAAGATAATGTTTATAGTCCGAATATTATTATGAGCTAATAATATTCGATTGTTCTATTTTTAGCCTAGCAGTCTAAAAATAGAAAACCTCCCATATGTCTAAAAATAGAAGTCCATCTATTTTTACCAACATGACCAATCATCCACAAATAGCATCCTGCAACTCATAGACCATGATCCATATGTCTAAAAATAGACTTTGCGCCAAAAATAGCCCGCGGGCCCACTTAGTGAAGGCGACTCCTTTCCACTAAGCTCCATCATCTTGTTGCATTTTCAACACTCCCTCTCAACAAGATATGGATTATCTGCAACCCCTATCCTGCAACTCTGGAATGTTCTGTATGCAACACATTTTCCCGGTCCACTTGCTCCAACAACACTTGGAACAAAAACACTCCCAACTGACCACTTTGTTGGGCTAGGAACATACTCTGATGCTGAAGCTCTACCTGCTGCTGACAAGTGCTCCCTCTCTGACATCTGCGCTATTGTAACATCTCCATGCATCTCGCACCATTGCACACTTCTTTGTGCCACCTAGCACTGTGCAAAACACTTGTGCCTCTTACATTGCTGCAGCCTGCTAGCTATGTGCTGTCCTAGGATTCCCTACACTATCGCTCTCTCTGCCGCTCCATCCACATCTGTCTCTACCCAATCAGTAAGTTCCTGCTACTCCACATCAGGGCTCCCCTAGCAAGGTCTCGTCCAAGAGGTTGGGTACCTCAAGGATCCTGCCCCTCCTCCTTGGGACGATCAATCCACATCACCCCACCTCCTACCTGGAGGTATGGCTGCATGTGATCCCTCAGCCCACCTGACTTGAAGTTTCCCCCTACTAGAGGTCTCTGCATGAGTATATGTCTCTACTCGATCTCCTCTCAGCTTCCTTTGTTGTGGCTGCTCCACAACCTCTTGAAGCTGCTGCACCAATCGTGGCTCCTCCACAATCATCTAAGACTTCTTCTGGCTCTGCATGTTGAGAGGTAATATACGCTCCCTCTCAACCACCAAGTCTCCATCAGTTGCCTCGCTGCTAAAGGCTTTGCATGCATCTTGAACCTCAAGAGCATACAAGTTCTTGACCCGTGAACCAATTTGCTTCACCTGTCTAGTGATGATGTGTCTAAGGAAAACCTTCCCTTACTGAAGACTACATCATAGCCTCTGTCTTCCAGCATCGCGATCGACACCAAGTTTCTCTTCAGTCCTGGTACATACTTGACATCAGTCAAGGTAAGGCGAGCTCCATGCTCCCTCTGAAAAATAATCGTGCCTACACCTGAGACACTATACTTCTCATCATTACCCATCCCTATGAGTATCTAGAGATCTTTCTCCTCCAAAGTACTGAACAAACTCTTGTCACCGGTCATGTGGAAAGAAGCTCCACTGTCAAGAAACCAACCACTTCCCACCATGGATGAAACCATGCATGCGAAGAGTGTGAAATCCAACTCGAACTATGAAGCAAGTGCCTTACCTTCAGATCCTTCCCCGGATCCCTTCTTGGACTTCTTCTTTGGGCAATTAGTAGCATAATGGCCCAACTCATGACAACGAAAGCATCTCACCTTCGACTTGTCAACCTTCTTCCCATCATTGGAAGAACTGGATTCGGAAAGAGAACCCTTATCCTTCCCCTTCTTTGCTTTGCTCGCTAAGGCACAGTTCTCCTCATCATGCATGGATGAAGAACTGTCTCTGGTGCTCCGTCTAATCTCCTCTTGCACAAGATCCGACCAAAGTCTCTCCCATCCTGGCAATTTCTCCCGACCATTGACAAAGTCCTGATAGGAATGCCAACTCTTCAGAAGACCAAGGAGAGCCAAGCTCACCAAGTCCTCATCATCGACAGTCACCCCCACACTTCCCAGCTCATCCCGGCATTAGGTGAACCTCGTGAGATATTGGGGCATACTGTCTCCATTCTCACACTTAATGTTTCTGAGTTTATCCTTGAGCGCCAACTTCC
Organism: Pinus tabuliformis; assembly: GCA_031772625.1. Taxonomy (NCBI): domain Eukaryota; kingdom Viridiplantae; phylum Streptophyta; class Pinopsida; order Pinales; family Pinaceae; genus Pinus; species Pinus tabuliformis. Next base: position 408,021,793 of record CM062811.1, read on the forward strand.
TCTGGTTGCTCTTGCTTTGGAATAGATTTGTCAACGCTTTCCACATCAAGTATGGAGAAGCCTTTCCATGCAGGCTGAATACAATGTGATCCTTCACGCCCTCCAACAGAATCCTTTGACACTTTGTTGTCTTCTTTTGCCAAACCACAGCTTCAGCAACATCAGTAGGCTTTGGGACCTCAGCCTCTATGAACTCCTTCAACCCATTGTCATCTAACACCGCCTCCATCCTGTCTTTCCATGCAATATAATTCGAGTTGCCCTCAAGAGCATACTCCAATCACAATCCGTTGAAAGACATTGCAACGTTGACACTAAGAAAACACTGCTGCAAATTCGAATTCCACCAGCTCAAAACTCAACCACCTCTGATCTAAAATTCGTGAGAACAAAGTATTTCTCATACAGAGATTGACTGTATGGGCTTTTACCAGATATCTCACCTTCCAAAGGAAGGATGAATCCAGAGGCTACCTGGCCCGATTGCAGACTCTGCCTGAAGAAATAAAATGTAAACACTTTCTGAATAATAGATCTGATGATAAACTGCTCTGATACCATGTAGAAATTTTGAATAATTAATCACTTATTCACAGAGATTATCCCGATTATACACTATTGCGGAATGCATGCACAATACATAACCTCCTCTATGTTGGTCATCAATTTAGCAGCATCAAAAACAATGAAACATCAATCGCATGCACACATTAACACAGTATGTAACCCGGGGAAAGCATACAGCTGAAAACCCCACACTATCTGTATATTATAATGATTGAGAACATGTAATAATACATAGTACAATACTCCTCACAAGTACTCAGTACTATTTCCACCTGTTACACACAAAACTAGCTCAGATCTGATGCCTCAAATCTCCTCCACTGTTTGCCTGCCTCCACTGCGCAATCCTGCATGAGAATAGATGAGAATGGCTGATCCAAACTCGTATTTCCCTTGGCTGAACCACGCAATCCTCATTGGCAATACTCAATCCATTGATTGTGCAAGATCTCATGCACAACTATAGTCACAACTGATAGCAATCTCAACCTCTAACACCTGTCTCCACTGAACTGTCCATGCACTGAGTTAACTGATGTATTCTTTAGTTGCTTTATGAGTTAATAATTAGTGAATTAATTTAACAATTAATTCACATCACTCATCACTAGTGTATTATGCAGTTAGACTAAATACAACTAGTTCAACCAAGTCAAACTAAACACAACTCCATCAACTCCTCAATCAACTCCACCAAACTCAACCACATGAGTTCTAACTGAAGTCCTGCATGCAATAGCTCAACTGACCCACAAGAAAAGTGTATTTCCTTTTGGTAGCTGCATGTGCCACATCTGTAGCTCAAACTGAATTTCTCCAAGAGGATAAGACAATGTTTATAGTCCAAATATTATTATGAGCTAATAATATTCGACTATTCTATTTTTAGCCTGGCAGTCTAAAAATAGAAAACCGCCCATATGTCTAAAAATAGAAGTCCATCTATTTTTACCAACATGACCAATCATCCACAAATAGCATCCTGCAACTCATAGACCATGATCCATATGTCTAAAAATAGACTTTGCACCAAAAATAGCCTGCGGGCCCACTTAGTGAAGGCGACTCCTTTCCACTAAGCTCCATCATCTTGTTGCATTTTCAAACACTTCTGGGGGAATCTTCAACCTTGGGTCAGTTGTGGTTTCTTGGTATAGCCAGAAATAGAGATCAGTTGCACTTAGCACAGTGGAGGCAAAGTACATGGCAGCTAGTCAGGCTGCATGTGAGGCCATTTGGATGCAGAAGATTCTAGTGGCATTGTTTGGTCAGATGATGGATCCTACAGTGATATATTGTGAAAAGTAGAGTTGCATTAAACTCTCTGAGAATCCAGTGTTTCATGACAGGTCCAAGCATATAGATATCTGTTATCATCATCTATGGGATTGTGTGGTCAATAGGATCATGATGTTGCAGTACATGTCGACCAAGGAACAAGATGCAGATATTTTGACAAAGGCATTGTCAAAAGGCAAGTTTGAGTTCCACAAATACAGGATCGGGGTTGATGATAATCCCTTTCTTGTTGAGAGGGAGTGTTGAAAAGTGTGCAACAAGAAATGCTAAATTTAGAATGTGCTAAAAATATAACTCCTAAAAATAGCATGTCTAAAAATAGTAGTTTGGCTAGTGAGGTCATTGGCCACCTTGGGTGAGAGGTGAAACTGCTAAAAATAAAAAGTTCTAAAAATAGCATTTCTGGGTCCCTTCCTATTTATAGCAGACCCTGGTCTATCTATAGGAAGTAAAATCAAATTTGGTCTTAACAACAGTTTAAAATATTAACTGATTAATCTCCATGAACTAATTAGTTTTAAAAATTAAACTTGAAGTCTTTGTGAGAACATGCAATTAGTTGTCCCACTGATTGAGGAATTTATCCTTTATTCTCTCCACTGATTGAGGAATTATGTATGATTTCTATAATGAGAGAATCAGTTGACTTAGTGCTAACTAGTCAAGTCCAATTAGATTTTTTTAACAAGTTGTTAAAATAATAAAATATAGTTTGTTAATGCTTGCATGCATGTGACAACTATTATTTTAGATAACTGAGTATTTTCTCATGGATAACTGATGCATGGTAGTTTAGACAGAGACCCAATTGAGATCAGATGAGGGATAGTGTACTATTAGATGCTTGGATCTTCCCATGGAATATTCCTTGCATGCAGGAGGAACTAGTGTCCTCAAGGATTGCGTAGTTGGACTTGAGGTTGATAGCAGGCATGATCTGGGGCCAATTCACATATGTTTTGTAATTGGAACCCAATCAAAATTGCGCAGGGAAAAAGGGGATTGGAGGACTGGTGGCCAATATATTGAGGCCTATTGAGTCTATGATATTCATCTTTTGATTGTAGAGAGTGCAGGATAGCCCTTGAGCTGATATTTTTTGTAACCAGAAGAGGATTTCAACTTGATTGATAATACAATGTTGGGGGTTTTATGTTGGTGCTTTCCCTAGTGATACATCTTGTGTTATGTGTGATTATTTCTCTTGATCAGTTATATGTGTTTATGCTTGATCTTGCTCATGAAATCAATTTTGCTTCCACTTAATGTTTTGTAGAAGTAGATCAAGTATTATGCTTTAGGAAATTGCATATATCATTTTGATATACAGGTGAAATTTCTACATAACCCATCAGAGAAATTATGTGGGTCCATGCCTACCTAAGGATTAATGACAAAGGGGGTTGGTTATAGGTTGTATTTCCGAACCACCGATTGGAACATCGACGATCCTCATTAATAGTGAATTCCCTCCCCCTTTTACCACTAAAATAAAAAAATGGGTTCCATGAAAAACCATTAGCAATAAATGGTATAGTGGCACAACAGAGGCATGGAAGGCACATGGTAGGTGAAATGAGCATTGATTGATGGAGGGAGGAACCCACAAGACATTTCACCCTGGAAGGTCTTCCCTAGAAGATTCAAAGGGAACACAAGTCTAAAGGTCCTAGGTAATAGATCTGAGGAACAAAAAATTCCCGCCAGATGCAGCCAATATTCTCATCTCGAACTTTTAAATTTAGTGAACAATTCAGTTAAAAACATAGGCCTGGGACCTTCCCTTTGTCATACGATGAAATGGCATATAGACCACATGACAACCCAGAGAAGGGAACATGTCGCATTTTCATTGGCTCAAAGAGATGACATAGTGACCAAGTGGCATGATGATGTCAGCATGACACGTGGCACTAATGAGGGTGTGACATGTGGCATGTAGATTTTACATTTTCAAGTACCCAAGTGGGCCAAAAATGAGTGACAAATGGCACCACTTAGCGTGTGACACATGGAATCCCTACAGAGGTGGCCTATAGGCTAGAAGACACGTCATCCCAGAGGAACGATCCCTGAAGTTTCAAAGGGTGCATAGGAAAAGATAACTTAGGAGATAGATCCAGGACAAGGTGACATCTAGGTGAAATACAGGTGGAAAAGATATGTTAGCTCAATGAGTTTGTGATTGATCCACATGTACGGTGTAGAGTCTGATAGGGACACATCATCCTAAACCCCAGAAGTCCAGGAACCCTAGGAGATTTCAAATGTAGAAAAATGATATTCTCTGGGCTGACATAACTCTAGGACAGAATGGTAGAACAAGTGGCATAAAGTTGGAGTGAAAAACCATTCATAACTATGCATGCAGAAGGGTGGTGGTCCTACCAGGACACGTAACCCTAGCGGATAGACCCTAGAAGAAAATAAAGGCACACCATTGGTTTTACCTAGGGAAATAGAGCGGGGGGGCTAAAGTGATTGGACTAACACTTGGTCTTGTGGATATTATGTGATCGAGGGCGTGTAACATGTATAAACGGGTCAACAACTATGGAATTCGACATTTGTTGCCATATTTGGTGATTTGGCACCAAACTAGAAGTGCACTAAAAATTGGTAAAGGCAACATGAATGAGTTGGTAGTAGAAATGGCAATGTGAACATATTTAGAAGCATAATTAGCAAATTAGCAAATTAGCCAAATCTAGAGATTTCCAAGTTTGGAAAGTCACTGCTAAACTCTGATATTTTCCAGAATTGAGAAAAGTGGCAGTTAACTCAAGTTTTCTCATAGAGATAACAAATCAGAGTTTGAATACTAATTGAACACTTCTAGAAGACTTGACAAAAGTGAGATATAAGAAAAAATAGGGATTTATGCATGTCAAAGAGCTAAAGTTAACTAAAGCTTTAAACCTAAAAATATTAGCTCAAATTCTTCATAAGCATAATTGAATTTGCGAGAATGTTTCTATCCAGAAGTTAATTTTGTTGTTGTTGATGGTGTGTATTGTGAATGAATCAGTGATTAGAGAGTATTGAAGGTGATTTGATGGTGTTTAGGGTGTGTGATTGAGGAGAGTTTGATTTGTTTTATGAAAAGAAGTGGCCTTCATGATTTGAGTTTGAAAATGAAATGAAAGATGAATCAAGGAGGTAAAGCGAGTTGGAGCTTGGAGATCTTGGGTTGTAGCTCCCTCCAGTAGTAGCTAGTAAGCATAAGGGGTTATAGCTTGTTTTAGTAGTAACTGATAAATCATGGGTCATAGAAATCAAAGATGACACAACACAACAACAAAGTGATAAAGGGAGCATGCATTCTAATATTCAGTCAAAGACAAATCAACTGTTGAAAAACAAAAGAAGAAATTCAACTCGGCAAAAGTCAAATAATGCAGGAGGGGAAAATCAAATTTCATTTAGAACATCTCAACCAATCTTCATAAATTATTTTTCTCCTAGGTATGAAGACATATTTCTAGGCTACTATTTTACTTGTACAAATTATGGCCACAAGGCAAACTGTAGGGTGAATTTTTCATTTAGACAGTTCAGGTCAAAAGGGAGAATTTATCAGTTTGGAAATTATAATTTCAGCTAGATGAGGAGAACTATTAGACTTAGAAATTCATTCTCTCCTTTGAAAAAATTGATTCAATGTTATATCTGTAATAACTATGGCCACAGGTCAGTTGTTTGTAGATTAGAAAACAAAAGGTTTGACCTAGAAATCAAGCAAACAACCCAACAACCCAAAATTTGGAAGGAAAGAGAAAAAACAAAGAACTGTAATGTGGTTTTATATGCTCAAAATGAAGGAAGTAATTGGTATGTTGAAAATGGTTGTTTCAAGCACATGTCAGGAGATAAGAGCAATTTCTTGCCATGGAAACTAGTCAACAAAGGTAATGCAACCTTTGGGAACAATGCACTTGGAAAAATTGTGGGCAAAGGAATTGTTAGCTTAGCTAATGGAAAATTTAAAGCCAAGGATGTATTATTTCTCTATGGGTTGAAGCATAAGGATGTATTATTTCTCTATGTGTGACCAAGGCTATGATGTGTTGTTTAAAGGTAATAATTAACAAATTAAGTCTGCAAGTATAGGAGAGATAACAGATGAAGTTGTAAGAATAGATAGTAACGTCTATGTTCTAAAAGAAAAGGCAGAGAGGTGTTGATTGTCAAAGAATGATGAGAGTTGGATATGGCATCAAAGGATAGGACATTTGAATTTTGAGTAGATTGTCAAATTGGGCAAGAAGGATTCTATTAGAGATCTACCAAAGCTTTCAAAGCCAAAGAATACTATTTGCAAGTCCTGTCAAATTGGAAAACAAGGGTGAGTACCATTCAAGGAAAATGATAATTCATCAACCAAGGCATTGCAATTAGTACATATGTACTTATGTGGTCCTTCAAGAACTCATACACTCATAGGTAAATTTTATTTCATGCTTGTCGTTAACGATTTTAGCATAATGACGTGGGTAGTATTTTGTAGAGAAAAATTAGAGGCCTTTGAGAAGTTTAAAAACATTAAGGCCATGGTAGAGAATGAGATTGATTGTAAAATATAATGCATAAGGTCTGACAATGGAGGTGAGTTTACTTCAAAAGAGTTTGATGAATTTGGCAATAAACATGGTACTAAAAGGAAATTTACAATAACATAAACTCTACAATAGAACAATGTAGCTAAGAGAGGTAATAGATTAGTTCAGCAATTGGCTAGAGCCATGATGGGAGAAAAAAATATTCAAAATATCCTTTTGGTTGAAGCTATTCACACATCACTGGTGAGTCTAAACAAAGCACACTTCAAACCAAATAGTGATAAAACTCCATATGAACTCTGGTATGGAAGACTTGTTACAATCAAGCATTTCAGAGGATTTGGAAGAAAGTGTTATATCAAAAGGAATTATAAAAGCTTATCAAGTTTGATACAAGAGTTGATGAAGGCATTTTCCTTGGATACTCTCAGACTAGCAAGGGGTATAGATGCTATAATAAAAATACACAGAGAATAGTTGATTGTATTGATGTTAAAGTTGATGAGTACATTGAAGGCAATCAACTAGTGAATATCAACTATAATACTCTAGTCAATAATGATGAGAAGGATGATGATCCATTTTCAGATGAAGAACCCCTCTATCCACAATCCAAATATCCTACAATCAATGTACAAAAACACCAACTAGTTGAGAAAATTATTGGTGACTTTAATAGAGGTGTGTAGACAAGAAGAAGATTGTTAAATCCCCTTACTCAAGCGCATGTAGCTATGTTATCTATGATGGAGCCAAAGGATTTTTCATAAGATAGAAAATATGACAATTGGTTAAAGGTCGCGAATGAAGAGCTTGATGAGATTGAGAAAAATCAGAAATGGGAGCTTTTTCCTCGACCAACAAACAAGAATGTTATTAGCACATGGGTTTTTAAAAACAAATTGAATGAACATGGCGAAGTGATAAGAAATAAAGCAAGGTTAGTTTGCAAAGGTATTGAAAAGATTGAAGCCTTAGATTTTTATGGGACCTTGCTCTTGTTGCTCGATTAGGAGAAATTCACATGTTCTTGGCTTTTGCTAGTTTCAAGAAATTTAGGATATATCAGATGGATGTCAAACTTTCCTTTTTAATTGGAGATTTGCAGGAAGAAGTTTATATTGAGCATCCTAATGGTTTTCAATGATCATATAAGCCCTATTATGTTTGCAAGTTGAAAAAGTCATTGTATGGTCTCAAGCAAGCCCTAAGACCTTAGTATTCCAAGTTGGATAATTCTTTGCTCAAGTGTTGTTTTAAAAGAGGTGTAGTTAATAGTAATTTATATGTGAAATATAATGAGGAATTTATTTATTTATTTATTGCGGTGGTTGTCTATGTTGATGATATTATTTTTGTCAATGATTCAAGTAAACTAACATGCCAGCTTGCAACTGATATGAAGGCAAAATTTGAGATGACAATGCTTGGATAACTTCCTTATTTCCTTGGTTTTCATATTCCACAATCTTCCAAAGGAATCTTTATCTCACAAAGCAAGTATCTCAAGGAAGTTTTGAATAAATTTGGCATGAAGGAATGTTCTTTGGTAAGCACTCCAATGGTTACATGTTGTAAACTTAGCAAGACTGATGAATCACTAAAGGTGGATCAGACTCTGTATAGATCTATTATTTATAACCTCTTATATTTGACAACCTCAAGACCAGACATCATGTAGGCAGTTGGTATTGTTGGAAGATTTCAGGTAGCCCCTAGATAGATTCATCTTCTAGTAGCCAAAAGGATTCTCATATATCGAAGAGCCACAATGGACTATGGACATTGGTAGCACAGAGGTCAATATTTTTCACTAACTATTTTTAATGATGTTGATTTGGAAGGTGGTGTAGATGATAGAAAGAGCACTAATCGTGGTGCTTTCTTTCTTGGTGCATGTCTTGTTTCATGGTTGATCAAGAAGCAAGATTCAATTTCTCTCTTTACTATTGAAGGAGCTTATATAGCAACAACTTCATGTTTCACTCAACTATTATGGATGAAGTAGAATTTACAAGATGTTTAGGTTGAATATGAGCAGCCAATACCAATCATCTATGACAATACAAGTGCAATAAACATGTCCAAGACCCTATTTTCCAATAAAAGACAAAACATATTCAAACTATGTACCATTTTTTATGAGAGCAAGTTTCAAATTAGATTTCCCGGTTGGAGTATGTACCTATAAAAGAGAAGGTAGTTGATATTTCACCAAACCTCTCACCGGAGATCAATTTGAGTACTGAAGGAAAATATAGGGAATAGTTCCTTATACCTCCCTCCACTAGATATTCCTCAATATGAATAAATACAATCATCAAGCACTCAACATATCAACACGAAGTTGTCAGTCCACAAGATCAACAAGTAAGGGGGAGCACATTGTTTTTTTTTACCACTGATGTCAAAGGGGGGGAAGTACACCAAAGGGGGAGGATTACAAAAACAAGTAGAAGTAAGAGAAGACAATTTTTATTTTATGATTGTGTTGTTGGTGTTGCCATAAATTCCAAAGGGGGAGAATATTAGTCATAAGTTATCATTAATGGAAAAGGCAAATATGGGTGCAAGAAGAATGGTCAAGGAGTAGAGATTATGGATTCATTTCTAGTTCATAATATCATCTCAGGTGCTCTTGAAAACTTCTCATATGGATAGAGCTCAAAAATATCTTTCCAATGGTATATGGAAGTCTGCAAATGGCCTTATGGATCAGAAGTTATTGTTAGTCAATGGTAGGCATGCCAAAAGGGGTCAAAGGTTGCAAAACTAAAGTTGGTGATGGTTTTAGTTGGTGAAAGTTTGGTGTTTGGCCAAAGTTGGCAGATCAGAGTGACAGTTAAACAATGAGAAACTTTGGTGGTGGATCACGTGTCACACGTCCCCTTTAACCCATTAGAGAAATTGCGTGGGATCATGCTCACCCAAGGGTTAATAATAAGTGGGTATTGCTATGGGTTTTATTTCCAAACCACCAATCGAAATATTGACAGTCCTCATTAATAGTGGATCCCATCTCCATTTTACCACTAAACCATACAAGGGGGCTCCATGGAAGACCATCAAAGGTACTCAATATAGTGGCACAACGAAGGCGTGGAAGGCACGTGATAGGTAGATTGAGTGTTGATTATTGGAGGGAGGACCCCACAAGACACGTCACCCGAAAAGGTATTCCCTAGAAGATTCAAAGGGGAGCATGAGTCTAAAGGTATGGGGTAATAGAGTCAGGGAATGACAAAATTCCTACTAGATGCAACCAAAATTCTCGTCTTGACCTTTTAAATTTAACAAATAATTCAATGAAAAACACATGCTTGGGACCTTCTCTTTATTGCATTATGACATGGAATATAGGCCACATGGATCAACTAGAGAAGGACACATGGTGCATGTTGATTGGCTCATAGAAATGACAGAGTTACAAAGTGGCATGATGATGCCATCATGACACGTGGTACTAATGAGGGTGTGACATGTGGTAGTTTTAGGTACCCAAGTGGGCCAAAAATGAGTGACATGTGGCATCCCTGCAAAGGTGACATACAGGCTAGAAAACATGTCAACCCAGAGGAATGACCCTAAAAGTTTTAAAGGATGCATAGGCAGAGATGTCTGGGGAGTTAGTTTTGGGACACAGTGACATCCAGTTGGAACACAGGTGTCAAAGATAGCTCAGTCTGAAAAGTTTTTGATTGTTGCACATATTTATTGCAGGGTCCCATAGGGACATGTCATCCCGGACCCTGAAAGTCTAGGCACCTTAGGAGTTTTCAAAGGGAGAATAATACTATTATTCAGGCTAACACAACTATGGGACATAGTGATAGAACAAGTAGTATTAAGTTGAAACGACAAATTAATCATAGGCACACAAGTTGAAGAATGGTTGGTCCCCATTGGGACACGTAACCACAAAGGATAGACCCCAGAAGAAAATAAAGGCACACCATTGGTTTTACCCAGGGAAATAGAGCTTAGGGCTAAAGTGGTTGGACCAACACTCAGTCCTGCGGATATTATGTGACCGAGGGTGAAGGCCAGGCATAAATAGGGCGACAGTTATGGAATTTTTCATTTTGTTCCATATTTGGTGATTTGACACCAAACTGGCAGTGTGCTAAAACTTGGTAAACATGACATAAACAAGTTGGCAAAAGAATTGGAAGCATAGGCATATTTAGATGCATATTTGGATAATTGGCCAAATTTGGAAAGTCATAGCTAAACCCCAATATTTTCCAAAATTGAGAAAAGTGGCAGTTTAACTCAGTTTTTCTTCTAGAGACAACATATCAGAGTTTGGTGACTAATTGAACACACCCAGATGACAAGGAAAATGTGGGACATAAGAAAAATAAGTATTTATGCATGCTAAAGATTTGAAATTAACTAGATATTGAAACTTAATAATATCAGCTCAAATTCTTTATAAGAAAATTTGAGTTTGCAAGAATGTTGTTGTTCAGAAGTTAATCTTGTTGTTGTTGGTGTGTATTGTGAATTAATTTGTGATCAAATATTGCTAAAGGTGATTTTACGGTGTTTTTCGTGTGTGATTGAGGAGAAATTAATTGGTTTTATGAAAAGAAGTGGCCTTCATGATTTTAGTTTGAAAATTGAATGATAGATTAATCAAGGAGGTCAAGAAAGTTGTATCTTTTTAGGTCAGGGGTTGTTTCTCCTTCTAGTAGTGGCTGGTAAACATCAAGGGTTGTAGATCCTTTTACTAGTAGCTGATAAATCAAGGGTTGTAGATCCTTTTACTAGTAGCTGATAAATCAGGGGTTGTAGCTACTTCTAGTGGTAGCTGATAAACTAGGGAGTAGTAGCTTCCTTCTAGTTGTAGCCAAAGAAATTTGTAACAACAAGTAGAAGCTTTCCTTTTTGAAATTAATTGAAGAATATATTTAATAATCTATGTGTCAAATATGTGATTCTTGTGATTGATTCTTAATATGCTCATATGAATGGTTGTTGAAGTGTTTATTCGTGTCCTAACATTATTTACTTGTGAAAGAAGTTTTAAATTATCACGATATTGATTCATCCCCCCTCTCCTTATTGTCCTAGTTTCTAACAACCTTGCTAGGGGATGGATCACCCAAGGGAATGATGAAACAAAGAAGGTGGTGCCTAAACTTAGAAAGTTTGTGATTGCAAGGAAGGGGAAGCTGAAATAAATTATTTTTCAAGAAGTCATGGGCATACTTTGTTGGCCAAAAAGTCACATTGAGAGGTGGGGTAAATCAATGTGAGGTGAGTTTCATAATTTCATAATCTTTCTTAATCATACATCCATATAGAAATGTACCACTATGTCATCAGTTATGTCAATGCATCATCATAACAGTAACATAACAAAAAGAAATAAACAACACAAGAAAGCATCACATCACAAGGAAATAAAATTTTGTATAAATATGGTGATAGAATTGCAACTGCTTAAGAAATTTAATCTAAATCAAGAGACACAATTCTACTCTACTGATCTGTAGAAATTAATTCACAATTTAGAACAATATTCGCAAACATGCATCAATCAAATACACAAGTAAACAAATGTATCTAGGGAAAACACCCTGGTAAAAACTCCTTAAGCTTGCTTACATTCATAAGATGAATAGAGAATCTACTACAAATGCTAGCTCCAACTATGAGCTCCACCTGCAAAAGAATAATTGTTCTCTCTCCTCAATGAGAAGCTCTAACCCAGACTTAGTCAATTCATGCCCCCACCTAAGCTCCTATTTCCTTGCGTAAATACTGAGGAAATTAGCACCTATTCTTTAGGAATTTCCTCCAAAATGATTGTGCAATTCCCAAGGATTGATCATTGATTGCATGCAACACCTGTACACTCAAGACTAGTCTACAACTGATGTTACACTACCTTGGAATATCCACTTCAACTGAGCAATTCAAATTTCTTGTATGCATGAATTATTTTTGGTTGATTGATTAGTTAACTGGATGATCTTTGAGTTAGACTGTTGTCCCACTACACAACTAACCTCCAACTAAGAGTGTTAGAACTAGTTTACTGAGTACAACTATAAATAATTGAACTTGATCACTATAAATTAGCAATCACACATTCATAACTGAACTTCAAGCCCTCTAACTCGAATTTACTAAGCTAATTTATTGACAAGATACATGTCACCTCAGTTAACTTCCTCCAAGTCGTTTGCTCATGTGGAAATTTTGAATTTTCTCAATTTGATTAAGGCTAAGTCAAATTGAGCCTTTCTTGCTACACGTCTCAACAAATTTTAGGTGGAAACCCAAATGGGAGAAAGCCACCAAATCTTCTTCTATCTAGTCTTAAATTTCATTACAACAATTTATAGGCCCCAACCTGCAGAAGGAAAATACCCATAAAATAAGCAAGCTTCCAATTGTGGTAGGCTATAACCTAATTGAGGTACCAAACTTGAAGATGCAAGTAGTTGCTCACTATAGGCGATAATATAATTGAGGCTCCAACCTCAAGAATGAGTAGGCTCCAACCTGCTCTAGGCTCCAACCTACTCTAGGATCCAACCTTCTTCCTCTGCTTCCTTGTGGACCTCTATTTCATGTCATTTTCAAATTGGAACCACAATCGCAATATATCACTGAATCTACATAAAAAGTAAATTGTCACAAACTGCATACTCTACCACTACTAGAAATAGTGTCTCATTGTCTCTTCCACACAACCTGCAACAACTATAGTCCTATATAATCTTCATCCACTACATTGCCATAAATAACGTGTACCTTTACTATCAGAAAGTTCATGCCAATATCTATTGTTGGTTTTCATACTACTGTCTCAAGCTCTGCTCCAACCTGTTCATTGATCTAGTCACTTAGACCCCTTCGCGGAACCTATTTACTTCATGTATCCAAGACACCTACATTATTCTAATAGACCTTCCAAACACAAACAAGAGCTTCTAGTCGTCAAATAAGAGTCAGAACAACATCAAACCCCTCTAGTTGCATCCAAATCTAAGCCTCGATCCCTCAAACTTCTTATGGGTTTCAATTCAGATCAATAATAACTCCAAGAACCCATAATAACCATAATACACAATATACAAATTAAATGTTTGACATAATGCATGTTTTCGAGCAGTTTTCAATGGACAACTGGATTTTAGGACAGGTCATCAGAAGTTGTAAATGTGTGAAAAAATTGTCATATATATATATATATATATATATATATATATATATATATATATATATATATATATAATACCAAATTTGCCCCCTGTGGGTTGAAATCTTGACCGCCCATACACTTTACCAATTGTGCTCCCAGTGTTCTTTGGAATACTAAGCAACTCTCATTTATTTATGGTAGTATCATTGTATTCAAAAAAGCCTTATCGATTATCCAATCCTCCATGGCTCAACTGCACTCATGTACATGCCCCATGACTTGAGAGTAAGGGGCCATAAAGCTACATAGTACTCGGCCTCATCCTTGTGGCTTGGGCATACACAAGCTATGGTTAAGGGACACGTGGCTTTTCCTCCATCGATATATGAACACGACACTAGAATAGGGTTTTTGTCTGATACAAATGTGGTGGCTTAGCCACCATTGGATCCAATGTAAAAACAGTGGTTGGGCCTCATTGACACGTCTGCTTGAATCCAACTAGAATACAAAACTTAAAACAAAGTCTTGTGAACAAATTCACCGAACCAGAGGTGTTGAACTAGACACAAAATTTGTTTCAACTTGGGACAAAAAATTCTCGACCACAGATAGCACGAACCAAACCACAATGCAAATGTTATGAATCAATTACAATTGTTTTTTGTATTTCAAGCCCTCAATGGTGTCATATTTATAGTGCTTGGGCCATGTAATGTTTTTCAACCATACTCGTTCCTAAGAATCCAATATTTTGACCAATTTAAATAATTGGGTCAATGTTTCCCTATAATCAATTCATATGACCTGGACCTTAGGGTCTTTGGTCACACTATTGATGATGTCATTGTGATGTCAATGCTCAACATGGTAGCTCGAGAGAGATGCCACAGGTCACCCAAATTCAACCTCATGGCAGATCCAAAAATTCTATTGGTCACTACTAGGTGGAAACACCTAGTGACACCTTGTGTCACTATGTTGACATCATCAAAATCCACATCTTCAATCAATAAAACCTTTCCATATTTCATTATTCGATTGAATTTCGTGAATTTGTTAAACATCATGTTTCTTCTCTTTAATATGGACATTGACCTAAGTCTGGTGATGTTGTTGATTGAATCAAGACTTGCGCACTTTTTAACTTCATTAACAAGTATGCAAATCCATGTAATAATGGTTGTTGATCATTCTACTCAATGGTAGATATGCTCCAAACTTGTACACTATTTAACCCTTTAATAATATAGGTTTGGCCCTATAGTTTGACCTTTCAGTTGTGCCCCAACTAATATTGATTTTCAACTAGCCATAACTTCCCATAAGGGAGGAGTTTTTCTGAGCATAATACACTATTGGAAATGTATCAATGAGCACTATGAAACCATGTTATTTGTAAGATATTTTTAGCATCCTAACTTCATCGAAAAACTCAAATAACTTCAAGAACCCACATCCTCATGTAATAAGACTGTGGTAACGATCTAGTTGTCATACTAATCTACAAAGAGTGATGCTACTTCTTTGATTATCAAGGATGGTCCTGTTATTAGCCAAACATCCCCTTTAACATCAATGACATATTTCTATCATCAATGACAACACTATGTGAAAAAATTCCCCCCTTTGTCATTAATGGAAATAGCCCTAGACATTGATGGTCATTGGATGTCAAAGAAAATCAAGAGCTCCAAGTGAACTGTTGTAATCTCTTCTTGCTACAAATATAAGTGAAATGCTTGCAATCTAAAATATCTGCTAGTAACATCAATGTCTACATTGTTTCCTCCTTTGACATCAATGGAAAAGTATCACATATATCTATAGAAAATCCTATTATGTTGATGATATTGAATGACTACCTGTTCCTAGATGATCCTATGGACCTGTCATGAACCATGCTCCTTTTTTCTAACACATAGTCTCCTCTTGATACCATGCTTCCTTACATTCTTGTTCTCCACTTGAAATCATGCTACCACTATTTTTGTACTCCTCTTAAGATCGTTCTCCTTTCTTTATTTATAGGAATCTATTTATTCCTACATTCTTTTTACATTTGAGATATCACCATCAAAACATAGTCCACATAATTCCTTCACACAGTGATTGCTTCTTCAAGTTTTTATTTGACTAGTAATGATCTTGAAGAAGATTTATTCAAGGAATTATATCTGAGGAATCAAACCTAATCGAGGTCCTTCCTGATCTCTTCTCCATGTTCCCACACTAATAAGAAATCTTTCTCTATGATACCATCCATAGTTAAGTCTGCAATCCTAAGTGATGTGGCCTTCATTGTGACATATGTGACATTCAACATCGAGCTTCAATACTTGTTGATATGGGTGATGCATTCTCTTTATTTGGTCCAAATGTCTCCATTTAGGTATCTAACCATATCCTCTATATTTGACAATGTCATAGGTTATACAATCCTGCACTTTATGTCCACACCTTGAGCATAATAAACAATAACCAAGAAACTTATTTTGATACCAGGATATGGAAGGAGATCTCAATCTTCTGAGGATGCTTCTTGGGGGATTCATGTTTCCTTGTTGTTCAACCCTTCCATGAGCCATATTCATTTCTTGATTCCCAACATTGTTCCATTATTTCTTGAGGATGCTTTGTGATGAACCATGTTCATTTTCTTTCTTGCATCAATTTTTATTATGGATCCTTTCTCTTCATTCTGATTCTTGCACTCCACTATTTTTCTGAAATTTCTTTGAGAATAATTGAAGTGAACATGCTTTGCCTAAAGTTCTTATTGCTTTGGATTTTCAAGTGAGCTACTTCTTGATGCTATAAAACTCTAATCAATCTCCTTGGGATGTCATTTATTTGATGAGCATGTGGGATCATTTCTTTTGGATGCCTTACATTCTTGATAGCTAAGACCTATCTTGATAAGCGGAGACCTCTACATGCTGAGAATATGATCTAGGGATTCAGTCCCTCTGTTGTACTTTGATTTAAAATTCTCAAATATTCTCTTAAGAGGACAACTTCCTCTTCCAATCTTTCATATATTTGTTCCTTCTCATTTATTTATTCTGACATAAATTCCTTTACCCTTTTTTCTTCTTCTAGTTCAAATTTGAGAGCGATAATAGTGTCTTCATTTGAATTCTTTTCTTGAAGTTGCTGCATCAATTGACTTTCTCTTTTCCTGAGAATTCTGATTTCCTTCAATGCACTTCTAAGTTCCCCTTCAAGATCCACTTTTTCTTCGGGTTCTTCAACCTCAACTATGAATAGTATTTCATTCCTTTCTTCATTGGGCATGCTTTCATTTCTTTCACTGTCACTTTGTTCCTTTGAGTAAAAGTTATTTTTCTTTCCTATTTGCTTATTCTTTTGATACTTAGGTTTGAATCTTGATTCATCGTCACTTTCAATCATCTTAGCATAAGGACATTTATATGCATAATGACCAATTCTTCCACATTTGAAAGGAAGCTTACCTTTGAACTTGCTAGTTCCTCTCTTGAGCTTTCAAACGAACTTGGATTCTTCTTCATCACAATTAATTTGGAGAAAATAGGATGCAATCTTATCTTCTTTATCACAGTTGCTCTCGGTCCTTGATCCATCTAGAATCTATATATTATTATCAATTCTAGTGGATTTGGATACCACTTTACCTAATTTTAGATTTTGAATTTTATATTTCTTAGAACTGAAAATGACATCAAAATATTGGTCACAAATTTCACTGACACTCGAGATTATACTTCAGTCCTTCAATGCACAAGACATATTGTTATTTGGTTATTCCTTCATCGATGGTAACTATTCCTTTTCCAATGATTTTGGTGGATGCATTGTTTCCAAATGCTGATAAATTTACTTTGAACACCTGTCATGTGCCTTGAGCAGCCACTACCGACATATCACCCATTCATTTTCCTCTGAGCATATAGTATAAGAGCACACTTTTCTTCCTTTTCCATCTCTTTTTTGTAATGATGATATGGAAGATGACTGCAAGTAATTGCCTTATGACCAAATGAATGATATAGGAAATAATTACCATAAAAAAATATATAGTACCTATATGTTTGCCTCTTATTTCTTGCTTTGGGTTGAGATTCTACCTGAATTCCATTGGATGATTTCTTTGTTATATTTGCCTCTTTCATGAGATGATCATTATGTCATTTTTCTCCTTCAATTTCCTTTTGGTTTCTCCCAGTGACTTCTTGGGTTTCCCTTAGCTGCTTCTTGACTTGATCAAGTTGCTTTATCAGGATATCATTCTTTCTCTTGACCTCTTCCAACTTAAATTCCAAGAGCTTAATTGATGATGCATCTAAGTCCATATTGCTTTGATCCATCTTCCAATGATTAACTATTCCTAAAGATGACCTGCTCTGATTCCACTTGTTGGCCCAAAAGTCACATTAAGAGGGGGTTTAATCAGTGTGAGGTCAATTTCACAATTTAACAATATTTCTTAATCATACATCGATATAATAGTGAACCATTATGTCATCAATTATGTCAATGCATCATCATATCAGTAACATAACAAAAATAAATCAACAACATAAGAAAGCATCACATCACAAGGAGATGCAAATTTTTAGGTGGAAACCTAAATGGGAGAAAACCACCAACTCTTGTTTTGGTCAATCTTCAATTTCTCTATATCAATTTGTAGGACCTAGCCTATGGGAGGAAACTAATCCCAAACTAAGCAAGCTTCCACTTGCGGTATGCTACAACTTGATTGAGGTACCAACCTCGAAGATGCAAACAACTTCTCACTGTAGTCTACAACTTGATTGAGGCTCTAACCTCAACAATGAGTAAGCTCCAACCTCAGCAATGAACAGGTTCCAACCTACTCTAGGCTCTAGCTTGATTGAGGCTCCAACATCAGTAATGAGTAGGCTCCAACCTCCTTCCTCTGCTTCCTTGTGGACTTCTATTTCATCTCATTTTCAAATTGGATCCACGATCATAATATATCACTAAATCTACATACAAAGTAAATTCTCACAAACTACAATCACAACTTGCACACTCTGCCACTACTAGAACAATTGTCTCACTGTCTCTTCCACACAACTTGCAACCACAATAATTTCATATAAGCCACAAAAATGTATTTCCATAAACATGTTGTACCATTACTATCACAAATTTCATGTCAATATTTATTGCTCGTTGTCATACCGCAATCCCAAACTCTACTCAAACCAATTCATCAGTATGGTCACTCAGGCCCCTTCTCAAAACTTATTTACTTCATATATCCAAGACATCTTCATTATGCTTATAGACCCTCCAAACATACACAAGATCTTCTGGTCATCAAATAAGAACCAAAACAACAACAAACCCCTCTAGTTGCATCCATCATTGAGTCTTGATCCCAAGCTTCTTTCAGATTTCAATTTGGATCAATAATGACTCCAAAAAGCGATAAAAACCATAATAAACAATATATAACATTAAATGTTCAACATGTTTCCCATTTTCAAAAACTTTTCACCAGACAAACAAATTAATTATGCAATAAAATGGCCACATACATATAATACCAACTTATTTTCGTTGTGGGTCAAACTCTCGACAAAAATATTGGTTGGACCTTGTCAACATGTCCAATTGAATCCAACTAGAATACGAAACTCAAAAAAAAAAAAAAATCTTATGAACTAATTTCATAAAACCGAAGGCGATGAACCAGACATAACTTTTTTTCAAATTAGCACAAAAAAATTCTTGACCACAAACAGCCTGAAGCAAACCACAGTACAAATGATACCAATCAATTACAAATTTTGTTGTATTTAAGGCCCTCAGTGGCACCATATTCAGGCCGATAGGTGTTTTTTGGAATGAGTTTAGTAGTATACCTTTTGATTCTCTGATTAACATATGGTCTCTGACTGGTCTCTGGTTTAATTGACATTTGGCATATGTTTTTGGACTATTCGTCTCTCACCAAAACTGTTTTCTGATTTCTGCGGCAGCTGTTTTTTGATTTCTGCTCATTCGCTTTTTGCTCTTGCACTGCTCTTCCACGACCTGCTGCAATAATGTTTCTGGCTCTTCCACAACCTGCTGCAATAATGTTTCTGGTTTCTGCTGTGCACGACCTGCCTTGCTGCCTAACGATGAATTTAGCTCTCGGTTATTCAGTGGTCATCCTGCTATATCCTGCCATACTTGACCTTTTAAATACCCATCCCAACACCTGTTGTCTCCTCAAATCTGTTCTTTATATTCATCTGCTTAGCTGCTTCTTCTAAGTGAATCAAATTTATTTATGAGTGTTGTGAAGAAGAGAAGATGGTTAAGGAAGTAGGTCAGTCTAATGTTCAAGGATGGGCTGCTAGAGACGAGTCAGGCTTCTTCTAAGTGAATCAAATTTATTTCTGAGTGTTGTGAAGAAGAGAAGATGGTGAAGGAAGTAGGTCGGTTTAATGTTCAAGGATGGGCTGCTAGAGACGAGTCAGGCATTCTCTCGCCCTTCAATTTCACTCGCAGGTTTCTCCTCGCTTTACTCTCATAACTGCTTTTATTGATACCCATTTGCAGAAAACTTACATTTAAATTGTTTGCTTCTATTGATACCCATTTTAAATTGCCTTACTCTCATAACTGCTTTTATTGATACCCATTTGCAGAAAACTTACATTTAAATTGTTTGCTTCTATTGATACCCATTTTAAATTGCCTTGAAAGGGAAACTGGGCCGCATGATGTTACTTTCAAGATCGTATACTGCGGAATCTGTCACACTGATCTACATCAAATTCGTAATGAATGGAAAGGTTCCCAATACCCAATGGTTCCTGGGTAATGTCTTCATAATCTTCAACACTGCTTCACATCAAATAGCAAGACAGAAAGAGTATATGCCTAGAAATTCATGCTCAATTTTAATTTACTCGCAATTCTATTTTTGCAGCCATGAAATAGTAGGTATAGTAGTTGAAGTTGGTTCAGAAGTGAAGAATTTTCCAGCTGGAGATCGATTTTAATTTACTCGCAATTCTATTTTTGCAGCCATGAAATAGTAGGTATAGTAGTTGAAGTTGGTTCAGAAGTGAAGAATTTTTCTGCTGGAGATCGTGTGGGCGTGGGCTGTATGGTTGGAAGTTGCCATCATTGCGATTCTTGTAGCAAAGGGCAAGAACAATACTGTGAGAAGGTCATTTGGACGTATGGCAGCACCGATGTTGATGGTTCTGTCACTTTTGGAGGTTACTCATCCTTGATGGTTTGTAACCAGAGGTAATTAATCATTATCCCAACTCATGCAACCATTTTTGTTTTAGGGCATATAGGCTAAACTCGCCATAAAAGGCTTCCTTTTCTGTCCATATAATCCTGTTCATGTTTGGAATGGGATCAACGAGTTTCGGGAATCTCCCAATTGACTCAAAACCTCAGAAAATTTAATTGCGCCAAGTTCCGGCAGGCCTTGCCGAGATGGGTGGTTTGTCTCTTTTATATAAAACCGGAGACAAATGGCATTAATATTTTTTCTTTATATTGGTTAAATAGGGTTTTAATAATTTGGGTGGTTTGTGGGTTGTAAGTAGCTTTGTGGTGAAGGTACCAGAGAATCTGCCCTTGGATGCCGCTGCACCATTGCTATGTGCGGGAATAACGGTGTACAGCCCCATGAAATATTTCCAGATGACGGAGCCTGGAAAGAGCCTGGGCGTGGTGGGGCTTGGTGGTTTGGGACACATGGCTGTCAAATTTGGCAAAGCTTTTGGGTTGCAAGTGACGGTGATAAGTACATCGCCTAGCAAGGAAAAGGAAGCGAGAGAAATTTTAGGAGTAGATCACTTCGTCATCAGCAAAGATGAGAAATAGATGCAGGCTGCAGTCAAGTCTGTAGACTATATTATTGACACAGTCTCTGCTAATCATGCTGTGGAGCCCCTCCTTAATTTGCTAAAGGTGAATGGGAAGTTGGTCATAGTTGGTTTGCCAGAAAAGCCTGTGCAATTTGCTGCTCCGGCTGTTGTTATGGGTAAGTCCTCCGTGCCCTTTTGTCTTGTAGATAAAAGATATGAACGAAATTATATTTCAATCAAACTGAGAGTGTCAAAGGCATCCACAGCTTAGGCAGATATGCTATCTCTAAATTTTGGATTTCTCTACTGTTTTCTTGAACAAGAATTTGGGTGTTAATCACATGGAAGTTGGGATTTAATTTTAATTTTGGTGTGTGCAGCCCGTCGATTTGTAGGGGGGAGTTTGATTGGAGGGGTGAAGGAAACTCAGGAAATGTGTTATAGTTGGTGAGAAGCTTTTAGCTCTCATAGAAGAGTAGGTTTATGGCTGAATGAGGATGTGAGAATGTAAAGTTTTGTAGATGTTCTATGCTAAGAGAAATTTCACTTTTCTCACAGCAATCATACAAGTAGATAAGCAAAATGCAGATAGAACATATAAGCAGATCTTACAGAAGACAAATCAGAAACAAGAAAAATGTATGTGTTCGTTTCGGCGGTCAACAGGATGCTTCAACCAGCAAAGTCTCCTTTGGTCAGCCAGCCCAGCATGTGTCACAACAACCCTCCAACCAGCATGTGTCACAACAACCCTCAATGCTGGTCAAACTTCTGCGAAACCCTAGCAGCAGAGAAATCCTCTTCGTCCTTCCCACGAGTGGCTGAAATTCGTCCTCCAGGTAGCTCGTACTTTTAGGATGAGAGAGGAAGATGTGAGTTGTGTTGTGATCAAATTCTCTCCAACTTTTCCTGTATATATATATCCATCAATGAGGGTGTGTGACACATCTGTTGGGCATGTGAGCCTACATTACAAAACTGGCTGACCTTGCACATATAATTTATTAAGAATAATAATTTCAAAATATAAGTTCTGCTCATCGGATTAAGACTATTTTTATATGGATTTTACACCTCTCAGAAAGAGGAATCCAACAAAAATATTAGTTTCTTAATCTGAGCATCAAAACATGGAGTTTGGACCTAGTTGTCCAAATTTAACACTCCCTCTCAACTAGGGAGAACTCCATCTATTAGTGCAATTAACATCGTGAGTCATCCCGCCGAAACTTGCTTTGCTGGCTTCTTTATTTCAGAACAGAAGTGGGTCAGTCACAAAGACATCATTCCCCGACTGACATAATCAGTCCAGAGGTCCCAGACCTCACAAATCTTGATCCCAGATCAAGTGGTTGGACCATGCCATCCTAGATAGAGAGTACGGCAATCTCTGATGCGTCCATCAGTCTTTGCTAATAGTCTCTAGCTTTTCCACACCTCATTGGCCAAATGAGAGGTACTTCCCATGAGCCCTGAACTCAATGGGTAGGATGCATACGGGGCACAGATTAAATGAGTGGCGAACCAGCTCAATAATCACAAGGGTGGGGCAGAAGCATTATGAGTACTTATAGCTCCGAGAAGCTATCCCCAAAGCCCCCCAGAGCTCCCAGAGCTCATCGTCCAACAGGACCCACATCATAGGGTCTTTCCACGACACCAAGATTCTCACGGAAGGTTAGGAACTTGACCTTCCCCAGGGGCTTAGTGAGAATATCCGCGACCTGCTCATCAGTTCCTATATGATCGAGCCTTACGGCGCCTCGCTGTACCATATCCCGGATAAAGTGGTACCTGATATCAATATGCTTGGATCGGTCGTGGAACACAGGATTCTCAGTCATACGAATCCCACTCTGATTATCACAGAGTATTACAGTGGTATCTAGCACATGTTGGAACAGCTCACTAAAGAGCTTCCTCAACCAAACTGCTTCACAACAGGCCATACTAGCAGCAATGTATTCGGCCTCCGCGGTGCTCAAAGCCACCGACTTCTGCTTCCTGCTCATCCATGAGATCGAAGCAGAACCAAGATTGAAACAGCATCCAGATGTGCTCTTACGATCCACCACACTGCCAGCCCAATCGGCATCAGTATATCCCCGGAGTATCACACTCCCGGCAGTGTATCTTAGCCCATGGTTTATCGTGCCCCGAAGATATCTCAAAAGATTCTTGGCACCAACCCAGTGAAAATGATGAGGCTCAACCATCTGTTGACTCAAAGTATTTACTGCAAAACATATGTCCGGACGGGTGTTCACTAAGAACATCAAAGCTCCTATGAGTTGACGATACTCAGTAGGATTGGCCAAGATAGGCCCTGCAGCGCTGCCACTCAACTTCTTAAAGTTGAGTTCCATTGGTGTCGACACGGACTTACAGTCCACCATCCCAAATCTTTCCAGAAGCTTCACAATATACTTTCCTTGAGAAAGGAAAATCTCTCCAGGTCTCTGCCAGACCTCCAGGCCTAGGAAATAGTGCATCAGTCCTAGGTCTTTCATCTCGAACTCAGCAACAAGCTCCCTCTTACATTGATGAATGAGAGGGTCATCACCTGTCAGGAAGAGGTCATCTACATACAGCACTAGAATGAGAGGCTTTCCTTCCACAACCTTAAAGTAAAGGTTTGGATCAGCATTGCTTCGAGTGAAGCCCAGCTTCATCAAGTAACTATCCATCCTCTCATACCAAGCTCTGGGTGCTTGCTTTAACCCATAGAGGGCTTTCTTCAACCTGCAGACATAAGTGTCTCGTTCTTGAACTTCAAATCCTAGAGGTTGTTCTACATACACCTCTTCCTTTATTTCCAAAATCAGGCATCCCTGTCACCACCTTCCTTGCTTCGGGAAGAGCCTTGTAATGAAGGTGTCCAAATCTTCGGTGCCATAGTTCGGTTTGACGGATAGTATCACAAGTCATAGCTCCCAACGGACTCCCTCCAACCTGGTAGAGTGTACCAACCCTAAAACCAATTGAGATAGCTTCCTTGAAGCTCTTCTTCCACATGAGTACCTATTGAATCCTTTGTCTTCCATGGTAGATACAGACACAAGGTTCTTCTTCAATTTGGGTACATAGAGTACATCTTGTAGATGGAGGACTTGTCCTTGAGACAAGTGGAGGGTCACAGTCCCGGTCCCTTTCACAGGATAGGTGGCATTATCCCCAAGGATAATTTCTAGATTAGTATCCCTTTCAACCATGTCAGAAAGTGCTTCCTTGAATCCGGTGATGTGTCTTGAGGCACCACTATCGATTAGCCAGACATCCATAGTGTCGGGCGGAGATGCAGCTGAGAGAGCAGATATTAGAATATACTCATTTCTTTTATCAACAACATTAGACTCCTCATACCTGGTATTTCTGGTCCTTTTAGAAGGTGGATTGTTTCCTTCAAAGTGAGCCTTCCTCTTTCCTTTGGATTTGTCATTTCTTCGATTCCCATTCCTTCGGTTGTTGTTGTTGTCGTCACTATCGGGAGAATTCTTCTGGAAGGGGCATTCTCTAGCATAGTGTCCAGTCCTATGACAGGTGAAACATTTACCCTTCTTCTTTTGAGGCTTAGTCCTTCCTTTGTCCTTGGAACCACCAGAGTTTCTTCTTTCGGGAATGAGCAACATAGGCAGCATTTCTTTCATTATCAAATTCCTTCATCCTTGTTTCTTCTTGCATACATATTTACAACAGAAGCCAACCCTTTGACTTGTCTAGATCTGAGTATAGATCATTTCGTATAGCGATGAGATCAGTTGAAGACATTCTGCTTCAACTAATTCTCCAAGGTGACAACTTCACCTATCGTAGTCCATTTGCTGCACACAACTATGTGACACCATGTTGTACTGTCACATGTATTGGACCTTGATGACTGAGCTGCTCCTGCTCTCATCATCATGCTGCCCACTATTTCATTCATCATCATGCTGCCCTTGCTTAGCATGCCCATTTACACTGCAACTTTCCTCATCATGAACTGAGACTGTTCATCTTTATCATTCTCATTATGTAGAGACTATAACCATAAGAAACATTATTGCTTATGATCCTTATCATGGTGACTGCATATTAATATGCTGAGCAAATGTACGGTACTGATATTTAGATTGAGATCACAGATCTGAATATTGTGCATCATGGGAACTTATTTCATCAACACGATTCTGCAGAGATAGTTGGCCGAGAGTTCTATCACGGTTGTTCATTGTGTTGGAACTGCTACACATATGCCACCGTCTCACTGTGACTGCGAATGCACTATTGTGAGAGCACCGAGATATGTTTATCTACTTATATTCTGAGGCTACTGTCTCCCGAGTTGATGACTGTTCTTATGGCGAGGTGCAGTCAAACCCTTGGCCTCAGCTTCATGTGGAGATGACTGCGGCTCCATATATAAATGCGGTTAACCACGTTTCCATATATAACTGCGGCTTCATATATGACTGCGGCTCTTCATAGCTCCATTGCTTTTGACTGCGTATGCATTCTACATTGACTGTGAGGGATCTCGATGGTGGTTTCATTATTGCGGTTGACTGTATCACTGCGGCTACCATGTTGTGCATGCGGCTCTATCTACGGTTCTTCCGTGCTTGTTATACATTCAATGTCTTCCATGAATCTGCGTGATACTGCAGATCTTCGTCCACGTGGCAGTCTGTTAATAACCTGCACAATGTTGTGACCTCCGTCAGTTCTTCGATCTCTGTTGCATAACCTTAGTGTTGTCTATTCAAGCGTTCCACGCTCTCATAAACCTGCACATAAACACATCCACAGCTGCCCACGTGTCAGTCTTCTAACATCCCTGCGCAGTCCAGCCTGCTACTGTATGTCTCTGCCTACGGGACAATTCTTTCGATAATCTACTGAACCAGCTTGACAGCCGTCAACATATATGTAAACCCTGCACATTTATTCGAGAGCTCCAATGCTCGAATAACGCAGCGCCACCATATAATTATTCTCTGTCCGAACCTGCACAATCGTTTTCTTCGCTGTTTGCTCCAACCGCACCAGCATATATATATATAACCCTGTCCATGCGTTATCTCAGCAATCCTGCGCAATCTCCTTTGCTGTTTGCTCCAAACACATCAGCGTATATATATATATATAAACCTGC
Organism: Pinus tabuliformis; assembly: GCA_031772625.1. Classification (NCBI taxonomy): domain Eukaryota; kingdom Viridiplantae; phylum Streptophyta; class Pinopsida; order Pinales; family Pinaceae; genus Pinus; species Pinus tabuliformis. The sequence goes on from CM062811.1 coordinate 408,048,349, forward strand.
ATATATATAATACTGTCCACGCGTTAGACCACCAGTGACCTGCGTAATACCACCGATCTCTGACCACGTGTTCAACCAAGTCCGGACAGCTCACTGCGTACATATATTACTGCGCGATTCTGTGTTTTCTGTCCACGTGACAGCCACCAGATAATCTACGTTCGAACGCAGATCTCTTCCCACGTAGCAGACTATCAACAAGTCCACGCAATTCACATACTCAGTCAATTGTCAGAAGCCGACAGTCTATGATCTGCGTAAACCTCTGCGTGTTAACCCGTGAACGCCAATGTTCATGTAATCCACGCTGTCTTACGCCCACAGCTACTGCCGAATTCTATCGAACAGAACTTCAATCGACCATCCAACCCCAATCAGCACAACCCCGTGCTTCTTTGGGCGTATGGGAGATAACTGTCGTTCCCAAACTTCTGTTACCAATATCCTCTCTCGCTGTTAATTCCACCGACAGGAATTAACGCCTGCATCTTGTCCTCTTGCGCCCCTGAACCTTACGCATTAGAACTACGCAGTTAATCCGAGAGACTCCATTGATTGATTGCTATAGATAGAGTTTGTCTTCACCTCAGCTCTGATACCATGTAAAGTTTTGTAGATGTTCTATGCTAAGAGCAATTTCACTTTTCTCACAGCAATCATACAAGTAGATAAGCAAAATGCAGATAGAACATATAAGCAGATCTTACAGAAGACAAATCAGAAACAAGAAAAGTGTATGTGTTCGTTTCGGCGGTCAACAGGATGCTTCAACCAGCAAAGTCTCCTTTGGTCAGCCAGCCCAGCATGTGTCACAACAACCCTCCAACCAGCATGTGTCACAACAACCCTCAATGCTGGTCAAACTTCTGCGAAACCCTAGCAGCAGAAACCCTAGCAGCAGAGAAATCCTCTTCGTCCTTCCCACGAGTGGCTGAAATTCGTCCTCCAGGTAGCTCGTACTTTTAGGATGAGAGAGGAAGATGTGAGTTGTGTTGTGATCAAATTCTCTCCAACTTTTCCTGTATATATATATCCATCAATGAGGGTGTGTGACACATCTGTTGGGCATGTGAGCCTACATTACAAAACTGGCTGACCTTGCACATATAATTTATTAAGAATAATAAATTCAAAATATAAGTTCTGCTCATCGGATTAAGACTATTTTTATATGGATTTTACACCTCTCAGAAAGAGGAATCCAACAAAAATATTAGCCTCTTAATCTGAGCATCAGAACATGGAGTTTGGACCTAGTTGTCCAAATTTAACAGAGAAACTAGGAACTGTAACTCGTAGAATGTAATAGATGCCCGAGAAATCTCCAGAAAATGGAAGTGAGGAAAATACACAGTATTCACGAGCCACATTACCTCTGAAATTCAAGAGAACTGACAAGTGGGCACTTCCTCTAAAACCTTCTTTCGTGGCTACAATATAGAGTCTGAAAATTTGGTGGTTAAAGCTTGTAACCTTTCTCACTTGGATCAAGTCATTGGCATGGCTCCCTACTCCATATTAGATACTTTTGAAATGTCGTTGAAACTATGTTGGCCAACCTCAGATTGTCTAACCTTATTGAATGCCATATCTCTTGCAGAATCCAAACCATGATCCTTAACTAAATATTGATGTTTCTGCAAACTAGGTTTGTCACATCAATATGTCTGAACACAGTAATGGGAAAAACAAGGATTAAAAACGTTTTTCCTAAATCTGTATGCCTATACTTGTGAAATCCGTGATCTACTAATAGCGAGGTAGCATCTGCAAGCAAATTGAGAGATACACCTATATCATTATTCTCCTGGCTTGCAGTGTTTCTACTTCCTGAACCAAGATTGGATCTACTTGAATTTGATCGACTTCTACTTTTGTTATCATATATATGAATACTTCTATCATAAAACTAAGTGTTTGCAAGAGGTTGCATAGATTTCAAGGAGCCCATCTATTAAAATATGAGTAGAATGGGTACGCAGTAAAGAGACAATTTTAATAAACAACATCTCACACATTGAAGGTCGAGATAGAAAGAGAGATTAGTGTTTACCTCAAGGGAATGTAAAGATATAATGAATTCATTTCTGCCCTTGAATTATTTGCAAGGAACAAATGTTACAGGCCGCCTAAATTGGCCTGTAAAAGATTTGGGCCCTTGGTCGAAGAATCCATTTGTGGAGAAGAATGAGCATTACTGACTTATAATCAAGTTGGGGAAACATCCATTTTTGAAATTTGATAAACTAGAATACTACTTAGTCCATTTCCTTACTTGAAGTCTAATGTGGCTGTCAATCATGTTTGGAAATGAAGCATAGTTCTTGCTGTCTATACCTTATGGCGTCCCTAGAGGCCTTGATATCGTCTTATCGAAGTCACAAATTTCTGTAAATGATGAATTGGGCTGCAAGCAAAGTATTCATGTCTAGAAACGTCAGAATTGGGCTAATCTTCGGACTGACTGAAATGTCAAGTTCAGGTAAGCATTATTGTTATAGAAGTTGTAGACTAAGAATAGGAATGACATGGGAAAAGTAGGAATATGAAAAGAAACAAGAAGACCCCTCATGTCTACCTATGCAAGGTCTCAAACACCATGCCCATCTTTGTAAGTATTTCTTTGACTTTAAATTCGTGTTGTAGCTAAGGAAGTTTAATCTATGCTTGTGCTTTCAATAGTCCTAGAAAATAAAGGGAGAAGTGGGTTTCCACCTTTAAAATAATTATTTTTAAAGGAACAATGCCCTCCTGTTGTGGATCTATGAACTTTGCTAAAAATGGATAAGGACTAGGCATGGAAGTTATATGTTCCAGGGTACATGTAGGACTTAGCATGGTTGTTACATCTGCCAGGGTATTGTTCTTGTAGCCAAATGGATTGTGAGCACTATGTGTAATAGATTGAATTCCAATAGCTGATATGTATGGTGTGAAGAACCAAGATGTGCTATATATATTTCATTGATGGAAGACTTTAAGTGTTGTTTCTGTCCTTTTGAAATTTCTAGGAAATATATTAAAAGAAAAACAAAAAAATATTACAATGTACACATTTTACTATGCCTTTTCATTTCTTTATTTATAAAATTTTCCTGTCATTTATACTCGTGGGAATTCTATTTAAAGTAGTTTATACTCGTGGGAATTCTATTTAAAGTATTTCACAATGATGGGAAACAATTAATTTATTGAACAGAATTCTAAGAAAGGGCTGAGATGGAATATACTGGATGACGCTTGCAAAGTTTTCAAACAAATGCCAGAACGAGATGTTTGTTCTTGGACTACCATGATTGCAACTTATGCAAGGCATGGACCTGCTGAGGAGGCATTGAGATTGTTTCAATTAGTGAAATATAAAGGCCTCCGTCCTAATCAACTCACGTTTACCATCCTTCTTATGATGTGTAACCAATTAGATTCTGTACAAAATACAACTACCTACACTTTAAGCAGCGGTTGTGATCTCAAATGCCCAAATAACTGCTTTGTAAATGTCCAAAATTGAACAGTGATCACAAATTACAATTATCAGTTTCTTAAGTAGCCATGGTCTTAAATACCCAAATAGCTGCTCTTAATTGTTCAAAAGTGCAGTGTGTTTGCAGTGTCGCTATCAATGAAGGAAGAAGGTGATATTTATCCCCAAAGCATGTGACCAAGCTCTTCGAATCTTCCATAACGTCTAAGAGGGAAAATTAGGTGTTTTCATCACCATTACGGGATGTATTGTGGAGTGGGGATAGATTCCCATCTTCTGCTACTGTTACCAACTATGTGTTGAAATTTCAGTATGTATTTCATGTGGTTTTCTAGATTTAAGCAATATTTGAAATGTCCGTTAAATTTTCCTCTTCTGGTTGATTTTAAATGGAAGATTGAACGTTTATGTAACTCCTCTGGTTGATTTTTAATGGAATATTGAATGTTTATGAAACTCTAATTTTCTTGTTGCTTAGGACCTCCACCTGGAAATTGAAAACGCTGTTGGTCACATGAGTACAGCGATGAGTAATTGTTTTCTTTCCAACTGATTCTACAAATTAGTGTTCAGAGTCCAACAAGTTGAGCACATTTAAATCAGAGTCTAATGAGCACATTAAATCATGAATGGTTTCAAGGTTACCAGATTCTTACTAGCTTTCTCCCACTTAAGGACCTTTACAGTCTCCCAAGTGAAATCAGGATCATCCCAACCCAAATGGCCATATGCAGCTATTTTTTGGAACCTCATATTGCCTCCCCGTTTAGGTCAATATTGATAGAAATCATGCTAGGGCGGAAGTCAAAATTTTCCTTGATCAACTGCAAGATTTCAGTATATAGAATCTTTCCAGTTCCATATGTGTCAACAAACACAGAGAGTGACTCAGGCACACCAATGGAATATGAAACCTGCACAAGGCAGCAGCGTTCTAGCCCAGCAGCAACAACACTCTTGGCAACTTGTCTAACAATGTAGCCACCACTGCAATCCACCTTGGTGGGACCCCTTCTAGAAAAGGCTCCTCCATCATGAGCACTCCAACCACCATATGTATCAATAATAATTTTGCTCCCAGTGATTCTAGCATCCCCATGGAGTCCTCCAATTACAAAATGCCTAGATGGGTTGAAATGGAATATTGTATTTTCATCTAGATATTAAGAAAGAACAACCGGCTTAATGACATGCTCCTTGAGATCAACTACAATCTGATCATTGATAACAGTTCCATCATGTTGAGTAGAGATGTGAACAGTGTGAACTCTTAACAGGACCATTGCCCCTCCCTCATTTTTATACTCAACAATAACTTGGGTCTTTCCATCTGGTCTCAACCAAGGGCAGGTTCCATTATTTCTTACTTCAGTCAACTGTGCTCCCAGCTTTGTTGCCAGCACATGATTGAGAAGCATCAACACCGGGGTCTCATCTGTAGCATACCCAAACATGTGGCCCTTATCTCCTGCACAAATCTCTTTAGGATTCTTAGTAAGATGGCCATGGACACCCTGTGCAATGTCGGGGCTTTTTTGTTCAATGTTCACCAGGACCTTGCAATTATCTGCATGCAAGCCAACATCCATTGACATGAATTGAATTCCTCTACAGGTGTTCCCCTCACTATCTTCTCATAGTCTATATTAGCTTTAGTTGTGATTTCTCCAAATATCATAACCATATTTGTCTTTGTGCAGATCTCACATGCAACCTTGCTTTCAGGATCTTGCTCCAAGCAAGAATCCAAGATGGCTTCAGAAACCTGATCACAAAGCTTGTGAGGGTGTCCCTCATTGACAGAATCTGATGTGAAGAGAAGGGTGTCCATCTAAAAAATACAGGCACATAAAAAGATCAGTAGGCAAGAAAAAATATGACCAAACACTTGACTTAACATGCAAGAATCACCATTTAATATAAACTGTTAAACAAAACATAGTTAGCCAGAAAACTGAAAATTGACTGTGGAATGAGAACAACTAGTATTACATAAGTGCAGAAGTGTATATGCAATATGTTGATTGCATGGATATCCTTCTTATCACTAGAAAATATTACTAGAGACAAACATTCCTATGGAGAAGTTGTTGCAGACCGAATGGTTGGAGGATACTGTGATTTACTACAATTCTAAATGAAACTTATTGAAAAACATGTTGATTCTTTGGGTAAATTTTTGGCCAAAGCCCAACCAGTCCAGCACCATTTCAATGCATTTTGATTCTTTAGATATTGTCTCTGATAAGGATGCAAGAACAAAAGATGCGCTAATAAAAGGGGTTTTGAATTGGATCTATTTCCTAGGAGATATGAAACTAGGTTTAAACAGGGTTGTAAAGGAATTAAAGGGCTTCAAGAACTTGTACATAGCAGGCAAGGTGAAAGTAGTTAATTGGCATAGATATATGCTGCTAAGCATGTCAGTACCCCTCCAAAAGTGTTTATAATAGAGTCATCTAGCTTATAAGATGCTTCCTTTGCAAAAAGCAGGATGGATACAAAGGACCCCTGGGCATAAGTAAGGAAAGTATGTCAGCAATGTTTTTTTCAAACGTGAGAATACAAATACAGAGTATTTTATTTTATTTACAGAAATCACCCCATTTCTGGTCCAGCAAGTTGTATACTCCAGAGACATGTTGGTTCAGGGATTCTCAAAGTCCATACAACAATGCGCTGAGAATGTATTTGTGGTAAACTCCGACATATTTACAGATTTATATCTAATTAATGTAGAAAAAATAAGATCCAGCGTGCTAACCTTTCGAATAAATAGAAACAGCCAAGGAAACCTAAAGAAAAACCTAGCCTCAGCAGAAGCAGCTTGAGGGATTTAAAAAAAAGACAATTAGGGAAAAGTGCAAATTTTTTTTTATTTGTGATGTATTGGACAGAGAAGAATTTGTTTCAGCAGGTTGGCAACCGTTGAAACCTCATATAAACATGATGTCCCTAAAAACCTTCCCCAAAGTGAGCTCAAATGTTTAAAAATATTAAGTATTCATCTGATTAGTTCATGTCCGGAAAAAGGAAAAAAAAAAACAAACGAAAGGTTCATTAAAAAGAGATCTTCGCTGAAATGGTACCTTAGCTTAAGACATAGATGAATGGTATCCCCTCTTTTCTCCTCCTGTGCATAAGGGCCAATAGATGAACAAGAGAGTGCACTGATAGAAGTAGAGGATCACTCTCTGCTTTTATCGTCATCACTTGTAGCATGAGTTCAATGAATCTGGACGGAATTTGTTGCTACGGGAAACGAGGAAAGGATCCCTCTTGTAGCAGAGTGGGTTTTCCTCCAATATTGCCACTCCTCCAACCATTCTTTGCACCTCGTTCAAAATCGAACTCGTTCTAGGGATTTTAGGCATACACACAGAAGAAAAATAATACACAGAAGAAAAAATAACTGAATGGGAAACTGAAACAAATACATAGCAAGAACACAACAATAGTGTTGAATGCTAGAGTGTTTTTCTTATTCAGTCTTGACAGAGAAAAATCTAAAACCAAAATTACACAACAATAGGACTTGAATTCTGTCAGAGAATGACAAAAAATTTCTGCCTCAATTTCCATGCTTAAACAACTTTAGAGATCAACCCTGATTTCTCTGCATAAAAGTGCCAGAAATCACTTTGAATCTCTTGCAATATTATGTTGTTAATAACAATAATCTGCACTTGAAAGAGGCCAGAATTGGCAAATAGTGTCTATTTTTTTTCACGGAAGAGGTCTGCCACATTTTTTCTCACACATGGAAAGATTTATAAGACATATAGTTGGGTACCTGATTGTCTTGGAGAATTATAAAATGTCTTTAAAGTTTTTTGATAACAGAGAAACCATTTGGATGCTTAGGAGGTTCATTGTACGATCCCCTTAAAAGTCATTCAAAAATAAAGTTAGTCAAGCTTGATGGCTTAAAACTTAAAAGCTGACAGCATTTAGAAATTTCACTTTTCTTTAAGAACTACAACACCTGGATTACTAGTTAAAGATTGGCTCAATCACACTTGTTTTACATCAAGTAAAACAAGAGAATTCATCTGAACTATTGTTGTAAACTTTTTCTATGGAAGTGAGTCATTAAGAGAATTCATTGAGTATTGGTAAGGAACACAAGGCTTATTTTTGACATCTGAATTCTTTTAGCAATGAATATAAAACATTATTTTGTTCTTTCTTGTGGCAGATTTTATACAAATTTGTCTAAAGATGACTTCATCATTGTGTATTTTTACATGAACATTTAATGGTATGCTAAGATAAGATTTTGAAATATTTTGATAGAGATATGAAAAATGAAATTTTTTTGAAATTGTTTACTGAGGAAATGGGAAAGAGAATTTTTTCCCAATTTAACAATCTTATCGGCCTCTCTTTGCACCTTTTGGGGCAATTGCTAGTTATAGTGCTTACGCTAGGGCCGACCATAGTTGTTCCAAAGAATCTAGAATTTCAACCAATTTAAATAACTGGGCCAACATTTTCATATAACTGATTTATATGACCTAGACCTTAGGGTCTTTGGTAGCTCCATTGATGACATCATCGTGATGTTAATGATCCATGTCATCGCTTCGCTGTTCTAGTATACATAGATAAAGTAATTGTCTTTCATAAGGTGCGCATTTAGAACTTACTGCAATATGTATGTTGCACTATATATATGTTTAAATTATTGTTAGAGAATGTATATATATATATATATATATATATATATATATATATATATATATATATATATAATTGTGTGTTTACTTATGTGTATCATACTAGGTTATATAGAGTATAATAAGTAGAATTAGATGCATAAACATATTGCATTAAATATTTATTTATGCATTTGGTTTATATGCATATGTACATATTTGTTTATGGGATCTTTCTCTCTCTCTCTATATATATAGACGAACTAAAAGCCACGGGGAGTACAAGTGATAACGTGGCCGAAATTAATTAGGTAAGATTTGTTTTTAATAAATACTCTTAATCTAGATCCTACTTTGCCAAAATAACTTTCTCGTCAATAGGGCTTTCACCAAGCTTAACATTGATAATTACATTAACACCTATTTTGCAAGTTTTAGATAAATGACATTTTTGGTAACTTGGTATATTAATGATCATCATGAGATTAAAGTTAGACGTCTGTGACACCCTTTGCAACCCGTAATAATTCAAAGAGGGCTGGTAGGTAGTGTTACACCAACCCCTTTGGGATAACTTTTGGGCATTGGAGACCACCCATGGAAATAAATCAACCTTGCAGTTCGAAAGAAAGAGAGATGTTGTTGGTACCTAGGAAACTCATAGTGTAAACTCACGTAAGAGCATAATATAGTTACTATATTCCATAGCTACAACATGTCAAACTAATTGTGCCCAACCACCCAATCTAAACTCAATTCACAAAAATATTTAATTAATCTATATATGATATTTTTATTTATAAAAAAAAATTACACAAATAAATAAATTTAGAAATTTATCTTTTCGTCATGGTGATGAACCATATTGGTTGGTTCGAAACGCATGGGTAATCAATAATTTTATGTGATGGATCCAAAAGCTAGATTTCTAAACAATTCTACTCACAGAGACTCCATTCTGATAAACAAATTTAATAATTAAAACTATGTGTTTCAATTCAATTTAAAAAATAAATAAATAAATAAATAATAGAAAAAAAAGATATAAATCATATATATATATATATATAGATATAGATATAGATATATATATATATATATATATATATATATATATATATATATATATATATATATATATATAGATATATAGATATAGATATATATATATAGATATATATATATATATATATATATATATATATATATATATATATATATATATATATATATATATATATATATATATATATATATATATATATATATATATATAATCTATCATATTACAAACAATAAAACATAAAACATTAATTGATTAACCAATTCCATTATAATCTTAAAAATTAAATTATTAATATTAATATTAAATAGACAATTTACCAACACAGTTTCACTATAATATAATAAATATATGTGCATTAAAATAATTAAAGTATTATTATTAATATTATTAAACCCGAACAATGAATATTTATATTAAAAATCCATTGTTTGGGACATGGTCTTACAACAAAGAGTGCAAAAATGATGTTTTCAACTATTGAGAACTAAGGATAAGGCTTATCTAAATACAAAAGCTGGAGTTTTTTAACTACAATAGTAAGAAAACTTATTTTCCTAGATATATATATCTGCCAAAAGGCCTTCGAAATATTAATACATTTGAACAACATATAGATTATTTATGAGGAGGACATGCTTGATTGCCAAAAACACATACCTCTATAGGAAAAACATTTAAATAAGGTAGGCTTCTAGTGATCTAATTTATCAAATTTCTCGGAGAAGACCATCCCTATTTAAGTCTACCAACATAAATTTGAAGCTCATTGAGTTGAAGATGGAGGGTCACAATTTTGTCTTTCACAGTTTGTAATTTGAATCTATGCTCAACTAGAAGTTTCCTTGTTATAGTCTAGGTTCCAATTGTTTATTTGTGATGGAATTATAGGTGAATTACATCTTGTTGAAATTTCTCTATGTCCTCTTCCCGCTTAGGGGGGAGAAATTTCCCAAACTCCTTCCACACCATACTTTGAGTGATGAATCCAAAGATTTTCAATTCAACTCGAGACTAATCCTATAATAATAGCTTCATAATAAAATTACAGGTAAGGGCACAACTTGCCTTATTTTCATAGCCCAAACTCCAATTTGTGGGAATAACAACCAATATTCAAAATTTCCATGAGACAAGTAGAAAAGGCCCTGTGCCTCGATACCAATAGAATATTCCAAAAGGAATTAACACAAAAAACCTAGATAGGATCAAACTTTCCTGAGATGGAGGAATGGGGACTAAAAATGTTGAACAAAGAGTAAATTCCCCAAGGAAAAACTTGAAAATAAAGAAATCCAAATACTAAATTGAAGACCAGGGCAGGCCAATTCAAGGAGGAAACATTAGCATCAGGAATCCTATAGGTCATAGGGACATATAGGGGCTCAATTGATCGAGAAAAGACTCAACATACCATGAAGATAGTTGTAACCCAACAAATTTTGACTTCCTACCAAGGGTAAGGAAATTTAAATTAGAGAGCATACCACCCAGAACCATACATAAACCATTAATAAACAAAAACATATTTGGGAAGCTCGATAATAGAGAACAATTTGACCAGATGAATCCCACAAGGAGGACTAATTGCTTAGTCGTTCGATACTTTCTTAATTTCCCGAATACTCCCATTCCCACCATCGATCATGATAAAAATACATCACCTCAAGCTCCTTAACCATGGATTCTCTTGGCATTAGATTGACCTAGTCGTGCCAAAGTAAAATTGAAATCATTAGGGTTAGCTCACACAAAGGAATTATACCTTCCCATCCACACTCATTCATTGTCACCTAAAATTTCCTATCATCCCCTCCTCTGTATTGTAATGATAGCCCATTTGTATGCAGTCATGTCCTCATTGATAACAGAGGAATGGTTGGTCTTTTATCACATTGCATGGAGGGCACGTGGATGGAGGAGATGCCCACCATCACAACACCAATGTTAATGACCAGATCAACACCATGACTAACTATTAGTACACAAAAATTTCCTTTTTCTTGACAATGCCAATGATCATGGGATGGAATGATATGATATTTAACTGTGCATAAGCAATGATTCCCTTGCCATGCTTACTACCTTATTTTCCATTGCATTCACCATAAATTGTTATGCAGAAAATGTGAAAACATCAGATATTCTTGAAATTGAGCGAGAAGAACCTTGACATAGGAAAATTGAATTAAGTAGTGGATCCTTAGGGCTAGTACCTTTCCGAAGATGGCCTATTATAATTTGGAATCTTAAACAATGAGTATCTGAGTACTTCTGAAAGGTGGTCCAGTTAGAGAGGGACCTTGAAAATGCCCATATGCTTCAACTTAATTGTTGGAGGCCTCCCCAAACTCCAACCAAAACCAATTTCCATTTGTCCTTTGGAAGTAAAAATTAACTACCTACACCTACCACCCATATTTACTTTATTAATATTAACATAAATTAATAAAATGAATTAATATACTTTTATATATTTCTAAAAATAAATAAATTATTTAAAATATTTTAAATTTAAAAAATATATTTAAATATTTTATTATGTCTGCCCCAACATGCATTCACGCAATAGGTATTGAGTTGAAAACATATTAGTTTAGTCAAACATGTAAAATATTTTACAATTTTGCATAACTTTTTTTCTTTTTTATAAGTTTACAAATTAGCAGTTATGTTTAATGTTATTGGCTACAAGTTTGGAGATGTTATTGGAAAATGTCTTGTAATATGTGCAACATGACCTGCAACATGTATTGAATTCTTCATACCCATACTCCTTGTTGTCATATCGTAACCCAAATGGTTGGTGGTTGTGTCAATGACATCATATTCCAAATCAAAGTGTATATGAAGATGATGCCATCATTTCAATGTAAACTCTAGGAAAATCCAGGAAAATCTTCTTAATGGATTAAAATGTCAACTTCTCTAACATATGTGTAAATAAAAAACACGTGGCAAAATGTGGACAATTCATGTGGTTGGGATGGTTTTTACCTCTCATCTATCTTGAGAGACAAATCTAAGAGGGGAAATAAACTTAAAAAGAAAAAACAAACCTTGAATTTTTAAATAAGAGAGATGAGTATGTTTAATATTTTAATCTAATATTTTAATATATTTTATTTCATAAATATGAAAATTAATAAGTAAATACGTGTATATAGATTATGAGGTTACTAATGATGATGATTAATGTTCATATATGTATTTTAAATAAATAATGGTAAAAGCAATTATTCATATTTTGTATTTAAATTAAAAATATTTGAATGTGAAATATTCTTTAAAAATAGTATATTTTTAAATAGTTTAAATTATTTTATTAAATAAAAATATATTTTGATATTAAAAGAATACAATATACATTTCATAACATAATATTATAATAATTAAATTAAATTAATTATTAAAATAATATATATATATATATATATATATATATATATATATATATATATAAAAACATTATTCTATATATAAACATTACCAACAAAGATCTAGGTGAATTCGATTTCTTAAATATGAAAATATTTATGTATTTTTTTTTTAATATATATTGAATTAATTTAAATTATTTTTTTATATTAATTCTTATATAATTCTAATTATATATTTTTCAACTATAAAAATATACGTTGTAATCCTTCTCAATTCATAATAAACTCATTTTTGAAAGTTTGAATCACACTTTTAAAAAACAAAATGAATTTGTAGCATCATAACCACTAAATCATACCTAGAAATAATAAGTTGGCTAAGAAATTAATGCATTTCGGATCTTGTCTTAGAGGTACGAGGGCTTATTGGACAAAGAGCCATTCCAAACTGATTGACATGATCAACCAGTTGGGCTTTTACATTAAGTGCAACTAACACAAAGCGGCTTGATTTGCATAGTGTTACGCCTTCAAACAAAGATTCTCATCGACAAAGTAATCATGGAAAAAAGATTCAAAATGTTATTCAGTACCTACCTATAGTCGCTATGTACATGCACCAAAGATTCAATATCTTACGTGACATAGTTTTGCAGAGATAAATTGGTGCTAAAGACATTTGGTATAGGTTTGTTGTCATTCCTTTTCGACGATTTTTTAATGATTTGAAGCAATTGGTATGTTTTTATGGTTGTTTATTATATGTTAACTGCATGTTTTGAATTTTTTCAGGTAGGAGTGGCAGCATAGAGGTTTAGATCGCATCCATGTATTTTGTGGTTTCTTGAAGCACCAAATATGGAAACATTGGATTGGTATAACGCCATTGTTGTTGGTGCAACAAAGCGCTACTTCGACAAATATGTTACAACCTGGAATCCACGCGACATACGTCATCGAAATGTCATGATCCCTTGAACTATAAATCATGATCCATGTCTTTTGAATACTTAGATTTTTTTCTTGAAATCCCAAAGAATATTATGAGCATTTAGTGGACCATGTCCAAAGGCATACAAAATGCAGTGTTGATTCTTGTTTATGGAGAAAAGGGTATGTCCTTTCATGTCGTTATCATGCTCCATGGGGGGTTCATCCGGAGTCAACATTGTGCATAGATGAAAAAGGGAAAAAAAATGTATGAACCAACATGAAATGACAACCATTTAAATGTTCATAATGTTGATGTTTTAACAATGTGGTGAGCAAATGTTGATTGTCAGCCAGTTCTTTCTCGACATCAAGTTTTGAAGTACATTGCAAAATATGCTTCAAAAGCAGAGAGAATATCGAAAAGTTATTACGAAATTTTGACCAGATTTGCTGGTGGGAGTGGGTCCGAGGTTCCTACATTATCTCCGTATAGAAGGTTCCTCATTGAAACACTTGTTGAGTGTGACATTGGATGTCAAGAAACATTTCATTTGTTGCTAAATCTGCCTCTTGTTGTCTATAGTCGTAAATTATTCTCATTGAATGCTGGGAAGTAAGTGTACCAAAGGATTTCGTTGCATTCTAATGAATTTTTATGCGGAAACCATTTCATTTAGGTTTATCAAAGCCGACCCATTTTTTTGGATCATTTGTGCTTGATAGAAACAAAAATATCGTGGAGTTTTGAGGTGAAGCGTAGGAAGGAGCAATGGAGGCCACGAGATTACCATGTTATTGTGTGTGTCTGGCCATAGTTTTATGTTGTTCTTGATGAAGGGTCGGAAGAGTTTGAAACATTTTGTTGGAGTCAGTGGCTTTTATACAAGTCGTTTCGTGACATTGGTTCAAATATTGGGTTGCCTATTGAAATTATTGTTGAGAATTGGAGGAATTGGAGATATCATGCATGACATGTTCATTGAGGCCCTTTTTCAAATGAAGGCAATGAAGAGGATGTGGAGATGCTTATACATGAATAAAATGTTGGTCGATATTTAGAGGAGTGGCAAGTTTTTTCACGATTAGTTCCTCCAAGCTATGTAAACATTTTAGACCTTGATAATCTTGGTAGAAGGGACTTTGATATTGATTATACTTGGCAGGAAATGATGGTCTCAAATGATTTTTTAAAAAAAGGGATCAATTTTGTAAAACATGCGCAGTATGTAGGTGTTCCAAATTGCAGCTTCGTCGGGGACCTATTTTTCGCGTTCCTCTCTATCAAAAAAGAAACTAGCTTCTTTCGAAATTGTTTTTTGACACTTTGTTAATGGCAAAAATAATGGTGCTTTGAAAATGATTATTCTAGGTATTGCTGGAATTGAGAAGTCTTTTCTCATTGGTTGTATTTCTCATGCTCTTTATAGTTCAATAATAGATGGTAAAAGTCCTTTGTTATTGATTTCTCCAACTGGTATAGTTTTTTTTAACATATGTGGAAAAACAATACATTCTGCTTTAAAAATTCCTATAAAAGATATGAAGCCGCAGTGTGGGAAGGTTTTGGAAGTGTTTCAAGAAGAAATGAGGCACGTTTGATAGATATTGATTGATGAGATGAGCTTTATAGGTCCAAGGATATTCATACAAATAGATTCATGTTTGCGAGAAGTGTAACAACCCTGGTGAAAATTTCATGTAATAAAATTTAATAAAGGCAAAATAAGAACACGGTTAAGGGACACTTATTCCAAGCTAAATGTTGGGCAAATATATATCCTAGTGGGCATTGTTGTATGTGTGTTTTTGGCTAAGGAAATTGGCAAAGGCTAAGGAAAAGGCATTAAAAAGCAAAAAGGCATTTTGACACATTTATTTATGAACATAAAGGAAATTAGGAGAAAAGTAAGGTGAAAGGTCACAGGTTTCATGTGAGGAAGAAATTAAAGGAAAATAATGGAAAATGAGAAAATTAGAGGCCTCATGCATAAAAAGGGTTATGAGGATCAGTTCATGGCTTTTATCAAGTTCAAGTTTGGAGATCTCTTTTTATTCTCTCTCTCTCTCTCACTCTCTTGGTCACTTAGAGTTTTATTGGAGCACTCTAGTTTGGAGCAAAGGAAAGGGAAGGCAAGAGAAGGAAAGGAAAAGAAAGCAAGGAACAATGAAAGGAAAACAGGATCAAGCAACTTCCGCAGGAATACTTGAGGTAACCTTTTGCATGTGTGCTTTCCTAAATGGTTTGGACATGCATGACTCTGCATGTTGGTGTATGGTTCTCTCGCTATCGGTGGCATGGTTTTGTTGGGTTATGATAGTGGTTTTCATCCTAGCCTAACCTTTTTCAGGATGCCATGGTATGTTGGGATGTTTAATTTGGTTTTTGAGATTTCGTTCGCTGGATGGATTTTAGAATCCGGGGCGGAGGTGGTCTCAAGGTTCATTCCCAAAGGCTTAGGAATCCCTTGATTGATTTTGGCAGGATACACAGTAAAGCCTAAGGGAGCAGTTTCGGTTTAGGGCCTAGTGATCTAGGTATGGATTGTTGTAAAGCCTGAGAGGTAAGGAGACAAAAAATTCCTCAAAGATAGTGATGGATTCGAGATAGCATTCCAAGTTATGTTCGGTTGTGATTGGAGCACCAGTTTTGGTGTGATCCCGATTGGATGAGGATAAAGGTGTTTTAACATATGCATTCCATTGGTTGTTTTCTGAGATCCCACATTCATGCTCGGAATATGGCACGGGCGTGATTGGTTGAAAGAGAGGTTTGGTTCAACCATGTATATGGTCGGGTGGTATGTGGAAGTCTCGAACTTGGTCGGATTTGCCTATGATTAATAAAATCTAAGTTCTCTTACTTTTGCACTGATTTATATGTGGATTTAATGGTTTTCATATCTATGATATTTATATGGTTTATGTTGGTTATAAGTATGATTGAATGACTGGTTCATGTCATGGTTATTTCATATATCTACTTGTAACTATTAAATGGATGGATGCAAGACCTAATTGATGTTGTAGTAGTTCAATGGGGAAGGAGGTTCTCCTTTTGGTTATGTTTCATAAGTTGCTTTAGTCATTTATGCTCTCTCTTGTATCCTAGACCTATAGGTTGCAATGATGTGAAGTGTTTGACAGAATGTCAGTCCCAGTTGGGGATGCCCAGGCCTAGTCCTGAGGGTGAATCTTGATTGATCAACATGGTTATCATGTTTTTAATGATTTCTGAAAGTTAGAACAAGTTCTGGGCAAAGGTTGGGATTATGGGCTAGAAAAGTGGCTCAAATCCCGAGATCGTTGGCACAGAACTGGAAATTTTGGACCGCAGTGGCTGGTAGGCAGCCCTGTGAGAGCAACTTTAGGTAATTGGTCACTCCCTTGCCCATATCATGAGAGCGAATGAGGCCTAAGCACTGTAGAATAAAAGTGGGACCCATGGACAAGCTGCCTGAGTGGCTGACTTGTCTCCTAAGGAGTCTAATGATGATGTTGGATGACTATATGTGATGTTCTGTCGATTCCACTTCCTTAAGGTGACATAGACGGTCAAATCTGATTGTAGTAGCATCTTTCCTCATGTTTACCCCGGTTGGCATGGTTACTTTGGGTAGAGCCGGGAGGGGTTGTTACAAAGTGGTATCAGAGCATGGTTACGCTCTCTTTGGGTCATATATGGTGCTACATGTATGGGTGAATGTGTTGGTCATACATGCATGTCAATTGCATGTGTGGCTCTTACACTTGCGTTCCATGTGCTTGTTACACTGGATCATATTAATCATGGTAGAAGTAAGGTTATCATGAGGAACTTGATGTTAGTTTTATCGAATGCATCGTCATGAGTATATGACTGCTTATACAATTACATGCATCTTTATTACATTCTTGTATGTTGGGTTGCATTCTTGGTTGTTTGATTACATGCATCAGTCTTGTAGGTTGATTACAAGAATTGATCGCTTATGCTCGACTACATGCGGTTATGCGTGTGTAGTTGATTAGGTATTTCTTATGCAGGTGGATAGTTGCATGAGGCAATGTGTATACTAGAGTAATGGTTTTTATCATCCATGAAGTCAAAGCATGCATTGTTGATATGGCCTTGCATTGATGATTGGACCCTAGTTAGTATGATGGTCATGCGTTGATGCACTTGTTGATATATGTCTATATGTTATTATGGTTATGTTGTACAAGGATCACGTTGATTTGATGATATTGTAGACAAGGTATCCTCCCCGTGTATGCTAAGGTACATTAATTTATGGTGATTTGGTTTAGCTGACATAGTATGCCTTGCAGGAAAGATATTAGATGGCCAACAAGGTGGTAGACTACATAGAATCTCCTAATGAATCAGATGGGCAGCGTGGTGTGGGTCACTCTTCTGACTTAGCAGACACCTTGAGAACCAACAAAGATCGAGGTGAATTTGATTTCTTAAATATGAAGATATTTAGGTATCTTTTTTTTAATATATATTGAATTAATTTAAATTATTTTTTATATTAATTCTAATATAATTCTAATTATATATTTTTAAACTATAAAAATATACGTTGTAATCCTTCTCAACTCATAATAAACTCATTTTTGAAAGTTTGAATCACACTTTTAAAAAACAAAATGAATTTGTAGCATCATAACCACTAAATCATACCTAGAAATAATAAGTTGGCCAAGAAATTAATGCATTTCGGATCTTGTCTTAGGGGTACGAGGGCTTATTGGACAAAGAGCCATTCCAAACTGATTGACATGATCAACCAGTTGGGCTTCCCTACTTTGTTTTTTACATTAAGTGCAACTAACACAAAGTGGCTTGATTTGCATAGTGTTACGTCTTCAAACAAAGATTCTCATCAACAAAGTGATCATGGAAAAAAGGTTCAAAATGTTATTCAGTACCTACCTATAGTCGCTATGTACATGCACCGAAGATTCAATATCTTACTTGACATAGTTTTGCAGAGATAACTTGATGCTAAAAACATTTGGTATAGGTTTGTTGTCATTCCTTTTCGACGATTTTTTAATGATTTGAAGCAATTGGTATGTTTTTATGGTTGTTTATTATATGTTAACTACATGTTTTGAATTTTTTCAGGTAGGAGTGGCAGCATATAGGTTTAGATCACATCCATGTATTTTGTGGTTTCCTGAAGCACCAAATATGGAAACATTGGATTGGTATAACGCCATTGTTGTTGGTGCAACAAAGTGCTACTTTGACAAATATGTTACAACCTAGAATCCACGCGACATACATCATCGAAATGTCATGATCCCTCGAACTCTAAATCATGGTCCATGTCTTTTGAATACTTAGACTTTTTTTTTTTCTTGAAATCCCAAAGAATAGTATGAGCATTTAGTGGACCATGTCCAAAGGCATACAAAATGCAGTGTTGATTTTTGTTTATGGAGAAAAGGGTATGTCCTTTCATGTCGTTATCATGCTCCATGGGGGGTTCATGCAGAGTCAACATTGTGCATAGATGAAAAAGGGAAAAAAATGTATGAACCAACATGAAATGACAACCATTTAAATGTTCATAATGTTGATGTTTTAACAATGTGGCGAGCAAATGTTGATTGTCAGCCAGTTATTTCTCGACATCAAGTTTTTAAGTACATTGTAAAATATGCTTCAAAAGCAGAGAGAATATCGAAAAGTTATTACGAAATGTTGACCAGATTTGCTGGTGGGAGTGGGTCCGAGGTTCCTACATTATCCACGTATAGAAGGTTCCTCGCTGAAATGCTTGTTAAGTGTGACATTGGAGGTTAAGAAACATTTCATTTGTTTCTAAATCTGCCTCTTGTTGTCTATAGTCGTAAATTATTCTCGTTGAATGTCGGGAAGTAAGTGTACCAAAGGATTTCGGTGCATTCTGATGAATTTTTGTGCGGAAACCATTTCATTCAGGTTTATCAAAGCTGACCCATTTTTTTGGATCATTTGTGCTTGATAGAAACAAAAATATCATGGAGTTTTGAGGTGAAGCGTAGGAAGGAGCAATGGAGGCCACGAGATTACCTTGTTATTGTGTGTGTCTGGCCATAGTTTTATGTTGTTCTTGATGAAGGGTCAGAAGAGTTTGGAACATTTTGTTGGAGTCAGTGGCTTCTATACAAGTCGTTTCGTGACATTGGTTCAAATATTGGGTTGTCTATTGAAATTATTGTTGAGAATTGGAGGAATTGGAGATATCATGCATGGCATGTTGATTGAGGCCCTTTTTCAAATGAAGGCAATGAAGAGGATGTGGAGCTGCTTATACATGAATAAAATGTTGGTTGATATTTAGAGGAGTGGCAAGTTTTTTCACGATTAGTTCCTCCAAGCTATGTAAACATTTTAGACCTTGATAATCTTGGTAGAAGGGACTTTGATATTGATTATAATTGGCAGGAAATGATGGTCTCAAATGATTTTTTAGAAAAAGGGATCAATTTTGTAAAACATGCGCAGTATGTAGGTGTTCCAAATTGCAGCTTCGTCGAGGACATATTTTTCGCGTTCCTCTCTATCAAAAAAGAAACTAGCTTCTTTCGAAATTGTTTTTTGACACTTTATTAATGGCAAAAATAATGGTGCTTTGAAAATGATTATTCTAGGTATTGCTAGAATTGAGATGTCTTTTCTCATTGGTTGTATTTCTCATGCTCTTTATAGTTCAATAATAGATGGTAAAAGTCCTTTGTTATTGATTTCTCCAACTGGTATAGTTTCTTTTAACATATGTGGAAAAACAATACATTTTGTTTTAAAAATTCCTATAAAAGATATGAAGCCACAGTGTGGGAAGGCTTTGGAAGTGTTTCAAGAAGAAATGAGGCACGTTTGATAGATATCGATTGATGAGATGAGCTTTATAGGTCCAAGGATATTCATACAGATAGATTCATGTTTGCGAGAAGTGTAACAACCCTGGTGAAAATTTCATGTAATAAAATTTAATAAAGGCAAAATAAGAACACGGTTAAGGGACACTTATTCCAAGCTAAGTGTTGGGCAAATATATATCCTAGTGGGCATCATTGTGTGTGTGTTTTTGGCTAAGGAAAAGGAATTAAAAGGCAAAAATGCATTTTGGCACATTTATTTATGAAAATAAAGGAAATTAGGAGAAAAGTAAGGTGAAAGGTCATAGGTTTCATGTGAGGAAGAAATTAAAGGAAAATAATGGAAAATGAAAAAATTAGAGGCCTCATGCATAAAAAGGGTTATGAGGATCGGTTCATGGCTTTTATCAAGTTCAAGTTTGGAGATCTCTTATTATTCTCTCTCTCTTTCTCACTCTCTTGGTCACTTAGAGTTTTATTGGAGCACTCTAGTTTGGAGCAAAGGAAAGGGAAGGCAAGGGAAGGAAAGGAAAAGAAAGCAAGGAACAATGAAAGGAAAACAGGATCAAGCAACTTCAGCAGGAATACTTGCAGGTAACCTTTTGCATGTGTGATTTCCTAGATGGTTTAGACATGCATGACTCTGCATGTTGGTGTATGGTTCTCTTGCTGTCGGTGGCATGGTTTTGTTGGGTTATGACAATGGTTTTCATCCTAGCCTAACCTTTTTAGGATGCCATGGTATGTTGGGATGTTTATTTTGGTTTTTGAGATTTCGTTTTCTGGATGGATTTTAGAATCCGCGGAGGTGGTCTCAAGGTTCATTCCCAAAGGCCTAGGAATCCCTTGATTGATTTTGGCAGGATACACAGTAAAGCCTAAGGGAGCAGTTTCGGTTTAGGGCCTAGTGATCTATGTTTGGATTGCTGTAAACCCTGAGAGATAAGGAGACAAAAAATTCCTCAAGGATAGTGATGGATTCTAGATAGCATTTCAAGTTCTGTTCGATTGTGATCAGAGCACCAGTTTTGGTGTGATCCCGATTGGATGAGGATAAAGGTGTTTTAACATATGCATTCCATTGGTTGTTTTATGAGATCCCACATTCATGCTTGGAATATGGCACGGGGGTGACTGGCTGAAAGAGAGGTTTGGTTCAACCATGTATATGGTCGGGTGGTTTGTGGAAGTCTCGAACCTGGTCGGATTTGCCTATGATTAATAAAATCTAAATTCTTTTACTTTTGCACTGATTTATATGTGGATTTAATGCTTGTCATATCTATTATATTTATATGGTTTATGTTGGTTACAAGTATGATTGAATGACTGGTTCATGTCATGGTTATTTCATATATCTACTTGTAACTGCTAAATGGATGGATGCAAGACCTAATTGATGTTGTAGCAGTTCAATGGGGAAGGAGGTTCTCTTTTTGGTTATGTTTCATAAGTTGCTTTAGTCATTTATGCTCTCTCTTGTATCCTAGACCTATAGGTTGCAATGATGTGAAGTGTTTGACAGAATGTTAGTCCCAGTTGGGGATGCCCAGGCCTAGTCCTGATGGTGAATCTTGATTGATCAGCATGGTTATCATGTTTTTAATGATTTCCGAAAGTTAGAACAAGTTCTGGGCAAAGGCTGGGATTATGGGCTAGAAAAGTGGCTCAAATCCTGAGATCGTTGGCACAGAACTAGAAATTTTGGACCGCAGTGGCTGGTAGGCAGGCCTGTCAGAGCAACTTTAGGTAATTGGTCACTCCCTTGCCATATCATGAGAGCGAATGAGGCCTAAGAGCTGTAGAATAGAAGTGGGACCCATGGACAAGCTGCCTGAGTGGCTGACTTGTCTCCTGAGGGGTTTATTGATGATGTTGGATAACTGTATGTGATGTTTTGTCGATTCCACTTCCTTAAGGTGACATAGGCGGTCAAATCTGATTGTAGTAGCATCTTTCCTCATGTTTACCCCAGTTGGCATGGTTAATTTGGGTAGAGCCGGGAGGGGTCGTTACAAAGTGGTATCAGAGCATGGTTACGCTCTCTTTGGGTCATATATGGTGCTACATGTATGGGTGAATGTGTTGGTCATACATGCATGTCAATTGCATGTGTGGCTCTTACACTTGCGTTCCATGTGCTTGTTACACTAGATCATATTAATCATGGTAGAAGTAAGGTTATCATGAGGAACTTGATGTCAGTTTTATCGAATGCATCGTCATGAGTATATGACTGGTTATACAATTACATGCATCTTTATTACATTCTTGTATGTTGGGTTGAATTCTTGGTTATTTGATTACATGCATCAGTCTTGTAGGTTGATTACAAGAATTGATCGCTTATGCTCAAATACATGCGGTTATGAGTGTGTAGTTGATTAGGTATTTCTTATGCAGGTGGATAGTTGCATGAGGCAATGTGTATACTGGAGTAATGGTTTTTATCATCGATGCAGTCAAATCAAGCATTGTTGATATGGCCTTGCATTGATGATTGGACCCTAGTTAGTATGATGGTCATGCGTTGATGCACTTATTGATATATGTCTATATGTTATTATGGTTATGCTGTACATGGATCACGTTGATTTGATGATCTTGTAGACAAGGTATCCTCCCCGAGTATGCTAAGGTACATTTATTTATGGTGATTTGGTTTAGCTGACATAGTATGCCTTGCAGGAAAGATATTAGATGGCCAACAAGGTGGTAGACTACATAGAATCTCCTAATGAATCAGATGGGCAGCGTGGTGTGGGTCACTCTTTTGACTTAGCAGACACCTTGAGAACCATGAAGGAAGAAATAAGGAGTTGCAAAGAATACAATGACAAAATCATGCAGGCATAAGAGAAATAAGCAAAGGTGAATGTGGTATTACTTCAGAGTTTGTCAGATTTCCACTGACAAGGACCTCTTCAGATCAACCATGGACATGAGGATATAACTAATGGGACATATGGCAGTAGGTCTCATAGTAGACACATGTAAGATAGATATGACACTATAAGAGATGTCAGGTTGTTGGACACTCTGGATAGGGGAGGTACTAGACACAGGTATTACTCTAGTTCTAGTTCTAATAGACATCATGATTGTCATCATTATCATCGGTATAGGAGGAATGATAGAGGATACTTTCCGGATGAGTTCAAGAAGGAAAAGCCACCTACCTTTGATGGAGAGATGAAGAAATTGCATGATGCAGAGGCTTGGTTGCTTGGCATGCAAAAATTATTTAGATTGCATGATTACTCAGAAAACATGAAAGCAAGGATATTGCATGTCAGTCTCAAAGGTAAAGCAAATGTTTGGTGGGCATACATGAAGAATTTCAAGGACATACATAAGGATGAGTTGACCAGGCATGTGTTTGAAAGGATCTTCAAGAAGAAGTACTTGATTGAGTTCGATGAGCCTAGATCATTGGAGGAGGCCATCCGAAATTTGAAGCATTATTATGAGCAGTCGAAGCGCAAAGTTGAGTTGAAGAATGACTTTAAAGGAAATGAGAAAGCTAAAGGAAAATGGCCACCAAGCGAGGAATACCTCAAGACGGAAGTGAGAAGATAATGCAGTTCCTTACAAGAGATTCAATAACCGAGAAAGGACATGGAGAGCAGCAAGATAAAGGCGGTGGTAGGGAACCATTGCAATGTTGGATATGTGGTAAGGATCATCGTAAGAGGGATTGTCCACAATATTAGAGTGGTGGTAGAACCCAGATCTAAAGTGATCAGGAGGCAAATACAGTTGGTGATGTTGGTCATAACATTCCTCAGATTTATGCAGCCATGGACAACAGGAAGATGGATCATCAGACATCGATCATTGAGATGGATGGTAAGCTTTGTGATCAAGTTGTTTCTATTTTGATTGATCCTAGATCTAACTATGGTTATATTATTCCTTACCTGGTGGATAAGTGTGGTTTGAGAAAAGAAGTGCATGCAAAATCTTAGTTGGCACAGTTGGCTACAGGTACGAAGAAGCGAGTTCACCATTGGGTGAGAACTTGTGCATTTGAGTTAAATGGTATGCCTACAACAATTCATTTGAGTGTATTTCCATTGGGATCGTATAATAAGCTTTTGGGTATGGATTGGCTATACCTTCATAGAACAAAAGTGGATTGCTTCGACAAGGACATTGAGTGTGTGGATGATAGTGGGGAAAAGAGGACCTTGCAAGGAAAGAAGAAGCCTACACTAGTAAGGATGTTTACCACTATTTAGGCTAAGCGTAGTTGCAGAAAAGGTTGTGTGATGTTTGCAGTACATATTTCTAGTGACAAGAGTAAGGAGGTTGAGGATGCTGATGTGTTGAGCAGGTACCCAGTATTGCAGCAGTTTCAAAATGTATTTCCTGAGGACATTTCAGAGTTACCACTTCACAGGGAGGTAGAATTTTCTATTGAGTCAATTTCAGGGGCAACTCCAACATCGAAAGCACCTTACAGGACAAACACACCTGAGTTGGTAGAGTTGAAGTTGCAGCTAAAGGAAATGTTGAACAAAGGATACATCAGACCAATGTATCACCTTGGGGTGCACCAGTGTTGTTCGTAAAGAAGAAAGATGGTACTATTAGATTGTGCATTGATTACAAGAAGCTAAACAATGTAATGATCAAGAACAGGTACCCTTTGCCACAGATTAATGATTTATTTGATCAGCTAAAGGGAGCAACAATGTTATCTAAGATCGACTTGAGATCGGGATACCCTTAGGTACGCATCAAGGAAGAGGATATCTTCAAGACTGCGTTAAGGACCAGGTATGGGCATTATGAGTTTGTTGTTTTTACATTCGGTTTGACTAATGCTCCATCTACATTCATGTATTTGATGAATAGCGTGTTGCATCCTTATTTGGACAAGTTTATTATTGTATTCATTGATGACATATTGGTATATTCTAAGAATGAGGAAGAACATGCCGAACATTTAGTAGTAGTGTTGAGATTGCTAAGAGAGCATCAGTTGTATGCTAAGCTTAGCAAGTGCAGCTTCTTTCAGATTGAGGTACACTACTTGGGACATGTTGTCTCTAAGGAAGGCATAGCAGTAGATCCAGAAAGGATAAGGGCAATCATGGAATGGGTAGCTCCTAAGAATGTAGATGAGGTGAGATAATTTATGGGATTGGAAGGTTACTACAGGAGGTTCATTAGGAACTTCTCGCGCATTACATATTCTATCACATCATTGCAGTGGAAAGGTAATAAGTGTGAATAGACGATAGTATTATCACCTAGATTGAACCTCAGGTTGAAGGAAGGCAATGCCAGGGTAACCACAAGCCACGCTTAGCCAAGTAGCTAGCCCCACAAGGCTAGGAGAGGGCTCCCTTCGTAAAGATCTCAGCCAAGATGACTGGATCAAGAAAATGATATTAGGTTAGGTATAGTAGCACAGGGTTTTGATTTAATTTTGAAGGGTTTTGCTGGATTAGAAGGAGCCAAACAGTTAGGGCAAGGAAATTAGGTCAAAATTGCAGGGTGTTCGATGGGGCAAGGTAGGCACAAGGCTCAGCACTCTAGGGTTTGATGGGTGAGGTGATTCAAGATAGGTGAGGAGCTAGAAAGAGCATGTAAGCAACATGGATTCTTTCTAAACTAAAGAAAACATAGACTGTGAATATTTTCCTAAAACAAAGCATAAATATTATGTGTTCTTCCTATCAACTTGAAAACATCCACTTAAAAGCAATGAAATGATTGATGAAGTACAATTTTTTTTTTAACATATGATCACAATAGAGAAAATTGAACTGAACATCATATATCACATAGATCCCAAAGAAATAGCTGCAACTTTTCATTAATCTCCCGCTGAAAATTGATACAAAATGATGTCTACTCAAAGCCTAAGCATCCAACTAAGTCCAACCCACACAATGACTGAGGAAAAGCATCATATGGATCCCAAAAAATCATCCTAAGCTCAGGGGGTCGAATCCATGAGAAGAGGAGCTATTTCTAACAAGATCTGAACTGCTAACAAGAAAATAGGGTGGTCAAAGTGACTCATCCCTAACCCAAACAAACTGATACATTACACCTCATGAACTTGTTTTACCTGATGGATCTACCCTAGTAAGCTTTAGAAGCATCATAATCACATTCAAATGATCAATTACAAGGATAAAATCATGCTTTTCTAAGGTGAAAGTGAACACTGGGACAAAATAATGAAAAACTGGATAATCTGTCCAACGCGCAGCACCAGTGCTAGGCGTGCAGTGCCAATGCCAGGTGCACCCTTCAACTTCAACTGCACTTTTGGAGGCCTTCCCGATGTCCAAATTGGGCCCACAATAGCTTGTTGGAAAGATCTGTCTGTCTACTTTCCAGAACATCTTGAATTTTTGCATTTGGAGTTCATTTTCCCTGTCAAAAGTCAATCCTCCCAACACTTCTCAGCGCCCAGGCCAAAAAGAGGGCAGAAAGGTCATTTTTTGAAGGTTTTTGGCCCTTTTGGGCAACCGGTTATGCTCCAAAACCTTAGAAAATGCACAGGGTGCATGTACTCATCACTGTGAATCCAAAAATGCTGACCTTTTCCTCATTGGATACCCCAAAAAAGAGTGCAGTGCCCATGGCGCTGCATGTTTGCCTTCCATGACTGTGCAAAAAATGGACTGAAAAACACAGCAACTTCCTTCAAACTCAAAAATGATCCATCATGCCCAAAAATGTGTTTTTATGACTAATCAAAGATTAGAGGCATGTAGGGATGCCTCAGCAAGCATGTCAAGTCTTCTCCTCTCCTCTTGCTTGGTCAATTTGTCAATTTTCTCATGAGCTCTTTTGAGCTTGCTCCTTGCCACTTGGTTTCTCCTTGCATAATACTTGGCCATCTTCCTTTGCAACTCAACATCTCTGTTTTCTTTGTCCAAGAGGGTCTCCAAGTGTGTGTTCACTTTCTCAAGCCAAGACTCTCTGTTTTCAGCTATGTCCTTGACCAATTGCTCATTTAGAGTGAGCTGCTCCTCCAATTCTGCCTCTTTTTGTCTTTCAAGTTCTAAGGCCTTTTTCAATCCTCTTGTTCTTGGCCTTTTTCTTTTTCCCTATTCATCATCCGACTCTCCATAATATCCATAAGCCTCATCAAGCTAAAATTTGGCTTTCTCAACTTCCCTTTTTACCTTGATGTACTTGATTTGCATCAACTCCTGCTTAACTTCTAGCTGCTTGTTCTCTTGCTCATAAAAGGAGATAACATATTGGGCTCTTTGTAAATTAACCTCAAGCTCCCTAATTTTGGCATCCTTTTCTCTCAAGGCAGCTTGAGAAGATTTGTTTCCTTCCTCATCACTAGAGTCCACAAGGAGAAACTCCTTTTCAATGTCATGCTCTTCATGTTGTTATTTGACCCTACTTCCTCTACCATTTTCTCCTTTCCTTTAACCTGTAATGTTGATGACAAAGGCAAGGCCCCTCCCACTTTTTGTGGGGTAAACACCTACCTCTTTCCCCTCTGATAGGTGAAAGAAAATGGCTGCAAACTGTTCCTCTATGGTATACTACTCTGACCATGCTCAGTGTGTACATCATGTCCCTCACTGTCATCATGCTCATCATGTCCCTCATCACTGTCATCATCTCTATTGGGTGAATGAATGGCTACATGAAATGGTGATGTAGATGGTGTGGAGGTGTCTGATGTAGAATTAATTGTTGAGGATGAGTGATAAGTAGGTTGTGGTGGATGAGAAGAAGTAGATGGATGAGTGGAGGATGATGGAAGAATGCGAGGAGATGGCTAAGTAGGTGGTTCATTGAATATTTCATTAGCTATGAAGGCCTCCCAAGTAATGCCTAGTTGATCTAAGTGATGGAGGACTATCATTTTGATAAGAGAATGATGGAAAATACTATGCACCTCATGAGCCGGGTCCCTTTCTTGAGCAATATATGTCATCTTGTCAATACTCCTGAAAAGGTAATATGGCAAATTGAGCATTCTTACCCTAGTAAAGTGCATGAGAAGCTTGATATGGTATGAGTATAGTCCAGAAACCTACCCTCACATGCGAAATACCTCATGATGATCTTCATCAATGGCACATACTTTCCCAAAAGAGGAGAGAAAGGGAATTTTCTCTTCTTATCATTTTTGAACC
Source organism: Pinus tabuliformis (assembly GCA_031772625.1). Lineage (NCBI taxonomy): Eukaryota > Viridiplantae > Streptophyta > Pinopsida > Pinales > Pinaceae > Pinus > Pinus tabuliformis. Next base: position 408,076,854 of record CM062811.1, read on the forward strand.
TTGTTTTAACATATGGCTCATAAAAACTGTGATGCAGATTTTTCTGCTTGAACCATTTCTCTCCTGCATTTGGAATCCCAGTGGCGTGTGATATGATGGTTGAAGATATAGTGAATGTGACCCCGACTAAAGTGATCTGGTTGTTTTGCAAATTGAGGATGAACTGCTTGGTTAACTGCTGATGAAAATTCACCGTCTCAACCCTTTGGCAAAACTCTAAACAACCCATGTGCCTGAAACATGATACTGCAAGTGGTGATGCCATAAGTTCTATTGTATCAGTGGGTCCAAATTTAATAATTCTCCCTCCTTTCTTGTTTGGCCTCCTGGGTTGTCTTTCCCCTTCTTCTAAACTACTATATTCTACCATGCTTATAGGTGAAAACTTGAGGAACTAATATATATGCCAAGATGAGTGAAACAGTGAAGAGGTGGAGTGAAATATAGTCAGGATGATAAGAAGGTGACAAAATATAAGAAGTACTATAACTATGATCAAAGAGGTGATTTTGGAAGCATGCAAGGGAGCTTTTCTTAGCGTTTCAAAATTCAGGGTGTCAATTCGCTTAATTGATGGAGAAAAAGAGATATCATGCCACTTACTTGTTGTATGCAAGTAGTTGAAGCTTTTTTGGCTTTGAGAAAATGAAGGAAGTGGTGTTTTGGAGCTCCTAGGGTTTGCAAAACTCCTCTGGCCAAATGCACAGCAGCAAGTGCCAACGCACAACGTCCTTAGAAAGTGTGCCCTTCACCCTACAGGCTTGCAACACCGTTGAATTTTACTCTAGCTCGGACTGGCAAATGCGCCCTTAACCCTACAGGTGCGCAGTGACTTCTCCTACCATGCAGCGCCCTCAGCAAATGTGCCTTTCTGATTTTTTCCTCCTTCACTCAATCTCCTCTTTGACAAGGAGAGCTTAGGGTGCAAAAGAACTGATGAATTTTGAAAAATTCCTTTGAAAATTTTATATAGAGAATAATTTTGATTTTTCTTTAGAAAAAACCCACTTTATAATGTTTGTTTGGAACTTTTATTTTGTTTTCAAATCTTTATCTAATGTTTTTCTTTCTTTGTCTCTTTTCAGGTGGATGATGCTTTGATTGAGTTGATTTCTTCAATGGCTCATTTCTTGCAGCGAGGAGAAATGCTTGGGCAGCTTATGGAAACAATTATTACATACAATGACTTGAATTAGATCAAAAAATATGAATCAAATAAAATACTTTGTTTTCATTTCAAAAACATGTTTTTGAGATGAAAATTACATCAGTGAAATAAGATTTTTGTACAATAACCATGACTTACTATCAATCACTCTTTATTTATTGGTCTTCCTCATATCTTTGCTGCCCTTTATTTACATTTGAAACTATGCTTTTAACCTTGGAAGTGGACCCTAAGACCTAATGAAAAGACCTTGGAAATGAACCCTAAGACATAATGAAAAGACCTTGGAAATGAACCCTGGAAACATAACTCCATTGACTCTAAAAATAACATAACTGAAACCATAACTGAATGAAACATGGAAATAGGTCAGAAAATGTACCTCATGAGGGAAAATTTGATTTTATGAGAAGAAAACAACCATCAGTGGACCATTTTGGCATGACCTAGTGGAATGATAAAAAATTCAGTATGAGACACCTAAAATGAAAATGCAGTGAGCAGATTTGATCCCTGATGGAAGTGTGCATATACTGACACTAACATATGGCCTTATTTGGGATGACAGATCCTTGGAGGTGTCAAGAACACCATAGACCAAGTGCCTAATGATTGGGCCAATACAGTCAAACAAATGAAAGACTGAAAACTTTTTGAAATTTTGAAAAATGACTCGATACAAACTGAAAACTGACTCACAACCGACTCTAGACTGACTCAAAAACCAACTAAACACAACACAAAGAATTTAAGCTTTATAGCCTTCACTTCGGGCCCCAAGCTCAAATGAAATTGTACTTCAAAACTTGTAAGGAACGCAAACTGGTATATATAATGATAGTGAAACAACTTCAGCAAGCTGCATCAGAAATAATAGTGTTTCAGGAGCCTACCATTCACTGGTCCTCCTGAGCATTCTTGACCATCCATTTCCTTTAATAAAAATGCATTTTGTCCTCGATAGGCTGAGATTTTATAAGGTCCTTTCCACAGATTTTCAAACTTACCATGTTTCCCTTTTTCTTCATTTCGTGCATCCCATCGCAGCACTACATCTTCCAGCTGAAACTTTTCTGCCTTGGTTTTGCGGTCATAAATTTTCTTTATCTTCTCTTGTAGCTAGAAAGTGTTTTGAGAAACCTCTTCCCTTGTTTGTTGAAGGTGAATCATTTGATTGATCCGGCACTGAATATCATCTTCTTCACTGCCGGCTTCTTGCAATAATCTCATGACCGGGACTGCAAGGGATGTGGGAAACACTGTATCAGTACCATAAACCAATTCAAAAGGCAACATACCTATTGATTTCTTACTGCTCACTCTGTCATCCCACAAAGCATTGGAAAGCTTTCGATTCCAATTATTTTGTTTGCCTCCAACATCTTCTTACTAATGTTTACCAAGGATTTATTTGAAGACTCAACTAGTCTGTTGCCTTGTGGATAGTATGTTGTGGAATGACGCAATGTGATATTTTATTTCTCGCAAAACTCAACCATTTTCTTCGACTTAAACATTGTTGCATTATCTGGAATAATATTGTGAGGGCAACCAAAACAAGACAAGATATTGGACTCTAAAAAATGAATGATTACCATGTCCGTAGCTTGCCTTGTCGGAATGGCTTCGATCCATTTGGTGAAGTAATTGGTAGTTGCCAAAATCCATCTATGTTGTGTTGATGATGTAGAATGAATTTATCCTATGAAATCAAGCCTCCACTGCTGGAAAGGTGCATTGACTACAACTGGCTTCAAAGGAAGAGGAAGCAACTTCCTTTTTCCTTGAAAAACTTGACATTCATGGCATCCCATGGCTGTTTTATATAAATATGAAAACAAAGATGGCCAATAATACCCTGCTCTCAAAATTTTATTAGTTGTTGTTTTCCAAAACAAGTGACCCCCACAATTGTAGGAATTTACAGGGTAAGTTCCTCAGACAGAACACCAAAGGACACCGCTCACAACCAGATCGCAGATCAATACACTAGTATTTTTGACGTGGTTAAAACCCTCAAAGAGGGAAACATTCCACGGCCTGAGACAACGCGGCCACTTCAGGCAATTTATTAATAAAAGAATGAAAATTTACATATGCTTCTCTCATGCACGGATTACCCTACAAATGACCCTCCATGCGCTTTAAATAGAAATCATGGACCAATCGGGTGTCAAGCCACGGATCAAGTGTCGGTAATACCGAGGAGAGAATGAACCGTCGGATCACTACATATCGTGACCGTCGGATTGTAAGTTACAAAATGTACAAGGTAAAGAAACACACTTTACCTAACTCTATACCTAACTCTATACTAGACCAAGTTGTACTTAACTATTTCCTATGTGTCGGAATATCCTAACATCCCCCCTTAAGAACAACTTGGGATAGGATTGAAGGATTTACAAATATGACACAATAGGAGAAGGAAGGAGGCACTAGAGCCTATCCCCCCTTAGTGACAACTTCCTGAACTCCAACCATAAATCAAAGTTTAGTGAACTTCGCCTCTGTGAGAGCCTTTGTGAAGATGTCTGCAACTTGATCATCTGTTGAACAATATTGCACTTCAAGAACATGGTCATGAATGAGCTTTCTGATGAAGTGCATGTGTAGTTCAATGTGTTTGTTGCGCTGATGTTGGACTGGATCTTTGCATGCACTTTGATTATCACACCAAAGTGTAGTCGGATGCTGTTGTTTAAAGCCAAACTCTGATAGGATCTGACGAAGCCACAAGGCTTCCTTACTAGCTTCTACGACACCACGATACTCTGCTTCTGCTGATGAAAGAGAAATGGCACCTTGTTTCTTGCAAACCCATGTAATAGGTCCCGAACCAAGAGTGAACACATAACTTGCAGTAGACTTCCGATCATCAGGGTCACCAACCCAATCAGAATCAGTGAAACCAACCAATAGAGGAGATGCTTCGGCACTGTAATGAATCCCAAACTGAACTGTACCTTGAACATAACGAAGTATTCTTTTAGCTGCTTTCCAATGACTTTCACGGGGGTTTTGCATGAACCGAGCAACAAGGCCAATAGCAAAGGAAAGGTCAGGACGAGTATGGGTTAGATACAAAAGTTTTCCTACAAGTTGACGGTATAAGGTAGCATCAACTTCAGGAGAAGTACAAGTGACTGAAAGTTTGATTCCAGACTGAAAGGGAGAAGGGGCTGGCTTACAGTCTTCCATGTGAAAGTGGCGTAGAATATCACAGGCATACTTGGATTGAGAAAGGGAAATACCTTCCTTGGATTGCAAGACTTGAATACCGAGAAAATAATGTAAGTGTCCTAAGTCTGTCATTTCAAACTTCCTTTTAAGGCTAGACTTCACATGGTTGATAAGGTTGGGATCACTACTAGTCAGGATAAGATCATCAACACAAAGAACAAGAATGATAAGAGACTTGCCCACTTTCTTGGTGTAGACAGTATTGTCAGAATGACACCTAGAAAAGCCAGATTCTAAAAGAAAGTTATCCATTTTGGCATACCAAGCTCGAGGAGCTTGTTTGAGACCATAAAGGGATTTCTTAAGCCAACATACAAGGCTGGAGTCTGTTTGTATAAAGCCAATAGGTTGTTCCATGTAGATTTCTTCATGCAAGTCCCCATGCAAGAAGGCAAATTTAACATCCATCTGATGGACATCCCATTTGAACGAGGCAGCAAGGGAAAGAACAAGGTGGATAGAGTTCATTTTGGCAACAGGGGAGAAGGTTTCAGTGTAGTCAATGCCTTCAACCTGTGAAAAACCTTTAGCAACAAGACGAGCTTTATGTTTATCAACTTTTCCATCTGGTCCATACTTGGTTCTGTAAACCCATTTGCATCTAACAAGTTTTCATCCCTTTGGTAGAGGAACAAGATCCCATGTATCATTTGCCAATAATGAATGATATTCTTCATTCATAGCTGCTTCCCAATCTGGATGGCCTGAAGCTTCTGCAAAGGTGTCAGGATCATAATTCACTGGAGCTTGAGCCAGTAAAGAAGAGGCTCTCTCGAATTGAGAACGTGTACGTCGCTGATCTGTAGGATCACCGGCAAGATCACCTGCTGCATCTCGAGTAGCACGAACCCATTTTGGAAGCTGAGGAGCTGAAGGAGGATCCTGAGATGGTGGGGGAGGATTTTCATCCTCACTTTCATCATCTGAAGAAGAAATGTTTTCAAAAGTAGAAGAGATAGGGAGAGGTGGCACATCCGCCGGACTAGGCTCGCAGACCGATATATTTTCATCAAATTTTACATATCTTCTAATGATAACATTTTTGGACTTAAATGGAATAAGTCTATAGCCTTTGACATCTTCAGAATATCCAACAAAAGTACATTTTTCACTCTTAGGTTCTAAAGCTTTATGCTTTTCATCTGGAATATGGGCCCACGCTTCAATTCCAAAAACACGAAAGTGACTTACATCTGGTTTGATTGAGCTCCATGCTTCTTCTGGAGTGATATTCTTTAAAGCCTTAGTAGGAGTGCGATTTATTATGTAATTTGCACAGTTAATTTCTTCTGCCCAAAAACTAAGACCAAGTCCTTTAGATTGTAGCATACAATTAGCCATTTCCTTTAAGGTGCGATTCTTTCTTTCAGCTACACCATTTTGTTGTGGAGTATATGGAATATTATGTTGCATTTGAATTCCATTCTCAGTGCAGAAGTTGATGAATGTGTTTTTAACATATTCTCCACCATTATCAGATCTTAGCTTAAGAATTTGATGTCCAGATTGTTTTTCAACAAAGGCCTTGAAGGAAAAAAATGTGTTAAATACTTCACTCTTGAGTTTTAAGAAGTATACTCAAGTGCATCTGGAGAAATCATCAATGAAAGTTAAGAAATAATTGCAGCCAGAGAATGAAACAACTGGAAGTGGACCACATAAATCACTATGCACAAGCTGTAAAGGGGTTGAGGCATGCCAAGAGGCACATTTTTCAAAACTGTCCCGATGATGTTTTCCGAGTACACATCCGAAACAAACACCATCTCTGCAAGATACCATAGGAAGACCTGTCACCATATTTTCTTTACATAGATGCTGAAGGGAGCGATAGTTTAAGTGACCAAATCGCTCATGCCAAAGTTTGCTCACTTCATCGTTATGAGCAACAAATATTGAGGGAAGATTTGATGACCCAAAGTTGTGAAACTTATACAACCTTGTAGAATCATCAGCAATGCCAGTAGCTAAAATTTGTTTAGGATCTCTTAGGTCCTTGATTACAACATCATGAGGTGAAAATTCAACGATTTTACCTTCACCTGAATGAGTTATCTGATATACAGATAGAAGGTTGCAGGATAAGGTTGGAACACATAATACATCATTAAACTGACCATTGTCTAGATGAACAGTTCCAGTCCCTACAACACTAAGAGATCTATCATCACCAACATATATATTTTTGGTGTTACAATCATTTAAAGAAGAAAACATGGCTTTGTTTTTGGCCATGTGATAAGAAGCTCCATAATCAATGAGCCACTCATGAGAATGAGAAGAAGAAGATACATTTAGTGCATAGCCAGACCGAGATGCTTAACAACCACATGCAGAAAGTGCCATTCCTGAAGATGAGGTTGAAGTTGAAGATTGCTCCAAATGGATGTTATGTTTCTTCATCACTGCTTCCAAGGCTTCCATCTTCTTAAATCATTTGGATTCTAAGTGGCCATCTCGATTACAAAAGTTGCAATGTCTATCAGTCTTCTTCCATTTGTTTTTATTTTTCTTATCATTTTGTTGAAATGATTTTTCATTTTGAGGCTAAGATTGCTTAGGACCCTTGTTTGGTTTAGGACCATTCTTTTTAGGATATGACTTCTTAGGATTCTTTGAATTTGGTTGCTGCTGGGCGGCTAACGCTTTCTTGGAAGAGTTTCCAAGATTAAGAAGACCAAGGTGTAAGAGTTTTTCTTGTTCTCTTATTAAAGAATCACAAAAAGAGTCAAAGGAAGGGGACTTGTAGTCTGTTCCTTGATAAATGAAGGCTTCTCTTGTAGAATGGAAGGTGGAAACAAACACAGAGTAGGCTGGTCCCAACTTAGTAAGAATGGAATAGATAAGGTTACTATCTTCTTTCTTAACTTTAACACCTTCCAAGAGATATCTAAGGGTCTTGAACTTGGACAAGAAATCTTCAATGCAAGAAAAATTATTAGGGTCCAATGTAAGCAACTCATTTTCAAGTTGATGGGCTCTAAGTTCATTTTTAATCCCAAAAACTTTATTGATTTGTTTCATTGCTTCATCAGGAGTATCAAGTTCTGCAATATGGAATCTAAGATCTGGAGAAATAGACATCCCTATCAATCCACGTGCTTGATCTTGCCTATTTTCCCATTTAGCAGCCTTATCTTCATCCGTCGGTTTCTTTTCTTGGCCTGAGGCTATTCTGTAGAGACCTTTACTTCTAAGTAAATCCTCAATGTAGGCCAACCATTGGAAGTAGTTGGTGCTGTCAAGGGTAACTTGGTATTGACTTTCCATTTCAATGGAAATTGAAGCTAAAGATGCTGAAACTAAGTGTTCCAATGGATAGATCTCAAAAAATTAGGCTGGTTTAAAAAAAATGGCTCTGAAAACGGCTTCCGGATGAAGAAGTTATGGCTTTTTGAAAAAAAGTTGATGAAGTTGCTGACGAAGTGCGGGAATGTGCGGAAATGAAAAAGTCCGCCCCCACAAAATGGAGACTTGAACCCAAGACCTCTACTCTCTTAAAATAGCTTTGAACCAATTGAGCTATACAAAAAATTTGAGAGAGAGAGAGGGGGGGGGGGGTGCTTTGGGTTGCGTGCTTGCTTTGAGAAAGCTCTTTTTCCCTACAAAACAAAAAAACACAAAACCCAACACGGATATGCAAAGAAAACGAACCTTACGGCTCGAAGTTAGCTTTAGCCAAAAAACTAAATATTTTCAAAAATGAAACTTGCGGCTCAAAGTTAGCTTTAGCCGGAAACTAAATATTTTTCTCAATGTTTCTGATTTTCCGAGATCACACTAAGGCGTAGGGAAAAGAGCATATGCATGAGAGAAATCCTTCCTTTCTGTTTCTGATTTGCCCAGATCGCACAGAGTCACAGGGTAAAGAGCATACGTAGAAATTAAAGGTATATATCCGGTAATAAAAAAGGCTAAATAAACAGAGAGAAAATAACTGTAAACTGCAAATAAAAACTGTATACCTCCAGATCTTAAAAATGACACAGCTAGGGCTACCAGAAACCTTTTCGCGTGAAACGAAAGGGGTTCCTCACTGGAACAGATGCTCCCAACACAACAGAACAGTCCTCTCGGCCCGAAAGCAGTTAGAAACAGTAGATATAGGAAACGGCAGTCGGATGCAGTTCTACCGGCTTCAGATTTGGATCACCAACGGACGCGGCCTTCAAATAGCACTGATACCATGTAGGAATTTACAGGGTAAGTTCCTCAAACAGAACACCAAAGGACACTGCTCACAACCAGATCGCAGATCAATACACCAGTATTTTTGACGTGGTTAAAACCCTCAAAGAGGGAAACAGTCCACGGCCTGAGCCAACGCGGCCACTTCAGACAATTTATTAATAAAAGAATGAAAATTTACATATGCTTCTCTCATGCACGGATTACCCTACAAATGACCCTCCATGCGCTTTAAATAGAAATCATGGACCAATCGGGTGTTAAGCCACGGATCAAGTGTCGGTAATACCGAGGAGAGAATGAACCGTCAGATCACTACATATCGTGACCGTCGGATTGTAAGTTACAAAATGTACAAGGTAAAGAAACACACTTTACCTAACTCTATACCTAACTCTATACTAGACCAAGTTGTACTTAACTATTTCCTATGTGTCGGAATATCCTAATAACAATATCCTCTATGAAAATCATTCATTACCTGCTGAGCTTCATTTTCAACCAAACAATTAAGAAGAACCCCTCCCATATCTTTCCAATAGAGAGCACCGTCTAAAATGCAGAATTTTGCAAACTTCAGTTTTAGTGATCTACCTTTACTTCTCGATATGCCAGGAGGAGGAGAAATATCCTGAAGAACATATACTATATCAAAATACCAAGGTGAGTTGAGAAACATCTTTGATACCTGAATGAGGTTGCCACCATCTTCGTCATCTGACATTGCTGCAATAATATATATGTCCAGAGCATGAAGATTCGACTCAGCCATGAGTTTTTCCAAGCCTTGACATTTGATCAGTTTTGTAGGCTTAATCTCAAGATCATACTCTAACATCGCTGCGATCCACTTACCTCTTCTTCCTTCTGGATCAGTTTGCATGAGGACATCTTTGACAGCTGCATTGGGAACATATGATATGGTATGCGAATGCAGAATGTAGACTCGAAAATCCTTCAATGCCTTTATAAGAGCCAAAGCTTGTTTCTCAATGATGTTATAGCATAGAGTAGCATCTCTGATAGTCCGACTAAAAAATGCAATGCGTTGTTCCACCTGATCCTTCTTTTGCATCAACACCGCCGCCAAAGTTTGCTCAGATGTGAATGAAAATATAATAAAATCACGAGTATAATTAGGACTGATCAAAACAGGGGTTGTGGTCAAAGCAAGCTTTACCAAGTTGAAAGATTTCATGGCATCCTCGGTCCATTTCACAGTGTTGTCCTTCTTCAACATATTAGTTAACTCACGCAAATGCTCAACCAAATTTGGTATAAATCTGTGTAAGAAATTCATCTTACCGTTGAAGGTTTGGATCTCCTTTTTGTTGCACGGAAAGTCTATTTGCTGAATTGCCTCCACCCTAGAAGGATCAATGCAAATACCATCTTTGGAAATTATATGACCGAGGAGTTTACCTTCCTCCATGGAAAAAATAATCTTCTTTGGATTTAAAGAAATCCCGAACTACTCGCATTTCTGAAAAACAATCCTCAGGTGGTGTAAATGCTCATCATCAGAACCATAAAATATTGTCAAGTCATCTAAATAAACCACCAAGAAAACATCCTTCTCGTTAGCGAAAGCTATATCCATGGCCCGCTGAAAAGTGGCCTCGACATTCTTCAACCCAAATGGAATCTTGGCATACTGAAAAGTCCCCCATGGTGTTGTGAACGCAGTTTTGTCTTGGTCTTTTTCGTGCACCAAGTTTGATTGTAACCTAAGTAGCCATCTAGTAGTGACATCCGTGATGCTCCAACTACTCTTTGTAGAATATGGTCCATCTTAGGAAGAGGATAATTATCTTTCGGGGATACTTTATTTAGGTTATGGAAATCAATACACAACCTTATCTCCCTGGTCTTTTTCATACAGGGACCAAATTTGAAACCCAATCAGAGAATCTAATTGGAGCGATGATACCAGCTTTAAACAATCTATTTACCTCTTTCTCGATGGATGGCAGTAGCTTTGGGTTGATCCTCCTCAACTTTTGTCTAAATGATTTTTGATCTGGTTTGGTAGGTATTGTACACTGAATGATGTTCTTGTCATAAACTTTCAAATCTGAGTAATCCCATGCAAAAACATCAGAAAATTCAGAAAGAAACTTAACATACTTAGCTTTTGATTCGGGAGATAATGTTTTTGATAGCTTAACAAGCTTGGGCTGGTCTGTTGTTCCAATGTTTACATCTTCAACTCCTTTGTTAGTAGGAACCAAGGTTGGTTTTCTCACCACATCATCTTGATCAAACAACTCCTCTAAAGGTATAAGACCTCTAGGAATAACATTATCCTTCAGTTGTAAAACATCCATCTGATTTACCTCAATGTCTTGTTCATCAGAATCACAAACATCATCAATGAAAGAATTCTTAAACTTCCCTTCATTCTGCAAAAAGGAATTAATTTCATTTTCATCCCAGAAAACTTTCCAATATCTCAAATTATCAGGAACAGTAGGCCTATGTTTGACATGAATTTCAAATTTATTGCTAGAATTCATTGGAATTTTCAAATTGCTCACTGCTATAGCAAGTGAATTAGCAATGATGTTTTGACTTCTTGGCACTGCTGTCAATGTGTATTCTGCAAAAATTTTCAAGACATCCAGGATTGCGTTTCTATAAGCTCTCATCCGTGGATGCTTCGCTTGATATTCTCCTTTGACTTGTTTAATCACTAGCTTTGAATCACCATAAACATAAATCCTTTTCGCACCCAGCTTCTTCAAAATATTTAGACCTGTAATCAATGCCTCATACTCCGCTTCATTGTTAGAGCAATTGAAAGCTAAGTTATAGGAACACTCTAACGTTACTTGGAACTTTGTCTGGTTGAGAAATAGGACTTCGAATCCAAATTCCAATACCTGCACCATATTTACCCAAAGCACCATCAAAGTCCATGCTCCAAGGCCTTCTTCGTCTTCTAGATGTTGGAATTATGCTTTTGTTTCAATTTTACCTTTGCTGGTTGCTTCATTTTGTTCTTCTTCACTAACTTTCTACTCCTATGGAGGCTGCTCAGAAGGAATTGCCACTTTTTCCTTTTCTTGATTAAGAACTACTCTAAAATTTTTGGAAATTTCTGGTATATCATCTACTTCTACGAGCTGAATATATACATCATTAAATCCACTATCAGTGTACAAAACAAAAGACTCTAAATTTGTATGTACAACATTTATCAGATGATTTATGGGCTTCTCTTTACTAGTGATCATATATTTCATCTTATTTTCCCGGTACAACTTCCTCAATTGACCGAAAACAGGGATTGTAGCATAAGAAAAGTCAAGTTGTAACGTGCCTTTGAGTTTGGCTCCCCACGATCTAGACAACAAAATACGAAATCGAGGTGGTATATCAACTACTACTACATCCATCAAAACATTCTTGGTTGGGATTTGATCTAAGGAAACCACCAAATCTTTGATGAGACCAATGCAGCGAACTCTACCAGAATCAAATGAATACAAGTCATGATATTTTCGGGTGATATCTAGACCCAGCTTTTCCATGATAGCCTTGGGCATCAAATTGTGGGAAGCTCTGGAATCAAGGATAAAACTATGAAGAATACACTCATGCAGTCTAAGACTCAAATAAAAGGGTGGGACTTCGCTATCTTCTAGCTGACCTTCTATAGCTGGACCAAAAATAAGTTCAGGGTGATCATCCTCAACATTCACCATTGTTGGCATTATGATGCATATGTTGTACTTGATAGCAACCCACTTATAGTAGAACAACTCACTTGTATATGGTAACCAGATGAATCTATGTAACTAGATGAATCTACAAGAGAGATATCAGATGTGACAGAATGCATGACAGTTGTGTTTACATATGTGACAAAATGTAGGGCAGTTCAAAGGAATCAGTTCAGAAGTAATGTACAATGGCAAATCACATTATAACAGGTCTATTCAGAGGGAACAAAGTAATGATACAAAAGAATAGGATGAAGGAACAAAGGACTACAGATCAGAATCAAGAAGTTGAATAAAAAGGACATTTTCAGGTATGTTAAGTTGTATACGCAGGTTCACTATAGAAAAAGAGCGTATACACGCAGATTAACAGAACAAAAAGAGCATATATGTATACACGCACTTTCATAGGAGGAAAAGTGCGTACATGTTGGAAAACTAAGGTTTTGGTTCAAGGTATTTAGTCTAAGTATTTTGGTCCAAGGTATTGATCCAAGGTATTGGTCCTAAGTGGTTTTGGTCCAAGGTATTGAAAGGCCTAAAGCTATATAAGGAGGAGAAGATCATTAGGCCAAGTGGTGCAAGTATTGAATATCTTATGAAGTGTTAGATCAAATACGTAGGTTATGGGTTTCTGATGCTTTTATTGATTTGAACTAAGGATGCACCTATGTGGTTGATGATGGATGATGGATTGGGATCATAAGAATTAAAATGAATTATCATTATGTGGTTTGGTCATGGATAATATAGATCTGAATACTGACGCATGTTTTATTCTGTAAATGTTATGATCTGGGTATGGCTGAAGTCTGGAATAGCTGCAAAGTTTTTAAGTTAGTATTTGCAGATTTGTACGTTGGTTCGCTTTGGTAAAAGCGCGTATACACACTGGTTCAGCACATCCAAGTAGCGTATACATTATGAAATATGATATTTGAAGTTGCAGTTGGTTTTGGTTATTGTTGCAGAATTCTGGGTTCTTCTCTTTGCAGATCTGGGTATGACTGAAGTCTGGAATAGCTGCAAAGTTTTTTAAGTTAGTATTTGCATATCTGTACGCTGGTTTTCTTTGGTAAAAACACGTATACATGCTAGTTTGGCTCTTCCAAGTAGCGTATGCAAAAGAAAAGCTTTATGTTCAGGGATGACTGATCTATCAGATCAATACTGTTGTTTTGCTACTGTATTACTGTTGTTTGTCAATGATGTCTTCTTATATCTGAATGTAAAACTAGATATATAAGCAAATTGAGTCTGATTGATTGATTGATTGAGAAGGAAGGGTGATCCTTGTTGCTATCTGTTTAGAACTCTGTAATATGATAGTAGATCTTCAGAATGTCACTGATTGGTACAGTTTGTGGTTTAGAGGTTCTATGATTCATTGTCTTTAGAGATATACGCAGGTTGGGCTAAAGGAAGTAGCATATAAATGCTGGTTGGATTCATTGAAGGAGCGTATACATTCTGACACATGATTTTTGAAGTTACAATTAGTTCTGGTTGTTGATGCATTGATCTGGTTTCAAATCCGTGTACTGGTTACAGTGATCTGTCTGTTCCAGTTGTTTGGTTGAATTTGATTAAGTTTGAATGAATGGTTGATTTAGTTGTGTTAGAGGTTCAGTGATTTTTTGATTCAGTATGTCAGAGGTTTCAGTGATTGTATGATTCAGTATGTCAGAGGTTTCAATGATTGTTTAATTCAGTACGCCAGAGGTTTCAGTGATTGATTGATTCAGTTATGATTATATTAGAGATTGATGATTGGGTTTCAGGTATATCAGAGATTGATTGGTCGATGCAGATGTATTGCAGTGGTGATTTATTTTTAGCTTCAATGTTACTGATGTGTCCAGTATGAAAATTTGATGAAACCTGGCCTTCAGATTGTGGTGTTGTGTTCCAGGAGTATCCACTCTGAAAGTTAATGAAACATGGTTCCTGGAGGAAGGATAGAAGGTCGTAGCCTTCTATAGGCCAGCGCTTACGTATTGGTAAACATATCGGTCAATACAAGAGCCAGGGGTTTGGAGCTCCCTTCTAGTAGCAGTTGGAAAAGAGTGAAGGTTGGAGCCTTTTGTAGGTCGGCGCCTACGTACTAGTAAACAGATCGGATAGTACAAGAGCTAGGGGGTTGTAGCTCCCTTCCAGTAGAAGCTGAAAAACAAGAGAAGGTTGTAGCCTTCTACGGGTGGGTCCTGCGTACTGGTATGAGTCTGCACCAGTACAATATTGTAAACATATTTTCTTATTATTAAAAGAAGACAGAGACGACAACAGCAGGTTGTTTTCACCCACATTGGGTTTCCACCTTAAATCTTGGTGTTCATGTGTGTTGCTTATGTGTGATGGTTTATTCTGTTATTACTACACATGGTTACTATTCAATGTTTAATAAAGTACTGATGCACTAATTAAAGATCAACATATAATGAATTAACTGAATCATAAGTTCACTGGATATACATAAGTTGCCTTAAAAATAGTTGTGTGCACATGTGAGTTCCCTTCACTAAAGTAGCGTATATAAATCTGATTATGGAAATGAAAAAGTTATTGTGTTGGGTCCCTATAATACTAGTGATTACCCCATTACTATTGTATTTATACCCCTTATTTATATTGTTGTGCCCCTATTACCTCCATATTGTTATTTCTGTGCCCCTTAGAATCCCTCTATTGTTATTTTTGTGGCTTTATATTATTATTGTTAGGTCGGCTGGATTATATTGTGACTCCTTAGACTCCTATATATAGAAAGGAGGTTTTGTCATTTGTATCATCCAAGAATTGTTCATTTATGTAATGCAAAGGAGGTTTCCCCCTCGAAGAGGCTGAATTATAAGGCGTTGATCTTTCTTTTCTATCTTTTCTTGAGCTGGTTTCATAACATTTGGTATCAGAGCTTTGGATTCTAGGGTTTCGCTGCTCCAAACAGGTCATCGTGGCATTTTCGCTATAACTTTTTTCTGTGACGTTTCAAAAGTCACAATAAAAACCCATTTGAGAAGACATCGCGCTGAACCTTGGGTCCGAATTTCAAAGCATTTCGCGCGATATTGTCGGAGATATGATCTGAGGAAGTTGGTCTTTTTGCAGACTCCTGAATTATATTCAAAACAGGTGACCTGGGGAAAATCGTCATAACTTTCTTTCTGAGCATCGGATTGAAATTTCGTAAGAAGGTACAGAAAGAGGACGGACTGTAGTTTTCTTGTATATATGTTTTAGAGTCAAAGGTGGGAACAGTGACACGTGGCACTTCATACAAGTTCGCTCTACTGAACTAGTCTATAATCAGGTCACTGCGGGAGATTGTGCATAACTCTTTCTTGGAGAATCCAATTTGGATCAGACTAGTGGCATTGGAAAGAGGACATAGAAGGCTACTACAGGTCACCGTTTCAGAACTGGATGATTCGAAATTACAGAGATACATCAGATTCAATATCAGGCTTCTACAAAGTAAAAAAAAAGGTGTGTAGTTTTTTTTTTAATTTTTGCATAACCTTGGTTTGAAGGAATTCAAAGGGCATAGTAAAGCATTATTATCGGTAACTGATGCCCCGAGGACAGAAAATGCAAACACCTAGTAAGGAACCTGAAAGCTCTAGCATGACTCATGAAGAAGAGGAAGAAATGCTACATGATATATCAAAATTACAAGAACAAGTGCAACAAATGTCACGCTCACAAAAGCTAACAGATGCTAAGATAAATGGCGTGGAATCTAAGATAAATGGCATGGAATCTAAGATAAAGGGCATGGAAGCTAAGATGGATGATCTGAAGACAGATTTGAGGACATATTTGAAGACAGACATGGCAGATTTGAAGACAGATTTGACAAATTTTCTACAAGAAATACTTACTAATGGTGAAAAGGTTGTAAAGGAAACTCATGATGTGAACAAAAGAAATGTTAATCATGATTCCATAGACTCTAATGTTGGATCGAAGGTTGCCCCCTCGAAGACCCACCATGTTCCAAAAATTGATATGAGGAATTTTGATGGCAATGATCCTACCACATGGATATTACAGATGGAGCAGTTCTTCGATCTCAATAATGTGCAAAACACACAAAAGGTACGTATGACAACTTTATATTTGGAACCAAATCAGTTTGTATGGTATCAATGGCTTTGCTCTCGTAAACAATTTATCACTTGGGCAATTTTTATGGAAGAATTGATAGCACATTATGAGGATACAAAAAGCAACACTTTTTCTAGCCAATTGATAAGTCTCAAACAAAAGGGTTCAATAATGGAGCACATTGAGGAGTTCCAAAAATTGAACATAAGGGTAAAAGATATTCCAGAGGAGCATAGGATTGATGTGTTCATAGGGTCTTTAAAGGATAATATCCAACATGATGTGCGCCTTTGGGAACCTGATTCATTAGAGAAGGCATTCAGGTTAGCAAGAAAAATGGAAAGCAAAATTATGGCAACTAGGAAGCATACCATTCACAACTATAAAGACGGAAGTGTTGTTGCCCATAGCTTCCACAACCTACAAGGTTGACACCACAAAATTGGAAGAAAAAAGAGCAAAAGGGCTTTGTTACAATTGTGATAGCAAATACACAAAAGGTCATAAGTGTGCTGAGAAGAAATTATTCTACATAGATTGTGAAGAGGAAGAAGAAAAGGAGCAAGAAAGGTCAAAAGAAGAGGATATATTCCAGGAACAAAGCCTAGATGAAGAACAAATAAATCCGACCATATCTTGTAATGCATTGGCGGGAATTACCACTCCTCAAACCATCAAGATAGAAGGACAAATCAAGAAGAAAAAGGTAATAGTGTTGATTGATTCAGGAAGCACCCACAATTTTATTCATTGTAGGGTAGCAAAAGAATTGAATTGCTTCCTATATCCAGCACCAGAGTGTCAAGTGATAATTGCAAATGGAGGAACAATAAATTGTTCTGGAAAGTGCCATAATATCAAGCTATCCATGGGAGAATATGTATTGACTAGCCCAATGCTTTCCATTCCAATGGGAGGTGATGATGTTGTACTAGGAGTCCAATGGCTACAATCCTTGGGTACAATAGCTTTTAATTTTCAAGAACTTTTCATGAAATTTTCTGTGGAAGGAAAGGAAGTTGAATTAAGGGGTATTGCAGGGAAACCAGGAAAGATAATCAGCTCTAATGGCATGACAAAGCTTCTAAAAAAGGAGCAAAGAGGTGTAATTGCACAATTATGTTCGCTAGATGTTTCCACATTGGAATCATCTATTTCTCCATATCTCCAAAAAGTCCTGGACAATCATTCCAAGGTATTTGAGACTCCCAAAGGTCTCCCACCTATGTGTGATCATGATCATGCTATTCATCTGATTCCAGGAAGTGTTCCTCCAAACATCAGGCCGTACAGATATCCATATGTCCAAAAAAGTGAAATTGAACATATGGTTGCAGAGATGCTAGAGGCTGGTATAATTCAACCGAGTCAAAGTTCTTTCTCAGCTCCAGTAGTATTGGTGCACAAGAAGGATGGATCATGGCGCATGTGTCCAGATTATAGGGAGCTCAACAAGCTCACTATTAAAGATAAGTTCCCCATTCCTGTCATTGATGAATTACTGGATGAATTGCATGGATCAATTTACTTCACCAAGTTGGATCTTCGTTCGGGATATCATCAAATCAGAATGAAGATTGAAGACATTCCGAAAACGACATTTAGAACTCATGAGGGTCATTATGAATTTTTGGTCATGCCTTTTGGCCTTACCAATGCACCTTCAACATTTCAAGGTTTGATGAATTCAATTTTCAAACCATTCCTTAGAAAATTTGTGTTGTATTTTTTGATGATATACTAATCTACAGCAAGTCTTGGAAGGATCATGTTGAACATGTTGACAAGGTGCTACAACTATTGGAGGAAAAACAATTATATGCAAAAAGATCCAAATGTTTCTTTGGAGTCCAGGAGGTGGAATATTTGGGTCATATTGTATCTCATGAAGGAGTTAAGGTAGACCCTAGCAAAATTAAAGCCATTAAGGAATGGAAAATCCCCACATCCATAAAGCATCTGTGAGGATTTCTTGGGTTGACAGGGTATTATCGCAAGTTCGTTAAGAATTATGGGAGAATAGCAGCACCTCTAACAACATTATTGAAGAAAGATTCATTTTCATGGACTCCGGAAGCAACAAAGGCCTTTAAGCATCTTAAAGAGGCAATGTGCCAAGCACCGGTCTTAGCTACACCGAACTTCACAAAAACCTTTATTGTGGAATGTGATGCTTCAGGAAATGGAATTGGTGCTGTTCTAATGCAAGATGAAAGACCCATTGCTTTTGAAAGTCGTCCAATCAAGGGAAAGTTTTTAAGAAAAGCTATTTATGAGAAGGAAATGTTGGCAACACTCCATGCACTTAAGAAATGGCGACCCTACCTAATGGGAAGACACTTCAAGGTAAAAACGGATCATGATAGCCTTAAATACTTTTTAGAACAAAGATTATCCTCTGAAGAGCAACAAAAGTGGGTCACAAAGATGTTGGGTTATGACTTTGAAATCATCTACAAAAAAGGGAAGCAAAATGTGGTGGCAGATGCACTCTCAAGAAAGGATGAGGATATGGAAGCATTGTTGTGTTCCATTTCTATTATCCAACCAAATTGGATAAACGAAGCAAAGGAGGAATGGAAGAATGACGAAGAAGTGTGGGCAATTATTCGAAAGCTACAACAAGATTCCAATACTTCTGATACATTTAGCTGGCAAAATGATTCGCTATGGTACAAAGATCGCTTATACCTCTGTAAGAATTCCCAGCTAAAACAAAAGATTCTTATGGAATTGCACACTTCTCCCTTAGGAGGGCACTCAGGATTTTTAAAAACTTGCCACAGGGTTAAGAAGGAATTTTTTTGGGATGGCCTTAAATCAGATATTCAAAAGTTTGTGGCGGAATGTTTGGTTTGCCAACAAAATAAAGTTGAAACAATTAAGACACCGGGTCTATTACAACCTTTATCCATTCCAAGCCAACGTTGGGAGGAGGTTTCAATGGATTTTATCACAGGTTTACCCAAGTCTGAGGGAAAGAGTGTCATCATGGTGGTAGTTGACAGACTTACCAAGTATGCACACTTTTGTGCATTATCACATCCATTTAAAGCCAGTACAGTTTCTATTGCATTTATGGAAACAGTTCAAAAGCTACATGGAAATCCAAAGATTATTGTAAGTGACAGAGATCCCATTTTCACTGGAAATTTTTGGACAAAATTATTTTCTTGTCTTGGTACTCAGTTAGCTCATAGCTCATCTTATCATCCTCAATCTGATGGGAAAATTGAGATAGTAAACAAATGTTTGGAAGGATATCTTTGTTTCTTTGTATCTGATAAACAGACACAATGGGTCAAATGGTTGCCTCTGGCTGAATGGTGGTATAACACTTCCTTCCATACATCAACAAAAATGACCCCATTTATGGCACTTTATGGGTACCAACCACCATCAATCACATCATATTTAAGAGAAAATTCTAAGGTTCAGGCAGTGGAACATCACATCGAACATCAACAACAAGTCCTCCAACTCTTAAAGGATAACCTCGTGTTGGCACAAAATAGAATGAAACAACAGGCAGATCAACATCGCAGTGAAAGAAGTTTTGATGTAGGTGATTGGGTATTCCTACGGCTACAACCATATAAGCAAATGTCCCTAAAGCAAGCTAAGAAGGATAATAAATTATCACCAAAGTATTATGGTCCGTACAAGGTGTTGGAAAAGATTGGTACTATGGCATACAAATTGGAGCTTCCTACAGCTTCTCGATTGCACCCAGTTTTCCATGTTTCATGTTTAAAGAAGGTTATAGGCGACAAGTTCCCAGTTCAAACAATATTTCCAGAACTTGACAAGGAAGGAAAAATTATATTGGAACCGGAAGCAGTCACAGAAACAAGAACTCGACAGCTACGAAATCGATCAATTTCAGAGTATCTTATCAAGTGGAAGAACTTATCCGCTGAAGATTCCACATGGGAGGATGAGAATTTTATGCAGAAGTATCCAGAACTGCTCAAGCGTTGAGGACAACACTTTTTTGAAGGAGAGGGGCATGTTGGGTCCCTATAATACTAGTGATTACCCCATTACTATTGTAGTTATACCCCTTATTTATATTGTTGTGCCCCTATTACCCCCATATTGTTATTTCTGTGCCCCTTAGAATCCCTCTATTGTTATTTTTGTGGCTTTATATTATTATTGTTAGGTCGGCTGGATTATATTGTGACTCCTTAGACTCCTATATATAGAAAGGAGGTTTTGTCATTTGTATCATCCAAGAATTGTTCATTTATGTAATGTAAAGGAGGTTGCCCCCTCGAAGACGCTGTATTCTAAGGCGTTGATCTTTCTTTTCTATCTTTTCTTGAGCTGGTTTCATAACATTTTGATTTGTAAATACTGATTCAGCCCCCCTCTCAGTATTATTTCCAACAATTGGTATCAGAGCAGGTCCTTTGGTAGAAGCTTGATCGCTTGAATGAGATTCGTAGAAACAATGGGAAAGAAGCTAAAGAAGAAAGCACCTCAAAAGAAGAAGGCATCTCAAAGGAACTGTGACAGTGGGAGAGATGATTGGAGATTATGTGGAAGAAACTCCTCAGATTCAGAATCACCTCAGAATGAAGATGAACAAGCAAAAGAAATATCAGGTATGAATTTGTTTTCCTTTAGTGATACATTTCTCTATTCATTTGAAGATAATGAAAGTGAGAGCGAAACAACTGAATTTTCTCTTATGGGTGAAAGAGAAAGAACTCAAATAGAGGAAGAATTTAAAAGTCTTAGAGATATAATTAGAGGTCAAAAAGATCTAATTGATAAAAGGGAATGTTCCTACAAAGAAGAAATTACCATATTAAAATATCAGTTGGAGGAAGGAAACAAGGTAAGGAAGTAGTACAAGGAAAAGGAAGATCAATGTCAAAAGTTGTAGGATGAAGTGACATCATTAAGAAATGAATTAAGTGAAAAGAGTACAACAATCAAGAGACTTAAAGATAGATCCCGTTACTATGAAAGTCTTGAAGCTAAGATCCTCTCTCTAAAAGAAGATCTTGAAAAATCAAATAAGTAGAATGAAGAACTACTCCAAGCAGATGAAGAACAAGAAAATTACATTCTCAAATTAAGGCAACAAGTGGAAGAAGGAAGAAAGGTTGAAGAAATTTTGAAGAAGCAATATTTGAAAAAGGAAGAGCAATATCAGGTTGAGGTAAATATCTTAAAAGGTAAATTAGAAGAAAAGGATAAATTGTTATGATTTCAAGATAGTACTAAGATTTTGGATAATATTCTTAGTAGTCAGAGGTCTCCTACCATTAAAACTAGTCTTGGTTTTCATGAATCTGTTGAAGGTGAATCTAGCTCACAAGGTGAGGTAAGAAACTCTAATGCAAAATCTGAAATGCTCAATAAGGAGATGAGAGGTCAACCCCATCATCAAACAAGGAAAGAAAGTCTTCAATGAAAATATTTTGCGGCCAACTGTGGAAGTGATAGTCAGTTATTTCCTCAAATGAATAATTTTGAATGTTTTATATGTCATAATTTTGGACATGTTGCAGCGATATGCAGAAGTAGAATGGTTCAAGACCATCACACAGAAAGATCATCAGCTTCCACGTACTTTAAGGGATATTGTTTTTCTTGCATTATGTTTGGTCACAAAGCCATTGATTGCCATAGAAGGAATTTGAAACATGTAATATGTTATGCTTGTAACAAGTTTGGACATATAGCAAAGGAATGCAGGAGAAAATTTCAGGCACCATACCAAAAGGAGAGAACATCATCATACTCGAAGATATGGAAGAATAAGGAAGTACAATCAGAAAGATGTGGCATAGCACAGTGTACAGACATAACAGAATCAGGGGAGCTGAAAGTGTGAAACTTCAGTGTTCCAAATCACATACGCAATTTTCATGAAGACAAGTCACATATATACGCAAGTTCGAAGCTGCACAGTCGTGTATATGTGGGTTTGAGGAAAAAGCAGTGGGATAGACTCAGAAAAAGGGGTCTGATATGGTTCAATCAATTATCAAATATCTGGTTGATGATGATTACAGTCTGCTGATAATATGTAGAAGTGATCTTGGCCCTCATAAGTTGTTGATGACTTGACATATATCTAATTCATGATGATGCCTTGATATTTCTTACTGATATATGCAAAGATCAGATCTGACAGTGAACAGGTGGCATAGGTTCAGGGGGAGAATATGATATTCTTCTAATATTGCATTGTTGGCATTATGTTTAGAAGTCTTTGGTACCTAATGATTCTTATCAATGGTGATGAGGCTTATGTGGCTAAAAGTGTTTAAATGATACATCATGCTATGTTGCGGTTATGAGTTGCCTATGATGATGATACTTGTATTGCTTGGGGTTACATAGTTGTTATTCAGATCAAATTTATGGATGATTGTGGATGACTTTTTGATGATGCATATAGTACATATATGTTTCTTACATGGTGATCTTCATAAGGACAAGGAAAAGTACAAATCTTGAGTACACAACTTCATTATTTGATGATGAGCCACTCATTTCTTTTATGCTGGTGTCACCATGCCTTAAAAGATGCATAAAATTCATATGGTGCAGTTATGATGCAGGATTCCTATAATTCTTGGCTCTCACATCGTTGAGGATTGTTGTTGTTGATGGTATCAAGAAAGCTTGAAAAATGACCATACGCTCATGGTTTGTTAGATACATAATTGATGGATACACATTATTACTTAAGTTTCATATTGATAAATATTGTTGGTTGGCCAAGAGAATGGTGTTGTTGCAGGTCTCATGAAGACATAGCTATTTGAAGACATGGATATTTTGAGACATGGCTTACTTAGTCACATAATCATGATGACTTCTTACCTTATGATGATAGGTTTATACTCACATATGTTGATTATCGTGGTTGATGCTTATCAGATGTGAGATGTTCCCTAGTGATGATACATGGTTGATATATTGAGGGTTCTTGTGGAAAGATCATGCTGTTCTTGATGATGATGTTATGATCATAGATGATGACTATGGTATTTTCACATACATATGATATGATGTGAATGATTTTGTGTTACTACTTGGAGATATGACATATGCTTAGTTGATTCATGGAAGGTTATGATAAGGCTCTTTCTACTAAGGAAACGAAGCAAGTTGATCTTGATGAGATCAAGAGGATGAGTTGATATCTATATGCGGCATACTTTGTCACATGTTGATGATATTTAATTTGTCATATCTTCGGAACTAATGATGGACATATACAGGTTGCGGGTCCGGATGCTGCTAACAGATGCTCATGGTGCATATCATATATGGTGTATGATAGTCGTTGATGACTATCATGGTCTTGTTTAGATATTTAGTCTTTGTTATAAATGTCATGTATATCACTCGATGAAAAAGTCATATAAAGGCCCATGATGTAATAATATGTATCTGTCTGTCATAGTCTTTTAATGAGTCCTTTTGACCATATGATGTAATTTATACCCCCACTATGCATGGAAAGGATGATGTAATAATTGCTATATTTCATTTATATATAAACATTTGGTATATCCTCACTTGGTTGGGTAAATGAGTCAAATTTGGTATATCCCCACTTGGTTGGGAGATTAATGTATGTATGAGTCATTAGTGATAGGAAGGTCATACTCACATAGTTGAGTTATAGAGTCATGTTATTCTTTTAGAAAATATATTTGCAGACTCTGCATATGCTCATGGGGAGCATGGACGGTTTAATGCATCACCACATCAGCAAATTTAGCATGTGCCTAGGGGGAGCACGATCAATGATTATATTCAGTTGTTCAGATATGAAAGCCTTCACTTTGGTCACCCTTTTCCCTTGATATCAAATGGGGGGAATATCTTGGTCTGCCCTTTTCCTTTGATGTCAAAGGGAGAGAGTATTTTGGTTTTTCTTGTTATCTCTAACAGTTTCTACAACTTGTAGTAATCAACACCAACATGGTTGCCATCAAGTCCAAAGGGGGAGATTGTTGGCATTATGATGCATGTGTTGTACTTGATGGCAACCCACTTATAGCATAACAACTCACTTGTATATGGTAACTAGATGAATCTATGTAACTAGATGAATCTACAGGAGAGATATCAGATGTGACAGAATGCATGGCAATTGTGTTTATAGATGTGACAAAATGCAGGGCAGTTCAAAGGAATCAGTTCAGAAGTAATGTACAATGGAAAATCACATTATAACAGGTCTATTAAGAGGGAACAAAGTAATGATACAAAATAATAGGATGAAGGAACAAAGGACTATAGATCAGAATCAAGAAGTTGAATAAAAAGGACATTTTCAGGTATGTTAAGTTGTATACACAAAGTTCACTGTAGAAAAGGAGCGTATACACGTGCGTTAACAGAACAAAAGGAGCGTATATGTATACACGCACTTTCACAGGAGGAAAAGCATGTACATGTTGGAAAACCAAGGTTTTGGTCCGAGGTATTTAGTCCAAGGTATTTTGGTCCAAGGTATTGATCCAAGGTATTTGGTCCACCGTATTGGTCCTAAGTGGTTTTGGTCCAAGGTATTGAGAAAGTCCTAAAACTATATAAGGAGGAGAAGATCATTAGGCCAAGTGGTGCAAGTATTGAATATATTATGAATTGTTAGATCAAATATGCATGTTATGGGTTTCTGTTGCTTCTCTTGATTTGAACTAAGGATGCACCTATGTGGTTGATGATGGATGATGGATCAGGATCATAAGAATTAAAATGAATTATCATTATGTGGTTTGATCATGGATAATCTAGATTTGAATACTGACACGTGTTTTATTCCATAAATGTTATGATTTGGGTATGACTGAAGTCTGGAATAGCTACATAGTTTTTAAGTTAGTATTTGTAGATATGTATGTTGGTTCACTTTGGTAAAAGTGTGTATGCACATTGGTTCGGCACATCCAAGTAGAGTATACATTATGAAATATGATATTTGAAGTTGCAGTTGGTTCTGGTTGTTGTTGCAGAATTCTGGGTTCTGCTCTTTACAGATCTGGGTATGTCTGGAATAGCTGCAAAGTTTTTTAAGTTAGAATTTGCAGATCTGTACGCTGGTTCACTTTTGTAAAAGTGCGTATACACTCTAGTTCGGCTCTTCCAAGTAGCATATGCAAAAGAAAAGCTTGATGTTCAGGGATGACTGATCTATCAGATCAATATTGTTGTTTTGTTGTTGTATTACTGTTGTTTGTCAATGATGACTTCTTAGATCTAAATGTAGAACTAAATGTATAAGCAAATTGAGTCTGATTGATTGAGAAGGAAGGGTGATCCTTGTTTTTATTTGTTTATAACTCTGTAATATGACAATAGATCCTCAGAATGTCACTGATTGGTACAGTTTGTGGTTTAGAGGTTTTATGATTCAGTATATTTAGAGATATACATAGGTTGGGCTAAAGGAAGTAGCGTATAAACGCTGGTTGGATTCATTGAAGGAGCATATACATTCTAACACGTGCCTTTTGAGGTTACAATTAGTTCTGGTTGTTGATGCAGTGATCTGGTTTTAGATCTGTATACTGGTTACAATGATTTGTTTGTTCCAGTTGTTTGGTTGAATTTGATTAAGTTTGAATGAATGGTTGATTCAGTTGTGTCAGAGGTTCGATGATTGTTTGATTTAGTATGTCGGAGGTTTCAATGATTGTATGATTCAGTATGTTAGAGGTTTCGGTGATTGTTTGATTCAG
The DNA here is from genome assembly GCA_031772625.1 of Pinus tabuliformis. NCBI lineage: Eukaryota > Viridiplantae > Streptophyta > Pinopsida > Pinales > Pinaceae > Pinus > Pinus tabuliformis. The sequence goes on from CM062811.1 coordinate 408,103,004, forward strand.
TATGCCAGAGGTTTCAGTGATTGATTGATTCAGTTATGATTATATCAGATATTGATGATTTGTTTCAGCTATATCAGAGATTGATTGTTGATGCAGATGTATTGTAGTGGTGATTGATTTTGAGCTTCAATGTTACTGATGGGTTCAGTATGAAAATTTGATGAAACATGGCCTTAAGATTGTGGCGTTGTGTTCGGGGAGTATCCAGTCTGAAAATTAATGAAACGTGGTCCTTGGAGGAAGGAGAGAAGGTCGCAGCTTTCTGTAGGTCGGTGCCTACGTATTGGTAAACATATCGACCAGTACAAGAGCCAGGGGGTTGGAGCTCCCTTCTTGTAGCAACTGGAAAATGAGTGAAGTTTGGAGCTTTCTATAGGTCGGTGCCTACGTACTAGTAAACGGACCGGCTAGTACAAGAGCTAGGGGGTTGTAGCTCCCTTCCAATAGAAGATGGAAAACGAGAGAAGGTTGTAGCCTTCTGTAGGTGGGTTCCTGCGTACTAGTATGAGTCTGCACCAGTACAAGATTGCAAACAGATTTTCTTATTATTAAAAGAAGAAAGAGACGATAGTAGCAGGTGGTTTTCACCCACATTGGGTTTCTACCTTAAATCTTGGTGTTCATGTGTTTTTCTTATGTGTGATGGTTTATTCTGTTATTACTGCAAATGGTTACTATTTAATGTTTAATAAAGTATTGATGCATTGATTAAAGATCAACATATGATGAATTAATTGAATCATAAGTTCACTGGATATACGTTTTTTGCCTTAAGAACAGTTGCGTGCACACGCGAATTCCCTTCACTGAAGTAGCGTATATAAATATAATTATGGAAATGAAAAATTTATTGATTTGTAAATACTGATTCACCCCCACTCTCAGTATTATTTCCAACAACCATGTCGGACAAAGGATCAATTTGCAGTATTCTAGACACATTGTGTTTGTAATGGCTATTCTTAACAAGCTCGGTCAAAGGAATAGACACTTTTAATTTAGAAATTTCACTTTCTAAATTAAAAGATGTGAATTTTTCTACCTCTTTGACACTGATGTCCATCTTATCTGTTTTCTCCTTCGTTGCACTATCCTTTTGCTGATTGTATTTCTCTTTTGCAGTTGTACTTGTTGATGGCTGGTTTACCTTGCTAGAATTCTGATCGACATGCTCCTTTCCTTTTTTCTGATTGTTTGAGAGATCATTCTTTGACTGAACATCCTTCCTCTTCTGAATAGGACTGACTGGTACATCTCTGCTCCTCAAAGGATATTGTCTCTGCTGTGCACTCAAAGCATTCATGTAACCACGCTAATAATCATTAGATTCGGCCTCCGAAACAACATCATTTGCTAAGATGTAGTCCTCATCCTTTAGAATTTCAGAACTTTCTGCATACTCTTCATCTTCGTTAAGAAATATAGACATACCATCTGCAGTGAAGAAGTGATTTGTTTCAATTACCAAATATTCCTCCTCTTCTTCTTCCACTCCTTGAACATAATTCTATTGTAAGGGAGTTATGATCTATTGTTGTTGTTGCGCTGGTTGTTCTAGTGCTTTTTTCTCTCTTTTCTTGATTCGGAATTGGGGTTGTTGCTGCCCTCTAAAGTTTGGGTTCCGAATATGTGGTTCAAGTTTGTCTATGATGGACAACCGGTCAACCATCCTTTCCATTGTTCGAATCAATGTATCGATTTTTACATCTGAAGTAGATGCTTCTTCCTTCATGATCACTCTTTTATCTAATCTCATTCTTGCTCTTTTGGCCAACAAGTTCGCTTCTATGCTCACAGCATTCTTTTGCATGTCTTCTAGAGTTGTAGGATCACGTTCACGCAACTGATATGCCATATTAGCATCAAATCCATCTGGAAACTTAAGCAAAGCCAATCCCTTTGGTGGTTTGATATTTGCAGGGATAGCATTGTATACTGCATTAAATCTCACACAATAGTCTTACACACTCTCGCCAAAATTTCTTTTGATGTTCTCATATTCAAACAAGATCTGAAGGGGATTCTTCTTCACCTCCCACCGATCTAGGAATTGCCTCTGAAGGGCAAGTATATTAATGATAGAAGCTGTTGCTAGGGCTCTGAACCATCTCCGAACTTCTCCTCCAAAACTTTGTACAAACAGCCTCATCATCACATCTTCAATTTCAACTTCATGGAGGTCAAAGAAAGCATTCATCTTGTCTACATGCTGTTGAGTTTTAATAGTTTGGGTGCCGTCGAAGAAAGGTATTTTGGTTTGGTAATCAAGGGGCATGTCACCAGGATTTTGAGGGAAAATAAGGGGGGCATATCGAGCAGCCATAACTAGAGGTGGGGGAAGTGGTGGATTTATGACAAGGATTGGGATATTCGATATACTCAAAGGTGGATTAACAATAGCTTGAGTCGTGTGAACAATCTGTGAAGAAGAAGGCGGAGGGTGAGAGATAGTTTGAGTGGTAGTAGATGTGAAAGAAGTATTTCGAAAATCAAAAGATGGCCTATGAGTCTTATTTTTCACCCAAGTGTTTAAGTTTGAAGAGAGGTTCTACAAATGATCAAGAGTGTAAATAAGATGTGACCCTGATTTATTGTGTGAAAACAAATCTTCAACGGGGTTATAAAGAGATATAGAGGAATCAACAATTGTCTGATTGATCCAACTTAAAGATTTATTGTGAAATAGACTCTGCTCAAAATTAATATCAAACTCAATGTCTTGCAAAGTGTCTAACCTTTCTGGGAGTGAATTAACTCAAGGAATGAAATCCTCACTTGACTGTTCTCCAGCTAAACTAGATTTCTCTGCAGCTTTCTTAGATTTTCGCCCAATTTTATGAGGATCACTAACAATGGTTGGAGGATTTGGATCTCGATTGGATCTAGTGTACTTTCGGGAAGCCAATATGTCTAATTTTGAAATTTAAGATATTGCTTTACAACTTTCCAATTCAACCTATTAAATTCTAAAACTCATCATCCACAAGCTTAAGAATTCAAATGAAACATCTTACTGGGGTGATTAATTTCTAATCTTTCATTCCCCAGTATGGTCGCCACTATGTTATCACATAGATTGAACCTCAAGCTGAAGGAAGACAATGACAGGGTAACCACAAACCACACTTAGCCAAGTAGCTAGCCCTACTAGGCCAAGAGATGGCTCTCTCCATAAAGATCTCAGCCAAGATGACTGGATCAAGAAAATGATATTAGGCTAGGTATAGTAGCACAAGGTTTTTATTTAATTTTGAAGGGTTTTTCTGGATCAGAAGGAGCCAAACAGTTAGGGCAGGGAAATTAGGTCAAAATTGTAGGGTGTTCGATGGGGCAAGGTAGGCACAAGGCTCAACACTCTAGGGTTTGATGGGTGAGGTGATTCAAGATAGGTGAGGAGCTACAAAGAGCATGTAAGAAACATAGATTCTTTCTAAACTGAAGAAAACATAGATTGTGAATATTTTCCCAAAATAAAGCATAAATATTATGAGTTCTGCCTATCAACTTGAAAACATCCACTTAAAAGTAATGAAATGATTGATGAAGTACAAAAAACATTTTAAAATATGATCACAATAGAGAAAACTGAATTGAACATCATACCACATGTATCCCAAAGAAATAGCTGCAACTTTTCATTAATCTCTTATTGAAAACTAATACAAAATGATGTCTACTCAAAGCCTAAGCATCCAACTGAGTCCAACCCACACAATGACTGAGGAAAAGCATCATATAGACCCCAACAACTCATCCTAAGCTCAGGGGGTCGAATCCATGAGAAGAGGAGCTGTTTCTAACAAGATATGAACTACTAACAAGAAAATAGGGTGGTCAAAGTGACTCATCCCTAACCCAAACAAACTAATACATTACACCTCATGAACTTGTTTTACCTGATGAATCTACCCTAGTAAGCTCTAGAAGCATCATAATTACATTCAACTGATCAATTACAAGGATAAAATCATGATTTTCCAAGGTGAAAGTGAAAACTAGGACAAAACAGTGAAAAACTGGACAATCTGTCAAACGTGCAGCACTAGTGCTAGGTGCGCAGTGCCAATGCCAGGCACGCCCTTCAACTTCAGTTGCACTTTTGGAGGCCTTCCCGATGTCCAAATTGGGCCCACAATAGCTTTTTGGAAAGCTCTACCTGTCTACTTTCCGGAACATCTTGAATTTTTGCATTTGGAGTTCATTTTCCCTATCAAAAGTCAATCCTCCCAACACTTCTCAGCGCCCAGGCTAGAAAGAGGGTAGAAAGGTCATTTTTTTTAGGGGTTTTGACCCTTTTGGGAAACCAGTTCTGCTCCAAAACCTTAGAAAATGCACAGGGTGCATGTACTCATCACTGTGAATCCAAAAATGTTGACCTTTTCGTCATTGAATGCCCCAAAAAAGAGCGCAGCGCCCATGGCGCTGCGTGTTTTCCTTCCATGACTATGCAAAAAATGGACTGAAAAACACAGAAACTTCCTTCAAACTCAAAAATGATCCATCTGCCCAAAAATGCGTTTTTATGACTAATGAAAGATTAGAGGCATGTAGGGATGCCTTAGCAAGCATGTCAGGTCTCCTCCTCTCCTCTTGCTTAGTCAATTTGTCAATTTTCTCATGAGCTCTTTTGAGCTTGCTCCTTGCCACTTAGTTTCTCCTTGCATAATACTTGGCCATCTTCCTTTGCAACTCAACATCTTTTTTTGCTTTGTCCATGAGGGTCTCCAAGTGTGTGTTCACTTTCTCAAGCCAAGACTCTCTATTTTCATCTATGTCCTTGACCAATTGCTCATTTAGAGTGAGCTGCTCCTCCAATTCTACCTCTTTTTGTCTTTCAAGCTCTAAGGCCTTTTTCAATCCTCTTGTTCTTGGCCTTTTTCTTTATCCCTGTTCATCATCCGGCTCTCCATAATCTCCATAAGCCTCATCAAGCTAAAATTTGGCTTTCTCAGCTTCCCTTTTTGCCTTGATGTACTTGATTTGCATCAACTCTTACTTAACTTCTAGCTGCTTGTTCTCTTGCTCATAAAAGGAGATAACATATTGGGCTCTTTGTAAATTAACCTCAAGCTCCCTGATTTTGGCATCCTTTTCTCTCAAGGCAGCTTGAGAAGATTTGTTTCCCTCCTCATCACTAGAGTCCACAAGGAGAAACTCCTTTTCAATGTCATGCTCTTCATGTTGTTGTTTGACCTCTGCTTCCTCTACCATTTTCTCCTTTCCTTTAACCTGTAATGCTGATGACGAAGGCAAGGCCCTTCCCACTTTCTATGGGGTAAACACCCACCTCTTTCCACTTTGATATGTGAAAGCAAATGGCTGTAAACTATTGCTCTATGGTATACCACTCTGACCATGCTCAATGTGTACATCATGTCCCTCACTGTCCTCATGCTCATCATGTCCCTCATCACTGTCATCATCTCTAGTGGGTGAATGAATGGCTACATGAAATGGTGATGTAGATGGTGTGGAGGTGTCTAGTGAAGAATGACTTGTTGAGGATGAGTGATAAGTAGGCTGTGGTGGATGAGAAGAAGTAGATGGATGAGTGGAGGATGATGGAGGAATGCGAGGAGTTGGCTGAGTAAATGGTTCATTGAATATTTCATTAGCTATGAAGGCCTCCAAAGTAATGCCTAGTTGATCTAAGTGATGGAGGACTATCATTTTGATAAGATAATGATGGAAAATACTATGTATCTAATGAGTTGGGCCCCTTTTCTGAGCAATATATGTCATCTTGTTAATACTCCTGAAAAGGTAATATGGCAAATTGAGCATTCTTACCCTGGTAAAGTGCATAAGAAGCTTGATGTGGTATGAGTATAGTCGGGAAAACCTGACCTCACATGTGAAATACCTCATGATGGTATTCATCAATGGCACATACTTGTCCAAAAGACAAGAGAAATGGAAAATTCTCTTCTTATCATTTTTGAACCTTGTTTTAACATATGGCTCATAAAAACTGTGATGCAGATTTTTCTGCTTGAACCATTTCTCTCCTACATTTGGAATTCCAGTGGCCTGTGATATGATGGTTCAAGATATAGTGAATGTGACACTGGCTAAAGTGACTTGGTTGTTTTGCAAATTGAGGATGAACTGCTTGGTTAATTGTTGATGAAAATTCACCGTCTCAACCCTTTGGCAAAACTCTAAACAACCCATGTGCCTGAAACATGATACTGCAAGTGGTGATGCCATAAGTTCTGTTGTATCAGTGGATTCAAATCTAATAATTCTCCCTCCTTTCTTGTTTGGCCTCTTGGGCTGTCTTTCCCCTTCTTCTGAACTACTGTATTCTGCCATGCTTTATAGGTGAAAACTTGAGGAACTAATATTTATGCCAAGATGAGTGAAACAATGAGGAGGTGGAGTGAAATACAGTCAGGATGATAGGAAGGTGAAAAAATATAAGTGTCACATGGAATGAGTCGATCTTGCGGACAAGATAGACCTTCCTAGAATCTAAAGAAGACATAATGACAAGCAAACCAATCACAAACTATCTTTCTCTAAATATGCATTTATAAACAAAGGCAAACAAGTGTTTTAGGCCTACCTTGGGTCCAACGCAAGTTTGTGGAAGCCTCGCTCCTTCGATCCAAAAGAGCTCCCTTGTCACGAATCTGCAAACACAAACAAGCAAACCAATTAAATAGCACCTGAAAAGCCAATATCATAAAACATATTTAACATGAAAGTCAAGGAATTCATGAAACAAATGACATGAGACGATTTGTTGAGAAAAATGAATATGATTGTATTAATACAAATCAAAGAATAACTTTACAACCTGTGCCTTGACGCTGTACAAGCTCCTCCTAGGGTCCAGCAAGAATTCTCCTCTACTTTGACAAGTTTCACTCTCTTCCGAATGAAGCCAAAAAGGTATGTGATCTCTCCTCTCAAGCTCAACTAGGAAGTCTTAATTTCACCAGCATTTACCCTAAAAAATGTTCGGCTTCTAACCTCCCTAGCAACCAGCACAGTGCCTGAATTTATAGTGCAATGGAGGGAAGTTACTAGGTCCTCCTTCAAAGGGATAAAGCCCTCCTTCAAAGGGATAGCTCCTCTCATCAAGGGATTAGCTCCTTCTCTTTTGGGATGCATGAACCACCTAAGAGCGGCCAATCCACATCAAAATTCCTTCTAGAATCATCTAGAATTAATCCAAAGTGAGTTTTTTAGAATAAACTTGCACCTATTTGAATTTCACAAGGGTCCGCACCCACACCTTTAGGGACAGAGCGAGCAGGTCCGCAGTTTTTGTAAACAGGAGGTGTGGGACCGCAGGCAATAGTGAAAGAAAGTGTGGAACCAGAGCTTTGTTGATTTTCAATGTCTTTCTCTCATTTTCAAAGCTTGAATTGAAGAGCTGAGGTCTGAGACTTGCTTAGGAGGACAGTAAAAGTGGTGATAGACCCATACTGACTGCAAATAATCATGGTGACGATATTTTTGTGTAACAGATTGCCCCCTAAAGTGAAAAGCCTGTAGTAGATGAGGATTTCATTTATCATTTAGGAAGAGTGAAGTACTTTATCATTTCGAGGATCATCTTGTGGAGAGCCCGGTCGGAGCCTGTAAAAACATTCAATGCAAGATACATATATGAGATCATATCATCGCTAAGGTAGGCATTCCCATACTCAGATCAAAACTGACTTAGAAAACTAACTACTGCTCTGATACAGGAATGATCTTGTAAGACATCACAAGAATAGACTCATGTGGACACAGTATGGATGTAGCCATCTGTTTATGAATAATCCATTATATAATGAATACAAAATTCCTCGCAGCCTGGATTACAGAAACTATATCCAGTGTCTTCATTTTTACTTCCCGAAACAGTACGATTCTATCCATGCGAATGAATGTGTTGAAGTTGAACATGGTAGAAACCACTTGATTACCAGTCAATGATGTAAACTTTTAACAAGTGTGAGAGAAACCACCAGTGATGTCAACGGCTCTCAAAGTACCCAGTACAATCCATGAGATGTGAATAAATGTGTTGATGTCGAACATGTCACAGAATCCTTTGATCGAAGGTCAATGATGCAACCTGTCGTCAAAGGCGAGAAACCTGCCATTGAGGCATGCAGATCCCAAGGTACTGACGATTTCTAGATCATCTTTCTAGATAATGAGTTGAAGTCGATAGAAAGCGATCCCTCGTAGGCAAGCCTACAACACGAAATCATGGATCAAGTTGAAGAAATTTAGTTGCAAGGACTGACTCAGGGATGGTCAAGATGGATGATAGATATTTTGCAGATGAATGGCTTATTGGCAGTGACCTCTTGAACACATAACGACACAACAGACGGTTTGGTGACAATTGACCCAAAGTTAATACCCAAAAACCGGCCGAAGACTTTCAATGTGGTTTGATCAACTGTTAGGCAAAGGATTTCCCAACCTAGGTGAATAAAAGTGTCGTGTTCAAGAGTGGTTACAAAGTATGACAAATAGGCTCATTTTTCTCTCTTTTCCCCCACCATTTCTGGCAAGTACCTCTTTATTTTTGACAAGCTTGAGGAGGATAACATTTGCTTCATTATAAGCTCATCCTTCGGATGAGTCCAACTTAGTTTAAATTCGAACCCTAAGAAGGAGTGGTTCGTTCCTGTTTGTAATTGAACAGGTCCTTTACTGTGAAATTTTAACGAGTCCAGTATAGGAGAAACTCGGCGTTTTTCAATTTTAGAGAGTCTGAAAAAACTTAAGAAGACTCCAGGGTTGACCTTTTTCGTAAATTTGTGTCTCCCAAGCCCGAAAAATTATAAAATAATACTTGAGAGAACCGCTTGATCTTTACGACCAAGGAGAACTTTTCGTAATTAGTGCCCCTGATCCGAAAAAGTAAAAGAGCGATCAACGACACGTCGTTTTATAACCAATATCGAATTTGAAACGACAAAAATTCGACAATCTTTTCATGTTTTTACAGTCAGAAAAGAGCTGTAAGTGGACCGTCTTTTAGTTCCGTTTTAACGAGTTTAAAAGAAAAACTCGGCAATCTTTTCATGTTTCAGGAGTCAGAAAAGAGCTTAAAGGTGACTCTAAATGTTTTTTCGTCGAAAATGATAGATTTCGCCTGAATAATCCATTATCCTGAACAAAAATGCAAACATTACTCATACCTGTTTGAAATGGATAAAAATGTTGCAAAAATACCTTTCCAAAGTGAAACATAAACAAATTTGCAATTTATTTACTCAAAAAACTTATAAAAAGGGTTTTCGTCAATTCATTTTTACCGTTTGAGTTTTGGGTGAGAAAATAGTGCTTTTGTTCAGAAAACTTCCCGTGAATATTGCGGAAAATCCAACCGTCGGAATCGAACGCCGTCTTCTCCAGGGAATCCACATCATCCTAGTCTTCATTTTTAACCGTTTCATTTCTTGTTTTAGGCTTTTATTTCATTTTTTGGAGGGTTTTTAGGCTTAAAACCTGCACGCGGGGGCCCGCAGGTGTAACACTGACAACGCGCGGACCTCGACTTTTTCTCAATGGGGAAAAACTCAGGGGTCCGCACCTTCCATGTAGGCAAGGTGTGGACCCACACACTGTCTCTAATGCAGAGGGTGTGGTCCCTGTAGCAAGGGGTTTTAACCCAAAATTTCTCAAAATTGACCCAAACAAATTAATTTCTAGCATTCTAATTTGTCTTTTTACGTGATGCAGAGAGTACATCATGCTAGATTGGCGTGAACTAGAGCATGAGGACGTGGATCTGGCCGCGTTGAATCACCAACCTTTGATCGATGCATTGAAGGCTTGCGGCTTGTACAAATTCTGGGCCATACCTGGCATGAGGGCCCAGGTGGATTTCTTACAGTGGCTGGTTGAAATATGGAGCATACAGGACCAGTGCTTCTTCATTGGTGGCCACCAGCTCGAAATCGAGCTGGCAGACATATATTTCTTGACCGGTTTGCCTAAGAGAGGCGAAGACTTGACTTTATTCGGGACTAGGCCAGGTGGCCAGTCTGTCGATAGCCTCCGGCTAGAGTTCCGCAACAGCCAAGCTAGAGACAAAGAGGTGATTTTAGAAGCATGCAAGGGAGATTTTCTTAGGGTTTCAAAATTCAGGGTGTCAATTTGCTTAATTGATGGAGAAAAAGAGATATCGGGCCACTTACTTGTTGTATGCAAATAGTTGAAGCTTTTTTGGCTTTGAGCAAATGAAGGAAGTGGTGTTTTGGCGTTCCTAGGGTTTTCCAGGCTCCTTTGGCCAAACGCGCAGTAGCAAGTGCCAGTGCGCAATGTCCTCAGCAAGCGCACCCTTTACCCCACAGGCGCGCAACACCGTTGAATTTTACTCTGGCTCGGATTGGAAAACGCGCCATTGACCTTATAGGCGCGCAGTGACTTCTCCCAGTGCATAGTGCCCTCAGCAAATGTGCCTTTTTGATTTTTTCCTCCTTCACTCATTCTCCTCTTTGACAAGGAGAGCTTAGGGTGCAAAAGAACTAATGAATTTTGAAAAATGCCTTTGAAAATTTTATATAGAGAATGATTTTGATTTTGCTTTAGAAAAAACCCACTTTATAATGTTTGTTTGGAACTTTTATTTTTTTTTCAAATCTCTGTCTAATGTTTCTCTTTCTTTGTCTCTTTTCAGGTGGATGATGCTTTGATTGAGTTGATTTATTCAATGGCTCATTTCTTGCAGCAAGGAGAAATTCTTGGGCAGCTTATGGAAACAATTATTACATACAATGACTTGAATTACATCAAAAAATATGAATCAACTAAAATACTCTATTTTCGTCTCAAAAACATGTTTTTGAGATGAAAATTACATCAGTTAAATAAGATTTTCATACAATAACCATGACTTACTACCAATCACTCTTTATTTATTGGTCTTCCTCATATCTTTGTTGCCCTTTATTTACATTTGAAATTATGCTTTTGACCTTGGAAGTGGACCCTAAGACCTAATGAAAATACCTTGGAAATGAACCCTAAGACCTAATGAAAAGACCTTGGAAATAAACCCTGGAAACATAACTACCTTGACTCTAAAAATAAAAAAACTGAAACCATAACTAAATGCGACATGGAAATGGGTCAACAAATGTACCTAATGAGGGAAAATTTGATTTTTTGAGAAGAAAACAACCATCAATGGACCATTTTGGCATGACCTAGTGGAATGATCAAAAAATTCAGTATGAGACACCTAAAATGAAAATGCAAAGAGAAGATTTGATCCCTGATGGAAGTGTGCATATACTGACACTAACAGGCGGAATGTGAGGATAGTTTTGAGTAGCTTAAGCAGTTGTTGACACATGCACCAGTGCTAAATATTGTGGATACGAACAAGGAGTTTGTGGTGTGTACAAATTCTTGAAAAAGGGGACTTGGTGGAGTTCTCATGCAAGAAGGACAGGTACTGTGTTATGAGTCACGGAAACTGAATGAGCACGAGCAAAACTATTCGATGCGCATGATGTTGATCTAACAATGATTATACATGCATTGAAGATGTGGAGACATTATCTTTTGGGGAGGAGGTTTACATTAATGAGCGATCACGTGGTTTGAGGTATTTTTTTGACTAGCCAAACCTAAATGTGAGGCAAACTAGATGGTTGGCTACCCTTAATGAATTTGACTTCGATATCAGATACATCAAAGGGAAGGAGAACCGGGCTACAAATTATCTTATCAGGAAGGTACATGTAAATCATATAGCAGTTATAAGATTTTATGGGACAAAGTTACAGGATAGGATTTTGCAGGCATGTTAGTGGGATGACAAATACATGGATATCATGCACAGGTTACAGAAGAGCCCAGGTACAGGTACAAGTACAAGTGTAGGTACATTTATAGGTACAGCTACAGGTATAGGAATAGGGGATTAGGATGCAGACTATCTTCTCACGGCAAATGGCTTGGTGAGGTTCCGAGACATGATCTATGTGTCGAAATGCAGTGAGCTCAAGAAGCTTATCTTGAGGGAGTTTCATTTGAAACTGTATTTGGATCATCCAAGATATCAAAAGATGTTGACGACGGTGACGAAGTTCTATTAGTGGTCGAATATGAAGAAAGAAGTGGCTGAGTTCATGACTCGATGCTTAGATTGTCAATGGGTAAAGGTAGAGTGCAAGCATCCAAGTGGTCTACTACAACCTATTGTGATTCCAGAATGGAAATGGGAGGTCATTTCCATGGATTTCATCATAGGTCTTTCGAGGACAGTGAATAAACACGATTCTATTATGGTCGTGGTCGATAGGTTGAGCAAGGTAGCTCACTTCATTCTGGTAAGGACTACATATTCAGCTAGTGAGGTAGCATAGGTGTTCATTAGAGAGATAGTGAAACTACATGGTATTCCAAAGAAGATTGTGTCAGACAAGGATGCAAAGTTCACTTCAGAAAAAATGTTATAGCACAAATGCCACGATGACCTGTTTGGAGCAGCGAAACCCTAGAATCCAAAGCTCCGATACCAAATGTTATGAAACCAGCTCACAAAAAGATAGAAAAGATAGAACAACGCCTTAGAATTCAGCCTCTTCGAGGGGGTAGCCTCCTTTACATTACATAAATGAACAATTCTTGGATGCTTCAAATGACAAAACCTCCTTTCTATATATAGGAGTCTAAGGGGTCACAATATAACCAAGCCGACCTAACAATAATAATATAAAGGCACAAAAATAACAATAGAAGGATTCTATGGGGCACAGTAATAACAATATGGGGACAATAGGGGCATAACAATATTAATAAGGGATACAACTACAATAGTAATGGGGGAATCACTAGTATTATAGGGACCCAACATTCTCTTATTGCGAAATGTGTTGTAGAATGTAGTAGAAGAACATAAATAAGTGATAGTGATGATGATGTGTTTGAGCGTGAAATATTGTTATGCTGTGGAGAGTGTGTGATGTTAACGTGTAATTTGTGGGTTGAAGATGGCATGGTTAATGGTGCACTTGGATATATTGAAAATATTTCCTCTACGCCTAGTTCGAAGGCGCCACAACTTCCAAAATTTGTTGCATTTATGTCTGAAAAGTATTGTAGTGTTCCATTTGATAGGGATTGCCCAATGCTTGTATCACTTCTACCTATTGTTAGGAGGAATATAAGACAGATGCCTTTGAAAATGGCATGGGCATTGACAATACACAAATAACAGGGAATGACTTTGCAACGAGCCATTATAGATATTGGAGACAAAGAGAGGCAGGGTGTGACATTTACAACGATATCAAGAGTGAAATCAATAGATGCTTTGCGGATTTCACCACCTTTTTCTTTTCAATGTTATGAAAAAATTCAATACAATGCATATGTTACACTTAGAAAGAAAGAGGAGGAACGATTGAAGTCAATATAATTTTTGGGGTATTTATCTTGTATACAATTTACTATTCATGAATTCTTTTTTGTATTTGTTGTTGTTGCTTGCAATTATTTGTATGCATGTATTTAAGAAAAAAGAAGATTACTTCTCTCTAGTTGTTGTTATTTTTTGCAATTATTTGTATGCACCTTGATAAGTTGTTTGTTTTTCTTGTTGTTGATTTCAATAGATTTGTTGATTGGTCAAGTAAGTAAATTGACTGTTTTGGAGCAATTTCATGTGCTAATAAACTTTTTTGTGGTGTTGTTGTTGTTTCATTGGTTGAATTGTACTTGTTTCTGCTTTTTTCTCTCCTTCTTTCGAATCCTATTACATTTATGTTTGAATACGAAAGAACCAAAATCATAAATCAATAGTTTCATTTTTGTTTATTTGTTTTGTTTGAATGTATTGATTTTAATTGTATCTTTTTGTCAATGGTTCGCAGGTTTGGAGAACAATGATGGTTTGTATAACATCAAAGCGATTAAATCTATTGCAAAAACCATTAATTTTGTTACCCTTATTCGCGCAAGGTTTGATAAAAGACATGGCTTCCATCCTGATTTTTTCGATGAGCATATCTGTGTTTTGAATGGAATGAGATCAGATGTTGAAACTTTATATCATTTGCACCAAAGAGAATCAGGGAGGAAAACGAGAAGGGACTAGCTTGAAAGCATGAAGTATCGTGATCTTTATCATGTTGATTTGAAATGGTGTTGCTTTTGCCACTGCTCTGAGTGTGTTTTGGAAGAGACTCGCATCAAATAATTGTGTTATGGTCGAGTGTTGAAAGTTGGATTTTGTTGTGCAATGTTGTTATTGTTAGAAATAAAATATACCTCATTAAAAATATGTTTTTTTATTTCTTTCAATGTTAGTAAATTTCGTGTTCTTGTCATTGGTCCTGTAATGTTTAAAATTTGTTTTCATTTTTTTTTTGCATTACCACAGATATTGTCAGAATCGTCCTTTGTTAACCATTGTCAACGATTGTTAGTAGTTCACAATGGTTATCGATCATGCGAAAATTTATGTTCTCTTCAATGCCTTTACTTTTTCCTATGATTATACTTATTAATATTTTTAATTAACATTATTATTGTTTTTCTATGATAAATAATGTTATATACTTAGGTTATTAATTTTTATTAATATTTTATTAATTGATTTTGTTAATATAATGATTGTTTATTTTATCATTTTTAAGTAATTTTATTTACTTTTTATTATTTTTTAAATAATTAATAATTTAAATTATTAATTAAATCGTGTTTAATTATTTTTATAATATTTGCTTTGTGGAATTATTTATTTATGAAATTATTTTAAATTGTTATCCATTATTTTATATTTATTTATTATTATATAATATTATTAATATGTAATATTAATAATATTATTAGTAATAATATTATTTATTAATAATAGTAATAATATTGATATTATTAATATCAATATTAATAATATTGGTAGTGGTCGATATAGGCCTATGGGTGTTTATCAACCACATTTATATTAATATAAATGTAGTTGTGTTAGTATCTTATCAATTATCTAATATATAATACTTACTTTCTATGTAAAGTTCATAGCTTTACAAATAATGGTCAAAGTCACATGTGTATCATTTTACTAAGGGGCATGCACAAACTACTATGTAACACTTGTTTAATAACTATATATATATGACCTAATTAATAGTCCTTCACTTGTAATCAATTAAATAAGACTTTCCCAACAAAATGAGCCATTTTATTTTTAATTAATATGATTTAATTAATAAAAACTAAATATGAAAGTAGAGATAATGCACATAGTGACATAATTTATGCAGTTGTAATGTTTTAACTGTAATTTATGTCGTTGTAATGTTTTAAATGTTTTTAAGATGTTAAATTCATTTATATATTTAAAAAAAATAACAAAAATTAAAAATTTAAAAAAAAAAAAAATATTAATTTTTGATTAATTTTTTTTTTAAATAATAAATTTATTTATATTAAAAAAACATTTTAAATAACAAAAATTCAAGACATCCCATAAAAATTTATCATTAATTCTTTTTTTGCTTTGTTAAGCTTGGTAGGTCCTTCATTTTCTATTTATAAACAAAAAATTTACACCACTTATGTGAGATAGGTGGCCTCAACTTGCCCAATGGGAAACCAAGTCTGTTGGCCACCTATCCTTGTTATAAGCCATCCAAAAATAGTAAAGTATCAGCATTTTTAACCAAGCTAGATAAGTTTCAATTTCATGGTAAGACTCTATATGTCTACTTATCATAAGCATGCATATTTTTAAAGTAAATGCTACCCGTAAAAACAAAAAGCGCCCAGATTAACTGGTTATTCCTGTTGCTCTTCTGAAGCTAACTCGATCGGAGGTGGGTCCTTGGCCGAATCACCAAGCAACTTAGCTAGCTCGATGACGCAAGGGATCTGCCTTTGAATTCTGTCCAGGTGGATGTCCTGCTTATGAAGCTGAAATTGAATTTGCTGCAAATATTTTTTACAGTTGGGCATATCTTGGATGGTCAGCACCATCCCCACTAATATTTGTTCCATCGCCATCCCCATTAGGCTCTTTATAAGCCAATATAGATAAAGGATCTGTTTAAACCGGGTTATTCGGCCTCTGGTATTCCTAGGATCTGGGATTACAGTCCTTCAATTCTCAATCTCCTCTTCGGTCTCACCTTCCTATTTAATTTCTCCGTCCCATTCTTCCAACAACTTACAAATACCAACATATGTTCCCTCCCTGTAAGATGTCGCAGCTTCACTGATGATGTGTTCTACCAGTTTTCTTCCTGTTCTCGGTTCCAAGGTGCTCGGGCCATTTGCCTATGCAGGCTCCCTCCCATGTCTTCCACTCCCTCTTCCTCTTGCCAGCCGAGCCATCTCCACTTTTTCCACACCATGTTCAAAGGTACGATGAGTTAACCTCTGTTGGTGAATTTCAATACCACCTTTAACCTTATTCCTTTTCCTATCCCTAATTCTTTCGGAAACAGATGTAGGTTGGGTGACAACCCATTCAAGGAACGAGACTGGTCGCCTTGCCCTGTCTTGCTGCTCTCTGCTCCCTTCCCGCTGCCACTCATACACAGTTCGATTGACCCACCCCTCTCGCAGCCAAGAAAGAGTTCCCATGCACAGGTGAGCCTTCCCATTCCCCTCTACCCAGTCAAGGGTCCCCCAGCATGGTTGAGCCTTCCCATTCCCCTCTACCTAGTTAAGTTGCGCCACTCCTCAGCTTTCCCTCATGCCTACCCTTCCCCATTGCAGTGCTTCTTCCACTCCACCCAAACAGTCATGTGAATTCACTCTGTTGCTCTCAAGGGAGGCTTCCCATCCGCTGACCAGGTCGACACTCAGGACTCTCCAAGCCAGAACACTAAACCAGACAACAGCCAACCCAAGCTTGCGGTGTTCTCCCCAGCTAGCCCCCCAATTCCCCTCCCTTGGCTTCTCCCGAGCCCTCCATCCATAAACAAACAATGTTGCCATAACAAGAGGGTTGCAGGATTAAGAAACATACCCAAATTCGCTCCACTGATGTCGTCAACGATACCTTCGCCTCCTTGCTCCAGTGCTCCAGCTCCCACCAACGTTCACAACAATGTAGTTATCACTCCCCTGCACTGCCTTAACTCCACAATCTATCATGCCATAACCTCTCCCCTGTCCTTCCTTACTTGCAGTGCCTCCCACCTTGTGCTTGCCATGCCTGCCACCTTTCCTACCACCTCTACCTGTATGCACGCTAGAGGCCAATGCACCCATCACCAAGCATGTGGGAGGCGAAGGAGGGTACCCTTCCATTAATCTTTATAACTGTCATGATTGTCTGCCATCCTTTCCAACCTCCAGCACGCACCCCGATCGGGGTTGTGGTTGATTGTGTTCCCATTTTCCTTGCTTTATTGGCGGTCTTGGCCTAGAATATCCTCCAGGAATTTGAGTCTGCCATTCGTGAGCTGTAGTGGCCATAATGTTTCCAGCAGACCATGTTGCTGGTTACAACCCCAATTGGCCAAGAAGTCAACCACTTTATTCCCTTCCTTTCTTACATGTTAGACCATTATATAGTTAAACTTGTGAATAAGCTCCCCTATTTCTTGTATAAGGTGAGTTGTCCTCCAACTTTGGCTCAATTTGTCCCATGACGTGCCATTTTTGAGTTTCCTCATGGTGTTTGTGACCAGACTAGAATCGCCTTCCACCACCACATTTCGATAACCCATTATTATAGTTATTCAGAGTCCTTGCATATATGTTGTGAATTCTACCTCGTTGTTGTTTTCTATCTCACATGAGTCTACATAAATGAGCTGCGTGTTTGCTTGGGTATCTTAGAATATGCCATCAAGCCCTGCTATTCCTGAGTTCCCTTTTGAGGCCCCTGATGAGCCTCATCATTGAGTAATTATATGGGCCTTAATTGGCCTTAATTCACCTCCTAGCTTAGTCAAACCAACTATTCTCACAACTTATTACATACTTTTGATTATATTTTGTTTATGAAATGAGTTAGAGTTGGATATGTTGTTTTTTGGTCTAATGTGCATGAAATGCATGAATAAAGGAAAAAAGCAAGGAAAATGCAGGTATAAAGGATAAATGCAAGGAACTATGGCAAAGACTTTGGTAAAACTAGAATCGAACAAGGGAGAGTAATTATAGGAGATAAATCCTCCTCATTTACTACCCCTCCATTCGAATATTCCTCCACCAGCTCAGAGTGCAAACAACCATCACTTTGAAGACTAGAAGACAATCGAGCAAGTGAAAAGGACAAATACCAATTTTTCTTGAATTAGAGGCTAAGCCTCCCTAATGGGAAGAAAGTCATTAGAGACTTCACATGTATAAATAGAGAGGTTTAGGACCTCAGTAGGATTCAGTCTTCTATTGTAAAAGTCTGTTTTATTCCTGAGCTGCAAAGACTTGTGATAGTTTGCTTTGTAATCCATGGTTTTTATAATAAGAATGAGTTTTGTTTAATCCATCTCTGAGTTAACTCTGAGGGCTGAAGCTCTTGGGTTAGGGCCCGACTCAAGCAGCCAAAGCTCCTCTTTACTGTACATGTATGCTAGCATAGTTTCCTAGTTTTCATTGTTCATTTGTTTAAGTAGCATAGCTTCCTGTTTCTGTTCATTTGCTTAAGTAGATTCATGGTTTTCTGTTTAATTGTTTAAATAGCTTCATTTCCATTACAGTAGTATAATGCAGATGATTCATGGTTTTTCTGTTCAGTTGCTTCAGTAGCTGCATTTTCTTTAGTTTACTTCCATTTACGCCTTCTTTCAGTTCAAAGGTTAGTTAGAGGAAAAATATCACTATCAGGTTGTGCGCAGGTGTCTCAGCCTCATCTCCTCCCTCTAGGACCATGACTTGAGGAAGGGACCCTTCAGCAGCCCCAAAAACACAGGTTTTTGGTTCTCACATGGGCTATGGAGTTTGTCGTTTGATACAATTATTTGCTCACTTTCACTGGTCTTCTTTGTCATTTTCCTTTGAAACCGCCTTCAGCATGATTCTTCATGCATCACTTCCTCGCAATCTGATCACCAAAAAACCTTCACAATCACTGTTTGATTCATTATTTTCTCCAACTGCTACTTCGTGTGGAGTCCACCACTTACTTTATGAACTTTAAGTCCCCACCGTCAATCTCCCTCACCTAATCCAATGACTATCGCGTCACTCGATGACTTTAGGCACTTTAAACCCCCACTGTCAATCTTTCTTGTCTGATCCGATGGTTGTCACTTCACCCAATCACCAACTATCTTGGCTGATCTCCACCGTTGATCAGCCCCACCTGATCCAACGGCTATCGCGTAATCTCGCGCGGATTAGTGCACGAACGTTATTCGCCCGAGAGCACGCGAGAAAAGTGGTTTTCTCATACTACGTGTCACGCAGTAAGGCTAATCACGTGAAATTTCCAAATACTGCTTATAGCCTAAAGGGCATGCGAGAAACTACTTACCGCCTTAGAAACCCGCTCCCTCATTTCCACACATTTCTTTTCCCCGCGATATGATCTACATCGTCCATCCCTTGACTTCACCCGCGTGATAAGATCTCAGCCGTTCATCGCTCCTGTTAGTCTCGTCCGTCCATCTCTTGACTTCACTTGTGCGACTAGATCTCGGCCATTCATCTCCTGTTAACCTCGCTCGTCCATCCACTCACCTAATCCCTTGCGACACGATCTCCACCGTTCATTTGCTTTGTTCTCTTCTTCACTTAAGCCTTCGTGATAAGATCTCCACTGTTCATCCTATTAGTTAACCTTGTTCGCCCATCTATCTACGTAACCTCCTACAGTCCAATCTTCATTGTTCATTTTCCTTTCACCCAACTGATCCAACAGTTCTTATGCACTGTTTCTCCCTCACGCCCTCCTTTCACTGATTTCGACCTTCGATTTCTTTTTCCGCTTGAAACCCGATTTAGCCTAAGTTTCTTTGTTACACCTTAGTCTAGTTTTGATGCTCTTTACTTTTGCAACTGTTATGAAACCAGCTCACAAAAAGATAGAAAAGAGAGATCCACGCCTTAGAATTCAGCCTCTTCGAGGGGGCAACCTCCTTTACATTACATAAATGAACAATTCTTGGATGATACAAATGACAAAACATCCTTTCTATATATAGGAGTCTAAGGAGTCACAATATAATCCAGCCGACCTAACAATAATAATATAAAGCCACAAAAATAACAATAGAGGGATTCTATGGGGCACAGAAATAACAATATGGGGGTACTAGGGGCACAACAATATAAATAAGGGGTATAACTACAATAGTAATGGGGTAATCACTAGTATTATAGGGACCCAACATGCCCCTCTCCTTCAAAAAAGTGTTGCCCTCAACGCTTGAGCAGTTCTGGATACTTCTGCATAAAATTCTCATCCTCCCATGTGGAATCTTCAGCGGATAAGTTCTTCCACTTGATAAGATACTCTGAAATTGATCGATTTCGTAGCTGTCGAGTTCTTGTTTCTGTGACTGCTTCCGGTTCCAATATAGTTTTTCCTTCTTCGTCAAGTTCTGGCAATATTGTTTGAACTGGGAGCTTTTCGCCTATAACCTTCTTTAAACATGAAACATGGAAAACTGGGTGCAATCGAGAAGCTGCAGGAAGCTCCAATTTGTATGCCATAGTACCAATCTTTTCCAACACCTTGTACAGACCATAATACTTTGGTGATAATTTATTATCCTTCTTAGCTTGCTTTAGGGACATTTGCTTATATGGTTGTAGCCGTAGGAATACCCAATCACCTACATCAAAACTTCTTTCACTGCGATGTTGATCTGCCTGTTGTTTCATTCTATTTTGTGCCAACACGAGGTTATCCTTTAAGAGTTGGAGGACTTGTTGTTGATGTTCGATGTGATGTTCCACTGCCTGAACCTTAGAATTTTCTCTTAAATATGATGTGATTGATGGTGGTTGGTACCCATAAAGTGCCATAAATGGGGTCATTTTTGTTGCTGTATGGAAGGAAGTGTTATACCACCATTCAGCCAGAGGCAACCATTTGACCCATTGTGTCTGTTTATCAGATACAAAGCAACGAAGATATCCTTCCAAACATTTGTTTACTATCTCAGTTTGCCCATCAGATTGAGGATGATAAGATGAGCTATGAGCTAACTGAGTACCAAGACAAGAAAATAATTCTGTCCAAAAATTTCCAGTGAAAATGGGATCTCTGTCACTTACAATAATCTTTGGGTTTCCATGTAGCTTTTGAACTGTTTCCATAAATGCAGTAGAAACTGTACTGGCTTTAAATGGATGTGATAATGCACAAAAGTGTGCATACTTGGTAAGTCTGTCAACTACCACCATGATGACACTCTTTCCCTCAGACTTGGGTAAACCTGTGATAAAATCCATTGAAACCTCCTCCCAACGTTGGCTTGGAATGGATAAGGGTTGTAATAGACCTGGTGTCTTAATTGTTTCAACTTTATTTTGTTGGCAAACCAAACATTCCGCCACAAACTTTTGAATATCTGATTTAAGGCCATCCCAAAAAAAAATTTCTTAACCCTGTGGTAAGTTTTTAAAAATCCTGAGTGCCCTCCTAAGGGAGAAGTGTGCAATTCCATAAGAATCTTTTGTTTTAGCTGGGAATTCTTACAGAGGTATAAGCGATCTTTGTACCATAATGAATCATTTTGCCAGCTAAATGTATCAGAAGTACTGGAATCTTGTTGTAGCTTTCGAATAAGTGCCCACACTTCTTCGTCATTCTTCCATTCCTCCTTTGCTTCGTTTATCCAATCTGGTTGGATAATAGAAATGGCACACAACAATGCTTCCATATCCTCATCCTTTCTTGAGAGTGCATCTGCCACCACATTTTGCTTCCCTTTTTTGTAGATGATTTCAAAGTCATAACCCAACATCTTTGTGACCCACTTTTGTTGCTCTTCAGAGGATAATCTTTGTTCTAAAAAGTATTTAAGGCTATCATGATCCGTTTTTACCTTGAAGTGTCTTCCCATTAGGTAGGGTCGCCATTTCTTAAGTGCATGGAGTATTGCCAACATTTCCTTCTCATAAATAGCTTTGCTTAAAAACTTTCCCTTGATTGGACGACTTTCAAAAGCAATGGGTCTTTCATCTTGCATTAGAACAGCACCAATTCCATTTCCTGAAGCATCACATTCCACAATAAAGGTTTTTGTGAAGTCCGGTGTAGCTAAGACCGGTGCTTGGCACATTGCCTCTTTAAGATGTTTAAAGGCCTTTGTTGCTTCCGGAGTCCATGAAAATGAATCTTTCTTCAATAATGTTGTTAGAGGTGCTGCTATTCTCCCATAATTCTTAACAAACTTGCGATAATACCCTGTCAACCCAAGAAATCCTCGCAGATGCTTTATGGATGTGGGGATTTTCCATTCCTTAATGGCTTTAATTTTGCTAGGGTCTACCTTAACTCCTTCATGAGATACAATATGACCCAAATATTCCACCTCCTGGACTCCAAAGAAACATTTGGATCTTTTTGCATATAATTGTTTCTCCTCCAATAGTTGTAGCACCTTGTCAACATGTTCAACATGATCCTTCCAAGACTTGTTGTAGATTAGTATATCATCAAAAAATACCAACACAAATTTTCTAAGGAATGGTTTGAAAATTGAATTCATCAAACCTTGAAATGTTGAAGGTGCATTGGTAAGGCCAAAAGGCATGACCAAAAATTCATAATGACCCTCATGAGTTCTAAATGCCGTTTTCGGAATGTCTTCAATCTTCATTCTGATTTGATGATATCCCGAACGAAGATCCAACTTGGTGAAGTAAATTGATCCATGCAATTCATCCAGTAATTCATCAATGACAGGAATGGGGAACTTATCTTTAATAGTGAGCTTGTTGAGCTCCCTATAATCTGGACACATGCGCCATGATCCATCCTTCTTGTGCACCAATACTACTGGAGCTGAGAAAGAACTTTGACTCGGTTGAATTATACCAGCCTCTAGCATTTCTGCAACCATACGTTCAATTTCACTTTTTTGGACATATGGATATCTGTACGGCCTGATGTTTGGAGGAACACTTCCTGGAATCAGATGAATAGCATGATCATGATCACGCATAGGTGGGAGACCTTTGGGAGTCTCAAATACCTTGGAATGATTGTCCAGGACTTTTTGGAGATCTGGAGAAATAGATGATTCCAATGTGGAAACATCTAGCGAACATAATTGTGCAATTACACCTCTTTGCTCCTTTTTTAGAAGCTTTGTCATGCCATTAGAGCTGATTATCTTTCCTGGTTTCCCTGCAATACCCCTTAATTCAACTTCCTTTCCTTCCACAGAAAATTTCATGAAAAGTTCTTGAAAATTAAAAGCTATTGTACCCAAGGATTGTAGCCATTGGACTCCTAGTACAACATCAGCACCTCCCATTGGAATGGAAAGCATTGGGCTAGTCAATACATATTCTCCCATGGATAGCTTGATATTATGGCACTTTCCAGAACAATTTATTGTTCCTCCATTTGCAATCATCACTTGACACTCTGGTGCTGGATATAGGAAGCAATTCAATTCTTTTGCTACCCTACAATGAATAAAATTGTGGGTGCTTCCTGAATCAATCAACACTATTACCTTTTTCTTCTTGATTTGTCCTTCTATCTTGATGGTTTGAGGAGTGGTAATTCCCGCCAATGCATTACAAGATATGGTCGGATTTATTTGTTCTTCATCTAGGCTTTGTTCCTGGAATATATCCTCTTCTTTTGACCTTTCTTGCTCCTTTTCTTCTTCCTCTTCACAATCTATGTAGAATAATTTCTTCTCAGCACACTTATGACCTTTTGTGTATTTGCTATCACAATTGTAACAAAGCCCTTTTGCTCTTTTTTCTTCCAATTGTTGTGGTGTCAACCTTGTAGGTTGTGGAAGACTATGGGCAACAACACTTCCATCTTTATAGTTGTGAATGGTATGCTTCCTAGTTGCCATAATTTTGCTTTCCATTTTTCTTGCTAACCTGAATGCCTTCTCTAATGAATCAGGTTCCCAAAGGCGCACATCATGTTGGATATTATCCTTTAAAGACCCTATGAACACATCAATCCTATGCTCCTCTGGAATATCTTTTACCCTTATGTTCAATTTTTGGAACTCCTCAATGTGCTCCATTATTGAACCCTTTTGTTTGAGACTTATCAATTGGCTAAAAAAAGTGTTGCTTTTTGTATCCTCATAATGTGCTATCAATTCTTCCGTAAAAATTGCCCAAGTGATAAATTGTTTACGAGAACAAAGCCATTGATACCATACAAACTGATTTGGTTCCAAATATAAAGTTGCCATACGTACCTTTTGTGTGTTTTGCACATTATTGAGATCGAAGAATTGCTCCATCTGTAATATCCATGTGGCGGGATCCTTGCCATCAAACTTCCTCATATCGATTTTTGGAACATGGTGAGTCTTCGATCCAACATTAGAGTCTATGGAATCATGATTAACATTTCTTTTGTTCTCATCATGAGTTTCCTTTACTACCTTTTCACCATTAGTGACTCTTTCTTGTAGCAAGTTCTTCAATTCTTCCATGTCTATCTTCAAATCTATCTTCAAATTTACCATCGAATCCTCCATCTTAGCTTCCATGCCCTTTATCTTAGATTCCACACCATTTATCTTAGATTCCACGCCATTTATCTTAGATTCCACGCCACTTATCTTAGCTTCTTTTAGCTTTTGTGAGCGTGACATTTGTTGCACTTGTTCTTGTAATTTTGATATATCATGTAGCATTTCTTCCTCTTCTTCATGAGTCATGCTAGAGCTTTCAGGTTCCTTACTAGGTGTTTGCATTTTCTTTCCTCGGGGCATCAGTTACCGATAATAATGCTTTACTATGCCCTTTGAATTCCGTTAAACCAAGCTTACATAAAAATTTAAAAAAAAACTACACACCTTTTTTCACTTTATAGAAGCCTGATATTGAATCTGATGTATCTCTGTAATTTCAGATCATCCAGTTCTGAAATTGCTACCTGTAGTAGCCTTCTGTGTCCTCTTTCCAATGCCACAAGTCTGAGCCAAATTGGATTCTCCAAGGAAGAGTTATGTGAAATCTCCCACAGTGACTTGCTTTTAGACTGGTTCAGTAGAGCGAACTTGTACGACGTGCCACGAGTCACTGTTTCAACCTTTGAATCTGAACACACATACAAGAAACTACAGTCCGTCCTCTTTCTGTACCTTTTTACGAAATTTCAATCCGATCCTCAGAGAGAAAGTTATGACGATTTTCCCCAGGTCACCTGTTTTGAATGTAATTCAGGAGTCTGCAAAAAGACCAACTTCCTCAGATCATATCTCCGAAAATATCGCGCGAAAAGCTCTGAAATTAGGACCCAAGGTTCAGCGCCAATTCTTCTCAAATGGGTTTTTTTTGAAACTTCTGAAATGTCACAGAAAAAAAGTTATAGCGAAAATGCCACGATGACCTGTTTGGAGCAGCGAAACCCTAGAATCCAAAGCTCTGATACCAAATGTTATGAAACCAACTCACAAAAAGATAGAAAAGAGAGATCCACGCCTTAGAATTCAGCCTCTTCGAGGGGGCAACCTCCTTTACATTACATAAATGAACAATTCTTGGATGATACAAATGACAAAACATCCTTTCTATATATAGGAGTCTAAGGAGTCACAATATAATCCAGCCGACCTAACAATAATAATATAAAGCCACAAAAATAACAATAGAGGGATTCTATGGGGCACAGAAATAACAATATGGGGGTACTAGGGGCACAACAATATAAATAAGGGGTATAACTACAATAGTAATGGGGTAATCACTAGTATTATAGGGACCCAACAGCAACTTAGATAATTTTCATTAGCTTAGTGTTAATTTAGAAATTTTTCTTAGCATAGCTGTTTAATTGGTTAGTTAGGTTATGGTGTAAGTTTAGCATTTCATGCTATTTTCCTCATTACTGCAGTAGAGTAGCTCTCTCTTAGAATAGGTTTTTTCTCCTTTAATCAAAGAATTAAGCTTCTTCTGACCCTATAGAAGTTTGGCTTGGAACCCCTAGGGTCTCTTGCCAGACAAACAGTGACAACAGGCAGGACCTTTACTTCTACTTGTGCATATAACACTGTCACCTCCAAGTTTGTGGCACCATTTCCGAGGAGGTGTCTAAGTAGAAGTAATTACTACGTTCTTCTATTTTCTAGTCTCCAAATTTTTTTTCTTCTACTTCTAGTCTTCAATTTTCCTCCATTAGTTTATTTCTGCAAAAGTAATCTAGCTTCCTTTCTTTCATTTGTCATTATCAACAATTTCATTCTACAATTACTTTCTAGCTTTAACAAAATATTACAAAAACCAACCCAAAAACATTTCCTTTCATGCCTCATATGAATGGGTACAATTCAGGTAAATTATTGACAAATACCCCCACTACATCCAATAGTCAACCTTCTCTCTTCTTCGGTGACCATGAAATGGAAGAACCTTTAGGTGAGGAACCTTACAATTTTGAAGAACCTACAAGGGAAGAAGAAGAGGAAGAACCCATTCCTATGGAACCAATGGCTAGAAACCAAAATGACAGAGGAGAGAGAGAGAGAATTGAGAGTGCCTTCCCCATCAGGGAAACCAATGGGGACACTAAGATGAAGAATATAAGCCCCTCTGCTCTACCACATTTCCATGGCCTGACCACAGAGGACCCTGACACTTTCTTATTTGAGTTTGTTGTTATATTCCAAACCTATGACTATAAAGACGATGAGCAAAAGTTAAAACTATTCCCATCTACCCTCAAGGATGTAGCATTGAGCTGGTTCATGGGTTTACCTGGAGATAGCATCACAACTTGGGCTTAGATGCAAAAAACTTTTAACAACAAATATAGGGACTATTGTAGGTCAAAGGATACTAAAGAAGAGATTTCCAGGATGACCATAGGTGAGGATGAATCCCTAGAAGGCTATGAAGAAATATTCCAACTTAGTTACAAAAGGGCCAGGTGCACACTTGACCCTGAGTCACTAAAGTTGGTCCCGCTTAGAGGAGTAAGGGAGGATCTTCTGGATACCTTAAATATGATAGCAGGGGGAGATGTCTACCAATTACCCTATGAGGATATTAAGACTGTCTTTAGAAACCATTCTAGGGCAGCCACGAAAAAGGGTAGGGGTAGTCAACCTATGGCTAGTACACCATCCTCCAACTTATCCATCAAGGGTGAAATGGGAAATATGCTGGAAGATTTCAAAAGTGACATGATGCAAACCCTTGCCTTGCAATTAGACACAATGAACATCAAAAGGAAGCAAGAGGGAAAAAAGAGAGCCTTGGCCATCTTTTGTCCTAGATGCACCAGGAGGCATCCTAGGAATGAATGTCCATTGAACTGTATTAAGATTTGCTCAGTCTGAGAAGAAAATCACTCCACAGACAAGTTCCCTTCTTTACCTAGACTCAAAATTGTATATCAAGGATTTGAAGGGGTCACTGAGCAGCTTTGCTACATCAACCAAAGGAGACCTCCTGGGCCTAGACCATACCAGCAGGGTATGCAAGGGTCAGCCCATGCATATTACAACCCCAACCAAACCACAGCTATACCTTCTTGGGGATCCGCTGCTCATCCTTCCTGGTCTACACCCCCTCCTTGGTCCTATGCATCTCAATATCAATCCCAGCCAGCCAGCCAGTCATTTCAACCTTATGTTCAGCCACAACATCAGTGGAATACCCCACACCAGGGGTGGAGGCCCCAATTCAACAATGTTCCATCCCTATTGCCTCCACCACATACCCAACCACAACTCTTACACTCTGCTCCACCCAAACAACCCTAAATGCCTGCCCAGCCAAATCTGAACCCAAAGAATAGGCAAGCTCAACAAGCATACAGTGGAGAGACATCATACCCAGCTTATGCTGTAGAAATCCAGGAGATCAACCTAAGATTTGGGATAATTCTCCCTGATAACCAACCTCCCTCTCCACATAGGGAGGTTGAGGAAGAAAAGAGGAAAGAAACCTTAAAATAAATCCACCCCTTCTGAGAGATTAACCTAACCACTCCAGCCTACCCCAAAAGAAACTAAACTTCTGGGAGAATTGAAAAATCTATGTGTAAATATCCCCCTTCTCAAAGCAGTCATTTACAATAAAGTGATGAAGGAGAAATTCTTCAAGCATCCAGGAAGAAGAAAAAGGGATGCCCCTACCATTAATTTCATTGGGAAATTGTCTGACTTAATGTTGGGGCAGGTAATATGTCCAAAATATTTGGACCTTGGAAGCCCTGTAGTAGATGTGTACATCAATTGTCCCACACACTCTAATTGATCTTGGGGCTTCCATTAATGTGATGACCAAGGACACCATGCTCAAACTCAACCTCCAAGGGTCATTGAGGAAGACCACAACAGTTCTGCAACTTGCAGACCGTTCCACAGTCACCCCTGAGGGAATTATGGAGGATGTGGTGGTCTCCATTGACTCCTGAGAGTACCCTATAGATTTCCTAGTTCTCTAGCCTAAGGCTAAGCTTATTGGTTACCCTCTCATCCTTGGGAGGCCATGGTTGGCCACAACGGATGCTTACTTTAGCTTTAGAGCTGGGAATATGACCATCAAGAATGGGCATATGTCCAAACAATTAGTCCTATACCCTCCTGCTCAACCTACCCTAGAGCATGATTTACCTTTATGGTTAGAGGAGGAGGAAGAAGATGAGGTTTATTCTGCCCAACTTTATGCTTTGGAAGCAACCATAGGAGGAGGACAACAAGATGAGGATGACTTAATTGAACACCTGCTCCAAAGTCCAACTCCTAGTTCATTACCATTAGAAGAGGAAGTAAGGGAAACCCAAAGCAATCATCCAATTGACTTATGCTTGGCCAATTCCAACCCACTCCGTGTCAAAACCATAGAATTTGGCCTAGAGAGAACTTTGAAAATTAACCCATCTCTTTCTGCTTTAGAAGAGGAAAAGCTATGCAACATGTTGAGAGAACACCTAGAAGCCTTCGCTTGGAGTTATAAGGAAATGAAGGGAGTACACCCCTCAGTGTGTACTCACCACATATACATCAAAGAAGGTTGCAAGCCAGTCAGGCAACCACAAAGGAGGATGAATCCAACTCTTAAAGACATAGTCAAAGAAGAACTGCAAAAACTACTAGATGCAAGATTCATTTACCCTATCTCAAACAGTGAGTGGGTATCTCCTTTATTGTTAGTTCCCAAGAAAAATGGTAGGTGGAGGATTTGTGTTATTATAGGGAGTTGAACAAAGCCACAAAGAAGGATCATTTTCCCCTACCCTTCATTAACCAAGTGCTAGATGGCCTGGAAGGGAAGAGGTTATCCTCTTTCCTAGATGGATTCAGTGGGTGCAACCAAATCCAAATCTACCCAGAAGACCAGAATAAGACCGCATTCACCTGTCCTTGGGGTACTTTTGCCTATAGGGTCCTTCCTTTTGGCCTATGCAATGCTCCTGCCACTTTCTAGAGAGAAGTCTTGAGTATTTTTGTTGAATTAGTACATGATGCTGTGGAAATCTATATGGATGATTTTACACCTTATGGTTGTGATTTCCAAGAAGCCCTGACTAACCTAGGCAAAGTATTACACAAATTCATTGAAATGAATCTGTCTCTCAATCCAGAAAAATGTGAATTCTTAATGAATAAAGGGACTTTGCTAGGTCATTCAATATCTCAGCAAGGACTGCAGGTGGACCCAAACAAAATAGCAATCATCCAAAGGGTCCCACCTCCACAAAAGCAGAGAGATGTCAGGAGTTTCCTAGGGCTAGCTAGATACTACCGAAGGTTCATAAAGGACTTCAGCAAGTTGGCCTCTCCTTTGTTTGGGTTGTTGGCCAAAGATTTTGAGTTTATATGGTCAAAGAGCTGTCAAGAGGCTTTAGACATTCTAAAGGATAAGTTAACCACTGCACCAATCCTTCGAGGCCCAAACTAGGCCCTCCCTTTTCATATTCATGTTGATGCCTCACACAAAGCCATAGGAGCAGCCTTAGGTCAGGAAGAGGAAAAATTGCCCTATGCCATTTATTTTACAGTAAGAACCTGCCAAAGGCTGAGCTAAACTATACTATGATTGAAAAGGAACTCTTGGATGCTGTGCATTCATTGAACAAATTTAGGCATTACATAACACGCTATCAAAATTTTGTGCCTACTGATCATGTTGCAATCAAATATTTAATGAACAAACTAGATGTGAATGCTAAAATTGTAAGATGGTTGATTTTATTACAACAGTTTGATCTAACTATTGTAAATAAGCCTGGCAAGGAAAATGTTATTGTTGAATTTCTATCTAGGATGAATCTGCCTACAGGTGAAGAAGGAATGGTGGATAACCAGTTACCAGATGAGCATTTGTTTTCTATTTCAGTTCTCTCCCTATGGTTTGCTGATATAGCAAACTATTTGGTATCAGCACAATTCCCACCAAACTTTCCCTCTAAACAGAAGAGCAAGATAGTCAAGAAAAGTGCCCCCTTCACTTGGATTGGGGGAAATCTGTTCAAACTTAGCCTAGATCAAATCTTAAGAAGGTGTGTAAGGAAAGAGAAAGTCTTTGACATCCTTCTGACTTGTCATGATGGGCCTTGTGGATGTCACTTTGCAGCAAAGAGGACAACATTCAAAGTGTTGCAAGCAGGCTATTATTGGCCTACTCTTCATCAGGATGTGAAAAAGTACATTAGTCAGTGTGATCGGTGCCAGAGGATGGGAAAGCCTACTCCAAGAGATGAAATTCCCCTACAACCTCAAGTTACTTTCAAGCCATTTGAAAAGTGGGGCATGGACTTCATTGGGCCTATCAACCCTCCTTCAAAGAAAAAAAACAGCACATAATTGTGTGCACTGATTATTTGACTAAGTGGGCTGAAACCAAGGCAATTAAGGCATCAACGGAAGATAAGGTGGTTGATTTCCTAAGGGAGAATGTATTCTACAAATTTGGGTACCCTAGAGAGCTAGTCACAGACCAAGGCAGCTAGTTTACCTCATCATGATTGAAGAACTACTCAGCCATCACAAAATCAAGCATAGGACCTCCACTCCCTATCATCCACAAGCTAATGGGAAAGTGGAGGTGACCAATAGGGCACTGGAGAACATCTTAAGCAACATAGTGAGAAACAACAGGAAGGATTGGGCAGAGAGACTAGTCGAGGCCACCTGGGCCTATAATACAACATGGAAGACCACCACTAGATTTACACCCTCTGAGCTGGTCTATGGGAAAAAGGCTTTATTGTCCATTGAGTTTGAATATAACACATTGAGGATGGCAGGAAAACTAGATTTGGATCTCAGTCATGCACAAAAAGAAAGGTTGTTCCAGTTGAATGGCTTGGATGAATTCAGAATGCAGGCCCTCCTACATACAGAGATAGTACATCTTCAGAGGAAGATCTGGCATGACAATCACATCAAGGAGAAGCAATTTCAAGAGGGAGACTGTGCATTGCTATATGATTCAAGGTATAAAGACTTCAAGGGTAAGCTAAGGACAAGATGGCTTGGACCTTATGTGGTGGAAAGATGCCATGACAATGGTTAAGTGCAAATCAAAACTATTGATGATGAAGCCATTCCCTAGTTAATGGACACAGATTGAAAATGTAGAAGAGGTCTTTATCAAAACAAGAGTTCATTGACAGTATCAATAAGACAGTGATGATGGTAGAGAAAGTTCCATCTCCTCCCTCTTCGGGTCATTGAAAAAGGAAAAAACAAAAGAATAAGGATTCAGGCGCCTAAGTCCCATCTTTGGGTTGAAAAAATCATGAGGCGGTCCAAGGATGAGAAAAATGAAAAAGAGTAAGAAGATCCCTGGGTGAAAACCTTCCTTGAGGTGCCCAGGGAAGATATCTAGGGTGAAAACCTCTTTGAGGAAGCCTACATGTTTTTTTTTGTATTTTTATTAAATATAATAAAAAAAAGAAGAAAAAACATAATTGTTATTTGTAGGTGGATGAAAAATACAAGCAAGGAGCAAAGAGAAGATCCAAAGGGAACCCTGCCTCACATATATTCATCTCCTCCACTCCTTACCATGCATCCCTCCATCAATTCTATTGTTTTTCACTTCATTTCTTCAATTCAGGTGAAGATTGTGTTTTCTAACAGAATCACCTCAACCATTACCATCATCCCTGCATCCACATACACTCCTACTCCCTCTGTCCATTCATTACAACATCCTCACAACACCATCCAGCAACATGATCAAGAAATTCTAAGGGAGACACCAAACATTGCCAAGTGGTAATCCAAGAGCTCCACAACAGCAACAACATCAGATCTAGGAGCTCCACAGCAGCAGCAATAACATCAGATCTTTAGTCACAGACACCTGCAAAAGCTAATAAACCAGTAGCAGACAACATAAGAGGAAGAAGAATGACCATCAACAACACCTCTGATCTTTGACAACTGCAACATGGCATCAAGACCACAGGTAAGTATCCCACTCACTCACTCATATGCATCATTTGATCAAAAGTTGTAAAGGTTAAGAGGTAGTTGGTTTATAAGTGAAAAGGTGGCAAAAAGGAAATTCTTTAATAAGTCAAAAGGGAATGCAAGAGTCCATAGATATAGTGTTGTTACGGAAACCATTTGAGAATGATTGAAGAATTAAGATTTGGGGTAGAAACACCAATTCACCAAAGACTTAGCATACCTTATTGCTTGATGCAATCACTCACAGACTCTAGCAACAAAGTAAAGGAAGGAAATTCCCAGTAGTTAGTTCACCATGGGTCGATCAGGATCCTCATTAAGGATGCCCTCCAAAGCCTCAAGATCCCCATAACATGGTCAGTCTTTAGAAACTTACCAGCAGAGGATGAAATCAAATCCCTCACCTATGATGTTAGTCCTTTTGTCAGTGAGGAGGAGGCAAAACAAGAAAAAGAAGATACAGAGCTAGATGGGATGAGATGGGTGAAGAAGAAACTAATATAGAGGAACATGCTGAAAGAAGACAAGGAGGATGATGTTGAAATAAGAGGAGGAAACAAAGGGAGAAACTAATGGAGATGTGAAAGAACAACAATAGGAAGAAGATAAGAAAAATAGAGAGGACAGCTACAGGAAAAGAAAGACCAACTAGCATATATGGCCAACCTCTCCTTAGAGGGCATCCAATGTAGGATTCCAGCTAAATCCTATGCTCTTTACCTCAGAGAACAATGGCTGCAACTTCATATTAAAACACTAGCACAAAGGGGCACCATGCCATTTTAAGACTGCAGACAATTTATTGATCTTTGTGATCAAAGTGCACTAGAGGATAGGGCCAAAATGGTTGAGTTTTACTTGCACAATATGGCCCTGACTGACATGAATATTTGGGATCCTAATGCAGAGATAGAAGATCTACAATTAATGGTCTTGGCATCATGGATGAACCATGAGAAGTCAAGGGCTGCAAAGATGAAAATAATATTGGCAAGAGAGCAAAATGAACCTCTTTTTCATCAGAGCTAAACAATAAAATCCCATGGCCCTAATCAACACCCATAATCTAATGGAAAATGATCCTCAGCTAGCACCTAGATATCTTGCTACCCAAGAGCAAGCAATTTCACATTTTAAAAATATGTTTAGGCTGCTAAGAGATGATAATACACATGCCTGCTAAAGGAAATGGAACACACTGCCACACAGCTTGAAGATCAGAGAATGTCACTCCCCTCAAAGGTTTAGAGAGGCACTCAATAGGACACCTATGTATAAGCAATCAATGCAAAGGTTGAAGGTCAATTGAATAGGCCTAAAACTCAGTCCACCACTACTCCTAAGGATGCTAGAAGGGAGAAAAGAAGAAGAGGAAAAGAGGCAGTGGGAAGAAGTAGAAAGGAAAGCAGGCTTCTATCAACAAGAAGAAGAGACCACAATAGAAGCATGGGATGTTAGAGAGGCTACCAGAGCCATGAAGGAAATGGACACTGACTACATTGCTGAGAGGATGAGAAACACATTCAGTAAGGGTGATGATGAGCCTCATCATTGAGTAGTTATATGGGCCTTAATTGGCCTTAATTCACCTCCTATCTTAGTCAAACCAACTATTCTCACAACTTATTGCATACTTTTGATTATATTTTGTTTATGAAATGAGTTAGAGTTGGATATGTTGCTTTGTGGTCTAATGTGCATGAAATGCAGGAATAAAGGAAAAAAGCAAGGAAAATGCAGGTATAAAGGATAAAAGCAAGGAAATATGGCAAAGACCTTGGTAAAACTAGAATGGGACAAGGGAGAGTAATTATAGGAGGTAAATCCTCCTCATTTACTACCCCTCCATTTGAATATTCCTCCACCATCTCGGAGTGCAAACAGCCATCACTTTGAAGACTAGAAGACAGTCGAGCAAGTGAAAAGGACAGAAACCAGTTTTTCTTGAATTAGAGGCCAAGCCTCCCTAATGGGAAGAAAGTCGTTAGAGACTTCACATGTATAAATAGAGAGGTTTAGGACCTCAGTAGGATTTAGACTTCTATTGTAAAACTTTGTTTTATTCCTGAGCTGCAAAGACTTGTGACCATTTGCTTTGTAATCCATGGTTTTTATAATAAGAATGAGTTCTGTTTAAGCCAGCTCTAAGTTAACTCCGAGGGTTGAAGTTCTTGGGTTAGGGCCTGACCCAAGCAGCCAAAGCTCCTCTTTATTGCACATGTATTCTAACATAGTTCCTAGTTTTCATTGTTCATTTGTTTAAGTAGCATAGCTTCCTATTTCTATTCATTTGCTTAAGTAGATTCATGGTTTTCTGTTTAGTTGTTTAAATAGCCGCATTTCCATTACATCAGTATAACATAGATAATTCATGGTTTTTCTATTCAGTTGCTTCAGTAGCTGCATTTGCTTCAATTTACTTCCATTTACGCCTTCTTTTAGTTCATGGGTTAGTTAGAGGAAAAAGATCACTATCAAGCTGTGCGCAGGTGTCTCGACCTCATCTCCTCCCTCTAGGACCATGACTTGAGGAAGGGACCCTTCAACAGCCCCAAAAAACAAGTTTATGGTTCTTGCATGGGCTATGGAGTTTGTCATTTGATATAGTTATTTGTTCACTTTCACTCGTTTTCTCTGTCGTTTTACTTTGAAAATGCCTTCAGTGCGATTCTTCATGCATCGCTTCCTTGCTGTTCGATCACCAACAAACCTTCACAATCACCGTCTGATTCATTATTTTCTCCAAATGTTGCCTCACGTGGAGTCCACCACTTACTTTATGAACTTTAAGTCCCCACCGTCGAGCTGCCTCACCTGATTCGACGACTATCGCATCACCCGATCACTTTAGGTGCTTAAACCCCCACCGTCGATCTGCCTAGCCTGATCCGACAACTGTCGCTTCACCCGATCGCCAACTAGCTTGGCCGATCTCCACCGTTGATCAGCCCCGCCTAATCCAACGACTATCGTGCAATATCACGCGTATTAGTGCACGCACATTATCCACCCGAGTGCACGTGAGAAAGGTGGTTTTCTCGTGCTACGTGTCACACAGTAAGGCTAATCGCGTGAAATTTCCAAATACTGGTTATAGCCCGAAGGGCATGCGAGAAACTACTTACCTCCTTAGAAACCCGCCCCCTCATTTCTGCATGTTTCTTTTCCTCGCGATATGATCTCCATCGTCCATCTCTTGACTTCACCCGCGCGATAAGTTCTTAGCCGTTCATCGCTCCTGTTAGCCTCGTTTGTCCATCTCTTGACTTCAACCGTATGATTAGATCTCAGTCATTCATCTCTTGTTAACCTCGTTCGTCCATCCACTCACCTAATCCCTCGCGACACGATCTTTGCCATTCATCTGCTTTGTTCCCTTGTTCGTCCATCCATTCACTTAAGCCTTCATGATAATATCTCCATAGTTCATCCTATTAGTTAACCCTGTTCGCCCATCTATCTACGCAACCTCCTGCTATCCAATCTTCGTCGTTCATTTGCCTTTCACCCAACTGATCCAACAGCTCTTATGCACTATTGCTCCCTCACGCCCTCCTTTCACTGATTTCGACCTCTGATTGCTTTTTCCACTTGAAACCTGATTTAGCCTAAGTTTCTTTGTTACACCTTAGTCTAGTTTTGATGCTCTTTACTTCTGCAACTTAGATAATTAGCATTAGGTTAGTGTTAATTTAGCAATTCTGCTTAGCCTAGTTGTTTAATTGCTTAATTAGGTTATGGTGTAAGTTTATAATTTCATGTTGTTTTCCTCATTACTGTAGTAGAGTAGCTATCTCTTAGAATATGTTTGCTCTCCTTCCATCAAAGAATTAAGCTTCTTCTGACGCTATAGAAGTTTGGCTTGGAACCCCTAGGGTCTCTTTCCAGACAAACAGTGACAACAGGTAGGACCTTCACTTTTGCTTATGCATATAGCATTGTCACCTCCAAGTTTGTACGAACCCCGGGTTGATAAGTAAAGCTGGTAGCCCTGGGAGTTGCAGCATTATTGTTGCAATATCTAGGCTCATCAACCCCATCAAAATTAAGTTTTATGAACCCTTCACCGGGGGTAGTGAACTGCATCGAGGAGTCTATATTCGTCCTATCTGTTTTCCAGGAATTTGGGGCTACCATTTCCATTGTTAGGTTAAGTTTTCGAAGAATTCTTGCTTCTTGGGGGGGGGGGACTTGCCAATCTTCAGGGCTCCATTGATCTGCTAGTATAGTTTCCCTGATGTTTCTAACAATTCCTTCCCATACCTATTCCTGGGTTGAGATTTTATTTTTGAAAATTCTATAGTTTCTTTCTTTCCATATGGC
Source organism: Pinus tabuliformis (assembly GCA_031772625.1). Classification (NCBI taxonomy): domain Eukaryota; kingdom Viridiplantae; phylum Streptophyta; class Pinopsida; order Pinales; family Pinaceae; genus Pinus; species Pinus tabuliformis. The sequence continues at coordinate 408,139,792 of CM062811.1, forward strand.
CCATAGGTTTAAGCCCAAGGCCAGACCCCAAGCTCGGTTCAGTACTGGACTTGAGAAGATATTGTTGTGCCATAGAAGGATTGTTTCCTTTATGCTATGGCAGTCCCGATCCATCCTTCCAAAGACTCCTTGCAGTTGTCCCCATTTATGTTCCGCAAACTGGCATGAGTTCAACATATGCTCCATATCCTCTCTGTTCTATTGGCACATCCAACATAAGGACGGTCCCTGAATTCCTTTCTTCTGTAGTTGGTCCCAGGTAAGGATCCTCCCTTTACATACCAGCCATAGGAAATGGGCTACCTTTGGCCACCATCCTCCCTTCTAGATTTTTTTCCAGAGAAGTCCTTGTCCATCGTTGCCTTGTTTTGCTTTTAATTCATATGCTTCTTTGCTGGTGAAGGTTCCTTTTGTTGAATGGCCCCATCTCAGAATATTTGGGTCATTCCTAATCATGATTTGTCTTGATCTCATTTCTTTTTCGAATTCTACCCATTGCTCTGTCTCTATACCCTGGCCCCAGTCTTCCTTCTTCTTCCATCTTCTCCAGTTTCTTGTCCCTTGCTCTTCTTTCCAGAATTGTTCTACATATTGATGTTGTTATCATTGGTAAATCGGTATATGTCTCGGAGGTCTTGCCTATCTATAAGTCTTTCTCTTTGCTGCCATGAGTCCTGCCAAAATCTTGTTGTTCTGCCATTTCGGATTTCCCAGAAAGCATGTTGGGTAATGAGGTCTCGATTTTGGCTTGCCAAGTTCCATATTGCCGAACCCTTGGGTGGGTCTCTGTATCATAGAATTTCTTTAGTTCTCTCCAGCATGTTATACTTTCTTGTCCATATTTGTTTCCATAGGTCCCTTCCTCCCCCCAGCCATCTCCACCATAATTTAGCTCCCATTACTTGGTTTAAAGTGTAAGGATCCCTGAGGCCTAGCCCCCCTTCCATCCTTTTTTTTGTCAATCCTTGCCAAGATATAAGGGCCCATTTCCTTTTCTATTGAGCCCCTCCCCATAGGAAATTTTTAAAGATATCAACCATTTTGGTGCAGGCCCCCTTAGGGGTTGCCATGCTTGACAATTGGTATATTGGTATTGACTGCAGTACTTCTTTGAGGAGGATTGTTCTGTCGACTAGGTTGAGGAATCGAAAGGCCCAACTTCCTAGCCTTCCTTGTAGCTTCTAGAGGATCTGCTACTATCCTGCTAGTGTTAGGGTGTTTTCTGATAGAGGGATGCCTAGATATTTGGTGGGGAGGTTACCTATAATGACCCTCATTATCCTAGCCAGATAGTTTTTAAGATTCCCTTGGGTATTGAAGAAAAAGGTACAAGATTTTTCATTGTTTATTTGGGTCCCTGATGCCAACATCAAGGTATTCAAGATTTCTTTGATTCTACGGGCTTCTTTGAGCGATACCTGGCAAAAAAGAATGATATCATCCACGAATTTCTGGTGGGTTATTGCAAGGTCATTCCCCCAAATCCTTAGGCCTTTGATCCTAGACTCCAATGCTTCCTTCTTAATGTATATGCCCCGACCTTCCGCAACAATAATGAATAGAAAGGGTGGCAATGGGTCTCCTTGTCGCAACCGTCGAGTAGGATTAAAGGTTTGGGTAGGGGTAGGGGTCCCGTTCAGCAAGATAGAGAAGACAAGGGTGGATATCATAGCACTAATCTAGTTCATCCATTTGGGATTAAATCCATAGACTCTAAGGATACTCTTTAGGTACTCCTAGCTCAGTCGATCATAAGCCTTTGATAGATCCAGCTTCACCATCATGCCTGCTAGCTTTTTTGCCTTGAGGGAATGGACAACTTCTTGGGAGGTTACCAGCCCATCTAAAATTTTCCTTCCTTCGACAAAGCTTGTTTGCTCTGGGGAGATGATATTCGGGAGAAGAGGCTTTAGCCGCTTGACTATAAGAGTAGCTATAATTTTATAAATGACATTACATAGGGCTATAGGTTGGAATCCCTGGGGGTCTTCTGAGTTCGAAGTCTTAGGGATGAGAGTTATAAAAGTGGAGTTAAGACTAGGGCATACCTTTTGGTTTCGCCTTGATTCCTCCACGACTTCCAGTATGTCTCTTCCCATGAAATGCCAAGTGGCTTGGTAGAATTTTGCTATAAACCCATCTGGCCTGGGGCCTTATTTTTTTTCATGCCTTTGACGATTTCTTCCACCTCATCGAGCATAGCTGCTCTCATCAAGGCTAAGTTTTGATCTTGTGTGACCTTGTGAGGTATATGTTGGGAGATTCTTTGAATTGCTTCCATTCTATCTTCTTGTGGTTCTGATAGGAGGTCTCTGAAGTGATTTACTAAGAGCCTCTCCATCTCCTCATGTTGTATTCTGTGGTTCCCCTCTTCATCTTTGAGTGAGAATATTTTGTTGTTCTAGCGGTGTTGGATCATGGCCTTATGGAAGAACTGGGTATTCCTCTCCCCTTCTCTTAACCAATTAACCCTCGATTTTTGTTTCTATATAATCTCTTCTAGCTTTCGCCTTTCCTTAGGCTAACTTATTAGTTGACCCTCCTCTGCTGCTAACTCTTCTAATCTCCCTTCCTGTATTATTTTTTGTTGCACTTCTATCATCTTCTGATTTAGTTGTTGTTGATCCTTCATGATGTGTCCAAAGTCTTCTTTGTTCCATTTCCTTATCTTCTTTTTAATTTCTTTGAGTTTTAGTTGGAATGTGTGCATACAGTTCCTCCCTTGTTGGTCGCTCTGCATCCACCAGGTCTCGATTTTTTTAATGAGGGTTAAGTCTCTGAGCCAAAAGGCTTCAAACCTAAAGGGTCGATTTTTCAGGCTTGCTTTCAAATCCACTTCCAGCCGAATCGGCCAGTGGTCTGAGCCCATTCCAGGGAGAATCAATGCTTCTATGAATATATCTCTGCTAATTACCTGCTCTGAGATTAGGAATCTATCCAATCTGGAAGCAATTTGGTGATTCCCTCCTCTTTTGTTATTCCAGGTGTGCACCCCATTGATGGTTGGGATGTCTACTAAGCGCTGCTCTGCTATAGTGTCCCCGAATAACTCCATGTTTGTGTCCATTCTCCTCATGCCTCCCCTTTTTTCCGCCAATGATGTGATCATGTTGAAGTCACCTCCCACCACCCACAAGTCCTCTGGGTATAAGCTTCTCATTTTTGCTAGGTTCTGTAGAAAAGCCCTTTTTTCTCCTGGGATATGGGGTCCATATACTCCTGTGAGTAACACCCAATCTTTCGATCCAATGACTCTGAACCATCCTGAGAGGATTCTCAGGATGTTGACCCAATCTTCAAACCATATTTCTCTTGGGTTCTAGATGATCGCCAACCCTCCTGCACTGCCATTAGCGTCTGTCCAATAACTTGGTACTGGGGTTTGAAATTTTCCAAAATCTCTTTCAATTTACTTTCACTTATTTTCATTTCTTGTATACTAGGTCTATGTTTTTTCAGTCTCTCTTTAAGTATCTCTCCTTGCCTCTGCTATTGAGGCCTCTTATATAATTTTGGGGGTTGTTGAAAGACCTTGCTAATGACACCACTCTCCTGGAGTTTACTAATAGTTCCCCCACCATCTGTATGGATTCATTCATTGGTCTTCTACCTCTTTTCTTTCCCCCTTTTCCTAAGGTTCCTGATTCATGCCCTTGTCCTCCATGGGATCCTAAGTGCTCTCGTTGGGCTATAATGGCCGATCCTTGTTTTATCTTGTATTGCTGAAAGGTTTCTTTATAGAGTTGTTTTTGATCCTCTGGAATGAAGCGTTCATCTAGATGTCTCCACTCCTGTAGCAGGCATTTCATCACTTGCTCTTCCACACTGAGGTCTTCTTTCTGGGAGTCGATTTCCATTGGGTTTTTCTCCACCATTTGCATGGTATTCTCCTCTCTTTGGTTTTCAGTTAATTCTTGTCTCTTTTGCTTATTTCCCTCGGTCTCCTTCATCTGTATGCCTTCCATCTCCTTAGTGTGCTCCTCGCTCGTCTCCCCCATCTCATCCATTTAAAGGGTAGCAAATCTACTATGGTTTTGTTGCTCTTTGTCATTTTTGTTTGCCTCCTGGTTCCCAACTGGTTTACGATTTCTTTTCTTTCTGTGCACTTCTTGGAATCTATCCCCATCCTCTCTTCCCGTTGCCTCTCGTTCCTTCTTCTCATGCGGCTGATTTTCTAGGTTGTTTAGTGGGCAAGCCCGATACAGGTGGCCGTATTCACGGCATGGCCTGCATCTGAATGGGATATGCTCGTAGTCAAGGGTTTGTTGCCATATCTCATCATGGTATTCTAGCTCTATGTAGTCTGGTAGCAGCTCAGTGATATTCATGTAAACACAGATTCTTGCATAGGATGTGTACCTACCTTTTCTTGTCGAGTCTGCCACTTTGACAAAGGTACCGATCGAGTTGCCTATTCCTTCCAGTATTTCAGGGTCCCAGAAGTCCATTGGTAGGCTGAAGAGTCGGACCCAGATGGGTGCTGCCAACAACTTCTCTTGGTCCGGGTTGTAGCACTCCTCCCAGTGTCTCATAAACAGGCCAACATTGTTGAAGAAATATGGCCCATCTTCAAAAACCTTCTCCTTGTCTTCTAGGTTGGAAAATATTACTGAAAATAACCCTTTTGCCCCTAGCTTGAGGTCAATATGCCCCTTTGGTTTCCATCGTTGTTGGATCCATTTGATCAGTTCCTTCTCGGTTGGTTAGGCCCCAATAAAATTGCAAATCAGAGCATGGTCCTTCATTTATCTTCTGTATTCCTCCAGCTTGTTATTAGGTATTACAAATCGGGGTTTCTTGGTTGCTCTAGGTAGGTATTTTCCTCCTAGCCCGACTTGCCATTTAGCTCCTAGTACTGGTAGACCTTTCCCACAATTTCGGTTGCCTTCGGCAGTGCCATGAAGACTCGTCCCCCCTGCGGCGACATTTCGGTAGGAGGGGATTTCTCCCCCCTACCATACCACTCATTCCCATTGTCAGCCGAATCCGTTGTTGTTTTTCCCTTGTCATGTTGCAGGGTTGTCAGGTGCAATCCATGATCCATAACCGTAGCCACTCTTACTCTTCCGCTCTACTCTCATCACAATAAAAAAAAATTCTCTCCAAATTTATCATTAAATTTGAGTTTGTAAACAAAAATATTAATTAATTAAACTATACCATATAAAATTTGTAAATTCATTGATTTATGTAAAATTGACCCTTTGTTAAATTAAAAATTTAAAGTACAAAGAAATTAACATAGGAATTTAATTGGATATAAAAATTATCATATCAAACATGTCGTAGTCGTTATAACATCATCCCGCAATTAAATAAATTATTCTTCCATAAAAAACAAAAAGATAACTGTATAGAAGTAACAGCTAGCTCTGGGGGATATGTATTTTTAGTTCACGAAAGGAAACTTTTATGAACTAGCTATATTTTGGTTTTTCTGTTTTATCTTCATAGTTTCCTTTAAAATGAACCTCGACAAATGGTAATATAAGAAAAGTAAAAATCTTTGAGAGGTTCATGAACCTCGACAAATGGTAATATAAGATGAGTAAAAATCTTTTAGAGATTCATGAACCTCGACAAATGGTAATATAAGAAAAGTAAAAATCTTCGAGAGGTTCATGTCTGAGTTGCTGTCCTGTCCCCATGATAGAGTCCTCGTTCTTTCATGCAACTTAACAGTCGGCAATGGTCCACATTTTTCAGCGTGCGGTGAAAATAAATTATAGAATATAAGCAGAGGGAACGCAGAAGAAGACATGAATGGTGAAAATAAATTATAGAATATAAGCAGAGGGAACGCAGAAGAAGACATGAATTGCCAACTGATTGCATCTTTTTTGAAAGTTTTTTTTTTGGGTTTTTCGGATTAAAATTCTCTAAAATCTGATAGCAATTTATTGAAATCCAGCAGCAATTTTGATAGGTAATTTCTGCACAATCAAAGCGTCTTAAGGGTTTTTCAGGGTGCTGAATCCAAATATACAATTAAAAAACCATTTTAAATAATACAAATCAAAATTTAACCTCAATTTTTTCCGCCGTATTCCATCACCGAAATCTCTAAAAAATTACACCAAAAACAACTCCATCAACTCCATTTAAAAAACTCTGCAAGATTCTTTTGATTCTTTTTTATCCTTGCCATTTTTACCCCCGCCTCCCTGTATCATATCACGATAAAGTTTCCCTTTCCAGTCTATATCAAAAGAAAGTCCCTCTGTCACTTCTTGAAAAGCCCAAAATTTGAAGAAAAGTCTGGTGGCCATAGGTTACTCTTGGCAGCTAAGGCCATCAACTGAGTGATTGTAATTTGTGGTTGCAATTGAAACAGGGGAGCCATCAGATGAGTGATTGTGGGTAGCTTTGCAATTGAAACAGAGCTGATTGTTGGGTTTAGTCTACTGCAAAGCCATGGCAGGTGGATATCTTTTAAGAACTTCTCAGTGAATAGAAAATACCATGGCCATAAATAGAGATATGCAGGCAAAATACCCAATAGCCTGAACTTGCAGTATAGGTTTGTGAGATACAGAAGAAACTATGGAGAACAAGATTGTTTTTTGGAGTGTATGCTTGTTGCTTTCATGTGGTCTCCTACGGATGAACACAGCCCAAGCTCTTCGTCAAGAGGTTCAAATTTTACAGCTGATGAAGAGTAGCTTGAAAGATCCTCAGAATTCCATGAAAAACTGGGAAGACTCCATTGATGCGCCTTGCAATTGGGATGGAATTACCTGCGACAATTCTACAGGTATGGTTACTCAACTCATACTTGAAACCAAATTTCTGAATGGTCCTTTTCCGTCCAATATATGCGGTTTGAGCAGCTTGAAGAAACTTCAACTGGGTGTAAATTACCTTGAAGGGAATCTGCCATCGACCCTTATGAATTGCAGCAAGCTTGAATACTTGAATCTTACCAATAATTCTTTGTCCGGTACTTTACCCGACTTCTCTCCATTGAAATCCCTGCAAATTCTAGATTTGACAATTAACAACTTCACTGGTCCATTCCCTGCTTCTGTGGGAAATTTACCAGAGTTGACCTCTCTGAGCCTGGCAAACAATCCTTTCAATCCAGGAAATATACCTGAAGAGCTCATGAATCTGAAAAAGCTCAATCTGCTTTACCTGGCTTCCTGCAATTTGGAAGGAGAAATTCCGAGTTTCATTTTAAATTTTACAGATCTGGGCCTGCTGGATCTCTCTACCAATAACCTCCATGGATATATTCCAAGGGAAATTTCCAAACTCAGTAAGCTCTACCAACTGGAGCTCTACCGTAACAAACTTAGTGGAAATATACCTCGAGAGCTGGGTAATCTTACATTTCTGCAATATTTTGATGCATCAAAGAACATGCTTAGTGGAAATATTCCAGAGGAGGTTGGCAATTTAAGAAACCTCGTTTCCTTTCAGCTCTACATGAACCAACTGTCAGGTCCAATTCCCGAAAGTTTTGGGGAATTCCCGTATCTTGTAGGTTTGTCACTGTATCGGAACAATTTCACAGGCCAACTACCACAGAAGCTTGGCAGTCTATCCAAGTTTAACTTGCTTGATGTTTCTGACAACCAATTCAGTGGCCCGCTACCAAAGGATATGTGCAGAGGAGGAAATCTGCAATACTTTCTGGTTCTGGATAACTTTTTTACAGGAGGGCTGCCTGAAACTTATGGAGATTGCAAAACTTTGGTTCGCTTTAGAGTTAAAAACAACAGTTTGAGTGGTCCGGTGCCCAAAGGAATTTGGGGACTGCCAAATGTTAACATTATTGATTTAAGCTTTAATAATTTTGTTGGTGGAATTGATCCAGAGATCGCAAATGTGAAGGAATTATCAGAGTTGTATATTCAGAATAATCAATTTTCTGGGATTCTGGTACCAGAGATTGGCATGGCAAAGCTATTGGTCAAACTTGAAGCAAACAATAATCAATTTACTGGTCCAATACCAAAGGAAATTGGCGACTTGAGTGAGTTGACTGATCTGCTTTTGCAGAAAAACATGTTTGAGGGATCCATACCAGATGAGGTTGGTTCCTGTACTTCTTTGGTTGTTGTAAATCTTGCAGAAAATAATTTGCAAGGGTCAATTCCAGAGTCACTGGGATCTATTGCTGATCTAAACTCCTTAAATTTTTCAAACAACAAACTATCTGGTTCAATTCCAAGCAGTCTTGGTGCACTAAAGTTCAGTTTGCTTGATCTTTCCGATAATGAGTTAAGTGGGCCTGTTCCAGATTCACTTATTAATGAGGTAAACAGACAAAGCTTTTCCGGAAATCCAGGGCTGTGTGCTAACAGCTCTGGAAATGATAATTATGATAATAACAATATACTGGAGGCTTGTTCTGATTCTCATCGTGGGAAAGAAGCCAGACAAATGGGAATTATCTCCGGTCTCATTCTTGGCGCAGCATTGTTATTACTTGTGCTTGGATTGATACATTTTCAGCGAAGATATCGTCAAAATCAACTTGACCTGATGGATGAAAAGGATAACTCTTCTTGGACCCTTACATCTTTTCAGAATTTAAGCTTCTCTTCAGAAGATGTTCACGAAGCATTATTAGATGAAGATAATATCATAGGCAGGGGTGGATCGGGCACGGTGTATTGTGTCAGGTTGCAGAACAATGAAACTGTAGCTGTAAAGCGAATATGGACAAAGAACATCAACAACAATAAGCAAAATGGATTAGATAGATTGATAAAGGCAGAAGTGGACATTTTGGGAAGAGTTCGGCATAAAAATATAGTGAAGCTTTATTGTCATTTGTCAAATGGTAATTCAAATCTACTGGTATATGAATGCATGCCAAACGGAAACTTATTTGATGCTTTGCATGGAAATAATGAAGAGAAGAAATTAAAGAGAAGAGGTATGGATTTGGATTGGCCAACACGGTACAAGATTGCATTGGGAGCAGCTCATGGATTGGCATATCTTCATCATGATTGCTTGCCTGCAATTGTTCACAGAGATGTAAAATCTACGAATATTTTGCTGGATAAATTTTATGAGGCAAAGATTGCCGATTTTGGGATTGCCAAAAATCTTCAGGCTTGTGGAGGAAGGAATTCTACCGTAGCAGCTTTTGCAGGCACCCATGGCTACATTGCTCCTGGTATGTTCCACTTAGTACTGTGCTCCCCTAGTTTGCACCTTTGCCATCGAAATGGCAGTCCTTTCTCAAGGTTTTCGTAGATTTTGCAGTTATAGATTCTAGCCTTTTTCAAAATCCATTCATATTTCTGTCTACATATTTGATGTAAATGGTTCAGTACTTACATCCATTTTTCCTATGCAGAATGTGCATGCTCTTTGAACGTTACAGAAAAGAGTGATGTTTATAGTTTTGGTGTGGTATTGTTGGAGCTTGTTACTGGCAAACAACCAATTGAACCAGGTTTTGGTGAGAACAAAGATATTGTATACTGGGTTTCACACAAGATATGTTCCCAGAAAGATGCTTTTGAAGTTCTCGACTCAAATATTTGCAAGTCTTTTCAGGAAGAAATGATCAAGGTCCTGAAAATAGCATTGCATTGTACCTACAACCTACCGGCACTGCGGCCAACAATGAGAGAAGTTGTACAGATGTTGCTGGATGCTGATCCTTGCAATATCAATTTCAGGTCAATCCAGAATGGGAATGATCCATACGAGACAAGCATTGCTGTTGACACTCCTGTGAAACCAAAATATCGGGGTAAATATTGAGGAAATTACTTATAGCAGATATTATTTTCCATGCGGCTTTGTTTCATCTTCCTGACTAATTTAGATCAGAAAAGATCTGTGCTTGCCGAAGGTGTAATGATTGGCAGAAGTAAATTGATTCAAAGCCAGGAAGAAGGCAACTGAAATACATTTTCCAAAAACGGTTTGACAGATCTGTGATGGAGCTGTTCAGTTGGGTTCACTTAATCGTTTGCAGATATAACAAGAAGATTCCCACTCTCTGAAGCATATTACAGGTTATTCAAAAATTTACCATGCCTTCGTTGTCTTTGACATCAATCTTCAACACGAATGTGGTGTTGTATTTTGCTGGTTTTAGCAATACCTTACCCTGCAACTTTAGCCATTCACTGTACTTTGAGTATCTGCAAGGCCTGAAAGGCAAGAGAAAGTCGATATTGTACGTAAATATAAATATCTTCAGTAAGTTTGTCCTCCTATTTTTCATGGATTTTCAATCATCCTTCTGATTAAGGTTTATACTGTTTTATTCGTTTAAAAATAATAGGTTCTAAGGCATTTTACATTTATCTATGTTAATAATAGAATGCACGAAGGATAGAGGAGCTGGCAGTTGCCCACCCTATCATATCTTGTCAGGATCAACACCAAGGTTCCTGAACCAACTATTTTGTTAAGTTTGATTTGGCTGGACAAAGATCTTGTATATTTAATAACAGTTGATATTGAGCTTTGAAGTGTTCCTTTGGAAAATAGCATTATGGCTTATTACTTATGGAATTAGTGAGGCATGTTACTTGTTTTTCAACGACTCATTTCCAGAGCTTTTCAACTTCAATGGCACCGTCGTATGCCCTTTCCATTTGCATTTTTTTACTAGCTTCTCCTTGAGAACTTTCATTTGTTCCTTCTTTGGACCACACAGGTGTCTATAGCTTTTTGTGACCATGGAATCTTTTTAGTCTTCTTGCATTCAGAAGAAATGGTTTTTCCTGGATAACATGATGCTATAGAGGAAGACATGATAACTAAGTGACTTGGACTAAGAATGCATTCGAGGTTTCTTCAAATGGTGTTTATATTTTTTTCATGCCAATAGTAAATAGAGTTAATTGTCCCTACAGAAAATCATTACTTGTACATTTTTTCAAAACACTGATATTGCTACTACTTACACAACTCTGATTCTATTCAGTTAAACTGAAACATGGTTGGTCATAGCTTCCCTCGATATCTTTGATGGGTGCTAATTATTTGAATGCTTGAAAGAGAAGAAATAACTTATGATCTTCTTTATTTAGTGATCTTCTTCATTCCATATTTCACCAGGTTAATTATTGCTTCTTTGAACATACAATTCTATGTGAGGCTCATTGCAAATTGGTCTGGTACCTTGTGGAATATCTTCACATATTTTTTATTATGTTCAAGACTTATTTTCAATCCGCCCTACTTATGAAATGGCAAGCTTGGATCCACAAGAGAGAGAGAGAGAGCTGATGGCAAAGCTTTTTGTACATTGTGTGTGTTTGAGGTACATAGAAGTTGTTTCTTTGCATATTTGCATGATGTAACAGGGAACAATGTAAGCAGAAACTAGAAAACCCTGGATTAGAGGTACTGGCAAAAACACCCATATCTTTGTTTAACATCTATGTTCTTTACATATAATCATTTTGATACATTAAAAGAACTATTTTCAACTTCAATATACTATTATTTTCTAGTTCTGCATGTGTCTGTCTACAATTTCTTATGCACAAGTGGTTGTATCAGAGCTAGTTGCGCTCTGAATTGAATCAAGTAGCATTGAAGAAATTGCTTGCCCTTTATTTTCTTTAAAAGAACTTAAAGAAGTGCCATTAGTTCCATAAGGTGCCTAGTGAAGTTTTCTTGGTGATCTAGATGTTAAAGGCATTCAAGTCAGAAAATTGGTATTCAGTAGGAGTTGTGGAATTCAACACAATGGGAATTGTGTGTGTAAGGAATGAGAACCCCATAGAAATGGTAATGTAAGAAATCAAGCTGGGTGGGGGAGTGGTTTTATGGAAATAACTATGACAGTGGGAGTTGTGTGGCTGAGTGCTGAGAAACCCTTTCAGAGAAATCAAAGTGAGTTGTGGAGTGGCTTTATGGAGAGAATTGTGGCAACTTGAAGAGCAGAATGGATTCATATGTACTGGTGAAAGATTATTACAGTCGAGAAAGACTCCAACACTGGTGCAACTGATTGGAAGGAAAAAGGATAAGAGGAATAGGCTGATTTATTTCCTAAACTCTTTTGTATTGTATTGTGTGCACTGTGAATAAACCGGTAAATGAAGTGTGGAAAGCTATTGCTGAAATGTGGCTAGTCAACATTTATTGCTGAAAAGTGGCTAGTCAACATTTCTTCCAGCACTAGTACAACCATGCTATGATGATTGAGGGAGTTGCCCATTGAGACCACATGATGAAGTTGGTCAAGTAGTTGCCTTACAACCATGCTATGATGATTGAGGGAGTTGCCCATTGAGACCACATGATGAAGTTGGTCAAGTAGTTGCCTTCTACTGGTGTGAATATCTAAAGGAAATAGTATGTTGACATCATATTTGATAACCGTTCCCACCATGGCACACTATGGTGGTATCTGTAGAGAATGTAGTCAATTTTCTAGACATCAACATGGTGACAGGAAGACAAGTGGATGTCCCTAAGAGAATTGAAACGAGGGTTAGGGTTGTAATCATAGAGGTCCTCTACTTCTGGGCTAGCAAAACCAACAAGTGGCACTATAAAGAGATGATCTGATATCGATGAAATAAATGTGAAAAGCTCATGCTCAAAATGATTAAAGAATTTGAAAGGGAAGAAAATCATAGAAAATGCAGCCAATAGGTGTTTGGGTAGGCAAGATTACATCATCCACTTTATTTTGGTGGTACAAAGTTCAAAGGTTACCATTGGGCATGTCCCACAACTTTGAATCAATAATTTAAATAAAGAGTGGTTAGCTCGGTGATGGTGAGATTGTAGATTGATGAGATGAAAGACAATGGTAGTATGTTGTATGTTTTAGAGATAAATTTAGGTTATTTTAATTTTAGATTTATTGCTTAGTTTGATTAAATTTTTTGAGATGTAAATTTTTGTGTAATATTTGAGAAAATGTGTAAATTTTTTGAGATGTAATTTTTTATTTTTTATTTTTTGTGTAGAAGTTCCACGTAAATTTTGAGAAAATATTTACACTTTGAGAAAAATTATTCATTTCCATGTTTGATAAATTGAAAGTTAAGATGGGTATAGGCTGGTTGAAATCATGGGTGGTCCCTCAAAATTTTAGATGATCATATATATAAAAGATGAAATTAATTATATGAAATTTAGGATGTGCCATTACCTTTATAGGAGATGTTGTAATGGAGCATTAAATCAATGAGGCATTAAATTTAAAATTAAATTTAAAAATAAAATGAATAACTAATCAAACAATGACTACAACACATAAGCTTGACTCAATTAAAAAAGAAATAATAGAAACAATAAGTGTTTATATATATATATATATATATATATATATTCAAAATAAAAAATGTCATATGCATAGGTATGTAGCTAGTTATATATATATATATATATATATATATTCAAAATAAAAAATGTCATATGCATAGGTATGTAGCTAGTTATATATATATATATATATATATATATTATATGAGGATTTTAATAAAATTAGAAATAAGAATATTTTATACATATAAAAATGTGAAATATATATAAAATATAAATAGTAGTTATTAATTAAGATATTTGACTGTATATACATATATACATACACACTGTGTCTATCACATCAAAAAATAAATAAATAAATAAACTATAAAGCATATTAAAGAAAAATAGCGAGTGCATATGTATGTAGCTATATGTTTTATGAAAAATTTAATAAATTAAAAATAAAAATATTTCTCTATATAGAAATGTGAAATTAATATAAATATTAACATTATTATAAAGAACCAACATAGATTCATCTTAAGTGTAGATTTACCCAGAGGGATCAAATCTCTCTTGTTATAAACTATTGAAAAGGTAGTTTGCATCAGAGATTTGATCCCTCTAGAACCTTGGTAGATTGGGCGTTAAGATAGATCTATACTAGTTTATAGTCTAAACAATAATATCAATGTAGAATATGGTAAATAGCCATAAAATGTGTATATTCAATAATAAATAATGTAAATGAATATAGCACTTCCCATTTCAAGTGGTGTACTTGTGAAGGTTGTTGTCATTCTTTCTGGTATCTCAGTGCTCAACACTTTAATGTTTCACTGTTGTATGAATCTTGTTTTTGATTACATCAGGATGGCATATGATGATCTCTCACTTCTTTTCACTCTCTAATGTAATCAATGGCTTGCAATTTTGGTAGTGCATGTTTCTACTCTTGTCATATTCTTTAGCATTTTGTAAACTTCACTGGTGGTGACCTTGGATAAATCAGGTTGCTCTAATTTGGTTTTTTTGGTTCTATGTCTTAGTTAACTTTGGTTTCCAAGTTTTGAACCAGTAGTAATGATGGTTCTTGGGGAGCACTACATTGAAATAATGGTCTCTCAGGAGTATATTTTTAGACTGTGGAATACTCATTGTAATACCTTTTTATAATAATGAAAATGATTTACAAAAACTTACAAAAAAAAAAAAAATAATAATAAGAAAGTAATATGAAATATATGATAAATAATATATAATTTATACTTGTGATGAACCTTGTTCTTCAAAATTTATTTTATTTTACTCAGAAATATGAGTGACACCATCTTAATTACATTGGAAAAAGTTGATTTTTAAAGATCATTGAAATTTTTAATTTGAAAATATTTTAACAAAGATTATACACTATTTTTTTTTGCTTTCCAATATTAATGAGCTATTTATACCAACTTAAATGTTTCTCATATTTTTATTTAGAATGTATTCTCTCAGTCGTATACATTTTAATATTATTAAAAAATATAATGAATATAATGTTTTCAATATGCAAATACTAATCAAGGAAAAAAGGCCAAGTGAATAAAGTGATGGATTTGTAAAGAACCTCTTTCATAACATTGTAATACATTTATATTTCATTTAAAAGAATGAAGTGAATTAATTGGTGGACGTGTACTTACAATTGAGAACCAAGGATGGAATTTGACGGGCAAATTGCTCGTCACCGGTTGATTTGCCTGTGAAACACAGCTGAAATTTTTTCATAATCGTTAATATTTTTTGTTAAAATGACTAGAATAGGTGCTGGAGTTATCTAAATCGTAAAATTCATCAAATCTGACGGGTGATTCAGATTTGAAATTCCTACCCTGTTGAGAAATTGTTTCCTAACATTGTAATACATTTTTCATTTAAAAGAATGATGTATTTAATTTTGTCTTAATTAGTTTTTTAAATCAATGCATCTAGTACGTATGCAATTCAACGCATAGTAGTAAGTTTGCAGTGTATCATCATTAAAATCAATGTAATTTATTTATTTTATTATGATTGTTGAAAATAATCTAAATATTAGATTATTGTTAGGTATATTTTATTATAATACTTATTGAATTAATGCTAAAATAAATGGATTATATTGTCATTTAAAAAAAGAAATATTGAGAAATTTTATATTAAAAGATATTCGAGATCAATCCTAAAACCAAATTATATTCTCAAAGTTTTGGGTAACTTATAGCTATGTATATAAAAAATAAGGGTAATATTCTTTGTTTTGTGCTTACAATGGAAGTAAAAAATGATCTTCATGTATCTATATATGCACCATAAAACACCTAAGATTAGCACAACTTCACAAAACATGTGACATAATGATGAAAGATTAGGGAGGCCTTGTTGGTTCAAAATGGAAGAGTGTTTCTCATCTCCTCATCTTCTATTACCACTGCTTCAAAATGGAAGACTAGAAGAAGATAAACCTTGTTCTCATAAATTTGATTAACAATTATGTTGCATTGTTATTTAATTAGATTAATAGTGATTATTTTGTTATATATTGTTAAGTTGCATGTGTATGTGCTACATACAAACAATGTACATTCTGCTTTTTAAATAGAGAAATATATATAACAAAAAATAATGTTGTAGATGCCAAAACACTAGGAAATCAAACAAGCTTTTCATTCAACCAATACTATGTTAGATAGAAGTATTGGTTACAACCCCAAGTTTTGGGGCCCTAGTATAGGTCCTCACACATACATAAAAATGTGGAATGAAACTCTCAGCAATGAGGATTCACAAATCATATTGTGCAACAATATAATATACTTTTCACTCTATCATCATAAGGGCCCTCATGAACAATGATGTCGCCAACACCTCAATACTTCAGTAATTCATATTTATCATATAGAGTAAACAAGTTAGGCCAATAGTAGTCCTTGTCATAAAAATACCTCCAACAACAACAATAATACTCAAACCCTAACAACTTCTGATGGAAGTAGTAAGTAGTTAACAACTTTCATAATCTTAGCAATACACTAACTTAACACTGGCTAATAATCGAAACCTCATTATCTTCATCATACTCAAATATAAACCTAAAAATAAGATATGGGTCATGTACATCAACAAATCAACCAACATAAACATAACAACAAGCTCTAATCAAAGTAAGACTTACTCTTGTGACACCATCCCTAACAACAAATTATGGTATAGCTCAATAATCATATGGAAAAGAATAAATCTTAGCACTTCTGATCATGGAGTAGGCACTACACCACACATTGGATTAGTGCATGTGAAATAATCTTCTCCTCTATATCTGCCAAAGGGGCTCGAAACTCAGTTTTGAATGATTTTGTTACCTTCTTCTCAGTTCTCCCACCACTTTCTCTTCTCACCAACTACCCCATTGCCCCACAACTTGCCTAACTCCCATGGGGAAATTCAAAATTTTCACGATGCCACGAGCAGGTGGCTTTGAATCCCACATTTGTCTTCCCAGCTCTCACACTATGTCGATCTTAGTAATCATTAGGTTTCATACTTGTAACAACATGACATAAGCACATTGCCCATGTGATATCCCTAGTTTAATTATCTTTTGTAGGTTTTATTATCTTATTTATACTTGTAAATATTTTAGTTGGAGACATTGGTTGTGTGGTCAAGGCTAAAATTAAACATTGTGAATGACAGATGTAAATAATTATGTGCAATTATAAATAAAATGTTGTCTTTAATTGGAAATATTGTGGTAGCCAACATGTCAGTAATAATGTTCCTTTGTTGTCAAGTAATTGTTAAGTGGTTGGAGTCCCAGGTAATGGATAAGTTAATTTGACAATTGTCATAGTTATAACTTCCATGATCTCCCAAGATTTTAGGAGGAATAACCACCACCAGAGAGACAACATAGCTAAAGATAAGTGCTATGTTGGGTGGGTGGATACTTTTAGCATTGTTGGAGAGAAAAACAGAGCTAGAGAGGAAAATAAGAAAAGAAGATTTTGTTAAAAAAAATTCTTAGCTACATAAAGAAGAAGAGAGTAGACATTAAAGAGAGGGTAGGACATTGCCAAAGCCTACAAGGGGAAATAAGAAATCACCATTGATTGTTGACAGGCTATTGATAGCAAAAGGTCTAAGGATTGGGAGGAGTTGTTTTGTGCAACTCACATGTTGGAAGCAATGTGGTTGTTCCTACAATATTTACAGTTGACTATTCTATTTACATAAGTAAAAATGTTATGTTGTAGATATTTGTATTGAATCAACAACAGATAATGTAAAAGTGTTGTATTATGAATGAATAGTGTTTACAATATGAAGACAAAGAGAAAAGAGAAAGACAAGTTAAAAATGTGGTAGTAAAAGAGTATTATTGTTTTGATAATGCATATATCTAGTGTCAGTTGGGGAGGCATGAGTATTTATATGTGTATTAATGCAAACAAAGTTGCATATAAGATAGTAAGTTGCATAAATCAAAGACGGGTTGATACTTTATACTATTTTTTGGTTAAGTAGAATAAACCATATGAAATAGTGCATAACCTATCGATATAGGTATACTATAAATATTTTCTTGCACATAAGTCTAGTTCAGTTGTATTATTTCTATTTTTTTAGCACAAAGCTTGCTTTGAAAAATTCTAATATTTTGAAATGATATAAACATACATTCTTGACCAGAAATAAAAAAATAAGTAGACTATAAAGAAAATAAAGAAATTACATAATTTAATTATAAATACACTGAGCAATAGATAAAAGTTACACAAATGTTATAATTATGAACATATAAAGATAAATGTACATAGAAAGGTGGGTATAGGAGTGCATAGAGATCTTCCAGCAGATGGAGTGACATAGCACAACAATTGCGTCTATAACATATATTTTTAACAGAGCCTCGAATGTTGTTTATTGTGCGTTGAAGTGAGTTAATAGGCAAAGTGTTTGACACATATTAAAAATGGTGTTCTTGTGGAACACCTTTCATATATTTTCAAACAATTTTTTTCTTACATCACTAGCCACCACCATTATGAAAGCCTCGACTTGCGATGTACGTGAGAAACCACTCACTCCAAGACACTACCTGATGGAAGTCTCCACTTCCACATGTTAGAAAATTAGAAAGGCAGAAAAATTTCTTTAGGTGATAATTACTTGTGATATCTTTGAGTTCTTTTTATCTTTCTTATGTTATTCTTTTATCTTATTTCATCAAGAAATTATCAAAAACAAAAATATGAAGATCAAGGACACCATATGTAGAGGGGAAACCAGGGCTAAAACACCTATATAGGGGAAAATCCAGTTAATAACTCTTCCTTCAGTAATTCAAATTGAGATGGACCAAGACCCTAGACCAACAAACTTTCATTCTCCACCAAGTCAAACTTCCAAGATGATATAGTAGTCTCTTCTTATCCAGAAGCTCTGGCTGAGCAAAAATCTATAAATTCAACTTTCTAGTTGCATTATTTCGACCTTCTATAGCAAAATTTTGACCTCCTAGTTATTGCAGAATTTCGGCCCCCTTCCAGCAGCTTCACACATGTGGAAAAGAGAGAGAAAATTTTGTTTTTTATGCTTGAAAGAGTCCACCTTCTTCTTCGCTACCCTTCTTCTCCTTCTTCCTTGAATTTCACACTTTTTCTTGGCCCAATTACTGCAGATCGAACTTGTTGTGTGTGAGTGACAAATGAGGTCGAGTTGTTGCCTTTATATAGTGATTATGGTGCCCAATTTTAGGTTGACTTGTCTAGTTTTGAGGCTGACTTGGTGGAGGAGACCTAGAAGACTAATTTTAATATAAAATAAATTTATTTCTTAACAAATAATTCCCTATAAGCGTTCTTTACATTATGACATGGACAAGGACACTTGACACAAACCCTAGAAGCCTACAATGGAGGAGTTGACCTACAAATAATTGACCCAAGCATAAAACCCATGCTTTAATAAGTAAATTTTAATAGTATAATAAAATTTCATTTTCTTTCTTTTGAAAAACACATTGTATTGTGACTTAAATACATTTATGAAGACTGAACATAGTTACATTCTTCAACATTCCCTCTTAACTAGGGAGGTATTCATAAGTACAACTATATAGAGGTACATGGAAGATATCCAAAATGAACTATGAAGAGTTCAGACACAGTCAATGCCACAAACTAGATACCTGACCAAGGTTATTTATCTAGGCGTGATTAAGATGGACTAAAGCTTTCAGCCAGTGTAGGTACCATCCAACTTACTAACTAACCATCAACCTGGGGGTCTAGGTGCATATCCAAGGTTAGAGCTCCAAGGCCAACACCACCCTCCCTCTTCGAGATCTAGACATCAACACACATGTCGGCCAGATGTCCTCCCAAACATATGCCATTGGATGCTTCATCGACTCTCCCTAATAAACTATATATGTCCATTTGTCCAAGCATGCTTCCAAAGTGTTTCAACCTTCTTGTGGAGAGACTTACCTGTACAATCACAAGCTCAATCAATAATAAGCTTCAAACATACAAACAAGTAAAAACAAAACTTCAAGGTCTAGATGTTTCTTATATCATCAACAAGTTATCCAAATACATCTTGTCAGAAGCTTTCTTCTACCACTTCTTTAGCAACACCAAATATAGCCTTAGTAATTCTCAAGTATTTTGTTCGCAACATCATGAATCATGAACATTTAAGATAATAATTTTTCTTACTTCAAAGTATTCATTGTCATAATATGCCTCCCCTCTCAACTAGGGAGATATACCCTTTCTTCTATCCAGGCTACCTCTCAACTTAGGGAGATTAACCACTTCCTTCTTCCATAACATTGGAGAATATTTTATGGCTCCATTCCTTCTTACAGTATCAAGGTTATCTTCCTTCATCATGCTTATATGAATATCTTCATTATATTGAAGATTGTGTACTTGCAAATATTTCAATAGCAAGTACAACCAAATACAAATATACAGAAGCATGAAGTTAACTATACTAAAAATCAAGTCATTATAATGGAAGCATTAAAACCTTCAAAATTTAGACATTTGATACCTAAACCTAGTTAGGTTCAATAAGAAAAACATATTTTAACCTTTTGTTAGGATTATTGTTAAGACTTAAAGCAACTCAATTAAGATAACAAACTCTTACTCTTGCAAACCCTAGATTCCACAAAGCCTTTAGATATTATCAATTTAATCAAATAACAATTCTACTATGCATGTTAGATTCTACTAGGGCTTGTTGCAAACCCTAGATATCAAAACTAAAACATATTAATAATATCATCAAATCCTAGGTTATCAATCTTTACTAGGCATTGTTACAAACTCTAGAATTCATGGACTAAACCATGAGAAATGACAAATAGGTCAACACACACACACACACACACACACACACACACACAGGTTTTTATAATCATGTACTAACGAATCACAACACTATCTACTAGGTAATCCTAAGACACAAACATTAATATATTAAAGTTAGACATATAACAAATTTTGACAAGACTAGGGTTTCAATCAAATAGACAAATACACACCTAAGGATTTATCCCTAGAATCTTACTATAGACATCACAAGGGTTTTTCTCATAAACCCTAATTTATCAAACCCTAAGGATCTAGGGTTTCATTTAAACATTAACAACAAACCCTAAAGGACTAGGGTTTCTATTATAACAATACCAAAACTCTAAACATTAAGAAAATAGGATTTCTAGACTTCATCATCAACCCTAAGTAGACTGGGGTTTTATAAATATAGACATACCCTTAGGTTAGGGTTTTATAGAGAACCTTTTAGGGTTCCATACGAATGATTAAAATATAATGATGGTAGATTCAATTTGATGATTAATCAAACAAGAATCTCCTATGATTCAAAATCCTATAAATAACGATGTTAGTAATGTAGAGAAAAAATTAAAAAGAAGAATGATGGTACCTTTATATGAAGAGAAATTTGTAAGAAAGATTATAAGATAAGACATACCTTAGGTTTTTTCTTGACAAACCTAGTAGGACATCAATGCTTGAAGGGCTTCAATAGAGCTTCTTTCATGCTTCAAGTCTATCCTTTGAAATCTTCTCCATAACCCTTGATAAAACATCAAGCTTTCTTAACCAAGAAAAATATAAAGGGAAAGGTTATTAGCATACAATACAAACATACTTTGATATGAGAGAGAAACAAAACACAAAAGAGGATACAAGGAATAAAATACTTATCTTTTGGAAAATGATGGAGGCTCCCTATTAATCCAATCTTTGAGGGATACCTACAACTTATAAAAATAATTCAAAAATGTCTTAACACAACATGTTAGACCTACAAATTTTTAGGAATCAAAACAGAAGGGAAATTCACAACTTAGAATAGAAGAACAAGGGAGGATATGTGAAAGGGAGGACTTAGTAGTATAAGTCCTTGACTTCTGATTCTTCTCTAGTTTTGTTTTTCTTATATGGAGCTTCATAAGTGACATTTTATTGATCCCTATTTCTCTTCTTATTTCTTGGATTCTCAAGACAATGACTCTTGTAATGTTCCACCTTGTGGCAATTGTAACATTCAACCTTGGATAGGTCCATTTTCTTCTTTGGTCCTTTGGACTTCTTGAAGGTTCCCTTCTTCTTGTGATGAGCAGAATAAGCATTCAATGTGTTTTATTCTTCACGCTCCTTCTTATTGTTTACTGTTGATATTATGGCTTCTTCTTGACTACATGCATTCCTCATTTGTTCAAATGTTGGAGTATCCTTCCAACTATTAAATCGTGATGCAAAAGAACTCTAAGATTTAGGTAGTCCTAGAAGGGCAGTAATTACAAGCTCCTTTTCGGGACAACTTGTTGCTTGGAGTTCATCCCTGGTTCTAGATATCCTTATAAAGTATGGTGAAACAATATCATCATTTGTCATCTTAACATTTCTTAGTTCATTCTTGAGGCTTACTATTTGACCAATGTTCTTGAATTGGAATAACTTGGAGATAGACTCATACATTTATTGACCAAAATTTATGTTGGATATGTATGAAATTAAGTTATCCTTAACTCCATCCACTATTAGATTGATAGCCACAATTTCATGTTCTCTAAGATTCAGTTTATCTACATTACTTGATTCATCAATAGGCTTCTTGAATTTTCCTGGAACAATATCTAAAACTTTGTTCTTTTAGAGAATGAGATCTATTCTCTTTTTCTAGGCCTTGTAGTTGGAGGTCCCTTTTAATTTGTTTTCTCCCTTCATTGAGTTTGTCATTGTTCCTATAAATAGTAGCTTTGTCTTCTTATGTGATCCCCTTTTAATATCCCTTTTATTGATTCCATTTTAGAAAATCAGAAAGGCAGAAAGATTTTTTTAGTTGATAATTACTTGTGATATATTTGATTTCTTTGCATCTTTCTTATGTTCTTATTTTATCTTAGTTCATTAAGAAATTAAAAAAAAAAAAATGATTTGAAGATCATGGACACCATATGTAGGTAGACAATTAGGTCTAAAACCCCTATATAAGGGAAAACCCAGTGAAGAAATCTTCCTTTAGTAATTCAAATTGAGATGGACCAAGACCCTAGACCAATATACTTTCCTCCTCAACCAAGTAAGCCGTTCAAGATGGTATAGTAATCTCTTCTTATCCAATAAATCCATCCCAACAACAATCCAGAAATTCAACTTCCTAGTTGCAGTATTTCGGCCTCCTGCAGCAAAATTTCGGCCTCCTGCAGCAAAATTTCGGCCTCCTAGTTATTGCAAAATTTTGGCCCCCTTCCAAAAGCGCACAACTTCACATGTGTGGGAAAGAGAGAAAATTTTGATTTTTATGCTTGAAAGGGTCCTCCTTCTTCTCCTTCTTCCTTGGACTTCACACTTTTTCTTGGCTCAGTTACTATAGATCCAACTTATTGTGTGTGCGTGACAAATAAGGTTGAGTTGTTGCCTTTATATAGTGATTATGTTGCCCAATTTAGGCAGACTTGTCTAGTTTTGAGGTCGACTTGGTGGAGGAGGCCTAGATGACTAATTTTAATATAAAATAAATTTGTTTCTTGACAAATAATTCCCAAGAAGGGTTCTTTACATTATGACATTGACAAGGACACTTGACACAGACCTTAGAAGTTTGCAATGGAGGTTTTGACCTAAAAATAATTGACCCAAGCATGAAACCCATGCTTTAATAAGTCGATTTTAATAATAATGAAATTTTATTTTCTTTCTTTTGACAAATGCATTGTATTGTGACTTAAATACATTTATGAAGACTGAACCTAGTTAAATTCTTCAACACCGCAACTATGCAGACCCCAATCTGTTGGAGGCCCCTACCTCGAATAGTTTCTCAAGCCACCACCTGAAGGAAACCACCACTCCATAAGTAAGCCTCCACTTTCCAATGAAGGCCCCAATCCTCAAATTCTTATGGATCACCTTTCATATATTTTAAAACAATATTGGCTCAGTGAGTGGTGGCTTCTTTCAAGTGGTGGACTGAGAAGCTATTGGAGGTAGGGGCTTACATATTTTTGGAAGTGGTGGCTTCTATAAGGTATTGGCCTAAAGCAAGTGGTTTCTCATGTAAATCGCAAGTCGGGCCTTGCATACAGGTGGTGGCCAATGAATGATGTAAGGAAATATTCATTTGAAAATATATGAAAGGTGGTCTACAAGATTCTAAGGGTTGGGGCCTTCAATGGAAAGTGATGGATTTCCCAAGGAGTGGTGGCTTCCTTCAGTTGGTGACCTGATAAACTATTGGAGGTATGGGCCTCCAACAAGTTAGGACCTGCACAGTTGTGTATGTGGTGGCTTTCATTAGGTAGTGGACTAGAGCGAGCGGTTTCTTGTGCACATTGCAAGTCAAGGATTTCACAATTATGGTGGAAAGTGACTGATGTAAGAAAATATTTTAATAATAGAAGAAGAAGAGAACATAGTACATTGGTTTTTCTCCTGAAAGGGTTTTCACCTAATATCTGGTGTCCTCTTTTGATTGATGGTGTTTTCTCTTATGGCTATTTGTTCATGTGTATTGTTATTCTCATGCATTGATCATACTTGTGTTTATATTTTCTATATGTTGTGTAGATCTAAAACAATTGTTGGTAACTTGACAATACTGAGGAGGGGGGGGTGTGGATCAATATTATGCATAATGGATCATCTATTAATCATTTTTTCCTTTTATTTCAACCTGAATCGTCAATTAATTAGCAACAATACAATATATTAGTAGCAGATAACATAGGAAACATAAGCACAAGACATAAATCATAAATTCACATAGGGACACTAGATATCAGGTCGAAACCCTTCTGAGAGAAAAAATGCCATACTGTTTGTTTTTGTCTTCTTCTTTTTAAAAATATTCTTTACATTCATCACTAGCCATCACCAGTGTGCAAGACCCAACTTGCAAAATACAAAATTTTGGGTCAATTAAAAATGAAACAATAATAATAATAATAATAA
Source organism: Pinus tabuliformis (assembly GCA_031772625.1). Taxonomy (NCBI): domain Eukaryota; kingdom Viridiplantae; phylum Streptophyta; class Pinopsida; order Pinales; family Pinaceae; genus Pinus; species Pinus tabuliformis. The sequence goes on from CM062811.1 coordinate 408,164,508, forward strand.
TAATAATAATAATAATAATAATAATAATAATAGTAAGTGTTATATTGCAATTTTTTTTTAAAAGAAATTTAATAATTATGATTCATAATGGTTTGTAGATTTCTGTGGTGTGGTTTTTGAGAGACTGAATTCGGATATTCCACAGTGTTCATCTTTTATTTTTCGACGTTTCGAGTCTAGACCAAGAGTCCTGATGATGAGTCTTGGTCTAGACTCGAAACGTCGAAAAATAAAAGATGAACACAGTGGAATATCCGAATTCAGTCTCTCAAATTATGATTCATATCCAAAATGATGATACTTGAGAATCTCATGTTTAAATTTAGTTAATAACCATATAAAGACTTAATACTTACAATAAACACTTTTTCCATATATATATATATATATATATATATATATATATATATATATATATATATCACATTAAAAATTTAAAATAAAAAATGGTATATGCATATGTATGTATTTATATATAAAATTAAAAATAACTTTTTTCATATATATAGAAATGTGAAATATATATCAAATATAAATAGTAGCTCTCTCTCTCTCTCTCTCTCTCTCTCTCTCTCTCTCTCTCTATATATATATATATATATATATATCACATTAAAAAATTAAATAAATAAATCGTAAAAGATATCAAAGAAAAAATTCATGTATAGGTATTACGAAAGATTCAATAAAACCAACCTAAATCCATCTTAACTCTGGATATACCAAGGGCCGAGAGGGATCAAATCTCTTTTCACTCTAAAAGAGGTTTGCATCTCAAATATTTCATCCATCTTGGCGCTTGGTAGATCCAAAATTAAAATGGTTCTAGGCTGGTTATTAATATTTCAAAATCAAATCACTATATAAATATTACCCTGTATTGAAAAACAATTGTTAAATTAAAAATAACAATTTCAATATTTTAAAATTATGATTTTTCCTTTTTAATATATATACTAAACTTCATATATACCATAAATTTAAAAAGCTAAAATTATCTTATGATAAAAAGACAAAAATTAAATTTAAAAAATTTAAATTATAATATACTATATCAATTTTTTTTTTTTAAACACAAACTTTATTTTATAACCCCCAATTAGAATTTGAAAATAATTGAATTTGAATTTGTCCCTCTTGTAACTTATTCCTTCCCATAATAGTGATAAATAGATAATTTAGTTTATATTAAATCAAGTTATTTTACCTAGTAATAAATAACAATAAAAAGATCATGCATTGACTAAGAGATTTTTAAGTTTATATTAAATCATGTTAGATTATATAGTAATAAATAACAATAAAAAGGCAAAGAAGAGAGTTTAATTGAAATAATTTTAGTATTAGACTTTAAATTCCTTACAAGTGGTCAAAAACAATTCATGGAAGCAATTACTGATACATGCATGGGAAGAGAAAAGGTAAGAAAAAAATGGAGTCCTATTGATGGTGCTGGACCCGCCAACATGTCAAGGGGATCTCTTCGGTAAGAAGTCCCAATTAGACCTCAGACTGTTTAGTGTAGGAGTCCCAATAGTGGGTTGTAAGGTAATGCCTTGACCACGATGTTGCATAGAGCCAAGTAAGATAACTGTGTTAGTAGCAAGGGTGTGACCGATGCAAAGAGTCAAGGAATGTGTATGAGAGGTTCCAACACTTTGAAGGGAGAGGAAGGTGAAGGTGAGTTCTAGGTTGAAAGGGATCAGTCCCAACTTTGCTAGGAACACACCACACAAAGGACATGCACAGCTTCCGACAGAGCAGTCCACTTGGATGCGACAGTCACAACAACAAGGTAAGATAACATGAACAACACTCATGGATCAGTCCAAGACGAGTGTGGCAGTTGATATATTAAGGTTCATGAGAAAGGTTTGTCTACTGTCCGACAGAGCAGTCGACACGGACGGTGACAACATTAACAACAAGATTCATATAATTGCATATAAATCAGTTCATATACAAGTACGTAAGTTAAACAACATATATAATTAAGGCAACCAGAATAGTCCAACTACAATAACAACATATGCATGAAAATGTGTTGGCTCTTATTATTAAAGAAGTGTAAGTCACAATCATACAATACACCATGTAAACCTACTAGCCCCAATAGTGAAACATTACAACCACATCTGCCTGCTCCTCCAAAAAGATATACTAGCTCCGTGCAATGGAGGAGCCAAGGCGCGCTACAATAGTGTCCAAGCCTTCTTCAAGATAGTCTTAGTAGAAGCTTGGATGACCAAAAGCCTATACAATGAGTTATGAGGGACTATTTATAGCAAAGGGTGGGGTGACCCTTGACATTCCCCTTTGTGACAGTTCAACTACCCTCATGACTCTTCACCTACTCTATGAGTGTTATGTCCAACTATTGACACTTGACTTACACTTGGCATGACTCAACATTACAATGCACATGTACTCATGTGAGACAACATGGCTTGAGCAAGCCTTGCAATACATTACTGGCACTCAGTTTATTATGGTGAGACCAACTCTTTGACATGCTTGTGATGGTGAAGGTGGTGAGATGATGCCAAGCTTGGTTGTGCATGATGGTGTGCATGCACCCCATGGTGACATCTTGCTGAAGCGACCTCTTGCCTCCGTTGCAATTGGTGCATTGGTTCGGACCCTTCATCCAACTAGTCTGCTAACATGCGCATGGTCTTCTTGGGTACAGTTGAACCGAAAACACACTGATGCATGGTGTTTGTGCTAATCTTCAAGTGTGTGCTGGTGGTCATGCACATCAACTTGCCGAAGTACATGTTTAGCCCCATTTGGACTTGCTTCTTGTCTTCGCCTTGGTGAGTGTGTTGAATGGGTTGGATTGCATCTGTGCACTCAACGACATGTATGCTGTTGAATCCCTTGCATGTGATCAACAACACTGCTCACCATGTTTGCTCTATGTCAACTTCTGGGATGGATACTTAACTTGTACGGGCGCAGTTTCATCTGTTAGTGCATGTGCATCCACTGCTGTTTTTGTTCCTATTGCACCTCATTTGTCTGTCTGTGCAGCTTCATGTTCTTCTTGAGTTGTTGCTTCAGCACATGCAACTCCTTCTTAGTTCGATCTTCTGCCTTCACGTGATCTTCATGTCACTCCATCACTTCATAGTCGGAGTCTCCAAAGTTTCTTTCATCATAAATGGACCTTCTTGAGCTTGCAACCTTATTCTACCTCCATGTTGTCAAAAACCCTCCTCTTGCATTCATTGCATTTGGTACGTTGTCTTCAGCTATTGTTCATGATGATGCTCGTTGTGATGTTTCCGTTTGATGTCCTTGTCTACGAACGACTTGATGTCTTCATGAGTAGGTAAGCTCATAGACACTTGATCGACTGCATGCACAAACATGCTCTGGACGGTGTCTTCGTCTCTAATCTCTTGGAAACCATTGTACCTATACTATTGAGAGGTAGATGAACATCTACGATACCTGGAGACATGGCAACACTCATAGCAATCAATTTGTTAGTCGAAAACCAAAATGAACACGAGAAAAATTTTGTAGCATACTTGGGTAAATGATCATGAAGGTTGAGCAATTTTGGCCGAGAGGTCAGGAGACCGACTACCAAGGCTGCTCAAGGCACAAACTGGGCTACTGGGAGATTGGATGACTGCTGGAACTATGCAATGCATGGTCTAGTCTGGCTGTTGACTGCTGGGATTGCGCAATGCACAATTCTAGCTGGGAAGGACTGCTGGCCCAGGGACAGATTTGCAAAATTTCTTGGGCCAAGCAGCCACTTTCCTCCAGAAATGCACAAAACAGTCTTGGAGGCCAGTGCTGGGCAGGAATGCACAAATTTGGAGAGGAAGTTGAGCCTTCCTTTCCCAGATTACGTAATGTAGCCTTGGTGAAGGCAGAGCTTGGGCCAAGGTTGGATCGACTCACTGACGGGAAATTGAAAGCAAGTAATTCAATGAATGCATGGTGACACTAAGTGATAGTAGAAGTGATTAATAGTGCATGAAAAGCATGAATGAAAGATTCAACAAATAGATCAACATGCATGTGGCTGAGGCAGTTCACCGGTTGGGCGAACATCTGTGCAAAATAGTTTCATGCATGCGACAATAGTGAGATAGCAACGAGAACTGAAATAGAGCTAGGACAAGATAGTATACATGTAAACAAGAAAATCATTCAAAGAAATCAAGAAAACAGTACTCCCACAAGCAAAAACACAAAAAGTGATAGAAATGTAGCATAAGGCATGGGAAGCGAGCTTACCCCAAAACATCTGAGCTGAGTGTGCCGACTTCTCCTAGATGTGATGTGGGATGTTAAAGCTACAAGGTTGCTGTGAGGAATGAGCTCTACAGTGTCTAGTTGATGAATTTTGATAACACTGAGGTTGTGACGCGCATGCCACGAATCTAGGGGAGGCGACACTTTGTGGAAGGTTTTAGAATGGCTCATTGCATGTAACCTCCAATGACTAAACATAGATCCCTAAAACAAGGGATGCATTTGTATGCTGCCTTGGGAGAAGCAACCCATGCATGCAAATATGTTTTTCTTAGTCCTAGAGGGAATCGGTCAACTCAAATGCACATGCAAGACACTGCTCAACTGTTGGAGAAAAATGTGCATTTCTGGCTGGGAGCTGGGCTGTCTACCCAGGATATTTGCGCAATTTCTGGGTAGAGCAGTTGATTTCTACCCAGATTTGCACAAATCCTGGGCTGAACAACCTACTACTAGGAAAATTTGCGTAAATCTTGCTGGGAGGGTTGGCTGGAAGGATTGCACAATCCTGGAGCCCAACAGGCTGTCAGAGAGGATTATGCAATTCCTAGAGGAAATGTTGGTTTCCCTCCAGAAATGCACAATTTTCAAGGGGAAGCTACTTAGCCTGCAGCTGGACAAAGTTCGGGTGAGCAGCCTATGAAGGGAAAAGATCAAACTGTGATCGACAGGCTGCCTTTGAGAAATAAATACATTGAAACTTGAGGACTTGATGAAGTAAGGCAAGATGCTGTGAAGGTTCATAGGGATGATCCAAAGCAAGCTAAGGAAAAATTTTGGAGGGTGGTTGTAGCTGCTACAACACTTAGTGACACACTGGTAGAACTCCAGCTCTCTGAATGGACCTTGTTCGTGAAAAGCAAGTCTAACACCTTTGGAAGTATTGTTCAATGCTCAGCTCGTCTTGGCTTCAGACTAGCTTGATTGTAAGATGTAGCATCTGCCAGAATCTTGGTCGATTGACACACATTCCAAGCCAAGGCAACAAAATTGTTTTGATTGGAGTTGAGGGGTATATAAGTGCAGAAGCAGTATAGTCATCAGAGTCTAAGTTTCATCTCTGGTGTTGCTCCACTGCCAGTAGGCTTGGACAGGACCTCAGTTGAGTCACATAGGAACACAAGCATGGATCTGTTACCAGCAAGCTTGGTCAGTATGCCCGCAGAATTACTTGCATCACCTCCCTGAGCAAGAAGCCTTTCTCTTATTTCACCTTATTCATTTTTCATTTGAATTTTTTGACTTTTCATTTTTTTCATTTTCTCTATGCATAACACTTATTCATTTTAGAGGCAAAAGAGGGATACCGACTTATTGAGAGCAGAAGAGGTTGTTCCAGTAGAGAAGTAGTTTATTGTATCTCTAGCATGCCTATTAAGGATTTTCCACCTCACCTTACTCTACTTGACTGAACTGACAAGGGTTAACCCAAAAACAACCGATTAGAGAAGGTAATAATAGTTAGCGTGAAAGTGTTGTGTTTTCACCAAGGTTCGCTTCGAATAGTACATATTTTCCTTCGACGTATCATGGATTAAAAGTAACAAGCTCATCATATAGAGGCAAGATGACAGATAACCAAGTAGTGATAGCTATACAAGCCCTCTTGTACTTCACCCAGCTCATTTGAAGAGTCATACATGGTTTCATTCCAACTAACTAATGAGCCTCATCATTGGGTAATTATATGGGCCGTAATTCACCTCCTAGCTTAGTAAAACCAAATATTCTCACAACTTATTGCATACTTTTGATTATATTTTTCTTATGAGATGAGTTAGAGTTGGATATTTTGCTTTGTGGTCTAATGTGCATGTGATGCAGGATTAAAGGATAAAAGCAAGGAGTTTTAGCAAAGACCTTGGTCAAAAATCGAATGGGACAAGAGAGAGGAATTATAGGAGGTAAATCCTCCTCATTTACTACCCCTCCATTCGAATATTCCTTCATCAGCTTAGAGTGAAACCAGCCAAATCATGAGGACTAGAAGGTAGCTGAGCAAGTGAAAGTCAAAGCACCAGTTATCTCGAGTTTGGGAGCTGAGCCTCCCTAATTTTAAGGAAGTCATTGGAGACTTCATTCGTATAAGTAGAGAGGCTTGGGACCTCAGTAGGATTGAAAATTTTAATTGTAAAACTCTACTTTATTTTGGAGCTGCAAGATTTGTGACAGTTTTTGAGGTAATCCATTGTTTTGATAATAAGAATGAGTTTTGTTTCGAGCCAGCACTGAGTTAACTTAGAAGGTTGAAGCTCTTGGGTTAGGGCCCAACCCTAGCAGCTAAGGCTCCTCTTTACTGTACCTATATGCTAGCATGGATCCATGGTTTAATCATTCATTTGCTTAAGTAGTTGCATTTTCATTACAACAGTGTAGAGTAGATTGGTTGTGTTTCAGATTTCTAGTTATCGCATGATCTTTGGAGTTTGTTGTCTTGATTCAATACTTGGTTCATTTCATCATTATCTTCTTCAATCACTCTCTTTCTATAATATATCTCACTCATATTCTCATTTCCTTCAACAGGAAATACTTAAGAACGAGCCAATACATCATGTCTTAAGCGGATTATACCTGTAGATCTCCTTACTGTTCGATCCACAGAAAACCTGACAAATCACCATCCAATTCATTTCAACGCTTGAATTTATGCACTCTAGATCTCCACCATTGATCTGTCACACCCTCGATCCAACGGCTTTGCATCACCCGATCACCAACTACCTTGGATGATCTCCACCATTGCTCAACCCCGCCCGATCCAACGGCTATCGCGCAATCTCACGCGGATTCTTGCATGGTTGATATCTGTTACTCGAGAGCACACAAGAAAAGTGGTTTTCTCGTTCTATGTGTCACTTAGTTAGGCTAATTGCGTAAAATTTTGGAATTCTGCTTACAGCCTTGAGGGCACGCGAGAAACTACCTACCCCCTATAGAAACCGGCTCCATTATTCCACACGTTTTCTTTCCTTCTGTTGCCACATGACTTAATATTATTCGCCCATCGATTCACTTAAACCTCATGATAAGATCTTTTCCACTCAATCTCTTATTTAACCCTATTTGTCCATCTCTTGACTTAGCCTCCCGTGATAAGATCTCCACCATTCATCTTCTGTCAGTCCTGTTCGTCCATTTATTCACTTAACCTATGCGATAAGATCTCCGACGCTTATCTTCCGTTAGTCCTATTCATTCATCTATTCACTAAATTGCCCGCGATAAGATCTCTGTCGCTCATCTTTCGATTAACCCTATTAGTTCATCTATTCACTAAATTACTCGCGATAGGATCTCCGCCATCATCTTCTGGTTAGTCTTGTTCATCCATGTCTTGACTTAACCTCTCGCGATAAGATCTTCGCCATTCATCTTTCATCAATATTATTCATCCATCTATTCATGTAATCTTCTGTGATAATATCTTCGTCGCTCATCTCCCACTAACACTGTTCCTGATCGATCCAAAGGTCGCTATAAACTTCTACTTCATTACGTCCTCCTTTCAGTGATTTCGATCTTCGCTTGCTCTTCCGCTTGACTCGCATGCTTGATTTCACCAAAACACCAAAAAAGTGAAAACTGACTTAGTTTAGTTTCCTTGCTTACACATTATTTTGGTTTGATGCTCTTTACTTATGTAACTTAGATAGCAACATTAGGTTAGTGTTGATTTAGCAATTTTGCTTAGTTTATCTGTTTAAATGGTTAATTAAGATATGGTGTGATTTAGCATTACATGTTGTTTTCTTCATTATTGCAGTAGAGTAGGTCCCTTAGAATAGATTTTCTCTTCTTCCATCAAAGAATCAAGCTTCTTCTGACTCTATAGAAGTCTGGCTTGGATCCCCTGGGGTCTCTCGCTAGATGAACAAGTGACAACAGGCAGGACCTTCACTTCTACATGTGCATATAGCACTGTCACCTCCAAGTTTGTACGAAACTCGGGTTGATAAGTAAAGCTGGTAGCCTAGGAGTTGTAGCATCCTTGCTGCAACATTGGCGCTCATCACTTTTTGGCACTGTTGCTGGGGAGGTGTCAGAGTAGAATGTGATTACTGCTTTCTTTTCTTCTATTTCTAGTCTTCAACTTTCTTCCATTAGTTTATTTCTGCAAAAGTAATCTAGTAGCTTCCTTTCTTTCATTTATCATTATCTGCTTTCCTCCCATTCTACAAGTAGAGTTTCAATTCAGTAAGTAAATTTTCTTTCTGTCAGTAGCTTTCATTCAATCAACAATTTCATTCTACTTTCTCTTCCATTCTGTAAGTAGAATTTCAATTCAGCAAGTAACTTTTCCTTCTCTTAGTAGTTTTCATTCAATCAAAAATTTCATTTCTGCAAAGTACTTTATTGCTAAAAAAAGATCTTCCAAAAGCCAACCGAAGAACATTTCCTTTCATGCCTCATAGGAGTAGGAACAATTTAGGAAAATTCTTGCCAAATACCCTCACTGCATCCAACAACCAACCTTCTCTCTTCTTCGGTAGCTGTGAACTAGAGGAACCCTTAGGTGAGAAACCTGACATATTTGAAGAACCTATAGGGGAAGAAGAAGAAGATGAACCCATTCCTACTGAGCCAATGGCTGAAACCAAAATGACAAAGGAAATAGTAAGAGAATTGAGGGTGCCTTCACCATCATGGAAACCAATGGGGACACTAAGATGAAGAATATAAGCCCCTTTTCCCTACCTCATTTCCATGGCCTGACAATAGAGGACCATGGCACTTTCCTATTTGAGTTTTTTGTTATATGCCAAACCTATGACCATACAGATGATGAGAAAAAGTTAAAACTGTTTCCATCTACCCTCAAGGATTCAACATTGTGTTGGTTCATGGCTTTACCTAGAGTTAGCATCACAACTTGGACTCAGATGTAGCAGGCTTTTAACAACAAATACAGGGACTACTGTAGGTCAAAGGATAATAAAGAAAATCTTTTCAGGATGACCATGGGCAAGGATGAATCCTTAGAAGACTATGAAGAAATATTCCAGCTTGGTTACAAAAGGACCAGGTTAACATGTGACCTTGAGTCACTAAAACTGGTCCTGCTCAAAGGAGTAAAGGAAGATCTTTTGGATACCTTACATCTGTTAGCAGGAGGGGTTATCTACCAATTACCCTATGAGGATATCAAGACTGTCTTTAGAAACCATTCTAGGGTAGCCAGGAAAAAGGGTAGGGGTAGTCAACCTATGGCCAGTACATCATCTTCCAACTCATCCATTAAGGGTGAAATTGGAAACATGCTGGAAGATTTCAAAAGTGAGATGCTGCAAACCCTTGCCTTGCAATTGGATACCGTGAACATCAAAAGGAAGCAAGAGGAAGCACAGAGAGCCTTGGTCATCTTTTTTCCTAGATGCAATAGTAGGAATCCTAGGAGCGAATGTCCATTGAACTGCATTGATATTTGCTCAGTCTGTGAAGAAAGCCACTCCACAAACAAGTGCCCTTCTTTACCTGGACTCAAAGCTGTATATCATGGAGCTGAAGGGTCACTGAGCAGCTTTGTTACATCAACCAAAGGAGACCTTCTAGGCCTAGACCATACTAGTAGGGTATGTAAGGGTCATCCCATGCATATTACAACCCCAACCAAACCACAACTATACCTTCTTAGGGACCCCCTACTCATCCTTCTTGGTCTACACCCCCTCCTTGGTCCTATGCATCTCAGTATCATTCCCAACTAGCCAGCCAGTCATTTCAACCTTATGTTCAGCCGCAACCTTAGTGGAATACCCCACACTAGGGGTGGGGGCCTCAATATAACAATGCTCCAGCTCTATTTCCTCCACCACCTACCCGACCACAACTCCTACACTTTGCTCCACCCAAGCAACCCCAAATGCCTACCCAGCCAAGTCTGAAACCAAACAATAGGCAAGCTCAACATGTATAGAGTGGTGAGACATCATACCCAGTTTATGTTGTAGAAATCCAAGAGATCAACCTAAGATCTGGGAGAATTCTCCCAGATAACCAACCTCCCTCTCCACATAGGGAGGTTGAGGAAGAAAGAGAGGAAAACAACTTTAAAGTAAATCCACCCTTTCTTGAAAGATTAGCCCAACCACTCTAGCCTACCCCAGAAGAACTTGAAATTCTAGGAGAATTGAAAAATCTATGTGTAAGTATCCCCCTTCTCCAAGCAATAAAAGATGTTACCATATAAAATAAGTTGATTAAGGAGAAATGCTTCAAGCATCCAGGAAGAAGAAAAAGGGATGCCCCCACCATTAATGTCATTGGCTAGTTGTATGACTTAATGATGGGGCAGGTAATATATCCAAAATATTTGGACCTTGGAAGCCCTATAGTATATGTGCACATTAATGGCACCGTTGTCCCACACACTCTAATTGATTTGGGGGGTGCCATTAATGTGATGAACAAGGACACCATGCTCAAGCTCAACCTCCAAGGGTCATTGAGGAAGACCACAATAGTTATGAAACTTGCAAACCATTCCACAGTCACCCCTGAGGGAATTGTGGAGGATGTGATGGTCTCCATTGACTCTTGGGAGTACCCTGTAGATTTCCTAGTTCTCCAGCCTAAGGCTAAGCTTACTGGTTACCCTCTCATCCTTGGGAGGCCATGGTTGGCCACAACTGATGCTTACATTAGCTACAGAGCTGGGAATATGACCATCAAGAATGGGCATATGTCCAAGCAGTTAGTCCTATACCCTCCTGCTCAACCTTCTCTAGAGCATGATTTACCTTTATGTTTGGAGGAGGAAGAAGAGGATGAGGCTTATTCAACCCAACTTTATGCTTTGGAAGAAACCACAGGAGGAGGACAACAAGATGAGGATCACTTAATTGAACACCTACTCCAAAGTCCAACTCCTATTTCGTTACCATTAGAAGAAGAAGTAAGGGAAACCCATAACAATCATCCAATTGACTTATGCTTGGCCAATTCCAACCCACTCCGTGTCAAAACTATAGAATTTGGCCTAGAGAAAACTTTGAAAATTAATCCATCTCTTTCTGCTCTTGAAGAGGAAAAGATGTGCAACATGTTGAGAGAAAAACTAGAAGCCTTCGCTTGGAGTTACAAGGAAATGAAGGGAGTACACCCCTCAATGTGTATTCACCACATATACATTAAAGAAGGTTACAAGCCAGTCAGGCAACCAAAAGGAGGATGAATCCAGCTCTTAAAGATATGGTCAAAGAGGAACTGCAAAAACTGCTAGATGTAGGATTCATTTACCCTATCTCTGACAGTGAGTGGGTCTCTCCTTTAGTGTTAGTTCCCATGAAAAATGGTAAGTGGAAGATTTGTGTAGATTACAGGGAGTTGAACAAAGCCACAAAGAAGGATCATTTTCCCCTACCCTCATTGACCAAGTGCTAGATGGCCTGGTAGGGAAGAAGTTTTTCTCTTTCCTACATTGATTCAGTGGGTAAAACCAAATCCAAATCTACCCAAAAGACTAGGATAAGACCACATTCACCTATTCTTGGGGTACTTTTGGCTATAGGGTCCTTCCTTTTGGACTATGCAATTCTCCTGCCACTTTCCAAAGAGAAATATTGAGTATTTTTTCCGAATTAGTACATGATGCAGTGGAAATCTATATGGATGATTTTACATGTTATGGCTGTGATTTTCAAGAAGCCCTTACTAACCCAGGAAAAGTATTGCAAAAATGAATTGAAATGAACCTGTCTCTTAGTCCAGAAAAATGTGAATTCTTGTTGACTAAAGGGACCGTGATTGGTCATTCAATATCTCAGTAAGGACTGCAGGTGGACCCAAACAAAATAAAAATCATCCAAAGGGTCCCACCTCGTCAAAAGTATAGGGATGTCAGGAGTTTCTTGGGGTCAGCTAGATACTACCGAAGGTTCATAAAGGACTTCAGCAAGTTGGCCTCTCCTTTATTTGGGTTGTTGGCCAAAGATTCAGAGTTTATATGGTCAAAAAGTTGTCAAGAGGCCTTGGACATTTTAAAGGGTAATTTGACCACTGCACCAATTCTTAGAGGCCTAAACTGGGCCCTCCCTTTTCATATTCATGCTGATGCCTCATTGTGACATAGGCAAGTTCCCTCTATGGACATAGGCAACCCCTCTAGCCCTAGAGTGGGTCTAGTCACTGCAAAGACAATACCAAAGAAAATTTCCTTAGAAAGTTGGTGTTATGAAGGCCTACCTTCAGATCGTTATTTGATGAAGTCCTCGTCGTGTCACTCCATCTCTTGTTCTTATAATCACTTGTACCTGAAAAAAACATGTGGAGAAACACCACAAATGCAATAGAAAATGACCAAACTATCTACTTGAAGAGTCAAGGAACTTCAATCTATCGACATACAATTCGACATACGATATAGGAAAAAAGCTATTGATTTGTTTTAATATTAATCAAGGTAAAACTTACAACTGAGCCTTGACGTTGTAAGTATCCTCGAAGGGTCCTGTTGGCATGTCTCCGTAAGCATTGACTTGTGAACCGTCTCCCAAGGGAACAAATGACTCTCTCTTTTGTCCAAAAGGTTGATGCTAGAAAGTTCTCAAGCCAAATCTACTCAAACATCTCTCAAGCCAAATTACATGTGAGGCTACTTCCACACTCTAATAACACTCTCTACCTCTACTCCTCTCTTAGAATCTTGAAACTACCAAATTACATCTAGCTATCATCAAGTTACATCCAAGCTAGCTGATCTCAGTCATGGAGGAGGCATTTATAGGAGGGAGAGCTTCCATAAGAGATGGGAGGAGGAACTTATCCTTTAGGGAGGTTGCACAAAAGGTGGAACAACTATCCCAAAGGAGAGAGGTGAGCTCATCTGACCCAACAACCAGCCCTAGGACTGCCCATGAAGCAGTTTCATCTCGAAGCTTTGATGAGTTGTTTAAAAAACTTGCCAAAAGTAGCTCGTCATGGGTGCAACACAGGGACAGAGCGACGACTTCGCTAGGGCTAGTGAAAACTTGACCATCTTCGCGGGTGGGACAACTGTTGACCCACGACGACCCAGAAACTTAGGTAAAAAAGAGTCTGCTTCAGGGATAATGAACTGAGACATTCTTCCTGAGATTACAAGGAAGGTATTGACACATAATTGGCAACATGACACATAATAGATGTCAGTAATATGGACCGGTAGTGTCTGGATCAGGGAATGCAGGGTCAGTGACAAATTACTGTGTAACAAATGCCCCCTAAAGCATGAAGGCCGAGAGAGTGGGAGGGGTGAAATGCTTTATGAATCCATAACTGAAACAGAACACCATCGTGGAGAACCTGCAAATGCAAGTACAACTGATATCTCTGATACATGAGTACTTAGTGAAAAGGAAATACATGTTTATAAGGAATAGGTGTAACCATCCAGAAGATAAACATAAATGATCTATGGTATGGACACAACCATCCAATCAAAAAGACCACAAAAAGACTCAGGTATGGTCGCAACCATCCAATCAAAAGAGTCATGTATGAATCAATCCACACAACCTAGACTAGTGTAATCTGAGCCCAGGGTCTTGAATCCTAGCCTGATCATGGTACAAATTCTAATATGCGAATAGATGTGCTGAAGTCGAGCATACTAGAAAATCACTTGATTACCGGCCAATGATGTAAACCGTTAACAAGCGCGAGAGAGACCACCAGTAATGTCAATGGTTCTCAAGGTACTGTTAAGAATGATATGAAGTCGAACACTTGTTAAATCACTCGATCAAAGATGAATGATGCAAGTTTGTCATCGAATGCGAAGAACTTGCCATTGAGGCATGCAAGCTCCAAGGTACCAGAAAGGAGTATCTAGATCAACTTCCCGGATAATGAGCTGAAATCAATAGGAAGAAACTAATCGAAGGAGGGCCATAATGTTTCCCACATCATCGACGCGAGACAAAGGAATAAAATGAGGTGGATGAGACAAAGAATCATAGGAAGGTGTGTAAGGATACAAACTGTAGAAGGATTAAGCTCTTGAACATATCGGCGACACGACTCCAAAATTTGATAGCATTTTGGTACTAAGGTATCAAAGGTCATGATGATGCAACAAGGATTAGATGGAATGAGGAAAAATGAATAACCCAAAACCTGGAAGGCCAACGATAGAATGACCATATTTCAACCCGACACGAAGCAGAAAGAGTGTCGATGTCTAAGAGCGAGAAGCTGCCGTAATAACTAACACAACCAACAGAATGTTTCCAAATTTCCCCTCACCATTTTTGGCGAGTACCCCAATTATTTTTGAAACACAAGCTTGAAGGGGATATCATATGTTTGTAATGGAAGTTCATCCTTTAGACGAATCCCACCTAGTGATTTTTAAAGAGCCCTAGGAAGGAGAAGCTCGGTCTCGTCATGGTGACAAGTCTAATGCCGTCAGGGTTTGACGAGTCTGACATAGGTAAAACTCAGAGTCTTTTTCATATTTAGAGATTTTGAACAAACATGGAAAAGAAAACTCCAAAGGTCCCTTTTCGTAAATTTGTCCCTCGAATCCGAAAAGGTAGAAAACAATATCCAAGGGAACCTATTGACCATGAGAGATCACATACACCTTTTTCGTAAGTAATCTATCCGAGCCCGTAAAAGGGGTAAACTTATACTGGGTATATGATGCTTCGCATCCTTTAATGAGTTCAAAGTGACAAGAGTTCGACAATATTTTTGGTTTTAAAGGGTTGAAAAAGAGCTGAAAGTAGACCTACCATTTTTAGTCTCTTTAACGAGTCAAAAAGGGAAAAATACTCGGCAAGATTTTCATTTTTTACGAGTCAGAAAAGAGATTAAAGGTGACTCGTCCTAGAGGAACGAGTGGTATAAAGGGTAGCAACTGGTTCCGGTAATGGAGGAACTGCTAAAAGCACATAATGGTCAAGAGGTTGGCTAATAAAACCACTCATCATTGCAGTCCCTCAAGAAAGGAAAAATAACCAAGTGAAAGCATATGATCAGCCAAAGAGATGGCAATGATGGAATAAAACAACCAAGGCTCATCTAGCAGGAATCAACTGATTAAAACGACAATCACGAGATGTAAATCGGGTGTGGGTTCATTTTTACACAAGCTTGAACCACGGAGAACTCTGCTTGGATTCAGTTTCATGTTTACACAAGCTTGAAATGAAAAACTATGCTTACTATAAGTTTGCATGCCCCTAGCATAATGACTCAAATCGATGTACATGCCCCCAAAGCTTCATTGCATTCAACTGAGTGAATGGAATGAAGGTTCACTTACGATATCTTGGAAAGAATCGACTGGGATTTTACGAGATTGTAATCAAAGACTCAATTTGGAAAAGGGAGTTGTTTCATTTTTTAATGAGTTTGACACAGGAAAAGAACTATCCTCATGACCCTTGTTTAATTTTTAACGAGCTTGACACAAGACAAGGAACTATGCTCAGATTTTTTGTTTCATTTTTTAACGAGGTTGACACAAGACTAGGAACTATCCTCGGACCCTTGGTTTCATTTTTTAATGAGGTTGACACAAGAAAAAGGAACTCTCCTCATCTCTCCTTGTTTCATTTTTTAACGAGGTTGACACAAGAAAAAGGAACTCTCCTCATCTCTCCTTGTTTCATTTTTTAATGAGGTTGACACAAGAAAAGGAACCATCCTCATGACTCCTTGTTTCATTTTTTAATGAGGTTGACACAAGACCAAAAACTATCCTCATGAACTGATAATGGACCATATGAGAACATGGCTCCCAAGAGGTCTTCACTAGACAGAAGGACCACACTCTGAGAGGAATACATGTCATTTGGTACCAATGACAGATCAGGTTCCAATGCCCCCAGTACATAATGTATGATACCATCTGTGTGATCATTAGCAGATCTGGAGACAGAATGGGTAGCCACATAATTGACCTATGGCGGGGAAGGCACTACTTGCAAACAAGAGCCGATATGGGATGATGGTTTCAAAGGAGGCGCCTGGTGACCAATGAACGACAATTGATCAATAGTCACAATTCTTCCTTCGTGCGGAAAACAAAACACACAGAAAAGCAAAGAAACAAGAACTCCCATGACATAAACATAGTCACATCCAAGGAGAAGATTGAAATCTAACAGGCCTTGGACTACCATCATGCCTATATAGATGGTCTTTCCTCCCAAAGTAATAGGGAACTGCGGAAGGATCCCTAAGGGTTGACTAGTTCCTCCACTGAAAGCTAACAGATTCTGGGTGATAGGCACAACCTGTGGGGAGCCCAAAGGTTGCCAAGTAGTAGAAGACATGATGCTAATAGATGTGCCTTCATCTAATAGAGTGCTAGGTACTACCATATTATAGGCTTGTACTGTGATCTAGAAAGGCACATAAGATGGGAGGCGGAAAGCAGTCAAGTGACTCCAATCAAAAGAAACGACAAAACTACTTCGTGGGGGTATTATATGATTACCCCCATGCTCTGCAACAATAGAAGAAGGACTCTCCTGAACAACTAGGATGGGAGGGTCACTCTTTGATTCATGATAATCTGAGGAGACGAGAAAAACATGAGCAGTATGATCACCATGATCTTCCGGGGCAAAGTGAGCAATTGGTGGTGAAATCAAGTCAACACTCTTTCCGACCAATGGTTGGTCGGGAACAGACACAAGAGAGTCAGGTTCAAGAAGGTCAGGATTGGAAAGAGATGAATCCAAGTCAATCTCTTTACCAACCAAGGGAGGGTTAGAAGAAAGTCTCTGATAACCAACAGGAAGTTGGGGTTGAGGAGCTGTAAGGTTTTCCAAAATTGTGGAAGCTTTATCCATAAGGGGACAAAGGCGAAGGAGATTCTCTCCTTCACATAACCTACATGGAAATCTAATCTTCCCTTTCTTCTTACCATCGCTAGCTAAGAGTGCAACATTGACATGATCTCCAGAAGTCGATGGGGATAGTTGATCCAGATTTTGAGACCATACCTCCAAGACTCTGGGAATGCCAAGGTAGTCTCGGAGGAGATGGTCACCCTTACACAGCTTGCAAAGGAACTTGACCTTCCATGGAGGATCAGAAGGTTTGCCGATAGGAGGTGCATTTGATGTAACAGCCGCACCATCAGCCCCTTACTTAGCTGACTTCTTCCTCTTCGTCTTCCTTGTCTTCTTCTTAGCCTCCTGGTTACTAGATTTGAAACTTTCAACAGGTGAAGTAGAAGAGAAAGGTGAAGAAATAGGGGAAGAAGGCGAAGGGTCAACCTTAGAATCATCATGCCATGATTCGTATGAAGGAGACGGTGGGGCAGGAGTTGAGATACTTGGGATCATTGAGGTAAAAAATAACCAGACAGGTAAACCAATGGTTAACCCAGGGAGGGACAATGTTGCCATATAAGGAGCACTGACGTTTCCAAAGGAAGGAAAAGGACCAGGATTCCCTTCTGAGGGGAACCCTTGAATAGTGGACTTCAGAAATGCTACCATTGGAATTGACTCCAAAGAATTACTAAGAAAGTCAATATTTACCACGAATTTTTTGTGGGAAGTTAATTTTAGAAAACTGAAACAAAACTTTTCCTTTTCATGTTTTAGGAGTTGAGAAAAGGACGAAAGGTGACTCTATCGCTTTCGATTGGAAACGAGCTCAAAAGGATAAGCACTCGGATGATCCTTTTACTTTTAAAGAGTCGAAAAGGAATGAAAGTGACTGCTCTGGAACTTTAGGCAAAAGGTTTACTAGACAAATCGTAAAACTGCATATACACCTTGGTAATAAAATGAAAGAGAAATGACCAAGGACTTCCCATATGGCAGTCAATCTTCCCGAATGTTGTTTTCGGTGTGTTACAATTCACAAGGCAGTAGACTCAACTTCCTATGGTAATAGGATGATAACCTAGTGGGGTCTCCCAACATATACTCGATGGTACAGGGAGCACAAATCCATACTAGTATCTATTGAATCACAAAAGGAGGAATCACCCAACCTTAGTGAAAACAATAGCAATTGGATTTAACGACGCTGGAACACGTCTCTAGCCTAGACCTCTAGATATGTGAGTGTTAGGTTCCAATGCGTTTTTAAGTTTATTCAATAAATTTTCATAGTTAATCTTGAATTAAGTCTCAGTTTTAAGTCCCTATCAAATGCATCTTCAAAAAATCCTAGAATGCAACTAAATGAGCAAAAAGACCATTCTCGTTGAATGAACAACTAGCTAAGGAAGAGTGAGAGGTTCAATTCACAACAGTTAAATGGAAAGAAATAAAACCAATCAAGGAACAAAAGAAATAATTCTACCATTTACTTAAACTTGCAATCAATCTAAATAAGAAAATGGAAAACACACTTTTTGCTTTTCAATGTCTTAATATCAAGAATTTACTCATGCATAAATCGTGTTTCAAGTCTTAATACAAGATGAATGAATTTTTTTGATTTTTCTAAATAAATGATAAGTAACTAAATGAAAAATGAATCAAAGACTCAAAACTAAGGAGATATTTATTTTTGAAAAACTGGAAAGCTGTCTCATTGACTGGGAAGCAATGTGATCTATGCCAAGTGAAGGAAGGAAACTGAATGAACAAGACATGAAAGTTTGGTAACCAAATGTCACATACCAATCAGGAAGATGACAAACAGTGAATAGGAAGAAGCCTCAAACAAAGTAAGAGATTATGCCAAGAAGAGTCTAAAGATCCTAATGAATGAGCGACCCAGGGAAACCAATCATTCAAGAAACCTTAAGGTATTTAGGTCACACGGTTCAAGAGGAAGGATTTCAAATGACTTGAAACCCAGAATCTAAAATCCTAACAACCAACACTTTTGATACAATAAAGAGGCAAAAAGCAAGCTCAGAGGATAGAACACACTGGCCAATCAACAAACAAACTTCAATATTTGAAATCTACAGGAATTGTCGCGAGTGTAAAACTAACAACATGCGCCAACAATGAATCGTCACACCCCTCTAACTAAGCACTTTGCGATGTCGTCACAGAAGTACACTGGTTAGCAGCACCGAGCCGATTTCAGAACTCTTCGCGACTGTTAGGCAATTTAATCGCACCAAATAGTAAAAGGCGCAACCCATAAGACAACGCAAGTGCGACTACTTCATGACTGTCAGAAAATAAACAACGACAACCTCAGATCAAAGGAAAAAATGAAAGTTTGGCTGAGGCAAGGCTAGATCTATCACTCATGAGAGTGGGAAGACTACAGGAGTAGTCTAACAACTTCCAGAGTAGAGCATGCTACCCAAACAATGAGGGAGACAATAAACAAACAAAACCAATCAAAACAAAAGACAAAAGACAAGTTCCCCAGTGGAGT
Organism: Pinus tabuliformis; assembly: GCA_031772625.1. Classification (NCBI taxonomy): domain Eukaryota; kingdom Viridiplantae; phylum Streptophyta; class Pinopsida; order Pinales; family Pinaceae; genus Pinus; species Pinus tabuliformis. The sequence continues at coordinate 408,184,080 of CM062811.1, forward strand.
CGCCAACTTGTGACACAGGCAAGTTCCCTCTGCAGACAGAGGAAACCCCTCTAGCCTTAGAGTGGGTCTAGTCACTGCAAAGACAATACCAAAGCAAATTTCCTTAGAAAGTTGGTGTTATGAAGGCCTACCTTCAGATCATCATTCGATGAAGTCCTCATCGTGTCGCTCCAGCTCTTGTTCTTCTAATCACTTGTACCTGAAAACAACATGTAGAGAAACACCACAAACGCAATAGAAAACGACCAAACAATCTACTTGAAGAGTCAAGGAACTTCAAGCTATTGACATACGATATAGGAAACAAGCCATTGATTTGTATTAATATTAATCAAGGTAAAACTTACAACCGAGCCTTGACGTCGTAAGTCTCCTCGAAGGGTCTTGTCGGCATGTATCTGTAAGCATTGACTCGTGAACCGTCTCCCAAGGGAATAAATGGCTCTCTCTTTCATCCAAAAGGTTGATGCTAGAAAGTTCCCAAGCCAACTCTACTCAAACATCTCTCAAGCCAAATTACATGTGAGGCTACTTCCACACTCTAATAACACTCTCTACCTCTACTCCTCTCTTAGAATCCTGAAACTACCAAATTACATCTAGTTATCATCGAGTTACATCCAAGCTAACTGATCTCATTCATGGAGGAGGCATTTATAGGAGGGAGAGCTTCCATAAGAGATGGGAGGAGGAACTTATCCTTTAGGGAGGTTGCACAAAAGGTGGAACAACTATCCCAAATGAGAGAGGCGAGCTCATGACCCAAAAACCAGCCCTAGGACTACCCATGAAGTAGTTTCATCTCGAAGCTTCGACGAGTTGTTTAAAAAACTTTCCAAAAGTAGCTCGTCATGGGTGAAACATAGGGATAGAGTGACGACTTTGCTAGGGCTAGTGAAAACTTGACCATCTTTGCGGGTGGGACAACTGCTGACCCGCGGTGACCTAGAAACTTAGGTAAAAAAGAGTTTGCTTAAGGGATAATGAATTGAGACATTCTTCTTGAGATTACAAGGAAGGTATTGACACATAATTGGCAACATGACACAGCGTAGATGTCAACAATATGGACCGGTAGTGTCTGGGATCAGGGAATGTGGGGTTGGTGACAAATTAATGTGTAACACTCACACAAAGCCATAGGAGTAGCCTTAGGTTAGGTAGAGGAGAAATTTCCCTATGCCATCTATTTTATCAGTAAGAACCTATCAAAGGTTGAGCTAAATTACACTGTGACCGAAAAGGAACTCCTAGCTATTGTGCATTCATTAAACAAATTTAGGCATTACATTACAGGCTATCAAACATTTGTGCATACTGACATGTTGCAATCAAATATTTAATGAACAAACCAGATGTGAATGATAGAATTATAATATGGTTTCTTTTATTATAGTAGTTTGATCTAACTATTGTTGATAAGCCTGGTAAGGAAAACATTGTTGCAAACTTTCTATCTAGGATGAATCTTCTTGCAGGTGAAGAAGGAATGGTGGATGATTAGTTACCAGATGAGCATTTGTTTGCTATTTCAGTTCTCTCCCCATGGTTTGCTGATATAGCAAACTATTTGGTATCAGCATAGTTCCCACCAAACTTGTCCTCCAAAGAAAAGAGAAAGATAATAAGGAAAAGCGCCCCCTTCACCTGGATTGGGGAAATCTTTTAAAACTTGGCCCAGATCAAATCATGAGAAGGTGTGTAAGGGAAGAGGAAGTTTTTGACATCCTTCTGACTTGTCATGATGGGCCTTGTGGAGGTCACTTTGCAGCAAAGAGGACAACATTCAAAGTGTTGCAAGCAGGCTATTATTGGCCCACTCTTCATCAGGATGTGAAAAAGTACATTAGTCAGTGTGATTGGTGCCAAAGGATGGGAAAGCCTACTCCAAGAGATGAAATGCCCCTACAACCACAAGTGACTTTCGAGGCATTTGACAAGTGGGGCATGGACTTCATTGGACCTATCAACCTTCCTTCAAAGTAAGAATGGTACATTATTGTGAGCACTGATTATTTGACTAAGTGGGCTGAATCCAAGGCGATTAAGGCAGCAATAGAAGATAAGGTGGCTGAGTTCCTAAGGGAGAATGCATTCTACAAATTTGGGTACCCTAGAGAGCTAGTCACAGACCAAGGTAGCCAGTTTACCTCCAACATGATTGAAGAACTGCTTAGCAAACACAAAATCAAGCATAGGAACTCCACTCCTTATCATCCACAAGCTAATGGGCAAGTGGAGGTGACTAACAGGGCACTGGAGAACATCTTAACTAAGGTAGTAAGCAACAACAGGAAGGATTGGGCAAAGAGACTAGTTGAGGCCACCTTGGCCTATAATACAACATGGAAGACCACCATTGGATTTACACCCTATGAACTAGTCTATGGGAAAAAGGCTTTGTTGTCCATTGAGTTTGAATATAACACATTAAGGATGACAACCCAACTAGATTTGGATCTCATTCATGCATAGAAAGAAATATTGTTCCAATTGAATGGCTTGGATGAATTCAGAATGAAGACCCTCCTACATACAGAGATAGTTCAACTTCAGAGGAAGATCTGGCATGATAGACATATTAAAGAGAAGCAATTTAAGGAGGGCGATTGGGCATTATTATATGATTCAAGGTATAAAGTCTTCAAGGGCATGCTAAGGACAAGATGGCTTGGACCTTATGTGGTGGAATGATGCCATGATAATGGTTCAATGCAAATTAGAACTATAGATGAAGAAGCCATTCCACTGCTTGTTAATGGACACCGATTGAAAATGTACAAGAGGCCTTTATCAAAATAAGAGTTCATTGACAATATCAATAAGACAGTGATGATGGTGGAGCAAGTTCCAGCTCCTCCCTCATTAGGTCACTAAAAAGAGAAAAAAGAAAAAAGAATAAGGATTCAGGTGAAAACCTCCATGAGGTGCCTGAGTCCCATGTTTGGGTTGGAAACCTCGTGAGGCGGCCCAATGATGAAAAAAAATAAATGAAAAAAGAATAAGAAGATCCCTAGGTGAAAACCTTCCTTGAGGCACCCAGAGCAAACATCTAGGGTGAAAACCTCTTTGAGGCAGCCTAGTTGTTTTTCAAAAAAGAAAAAAAAGAAAAAAAAGAAGAAAAAAGAAAAGAGCAAAAAGAAATAATTGTTATTTGCAGGTAGACGAGAAAAACGATCAAGGAGCAAAGAGAAGATCCAAAGGGAACCCTGCCTCACATATATTCATCTCCTCCACTCCTTACCATGCATCCCTCCATCAATTCCATTGTTTTTTCACTTCATTGCTTCAATTCAGGCGAAGACTGTGTTTTCTACAGGATCCCCTGTATTCCTACAGGATACCCTGAAAACCTAGAGGAAGAAATTTGAGGGTGAATGGTAGGTTGGTTAGGTCTTGTAGCATCCTATCCCACAGAATATCAATCATCAGCTACAGGTCTTCATTAAGATGATCTAGACTACAGACAACAGCTAGTAGAAGAGGAAGACAATGACCATGCAACAAATAAACAACGTAACACATCTGATCTTCAAAAACTGCAGCATGGCATCGAGACCATAGGTAAGTATCCCGCTCACTCACTGATATGCATAATTTTATCAAAAGTTGTAAAGGTTATGAGGTAGTTGGTTTATAAGTGAAAAGGTGGCTAGTTAACTTGGCCACCTTTGTTTAGTCATCACATACAAAATTGGGTGTCCTCTCACACGTGGCTGCAGTCAACTCAAAGGCAGAGGAGGAGTAGGACAAGAAGTGGTTAACTATGGATCTACAGGATGGGAGCTGATTACGAGGATTGGGAAACACAACATCGTTTGAATGCATTCATGCATTCCACCTCCTCGAAACTCTCTCACTCAAGTCGCTCTTATAACTCTGGGCGCCCACCGGAAGTAAGGATCCATGGTTCTGCAAGAGAATTTCTACAGGAGAATGCACAGGAATTCCTACAGGAACAGTCTGCAGTGTAGGTTTTAACCCTGTACAGAAATTACCTGCATACGAATTCTTAAACAAAGAAAATAAACAATGCGAGAGCATAACCCATAAAACACATATGCACAGAGATTTTTCCCTGGATCCCAAAACCAGGACTACCAGCTTGATTTTTCATTATGTTCCTTTCAATGTTACAATACATATTTATACATGCCGAAGCATCCAATACCATGGACCGAAAACCATCGCGTCCAAAAAACATGTGCGAAAATCATGCACAAAACCATAGGTGGGTCTGCCCAACCTAACATATGGTCCAAAACCAAAATTTTCCGGGGCGCTACCCCGGACCCCATAAAGTGGGGTTACGGGTGCCCTTCAAACCCCCTATTAACTACGTGGAAAGAATATAACACACCCCAACAATCTCCCACTTGTTGTTTTCTTTCCACAAGGGGCCACAGGAGAGCTTAGTCATTTTTCCAGCCCTGAGATTCCCATTGCTTCTCTACACCAAGAGAACTTCTCAGAGCTCACAAATTTTGTCAATGCATCTGCAGTATTCTTCAAAGTGTCCACCTTTACCAGCAACACCTTTCTGTCTTCTATCATATCCCTCACAAAGTGATACTGAACATCAATGTGCTTTGTCTTTGAATGATAAGCAGGGTTCTTTGCCAAGAAAATTGCACTTTGGCTGTCATAGTCTATTCTTATAGCTCCCTGTACTAACCCCATACTTGAACACAATCTCTGCAACCAAACTGCTTCCTTGCTTGCATGAGTGGCTGCCATGTATTCTGCCTCTGTAGTTGATAGTGCCACTACAGATTGTTTCTTACTCATCCAACTGACTGCACCTCCAAATAGGTTAAACACATACCCACTTGTAGATCTTCTCTGATCCAGATCTCCAGCCCAGTGTGCATCAACAAAGCCATGAATATCCAACACTCTGTCCAATCCTGGTCTTCCTTGGTAGCACAAACCATAATCACTAGTGCCACGCAAATACCTGAAAACCCGCTTCACTGCTGTCCAGTGCTCCTTCCCAGGTTTTGACATAAACCTGCTCAATACTCCCACTGCATGTGCAATGTCTGGTCTAGTACAGACCATTGCATACATCAGGCTACCCACTGCACTTGCATATGGAACACGAGACATGTCCTCTTCCTCTTCTTGTGTCTTGGGACACTGTTCAACAGATAACCTCACACCTACAGGAATAGGAACCTTCACCGGTTTACTATCTTGCATATTAAACCTCTGCAGTATTGTCTCGACATACTTCCTCTGGTTTAACCAGAGCTTCCTCTTTGACTGATCTCTTTTAATTTCCATGCCCAAAATATAGTTTGCAGCACCAAGATCTTTCATGTAGAATTTGGAGGACAATTGGGTCTTCAAATCTTGGATCATTTCTTTGTCATTTCCAACCAGCAACATATCATCCACATACAAGACCAGATAAATAACACGGTCACCAATTAATTTAAAATACATACAATGATTTTCTTTGCTTCTGGTGAAGCCAAGTCCCCGTATAAATGTATCAAATTTCTGATACCACATCCTTGGTGACTGTTTTAACCCATACAAAGACTTCTTTAACTTGCATACCAGTTCTTTCTTACCCTTCACCGCAAAGCCTTCAGGTTGCTTCATGTAGATTTCCTCTTCCAAATCCCCGTGAAGAAATGCTGTCTTCACATCCATCTGTTCTACCTCAAAATCAAAAGCAGCAACAACAGATAAAAGTAATCTAATAGAAGTTACCTTGGCAACAGGAGAAAAAATATCACCAAAATCAATTCCCGGCACCTGGGAATAACCTTTTTCTACCAACAGAGCTTTGTATTTCTCCACCTTTCCTTCTGCATTTGTCTTCTTCTTGAACACCCATTTGCTGCCAATGGGTTTCCTTCCAGCCGGCAACTCCACCAGATCCCAAGCCTCATTTTTGTGCAAAGATGCCATTTCATCGACCATGGCCTCTTTCCAGAGTTTTCCATCCTCTGAATCCACTGCTTCCTTCACAGTTCTGGGATCATCATCAGTAACAGACAAAGCAAAATTTGAACTGAAAGCAGATGGACTATACCTTTCTGGCTGCCTTCTTTCTCGAACTGACCTTCTCACAGCCGGAGTTTGTGGCTCTTCATCTTCTGATTCCTCCTCTGCTGCAGAGTCTGATTCTTCCTCCTTTGGCTCAAACTCTATCTTCTCAGGTTCCTTTGGTTGGACCTCATGTTGAATAACATCTTTTACCTCTCTGAACAACACATCTCGGCTGTACACAACCTTCCGTGTGACTGGGTTCCAAAGCTTATAACCCTTTAAACCATCCTTATACCCAATAAAGATGCACTTTTCAGATTTACTATCCAACTTGGTTCGTTTCTCCTTTGGAACATGTACATATGCATCACATCCAAATACCCTTAGATGTGAAAGAGAGGGTTTCTTACCAGTCCATACTTCTTTTGGAGTCTTATCCTCCAACACTGATGAAGGTGATCTGTTGATCAGGTAACATGCAGTATCCAACGCCTCTGCCCAGAATTCCTGTCCTAACCCGGCACCACTGAGCATGCTTCTTGCCCTTTCCATCAACGTCTTGTTCATTCTTTCTGCGACTCCATTTTGCTGAGGTGTATATGGAGTAGTCTTCTGCCGTGCTATACCACACTTCTTACAGAATTCTTCAAATTCCTTGCTGCAAAATTCTCCACCATTATCTGTCCTCAGCACCTTTATCTTCTTCTCTATCTGATTTTCCACCAGAGCCTTAAATTCTTTAAACCTGTCAAAGACTTCAGATTTCTTCTTAAGGAAATATATCCATGTATTCCTTGAGAAGTCATCTATGAATGATACATAGTACACAGACTTACCCAGTGATGGAACCTTCATAGGTCCAAACACATCACTGTGCACAAGCTCTAATATCTGTTTCGTCCTCTTACCACCAGAGGGGAAACTCACCCGATTCTTCTTCCCATACACACAATTTTCACAGAAATCAAAATCCAGAGAGCTATCATTCATACCTTCTACCATACCTTTACCATGAAGTATTCGAAGGCCCTTCTCTCCAATATTTCCAAGCCTTTGATGCCACAACATGGTCTTCTCTCTAGAGACCACTAGATTTTCTACTCCATTTTCAGGAACCATAGAACTATTGCACCCAGCAACAACAGTGCTACCTTGCAGCTTGTACAGAGTTCCAATCCGAACTCCCCGCATCAATATCAGTGCTCCTCGAACCATCTTGCAGGTATCTTTCTCGAACACTGTCTTTACACCTGCATCATCCAACTTGCTTACAGAAATCAGATTTCTGGCCAATGCAGGAATATGTAGAACACCCGGAAGTGTTCTAACCCTTCCACCTTGCAACTTCAACTTTACTTTTCCCCGACCAATGATTCTAGCCTTCCTATCATCTCCTAAGAAGACATCACCACCATCGTATTTCTCATACTCGCAGAACCACTCTCTATGGGGAGTGAAGTGAAAGGATGCACCTGAGTCAATCAACCATGTCTCATGATCTACATGTGTACTTGAAGAAGCCAAGTACACATCCCCACCTTCATCTGAGGTGGTTTTCGCCTCTGCAGAAGGAGCATCATCAGATCCCTTTCCTTTATCAGGAGCTTTAGATTTACAATCCCTTCTTAAGTGCCCTTCCTTTCTGCATTTCCAGCACACCACCTTTGTAGGTTTTCCTGGAGATTTAGATCTCCCTCTAGATTTAGATCCCACTCGATGACTTATTTTTGTTTCTGTTCTGGGATCGTCCTCGTACAGACAAGGCATCACCATTCTGGCTGTCCATTATTTTCCGTCTCATCTCCTCCGTCAGCAAGGCTGAGACTATTTCATCAAACTGCAAAGCAGTTGCATTGCTACCTATTGCAATAACCAGACTATCCCACGAATCTGGTAGAGAACACAACAGACTGATGCACTTATCTTCATCTGAAATTTTAATATCAACAGATAATAACTGACTTACCACAGTATTAAACGCATTCAGATGCTCTGTCACCGAGTCTCCATCTTTCATCCTTAGGTTATATAGATTTTTCCGCAGGAACAGTTTATTCACCAGAGACTTAGATTGGTACAAAGTCCCTAACTTGGTCCACAAAGCCTTTGCCGTAGCTTCCCCTGATACATTCAGCAATACTGAATCTGAGACACACAATCGTATTGTGCTCTTTGCCTTCCGGTCCAACTTCTTCCATTCTTCATCAGTCACTCCCGATGGTTTAGTACCTGGATCTACCACGATCCACTGATCTTTATCCACCAACAGATCCTCCATCTTGAGTTTCCACAACTCAAAACTCTGACCATTGAACTTCTCAATCTCTATCTTTCCACTGCTCGCCATCTTCTTTCACCACCAGAATCGATCTTGCAGATCTCCCACTGAACAGGGTCTACCACAGGCCCGAGCGAAACCCCTAAGTAACAAAGGCGTCCCCTTGAAGCCAAAACAGCTCTGATACCAAATGTAGGTTTTAACCCTGTACAGAAATTACCTGCATACGAATTCTTAAACAAAGAAAATAAACAATGCGAGAGCATAACCCATAAAACACATATGCACAGAGATTTTTCCCTGGATCCCAAAACCGGGACTACCAGCTTAATTTTTCATTATGTTCCTTTCAATGTTACAATACATATTTATACATGCTGAAGCATCCAATACCATGGACCGAAAACCATCGCGTCCAAAAAACATGTGCGAAAATCATGCACAAAACCATAGGTGGGTCCGCCCAACCTAACATATGGTCCAAAACCAAAATTTTCCGGGGCGCTGCCTCGGACCCCATAAAGTGGGGTTACGGGTGCCCTTCAAACCCCCTATTAACTACGTGGAAAGAATATAACACACCCCAACATGCAGGAGCAGTCTACAGGATACAAAGAAGCAGTCTAAAATATAAGCAGAGAGGGGTTCAAGAGGGAATATCATGAGAACTATCCACTGCCACCATTCTAAAGAGGTAGGATCTAAAAATACATCCCCATTTACATGCAAATGAACTAGAAATTCTCTAAAAGCTAGTGGATATAACAACTGTGGGAGGTGAAGTACATACACAGGAAAGTCTACTTTCTCTTGAATTTAAAATTCTTGTGTCAAACCTCTCATTTCCTCCTCAAGCCTCACAAGCAAGATGACATGAGGGTTTAATAGGAGAGAACCCACAAACACTATGAGGATACAACAACACCCCGAAGTGCTTAAAATATTTATAAGACACCAATAGATGGGTTTTTTCGAAAATTTCACAGGGTATGATCATGAGGTGGCTCAAGAATTTTCTCATTCCCTCACTCCACACATCAGAATCCATGCCATTGTTATAGTTAGAGGTCTCACTATGGATCTCACCCCAGAGCTCATCAGTAGGGTCACCACACTTCCCTTAGGAATTCCATGGAGGAAATAAGACAAAGCAGACAGTCAGGTAGCAAAAATGAAATTGTTTTTAGAAGGTGAAGAACCCACAGAGGATAAAAATGGAGTAAGGAGAGATAGCCTGCCATACCCATGGAGTGAGTTAGTTTAACAACTCATCAAATATATCTCATGTGAGGGTAGATACAGTGTTATTTATGGCTACCATTTTAGGATGCTTGAAGAGTTAAGATTTGGGGTAGAAACACCAGTTCACCAAAGACTCAGCATACCCTATTTCTTGATGCAATCACTCACAGACTCCAGCAACACAGTAAAGGAAGGGAAATCCCAACAATTGGCTCACCACGGGTTGATCAGGATCCTCATTGAGGATGCCCTCCAAAACCTCAGGATCCCTATAACATGGTCAATCTTCAGAGACTTACCAGCAGAGGATGACATCAAAACCCTCACCTATGATGTTAGTCCTTCTATCAGTTAGGAGGAGGCAAAACACGAAGAATAAGATACAAATCTAGATGAGGATGAGATGAATAAAGAAGAAACTAATATAGAGGAACATGATGAAGAAGAATAATAAGGAAGAGAAGAGAAGGAGGATGATGCTAAAACAGAGGAGGAAATGAAGGAAGAAACTAATGGAGATGAGAAAGAACATCAAGAGGAAGAAGATAAGAAAAGCAGAGAGGAAGAAGGCATTGAAACAAAAGGAGAAGAACACAAGGAGGAAAAAAGGAAAAGAAGGAGGCCAACCCCTCTATATTTTAGAACAAGAAAGAGCACAAGAATCAAACAAGGGTAGCCACAAATATCAACAAAACTCCCTATCGAGATTGAATATTCCCCTACACCAAGAGACATTGGGTACATGGAAGAGAAGCTCAAGGAAATGGGCAAAGAGCTAAGTGGCTTAAGGGACATAGAAGCCATAACGAGAGATCAACTTGAGAGGGAAAATGCATGGCTGAGAAGACACTTGAAGGAAAGGGAAAACCAAATAGAATATATGTCCAACCTCTCCTTGGGGGCCATCTAGTGTAGGATGCCAACTAAATCCTATGCTCTTTACCTCAGACGACAATGGCTGCAATTTCAGATTAAAACACTAGCACAAAGGGGCACCATTCCATTTCAGGACTACAGGTAGTTCATTGATCTTTGTGATCAAAGTACACTAGAGGATAGGGCCAAAATGGCTGAGTTTTACTTGCACAACATGGCCCTCACAGACATGAATGTTTAGGATCCTAATGCTGAGCTAGGAGATCTACAATTAATGGCTTTGGCATCATGGCTGAACCATGAGGAGTCAAGGGCTACAGAGATGAAAAGAATATTGGCCAGAGAGCAAAATGAACCTCTTTTCATCAGAGCTAAACAATCAAATCCCAAGGCACTAATCAGCACCCATAATCTAATTGCAAATGAACCTCAGCTGGCACCTAGATATCTTGTTGCCCAAGAACAAGAAATTTCACATTTTGAGGATATTTTTAGGCTGCTAGGAGATGACAGTATACATGCCTGCTCAAGGAGATGGAACACACTGCCACACAGCTTGAAGGTCAGAGAATATCACTCCCCTCAAAGGTGGAGAGAGGCACTCAATAGGACACCTATGTATAAGCAATTAATGCAAAGGTTGAAGGTCAATTGGATAGGCCTAAAACTCAGTCCACCACTACTACTAGGGATGCTAGAAGGGAGAAAAGAAGAATATGAAAAGAGGAAGTGGGAAGAAGTAGAAAGGAAAGCAGGCTTCTATGAACAAGAAGAGGAGACCATAGCAAAAGCATGGGATGTCAGAGAGGCTACCAGAGCCATGAAGGACATGGACATTGACTAAGTTGCTCAGAGGATGAGCAACACTTTTAGTAGGTGGATGATGATGAGCCTCATCATTGGGTAATTATATGGGCCTTAATTCACCTCCTAGCTTAGTGAAACCAACTATTCTCACAACTTATTGCATACTTTTGATTATATTTTGCTTATGAGATGAGTTAGAGTTGGATATTTTGCTTTGTGGTATAATATGCATGTGATGCAAGATTAAAGGATAAAAGAAAGGTGTTTTAGCAAAAACCTTGGTCAAAACTCGAATGGGACAAGGGAGAGGAATTATAGGAGGTAAATCCTCCTCATTTACTACCCCTCCATTTGAATATTCCTTCATCAGCTCAGAGTACAACTAGCCAAATCATGAGGACTAGAAGGTAGCCGAGCAAGTGAAAGTCAAAGCACAAGCTATCTCAATTTTGGGAGCCAAGCCTCCCTAATTTTAAGGAAGTCATTATATACTTCAGTCGTATAAGTAGAGAGGCCTAGGACCTCAGTAGGATTCAAACTTTTAATTGTAAAACTCTACTTTATTTTGGAGTTGCAAGATTTGTGACAGTTTTTGATGTAATCGATTGTTTTGATAATAAGAATGAGTTTTGTTTCAGCCAACACTGAGTTAAATCAGAGGGCTAAAGCTCTTGGGTTAGGGCCCAACCCTAACAGCTAAGGCTCCTCTTTAATGTACCTGTATGCTAGTGTAGATCCATGGTTTAATTGTTCATTTGCTTAAGTAGTTGCATTTTCATTACAACAATGTAGCGTAGATTGGTTGTGTTTCAGATTTCTAGTTATCGCATGAGATTTGTAGTTTGTTGTCTTGATTCAATACTTGGTTCATTTCATCGTTATCGTCTTCAATCACTCTCTTTCTGTAATATATCTCACTCATATTCTCATTTCCTTCAGCATGAAATACTTAAACACGAGCCAATAAATCACATCTTAAGCAGATTATACTCGTAGATCTCCTTACTGTCTGATCCACACAAACCTGAAAAATCACTATCCGATTCATTTCAACGCTTGGCTTTATGCACTCCAGATCTCGACCGTTGATCTTTCACATCCTTGATCCAATGACTATCATGTCACCCGATCACCAACTAGCTTGGATGATCTCCACCATTGATCAACCCCGCCCGATCCAATGGTTATCGCGCAATCTCACGTGGATTCTCGCACGATTGATATTCGCCCAAGGGCAAGCGAGAAAAGTGGTTTTCTCGTGCTACGTGTCACCCAGTGAGGCTAATCATGCAAAATTTTGGAATTCCGCTTACAAACTCTAGGGCATGCGAGAAACCACTTACCACCTATGGAAACCTGCTCCATCATTCCACACGTTTTCTTTCCTTCTGCCACCACGTGACTTAATCTTGTTCACCCATCGATTCACTTAAACCCCGCGATAAGATCTCCCTCAATCTCCAGTTTAACCCTGTTTGTCCATTTCTTAACTTAGCCCTCGATAATAAGATCTCTGCCATTCATCTTCCGTCAGTCCTGTTCGTCCATCTATTCACTTAACCTACGTGACAAGATCTCCACCGCTCATCTTCCGTTAGTCCTATTTGTTCATCTATTCACTAAATCGCCTATGATAAGATCTCCGCCACTCATCTTTTGATTAACCCTGTTTTTTCATCTATTCACTAAATCACATGCGATAGGATCTCCGCCATTCATCTTCCGATTAGTCATGTTCATCCATCTCTTGACTTAACCTCCCGTGATAAGATCTCTGCCATTCATCTTCCGTTAGTCTTATTCGTCCATCTATTCACGTAATCTTCTGCGATAAGATCTCTACCTCTCATCTCCCACTAATACTATTCCTGATCGATATAAAGGTTCCTATGCACTTCTGGTTCGTTACGTCCTCCTTTCACTGATTTCGATCTTCGCTTGCTCTTGATTTTACCAAAACACCAAAAACGCAAAAATAGACTTAGTTTAGTTTCCTTGATTACACATTAGTTTTGTTTGATTCTGTTTACTTCTGTAACTTAAATAACAACATTAGGTTAGTGTTGATTTAGCAATTTTGCTTAGTTTAGATGTTTAAATGGTTAATTAAGATATGGTGTGATTTAGCATTACATGTTGTTTTCTTCATCACTGTAGTAGAGTAGGTCCCTTAGAATAGATTTTCTCTTCTTCCATCAAGGAATCAAGCTTCTTCTAACATTATAGAAGTCTGGTTTGGAACCCCTGGGGTCTCTCGCCAGATGAACAAGTGACAACAGGTAGGAGATTCACTTCTACTTGTGCATATAGCACTATCACTTCCAAGTCTGTATGAACCCTGGGTTCATAAGTAAAGTTGGTAACCCAAGAGTTGTAGCATCCTTGCTACAATACTGGTGCTCATCACTTTTTGGCGTCGTTGTCAGGGAGGTGTCAAAGTGGAATGTGATTACTACTTTCTTTTCTTCTATTTCTAGTCTTCAACTTTCTTCCATTAGTTTATTTATGCAAAAGTAATCTATTAGCTTCCTTTCTTTCATTTATCATTATCTGCTTTCCTTTCCATTCTGCAAGTAGAGTTTCAATTCAGCAAGTAACTTTTCTTTCTATCAGTAGTTTTCATTCAATCAACAATTTCATTTTGCTTTCTTTTCCATTCTGCAAGTAGAATTTCAATTCAAAAAGTAAATTTTCCTTCTCTTAGTAGTTTTAATTCAATTAGCAATTTCATTTCTGCATACTTTCTTTCTAAAAAAAATCTTCCAAAAGCCAACCCAAGAACATTTCCTTTCATGCCTCATAGGAGTAGGGACAATTTAGGAAAATTCTTGCCAAATACCCCCACTGCATCCAATAACCAACCTTCTCTCTTCTTCAGTAGCTGTGAACTAGAGGAACCCTTAGGTGAGCAACCTGACATATTTAAAGAACCTATAGGGGAAGAAGAAGAAGAGGAACCCATTCCTACTGAGCCAATGGCTGAAACCAAAATGACAAAGGAAATAAAGAGAGAATTGAGGGTGCCTTCCCCATTAGGGAAACCAATGGGGACACTAAGATGAAGAATATAAGCCCCTCTGCCCTACCTCATTTCCATGGCCTGACCACAGAGGACCCTGGCACTTTCCTATTTGAGTTTGCTGTTATATGCCAAACCTATGACTATACAGATGATGTCAAAAGTTAAAACTATTTCCATCTACCCTCAAGGATGCAGCGTTGCACTGGTTCAAAGGATACTAAAGAAGATATTTTCAGGATGACCATGGGCCAAGATGAATCCTTAAAAGACTATGAAGAAATATTTCAGCTCAATTACAAAAGGTCCAGGTGCACACGTGACCCTCAGTCACTAAAGCTGGTCCTGCTCAGAGGAGTAAAGGAAGATCTTTTTGATACCTTACATTTGTTAGTAGGAGGGGATATCTACCAATTACCCTATGAGGATATCAAGACTATCTTTAGAAACCATTCTAGGGCAGCCAGGAAAAAGGGTATGGGTAGTCAACCTATGGCCAGTACATCATCTTCCAACTCATCCATTAAGGGTGAAATTGGAAATATGTTGGAAGATTTCAAAAGTGAGATGATGCAAACACTTTCCTTGCAATTGGATACCATGAACATCAAAAGGAAGCAAGAGGAAGTAGAGAGAGCCTTGGACATATTTTATCCTAGATGCACTAGGAGGCATCCTAGGAATGAATGTCCATTGAACTGCATTGAGATTTGCTCAGTCTGTGAAGAAAACCACTCGACAGACAAGTGCCCTTCCTTACTCGAACTTAAAGTTGTATATCGAGGAGCTGAAGGGGTCACTGAGCAGATTTGTTACATCAACCAAAATAGAGCTCCTGGGCCTAGACCATACCAGTAGGGTATGCAAGGGTCATCCCATGCATATTACAACCCCAACCAAACCACAACTATACCCTCTTTGGGAACCCCTACTCATCCTTCCTGGTCTACATCCCCTCCTTGGTCCTATGCATCTCAGTATCATTCCCAGCTAGCCAGCCAGCCATTTCAACCTTATGTTCAGCCACAACCTTAGTGGAATACCCCACACTAGGGGTGGAGGCCCCAATACAACAATGCTCTAGCTCTATTACCTCCACCACCTACCCAACCACAAATCCTACACTCTGCTCCACCCAAGAAATCCTAGATTCCTACCCAGCCAAATATAAACCCAAACAATAGGTAGGATCAACAAGTATACAGTGGAGAGACATCATACCCAGATTATGCTGTAGAAATCCAGGAGATCAACCTAAGATCTAGGAGAATTATCCTAGATAACCAACCTCCCTCTCCACATATGGAGGTTGAGGAAGAAAGAGAGGAAAGAAACTTTAAAGTAAATCCACCCTTTCCTGAAAGATTAGCCCAACCACTCCAGCCTACGCCAGAAGAACTTGAACTTCTGGGAGAATTGAAAAAATCAATGTTTAAAGATCCCCCTTCTCCAAGCAATAAAAGATGTTCCCATTTACAATAACTTGATTAAGGAGAAATGCTTCAAGCATCCAGGAAGAAGAAAAAGGGATGCCCCTACCATTAATGTATTGGGCAACTGTCTGACGTAATGTTGGGGCAGGTAATATGTCCAAAATATTTGGACCGTGGAAGCCCTGTAGTAGATGTGCACATAAATGGCACCATTGTCCCACACACTCTGATTTATCTGGGGGCTGCCCTTAATGTGATAACCAAGGACACCATGCTCAAGCTCAACCTCTAAGGGTCGTTGAGGAAGACCACAAAAGTTCTGCAACTTGCAGACCATTCCACAGTCACCCCTGAGGGAATTGTGGAGGATGTGATGGTCTCCATTGACTCCTAGGAGTACCCTTCATATTTCCTAGTTCTCCAACCTAAGGATAACCTTACTGGTTACCCTCTCATCCTTGGGAGGCCATGGTTGGCCATAGCTGATGCTTACATTAGCTGTAGAGCTGGGAATATGACCATCAAGAATGGGCATATGTCCAAGTAGTTAGTCCTATACCCTCCTACTCAACCTTCTTTAGAGCATGACTTACCTTTATGGTTGGAGGAGGAGGAAGAATATGAGTCTTATTCAACCCAACTTTATGCTTTGGAAGCAACCATAAGAGGAGGACAACAAGATGAGGATGACTTAATTGAGCACTTGCTCCAAAGTCCAACTCCTAGTTCGTTACCATTAGAAGAAGAAGTAAGGCAAACCAAGAAAAATCATCCAATTGACTTATGCTTGGCCAATTCCAATCCACTCCGTGTCAAAACCATATAATTTGGCCCAAAGGAAACTTTGAAAATTAATCCATCTCTTTCTACTCTTGAAGAGGAAAAGCTATGCAACATGTTGAGAGAAAACCTAGAAGCCTTCGCTTGGAGTTACAAGGAAATGAAGGGAGTACACCCCTCAGTGTGTCCTCACCACATATACGTCAAAGAAGGTTACAAGCTAGTTAGGAAACCACAAAGGAGGATGAATCCATCTCTTAAATATATAGTCAAATAGGAACTGCAAAAACTGCTAGATGCAGGATTCATTTACCTTATCTCTGATAGTGAGTGGGTCTCTCCTTTAGTGTTAGTTCCCAAGAAAAATGGTAAGTGGAGGATTTGTGTAGATTACATGGAGTTGAACAAAGCCACAAAGAAGGATCATTTTCCCCTACCCTTCATTGACCAAGTGCTAGATGGTCTGGCAGGGAAGAATTTTTTGTCTTTCCTAGATGGATTCAGTCGGTACAACCAAATCCAAATCTGCCCAGAAGACCAGGATAAGACCACATTCACCTATCCTTGGGGTACTTTTGCCTATAGGGTCCTTCCTTTTGGCCTATGCAACACTCCTACCACTTTCCAGAGAGCAGTCTTGAGTATTTTTGCTGAATTAGTACATGATGCAGTGGAAATCTATATGGACGATTTTACACCTTATGGCTATGATTTTCAAGAAGCCCTGACTAACCTAGGCAAAGTATTTCACAAATGCATTGAAACGAACCTATCTCTCAGTCTAGAAAAATGGGAATTCTTGTTGACTGAAGGGACTGTGCTAAGTCATTCAATATCTCAACAAGGACTATAGGTAGACCCAACCAAAATAGCAATAATCTAAAGGGTCCCACCTCCTCAAACACAGAGGGATGTCAGGAGTTTCTTGGGGTTAGTTAGATACTACCGAAGGTTCATAAAGGACTTCAACAAGTTGGCCTCTCCTTTATTTGGGTTGTTGGCCAAAGATTTAGAGTTTATATGGTCAAAAAGTTGTCAAGAGGCCTTAGACATTTTAAAGGGTAAGTTGACCATTGCACCAATTCTTCGAGGCCCAGACTGGGCCCTCCCTTTTCATATTCATGCTGATGCCTCTCAAAGCCATATGAGCAGCCTTAGGTCAGGTAGAGGAGAAATTTCCTTATGCCATCTATTTTATCAGTAAGAACCTGTCAAAGGTTGAGCTAAATTACACTGTGACTGAAAAGGAACTCATAGCTGTTGTGCATTCATTAAACAAATTTATGCATTACATTACAGGCTATCAAACATTTGTGCATACTGACCATGCTGCAATCAAATATTTAATGAACAAACTAGATGTGAATGCTAGAATTATAAGATGTTTTCTTTTATTACAGTAGTTTGATCTAACCATTATTGATAAACCTGGTAAGGAAAATGTTGTTGCAGACTTTCTATCTAGGATGAATCTGCCTGCAGGTGAAGAAGGAATGGCTGATGAGCAGTTACCAGACAAGCATTTGTTTGCTATTTAGGTCTCTCCCCATGGTTTGCTAATATAGAAAACTATTTGGTATTAGCACAGTGCCCACCAAACTTTCCCTCCAAAGAAAAGAGCAAGATAGTCAAGAAAAGCGCCCCCTTCACCTGTATTGGGGGCAATCTTTTCAAATGCCCAGATCAAATCTTGAGAAGGTGTGTAAGGGAAGAGGAAGTTTTTGACATCCTTCTGACCTGTCATGATGGGCCTTGTGGAGGTCACTTTGCAGCAAAGAGTACAACATTCAAAGTGTTACAAGCAGGCTATTATTGGTCCACTCTTCATCAAGATATGAAAAAGTACATTAGTCAGTGTGATCGGTGCCAAAGGATGGGAAAGCCTACTCCAAGAGATGAAATGCCCCTACAACTGTTACACAGTAATTTGTCACTGTCTTCATCCCAATCCTCCTACTGTGTCATGTGTCCAAAGTTATACATGCTCATATTAGACAAATGCTCTATGATGTTGCCAAATGACCCACTTTTCCTAAGTTATTTGCCTCATCACATCTGTTGGTTAAATAAACGCGCTGAAGAGCGCTCCAAAATAGTCCAGAAGTGCTGCCATCATGGAAGTACACCTGATTCCCGTGATGGTCCGATTTCATGTGCCAGCGCAAGGTCGCTTGTAATCTTCGGCGATGACCTGACTAGCTACGTTAGTCAATAGCGATGTTAGTGCAGAAGATCAGTTATGTGCCCACGATGATCCAGATTGGGCGAATTTGTTCCAACAGTCGGCCTTCCAAATGACTCCAGACCTGGTTGTTGGCATATTTTATGTCGCCCTCCTTTCTATGGCATGGTTATTCCATCATTTGTGCTACCTTCCTTGGAGATAAGCTCACTCTTCCACCTTTCATGGAGACTCCTCCTATTTAAACTCTCACCATTGCTATGTGTTGCTAGTTTTTGGAATGGTTGCTGATAGTTAGCTAGTGGAGCAGTGCTGTTAGTGTTTGTGAGTTTGCTAGACAGCTGGTGTGAGTGTGACAAGTGTGGGATTGTTGATAGCTTGAGGAAGGTTGTGAAGTGCCCTTAATCTTGTGTAAAACTTGTGAGTGAGAGATATTTGTATGTTGGGAGATCCATCTTCAAAGAGTGAATGCTTGAGGAACATGCTGGCTAGACCCTTCTGAGAAGGCTTGTGATGTCAAGACTTTGGTTGTAAGCTTACTCTTATTTCATTATTAATGCAATCAATGAGGTTTTCCTATGTATTGTATGTAATGTACTTGACAGCTCATGAATTCTTGAATTTGTGAGTAAATAGTTCATTGTTGTTTCCGGTTACGTGCTTTGTTGTATTTCCTTTGCATTGTTTTAGGTTGATTACTCATTAGGAGAAGGAAGCGGAAGTTAGAGCAGCGCAACGGAACTCCATCGACCACCGGTTGAGGTAGGCCTCCAACTATGACTGTTTAAGGAAAGCTATTGTTGATCTATCCTTGTTTGTGACTAGACCCACTCTAGGGCTAGAGGGGTTGCCTCTGTTCGCAGAGGGAACACTTTCCTACATCACAACAACCTCAAGTGACTTTCGAGGCATTTGATAAGTGGGGCATGGACTTCATTGGACCTATCAACCCTCCTTCAATGCAAAAATAGTACATTATTGTGTGCACTGGTTGTTTGACTAAGTGGGATAAAACCAAGGCGATTAAGGCAGAAACAGAAGAGAAGGTGGTTGAGTTCCTAAGGGAGAATGTATTTTACAAATTTGGGTAGCCTAGAGAGCTAGTCACAGACCAAGGCAGCCAGTTTACCTCCAACATGATTGAAGAACTACTCAACCATCACAAAATCAAGCATAGGACCTCCACTCCTTATCTTCCACAAGCTAATAGGCAAGTAGAGGTGACCAACAGGGCACTCGAGAACATCTTAACCAAGGTAGTAAGCAGCAAAAGGAAGGATTGGGCAGAGAGACTAGTTGAGGCCACCTGGGCATATAATACAACATGGAAGACCACCATTGGATTTACACCCTATGAGCTAGTTTATGGGAAAAAGGCTTTGTTGTCCATTGAGTTTGAATATAAAACATTAAGGATGGAAGCCCAACTAGATTTGTATCTTAGTCATGCACAGAAAGAAATACTATTCCAATTGAATGGCTTGGATGAATTCAAAATGCAGGCCCTCCTACATACAAATATAGTTCAGCTTTAGAGGAAGATCTGGCATGATAGACATATTAAAGAGAAGAAATTTCAAGAGGGCGATTAGGAATTGTTATATGATTCGAGGTACAAATTCTTTAAGGGCAAGCTAAGGACAAGATGGCTCGGTCCTTATGTGGTGGAAAGATGCCATGATAATGGTTCAGTGCAGATTAGAACTATAGATGAAGAAGCCATTCCATTGCTTGTTAATGGACATCGATTGAAAATGTACAAGAGGCCTTTAAAAAAACAAGAGTTCATTGACAATATCAATAAGTCAATGATGATAGTGGAGCAAGTTCCAGCTCCTCCCTCATCAGGTCACTAAAAAAAGAAAAAAGAAAGAATAATAAGGATTTAGGTGAAAACCTCCATGAGGCATCTGAGTCCCATCTTTGGGTTGAAAAACCTCGTGAGGTGGCCTAGTGATGAAAAAAAATGAAAAAAAAATAAGAAGATCCCTGGGTGAAAGCCTTCCTTGAGGCGCCTAGGGCAAACATCTAGGGTGAAAACCTCTCTGAGGCAGCCTAGGTGTTTTTCAAAAAAGAAAGAAAGAGAAAAAATATATAATTGTTATTTGTAGGTAGGCGAGAAAGACAATCAAGGAGAAAAGAGAAGATCCAAAGGGAACCCTGCCTCACATATATTCATCTCCTCCACTCCTTACCATGCATCCCTACATCAATTACATTGTTTTTTCACTTCATTGCTTCAATTCAAGCGAATACTGTGTTTTCTATAGGATCCCCTGTATTCCTACAGGATACCTTGAAAACCTACAGGAAGAAATCTGAGGGTGAATGGTAGGTTGGTTAGGTCCTATAGCATCCCATCCCACAGAATATCAATCATTAGCTACAGGTCTTCACTAAGATGATCTAGATCGCAGATAGCAGCTAGTAGAAGAGGAAGAGAATGACCATGTAGCAAATAAACAACGCAACACATCTGATCTTCAACAATTGTAGCATGGCATTCCAATTTTAATTTGTCTTTGAATTAAAATTCGAATTTAGTCTCACCAGATGCTTGAAAAATAATTAATTAATTCATCTTGAGTTAATTAGTTGGAGAAATTCAAGCTAGAAGTCTTTGTGAAGTCATGCAACAGTTATCCCCTTAAATTAAGGAGATTATCCCTTAATTAAGGAGATAAGGATGAGTTGTAATTGAGTTGAAATTAGTTAGCTTAGTTAACTGAGTTATGTCCAGTTAAATTATTTCTAAACAATTTGAGGAACTAATTGTGAGTTCAGTGAGTTAATGCATGCATGCATCAAACTAGTGTACTCCAGATAACTGAAGATTCTCTCATAAATAACTCATGCATGTCTATTCATAGAAAGACCCAATTGAGATTAAAGACAGGGACAATGTACTATCAGTTGCAAGAATTTTCCTATAAGGAAAACCCTTGCATGAAGAAGGAATTCATTCCTTGAGATTTGCACAGTTTTATAGGGTGTAAGATCAGTGTGAGTGATCAGTGTTACAGATGGTAACAGTAGGATCACCCAGGAAAAATTGCGCTAGGAAATAGGAGCTTGGAGGGCAGTGTGGAGGACTTAAGGAGAAGTCTATTTTGCCTGTGAGCATCTGTGAGGATTGTACTAAGAGCTGGCTAGCTATGAGAGCTAAAGCTGTGTGTAATCCTAAGATATTTCCACTTGTATGATAATACATATAGTAGGGTTTTTAGCTGAGGATTTCCCCTAAGTATTCTTCTATGTTTCATGTGCATTGATTCTTCTTCTGGTTATATGTGTTCAACTTGATCTTGCTCAAATCTATTAAGCTTCCGCAAGTTTGATTGTAGATGTAGATTAAAGTATTTTGCTTTAGATATATTGCATTATCAGGTTAATCTACAGTGATAATTTCTACATGGTATCAGAGAAAAGGTTATAAGAGCTGTGAATAGTATATGGAGAAGAGAATTTGAAGTTTGAAGTTCAAGATTGCAGGTACAAATCGAATTCATCTCATACTTCATGTTGGTCAATGGCATTCTATGGCTTGAGATTTGAGTATGCCTTGGAAGGCAACTCGAATTACATCACATGGAAAGATAGAATGGAACCTGTATTCGAAGACAATGGTTTGAAGGATTTCATTGATCAAGAAATCCCCAAGCTAGCTGCAACTTGTTGAGCCCTGAAACTACATCTCTTCTACACACTTTTCTAGACTTTTTCCCCTCACCAGTGCCTCACAAGCTATCAAAGATCATTACATATTGATTCTGAGAGTGAATTTAAGTGGTTTTCTAACTATGTTTTTGTGTTTGCTATTTGACTTATATTTTTCTCATCAGCTGCAAAATGCAGCCACTTTCCGTAGCTGACTTGAGATTCCACAACTGTTTTTGTTGATCTCTAGGTTACAGGTGTTAGTAAGAAAAACAAGGCACATGGGCAGTTCAGAAATGATCTGGACATGGACCAAGTCTTATTGGTTTAGCCAGATTCGTAGAGGAAATCATTGGTCAAACGGTGGTCAAACGAGGAGTTCTACGACAAACAGGTCTCTGTTTTCAACACGTGAAGGGTCCGAGACTGTTCCTAGATCCATGGATTCATTTTGACAGCTGTAGACTGCCTCCACGATGCAAATCCAACAACCACCTTTTGGTAGATTGAATGATCATGGAAACCACCACGCTAAGCTCACGGATGCTGTCTTTTTACGTGTCCCCTGCTGGAGGTGTTCCATAGGAAAAATAGTTATGTAATTTCCTTTATAAATAATGTGTTTGCAAATGCATGTAGCTAGTTTTTGATGTAATCTTGCTGTTAGTTCATGTACTGTGCCGTGACATTGGTCCTGCTGTTGTAACGAGAGGATCCTTCCTCTGTTTTGCAATATAACAAGACTCTGTTTTATATGACTGTGTGAGCGTAATTTTGGACTGACAGCGTGTTAACCAAGGCCGTGTAGAGGGCCCCTACTGGCTAAGGTTTCATTCCTTATTTCTGTAAAGTTTTCATATGTTATTGTCTTATTTCCATTGTAGATATTTCGTAGTTTGTTCACCTGTGTATATTTCATATCTTAGTTATGGTGTTAATGTTTCATTCATGTACATGATTTTCCAAGCATTGTATATTTTTGCTAACACTGATCAGTATGTTTCAGGATAGGCTAGGCTCGAGCATTTTCATACAATTTTTGCAATAAATAGTGACATGATATTGGCCTCTCTGCTGAATTTGTTTTTCTTAGCTTTCAATTTCGGTTATACTTTGATTTTAGTCTTATTCATTTGCTATTGATAGTTAGTTTAGATATCAAATTCTTCATGTCATTTAATGTTATCTCTAGAGCCATGGCTTAACCCCGAAAAGCTACTTGGCGAGCTATCGGATTATGAGTGAGTTGATTTGATTTTCCTTTCATTTCTGCAATTAGATATTAGGTTCTTCATGTTATTGATGTTATCTCCAGAGCCATGGCTTAACCCGGAAAAGCTACTTGGTGAGCTATCGAACTATAAGTGAAGTAACTTGATTTTATTTTCATTTGAAAGTAGGTAATTTAGTTATCAATTCCTATGTTATTGACGTTATCTCCAGAGCCATGTCTTAACCCCGAAAAGCTACTTGGCAAGCTATCGGACTATAAGTGAAGTGAATTGGTTTTACTTTTATTAGTTTGCATTTTTTGATTTGTTTGAGTGCAATAGCTTAACTTTTATTTTTGTATTTAGATGAGCAGCAGAGATAGTGATTTCATGATCAATATTTTATCATTTGT
This sequence comes from Pinus tabuliformis, assembly GCA_031772625.1. NCBI lineage: Eukaryota > Viridiplantae > Streptophyta > Pinopsida > Pinales > Pinaceae > Pinus > Pinus tabuliformis. Next base: position 408,207,981 of record CM062811.1, read on the forward strand.
TTGATTTGAATAGCTGCACATTTACACTCTTGTTCAAGTACTAATTTCATCACTAGTATGTTTTGAGATCCTCTAAAGTGTTAAGCTCTGGAAGTCATCATAAAGGACATAATTGCCTTAAAATCTATATCCATACTTGCCTTCTAAAGTGTTATTAAAACTTAGGAATATGATTTCCATTCGCATTAGGAGACAAACCAAGATAAAACCCCCAAAAACAAAACAAAATTGAAAACAATAAAAAGTAAGAAAGAGGTTGTCTTGCACATATAGTGCGCCACACTTCATCAATTTACGACGCCCGGATTGATAATTAATGTAGCAATTTAGGACATACTAAATTGACTAAACACAACTAATGCACAAGAATTAGCTGAATGGAAGAAGTGTGTGCCGAAGGCGAGACAGATTCTTCTAGAGGGAGTTTGAGACCATATTGTCTCGAGTCTCCATGGGAAGGATACTCTGTTTTCAATGTGGAAGACATTGAAGGACCTCTATCAGAACAATAGTGACCAGAGGAAACTGGTGCTCAAGGATAAGCTTCGAAAAATCAAGATGGAGAAGGGCGATACTATTTCTACATATCTGAACAAGCTCACCACCTGCAGAGATGAGCTTGGTAGTGTGGGAATAACTACTGCTGATGATGATATGGTGAGCCTTGCTCTCCTCAGTCTTCCAAATAGCTGGAATAGCTGCCAGGACTCTGTGAATGGAAGAGAGAAACTGCCAGATTAGGAATGACTGTGGTCAGATCTCATGCAGGAGGAGATCAGGAGGAGCACTTGAGATAGTTCTTCATCAAAGAATGATGATGAAGAAAATATGGCCTTAGCGAGTAAGGCAAGGAAAGGGAAAGGGAAGGCTTCCCATTCCAAATCAAATTCTTCTCATGGAGGGAAGAAGGGTGAAAAATCTAAAGTGAGATGCTTTAATTGTGACGAGATGGGACATTATGCAACTAATTTCCCATTGAAGAAGTCCAAGAAGGAATCCACAAAAGGATTGGAAGGTGAGGCATTAGCCTCTCAGTTCGAAATGGGCTTTACCCTCATCACATGTATGGTTTCAGTGATGGTGGGTTGTGTTTGGTATCTTGACAGTGGAGTCTCATTCCACATGACCGGCGTTAAAAGTTTATTCACTACCTTGGAGGAGAAGGACCTCAAGATGCGCATAGAGATTGGTGACGACGGAAAGTATTATGTTTCAGGAGAAGGCACGGTTGCTTTTTAGTGGGAGCATGGAGGACCTCTCACCCTGACAGATGTGAAGTGTGTGCTTGGACTGAAGAAGAACTTGGTATCATTCGTGATGTTGGAGGACAGAGGCTGTGATGTTTTCTTCAGTAAAGGAAAGGCTTTCCTAAGACACATAGCCATGGGTTAGACCAAGAGGATTGGGATTCGAGTGAAAAATCTCTATAAACTAGAGGTAGATGACTGTGCTGCATTGAGTTCAAAAGCAGAATTGTTGCAAAGCAAAGACATTGGCGAGTTATGGCATAGGCGGTTGGGCCATCTGCATCATGGGGCCTTGAATTTTAATTTGTATTTGCATTAAAATTCGAATTTAGTCTCACCAGCTACTTGAAAAATAATTAATTAATTCATCTTGAGTTAATTAGTTGGAGAAATTCAAGCTAGAAGTCTTTGTGAAGTTATGCAACAATTATCTCTTAAATTAAGGAGATTATCCCTTAATTAAGGAGATAAGGATGAGTATTGAGTTGAAATTAGTTAGCTCAGCTAACTAAGTTATGTCCAGTTAAATTAGTTCCAAATAGTTTGAGGAACTAATTGTGAGTTCAGTCAATTAATGCATGCATGCATCAAACTAGTGTACTCCAGATAACTGAGGATTCTCTCATAAATAACTCATGCATGTCTATTCAGAGAAAGACCCAGTTGAGATTAAAGATAGGGATAGTTTACTATCAGTTGCAGGAATTTTCCTATAAGGAAAATTCTTGCATGTAGAAGGAATTCATTCCTTGAGATTTGCGCAGTTTTATAGGGTGTAAGATCAGTGTTACACATGGTAACAATAGGATCAACCAAGAAAAACTGCACTAGGAAATAAGAGCTTGGAGGGCAGTGTGGAGGACTTAAGGAGAAGTCTATTTTGCCTGTGAGCATCTGTGAGGATTGTACTGAGAGTTGGCTAGCTGTTAGAGCTCAAGCTATGTGTAATCTTGAGATATTTCCACTTGTATGATAATACAGATAGTGGGGTTTTTAGCTAAGGCTTTCCCCTGAGTATTCTTCTATTTCATGTGCATTGATTCTTCTTCTGGTTATATGTGTTCAACTTGATCTTGCTCAAATCTATTAAGCTTTTGCAAGTTTGATTGTAGAAGTAGATTAAAGTATTTTGCTTTAGTTATATTGCATTATCATGTTAATCTATAGTGATAATTTCTACAGTTGGTTAGGTCCTGTAGAAGCCTATCCCACAGAATATCAATCATCAGCTACAGGTCTTCACTAAGATGATCCAGACAACACACAACAGCTAACAGAACAGCAAGGAGAATGACCATGCAACGAATAAACAACGCAACACATCTGACCTTCGACAACTGCGGCATGGCATCGAGACCATAGGTAAGTATCCTGTTCACTCACTCATATGCATAATTTGATCAAAAGTTGTAAAGGTTAGGAAGTAGTTAGTTTATAAGTGAAAAGGTGGCCAGTTAACTTGGCCACCTTCATTCAGTCATCACATACAAAATCGAGTGTCCTCTCACACGTGGCCGTAATCAACTCAAAGACAGAGGAGTAGGAAAAGAAGTGGTTAACTACAGATATACAAGCTGGGAGCTGATTACAAGGAGTGGGAAAAAAAACATCATTTGCATGCATTCATGCATTACACCTCCTCGAAACTCCCTCACTCAAGTCTCTCTTATAACTCTGGCCACCCACCAGAAGCAAGGATCCATCATTCTGCAAGAGAATTTCTACAGGAGCATGCACATGAATTCCTACAGGAACAGTTTACAGGTGAAGTCTATAGGATACACAGAGGCAGTCTACAAGATAGGCAGGGAGGGGTTCAAGAGGGAATATCATGAGAACTGTCCACTTCCACCATTCTAAAGATGTAGGATCTAAAAATCCATCCCCATTTACAAGCAAATGAACTAGAAATGATCTAAAAGCTAGTGGATATAACAACTGTGGTGATCCAGGTGGATCTTGGTGGCCACCTGCCAAGTCCACCTAGACCCCCACCATTGTTTCTCTCAGCATTTTCAGTTTCCTTAATTGTAGCACAACTTACTATTTTTAGCAGTTTTTCGGGTCGTGAACTTCCGGAGCCAACAATTTTTCTGATAAAAATCATCTTTTCCGTCGTAGTCCTTGGAGAGATCTTTCCAACGGGCTATCATGCACGTCAAACGGAGATAATACGACCAATTCGCGACCCCGAGAAGTTGGCTGTCCAGCTCACCCCAAAACGGGGCCCACAATTTGGCGTTTCATCTTCTAGGGTTAGGTTTTGGAATGTGAAGGATTTTCCATTGTTTCTCAATAATAAATAGGCCTTCGAGCCTCATTGTAAAGACAGTTCAGAACAGTTCAGAGGCATGTAGCCGACACATCTCTTCTCAGAGATAAGCTACCATCGCCCTAGCTGGGTTATTTCTATTTCTATTTTTAAGCATATATCAGTATTTTCCATTAATGAAATGAAGTATTATTTCCATTGCATATCTGTCTTTATGGTTATCTCTATATTTTATTGTGTTCCTATTTAAATCCAGATCAGTGGTATCAGAGCGGTCTTCTTTTTCTCTTTTTTCTTTGCATGTCCCCAACGAGGTCGGGATATAAGGAGTTAGGGCTTGAACTGGTCGAACCTTTGCGAGACCAGCCTCACAGATCTCAACGGCCTCCTATGGCGGATGAGAAGAAAGACGAGGGGGCAGGAGATCTATCAAAATCTTGCTCGAAGAAGCCCTCGAGCGACAACGGAACGCGATGATGGATAGTTTTGCCCAAATCCTTCAGCGGCTACCCAGAAGCGACGCATCAGCTTCCAGCAGCTACTCTGGAAATGCCACACCCTTTAAGGTACAAGTTAATTTTGAAATCCCCATATTTGAGGGTCAGATAGATGCAGATGTTGTAGATAAATGGTTAAATCTGCTGGAGGGTTATTTTTCTGTTCATGAATTTTCAAGTTAGGAAAAGATCGTTTTCGCTCTTCTCAAAGTAGCCCCCCACGTCAAGGACTGGTGGGAAACCTACTGCGAGCAGAAGGATGAAAATACTGGCTCACTATTTTCAGCTGAACCCACCTGGAATTCATTCCGGGATGCCATCAAGGAGCAGTACTACCCTGTCGGAAGCTATGAGGATGAATACATAAAATGGACCACGTTGTGGCAGGGAAGGGACCAAGATATGCTTGAGTTCACCAATATTTTCCATACCCTTCGCACAAAGTTGGGTATCAAGGATACGGAGCAGAATTTGATACTCAAATACCGCGACTGCCTGCACAAGTACATCCAGGAAGAAATACAATTCCTAAACATCTCCTTGCTCGGCACAGCGTACCGATATGCCGTCAAGGTCGAGCAGAAGTTTAAGCAAAAGAAGCGAGACTTTGGATCTGCGAATCTGAAGCAAGGGAAAGGCGCCCCTAAAACACAGAACAAAGGACAAAGCCAAGGCGGGGCAGCCCAAGACAACCCGCCAAAGCTATAGGCAAAGAACAGTGCCGCGAAGACGAAAAAGGACACGGGAAAATGGTGTGAGTTCCATAAGAGCTCCACTCACAACACCAGTGAGTGTCGAGCCAAGCAGTCACTGGTGGCTGAACTAAAGGTTCCAGAATCAGATGCATGTTCTGACTTTGAGTCAGAACCCGACAAGGGGGATGACAAAGGGAAGCAGATCATTGACGCGGATCCCAATGCCACTGTTGCTACCGCAAAGATCCAGAAAAATGAACCCGAAGATCCAGAAGAGGAGGAGCGTCTCTTCCACTCCCAGATGTGGGTAAAGGGCTCCCCGCTACAGTTCATTGTTGATAGCGGGAGCCAAAAGAACCTCATTTCAGCAGAGGTCATGAAGCGGTTGGGCTTGCCGACCACAGCACATCCACAACCATACACCATCGGGTGGCTTCACCAAGGACGGGATCTTCGCATGAGCCAGCAGTGTCACCTTCCGTACAACATCAAACCCTTCACGGATGAGGTATTGTGTGACATTTCTCCCCTTGAAGTTTGTGATGTATTATTAGGACAACCATACTTGTGGAAGCGACATGCTGTGTATGAATCAAGGCCCCATGCTATTATTGTTACATTGGGAAATAAGTTGTACAAGATACCAGAGGTAGCACCGCTTACTGCCATCTCTTTGATTACTGCAAAACAATGCAGTAAGCTCATTTCCAAGACTGGGAAATTTGTTTTCCTGATGATACGCCCGCAAAGAAATAAGAAGACGGTAGCCATGGCCTCCAGACAAGACCCCTCCGCACGACAACTACAGATGGATAAGGTCGTGAAGGAGTACGAGGACATCTTCACCTCCCCCGCAGGGGTTCCTCTGCACTGTCAAGTCAAGCACTCCATCGATCTGACCCCAGGTGCGCCGCTACCCAATGGACCAATTTATCGGTGCTCCGTTGTGGAGAATGATGAAATCAAGAGGAAGATTCAGGAGCTGTTGCAGAAAGGTCACATCTGTCCGAGTTCATCACCTTATGGGAGCCCGATTGTGTTGGTACAGAAGAAGGATGGGACTTGGAGACTCTGTATTGACTATCGGGCGCTGAACAAGATCACTGTCCGTAATAGGTACCCGATCCCGCGGATTGATGACCTCTTGGACCAACTAAAGGGGGCAAAATATTTCAGCAAGATCGATCTGAAGTCAGGATATCACCAGGTACCAATCGAACCCTCTGATGTGTGGAAGACTGCCTTCAAAGCCAAGGAGGGCCTCTTCGAATGGTTGGTTATGCCTTTCGGATTGACGAATGCTCCTGCAACCTTCATGAGGCTAATGGATGACATCTTGCGGCCATTCACCAACTCATTTGTAGTGGTATACTTGGATGACATTCTGATCTTCAGCCAGAGTTGGTAAGAGCACCTCCACCACATCCGACAGGTTCTTCAAACATTGCGACAACACAAGCTATGTGCCAATTTGGAGAAATGCACTTTTGGGATGACCCAGGTTCAATATCTGGGATACATTATTGATGAACAGGGGGTGCATGTAGATCCGGCCAAGATCCAAGTCATTCGGGATTGGCCATCTCCAACCACTCTGATGGAGCTCCGCAGCTTTCTAGGTCTTGCCAACTTCTACTGCAGGTTTGTGTTGGGGTTTTCTCATATCACTTGGCCCTTGAGTCAAGTCACCAAGGGAGGAATGAAAGCGAAATTCTTCTGGTCTGCATCTCAACAGAAGGCATTCATAGAGTTGAAAGATCGCCTCTGCGCGGCACCGGTGCTCGCGTTACCAGATTTACAACAACCATTTGAGGTCGAGACAGATGCCTCTGACTATGCTATTGGGGCAGTCCTTACTCAACACGGGCATCCAGTGGCATATCACAGTGAAACACTTTCAGACACAGTCCGGAAGTATCCCACTTATGATAAAGAGATGTATTCCATTGTGCAGGCCTGCCGACAATGGAAGCATTACATTTTGGGGAAGGAAACGGTCATCCACACAGACCACCGACCCCTGTAGTTCATACAGACCCAAGGGAAATTGTAGAATGATCACCATTAGAAGTGGTCTACATATCTGCAACAGTTCCATTTGAATATCAAGTATAAGAAGGGCAGCACCAATAATGTTGCAGATTGCCTTAGTCGACCACCAATCATGGCGTTAACCACCATGCTCAACTCTTGTGGGCACGAGACTTCTGATTGGCCACTTATCTACAAAAGCGACCCAGAATTTGGCCACACATACCAGACACTCTTGGGGGGTCGGCATGTTCCAGATTTTCATCTCCAAGATGCCCTATTATGCCACCTGGGTCACCTTTGTGTTCCTTCAAGCGAGCGTGCCAAGATGATTTGGGAAGCACACTACAGTTGGGCTGTTGGGCATTTCGGGGTCGAGAAAATGGTGGCAGTACTGCAAAAGTATTTCTATTGGCCAAATCTTCGACACGATGTCGGGAAATACATTAGATCATGTACTGCCTGTGCCATTGCCAAACCAACCTTCAAGAAGCAAGGCTTCTATACCCTGCTGCCTACCCCTAGTCGACCTTGGGAATCCATCTCCATGGATTACATGTCAGGCCTTCCTTCCACTAAGCATGGAAATGATTGTGTTTTTGTGGTTGGTGACAGGTTCTCGAAGATGGCCATTATGGCGGCCTGCAAGAAGAATATCACAGCAGAAGCCACTGCTAAACTCTTCTTTGAACGAGTTTGGGTTCACTTTGGGATCCCACAGTCTATCATCTCAGATCGGGACAGTCGGTTCCTCAGTACATTTTGGTCCAGTCTCTGGTCAATGCTGGACACCAAACTCACTAAGTCCACAGCCTTCCATCCTCAAACTGATGGCCAGACAGAGGTTGTCAATCGGATGATTGTACACATTCTGCGCATTTAAAACTCAAAGCATCCACGCACATGGGACGAGAGCCTCCCCTATGTTCAGCACAACTACAACCGAGCTCTTCATAGCTCGACAGGCCACAGCTCTTTTCAGGTGGGCTTGGGATTCCAGCCACTATGCCCCATTGATGTGGCCATGCCACTTGCAGCTACTCACACAGATTTAGCTCATGTCCAGTCCGAAACAGATAAGGCAACCAACTTCATTGAGCACATCCAACATATTCACCAGCAGGTCCATGACATTCTGGAAAAATCAAATGCCAAGTACAAGCAGCGACATGATCAACATCGGGTGCCACACAAGTTTCAAGTGGGCGACAAAGTCTGGTTGCATTTGCAAAAGGAACGGCTTACTGGAGCCTATCGGAAACTGAGACCACTCCGATATGGTCCTTACACCATTATTAAGGCTATGGGAGACAATGCATTTGAGCTCAGCATTTCCCCATTCCTTGGCCTACACCCAGTGTTCAATGTGGACCGCCTTCGACCATACTTTCCACCATTGCTAGACACATCCGACATTGCAGAACAACTCACACCCACAGAATTAAATGCAGATTGCATGGAACAAGCTGCAACTGATTGGATCATGGACACACAGGTCAAGAACACTTGCCAACAGAATATCCAACTGTATCGAGTTGTCAAAGCAGGCCAACTCCTTCACCAAGGCAAGTGGCTCACCAGGGACCAAGTACAACAAAAGTTTCCTCATCTCATGGAGGAACTCAACGCAATAGGGACCATTGCTTCCTAAGGGGGGAGGAATGATCCAGGTGGATCTTGGTGGCCACCTGCCAAGTCCACCTGGACCCCCACCATTGTTTCTCTCAGCATTTTCAGTTTCCTTAATTGTAGCACAACTTACTATTTTTAGCAGTTTTTCGGGTCCTGAACTTCCGGAGTTGTTTTGAGGCCCTAAACGATGTTTTTTGGGAAATCTACCACCAGCAATTTTTCTGATAAAAATCATCTTTTTCGTTGTAGTCCTCGGAGAGATCTTTCCAACGGGCTATCATGCACGTCAAATGGAGATAATACGACCAATTCGCGACCCCGGGAAGTTGGCTGTCCAACTCACCCCAAAACGGGGCCCACAATTTGGCATTTCATCTTCTAGGGTTAGGTTTTGGAATGTGAAGGGTTTTCCATTATTTCTCAATAATAAATAGGCCTTCAAGCCTCATTGTAAAGATAGTTCAGAACAGTTCAGAGGCATGTAGCCGACACATCTCTTCTCAGAGATAAGCTACCATCACCCTAGCTGGGTTATTTCTATTTCTATTTGTAAACATATATCAGTATTTTCCATTAATGAAATGAAGTATTATTTCTGCTGCATATCTGTCTTTATGGTTATCTCTATATTTTATTGCGTTCCTATTTAAATCCGGATCATGTGGGAGGTGAAGTACATACACAAGAAACTCTACTTTCTCCTGAATTTAAAATTCTTGTGTCAAACCTCTCATTTCCTCCTCAAGCCTCACAAGAAATATGAAAAGAGGGTTTAATAGGAGAGAACCCACAAACACTGTGGGGATACAACAACACCCCCAAGTGCTTGAAATATTTATAAGACACCAATGGATGGGTTTTTTCGAAAAATTCACAGGGTATGATGATGAGGTGGCTCAAGAATTTTCTCATTCCCTCACTCCACACAACAGAATCCATGCCATTGTTATAGTTAGAGGGCTCACTATAGATCTAACCCCAAAGCTCATCAGTAGGGTCACCACACTTCCCCTAGGAATTCCATGGAGAAAAGAAGACAAAGCAAATAGTGAGGTGGAAAAAAGGAAATTCTTTTTAGAAGGTGAAGAACCCACAGAGGATAAAAATTAAGTAAGGAGGGACAATTTTCCATACCCATGGAGTGAGGTAGTTTACCAATTCATCAAATATATCTCATGTGAGGGTAGATATAGTGTTGTTTATGGATACCATTTTAGGATTCTTGAAGAATTAAGATTTGGGTTAGAAACACTAGTTCACCAAAGATGCAACATACCCTATTTCTTGATGCAATCACTCACAGACTCCAACAACAAAGTAAAGGAAGGGAAGTCCCAACAATTGGCTCACCACGGGTTGATCAGGATCCTCATTGAGGATGCCCTCCAAAACCTCAGGATCCCTATAACATGGTCAGTATTTAGAGACTTACCAACAGAGGATGACATCAAAACCCTCACCTATGATGTTAGTCCTTCTGTTAGTGAGGAGGAGGCAAAACATGAAGAAGAAGATACAGAGCTAGATGGGGATGAGATGAATAAAGAAGAAACTAATATATAGGAACATGATGAAGTTGAAGAAGAAGGAAGAGAAGAGAAGGAGGATGATGCTGAAATAGAGGAGGAAACGAAGGAAGAAACTGATGGATATGAGAAAGAATAGCAAGAGGAAGGAGATAAGAAAAACAGAGAGGAAGAAGGCATTGAAATAGAAGGGGAAGAAAACAAGGAGGAAAAAAAGAAAAGGAGGCAAACCCCTCTATATTTCATAACAAGAAAGAGCACAATAATAAAACAAGGGAAGCCACAAATATCAACAAAAATCCCTATTGATATTGAAGATTCCCCTACACCAAGAGACATTGGGCACATGGAAGAGAAGCTCAAGGAAATGGGTAAAGAGCTAAGTGGCTTAAGGGACAGAGAAGCCATAATGGGAGATCAACTTTAGAGGGAAAATGCATGGCTGAGAGGACAGCTGCAGGAAAGGGAAAACCAACTAGCATGTATGTCCAGCCTCTCCTTGGAGGCCATCTAGTGTAGGATGCCAGCTAAATCCTATGCTCTTTACCTTAGAGGACAATGGTTGCAATTTCAGATTAAAACACTAGTACAAAGGGGCACCATGCCATTTCAGGACTACAGGCAATTCATTGATCTTTGTGATCAAAGTACACTAGAGGATAGGGCCAAAATGGCTGAGTTTTAGTTGCACAACATGGCCCCCATAGAAATTAATGTTTGGGATCCTAATGCCGAGCTAGGAGATATACAATTAATGGCTTTGGCATCATGGATAAACCATGAGGAGTCAATGGCTACAAAGATGAAAAGAATATTGGCCAGAGAGAAAAATGAACCTCTTTTCATCAGAGCTAAACAATCAAATCCCAAGGCCCTAATCAGCACCCATAATCTAATTGTAAATGATCCTCAGCTAGCACCTAGATATCTTGCTGCCTAAGAACAAGAAATTTCACATTTTTAGGATATGTTTAGGCTGTTAGGAGATGAGAGTATACATGCCTGCTCAAGGAGATGGAACACACTACCACACAGCTTGAAGATCAGAGAATATCACTCCCCTCAAAGGTGGAGAGAGGCACTCAACAGGACACCTATGTATAAGCAATCAATGCAAAGGTTGAAGGGCAATTGAATAGGTCTAAAACTCAGTCCAACACTACTACTAGGGATGCTAGAAGGGAGAAAATAAGAAGAGGAAAAGAGGAAGTGGGAAGAAGTAGAAAGGAAAGCAGGCTTCTATGAAAAATAATAAGAGATGCAACATAAGCATGGGATGTCAGAGAGGCTACCAGAGCCATGAAGGACATGGACATTGACTAGGTTGCTCAGAGGATGAGCAACAATTTCAGTAGGGGGCGATGATGAGCCTCATCATTGGGTAATTATATGGGCCTTAATTCACCTCCTAGCTTAGTCAAACCAACTATTCTCACAACTTATTGCATACTTTTGATTATATTTTGCTTATGAGATGAGTTAGAGTTGGATATTTTTCTTTGTGGTATAATGTGCATGTGATGCAGGATTAAAGGATAAAAGAAAGGAGTTTTAGCAAAGACCTTTGTCAAAACTTGAATGCGACAAGGGAGAGGAATTATAGGAGGTAAATCCTCCTCATTTACTACCCCTCCATTCGAATATTCCTTCATCAGCTCGGAGTGCAACAAGCCAAATCATGAGGACTAGAAGGCAGTCGAGCAAGTGAATTTCAAAGCACCAGTTATCTCGAGTTTGGGAGTTGAGCCTCCCTAATTTTAAGGAAGTCATTGGAGACTTCAGTCGTATAAGTAGAGAGTCCTAGGACCTTAGTAGTATTCTAACTTTTAATTGTAAAACTCTACTTTATTTTGGAGCTGCAAGACTTGTGATGGTTTTTGATGTAATCCATTGTTTTGATAATAAGAATGAGTTTTGTTTCGAGCCAGCATTGAGTTAACTCAGAGGGCTGAAGCTCTTGGGTTAGGGCCCAACCCTAGAAGCGAAGTCTCCTCTTTACTGTACTTGTATGCTGCTAGTGTAGATCCATGGTTTAATCGTTCATTTGCTTAAGTAGCTGCATTTTCATTACAACAGTGTAGAGTAGATTAGTTGTATTTTAGATTTCTAGTTATCGCATGAGCTTTGGAGTTTGTTGTCTCGATTCAGTACTTGGTTCATTTCATTATTTTTGTCTTCAATCACTCTCTTTCTGTAATAGATCTCACTCATATTCTCATTTATTTCAACATGAAATACTTAAGAGCGAGACAATAAATCATGTCTTAAGTGGATTATACCTATATATCTCCTTACCGTCCGATCCACAGCAAACCTAACAAATCACCATCCGATTCATTTTAACACTTGACTTTATGCACCCTAGATCTCCACCATTGATCTATCTCACCCTCGATCCAACGGCTATCCCATCACTCGATCGCCAACTAGCTTGGATGATCTCCACCATTGATCAACCTCGCCTGATCCAATGGCTATCGCACAATCTTGCACGGATTCTTGCATGACCGATATCTACCTGAGATCATGTGAGAAAAGTGGTTTTATCATGCTACATGTCACCTAGTTAGGCTAATCATGTAAAATTTTGGAATTCCTCTTACAGCCTCAAGGGTGCGCGAGAAAATGCTTACTGCCTGTGGAAACCCGCTCCATCATTCCCCATGTTTTCTTTCCTTTTGTCGCCACGTGTAATCTTGTTCACCCATCGTTCACTTAAATCCCACAATAAGATCTCCACCACTCAATCTCTCATTTAACCGTGTTCATCCATCTCTTGACTTAGCCTCCCGCGATAAGATCTCTGCCATTCATCTTCTGTCAGTCATGTTCATCCATCTATTCACTTAACCTACGTGATAAGATCTTCGCCGCTCATCTTCTATTAGTCCTATTCATTCATCTATTCACTAAATCACCCGCAATAAGATCTCCGCCGCTCATCTTTCGATTAACCCTGTTCATTCATCTATTCACTAAATTGCTTACGATAGGATCTCCACCATTCATCTTCTGATTAGTCCTGTTTGTCCATCTCTTTACTTAACCTCCCACGATAAGATCTTTGCCATTCATCTTCTGTCAGTCTTATTCGTCCATCTATTCACGTAATCTTCTGCGATAAGATCTATGCCGCTCATCTCCCACTAATACTATTCCCGATTGATCCAACGATTCCTATGAACTTCTGCTTCATTACGTCCTCCTTTCACTAATTTCAATCTTCTCTTTCTCTTCCACTTGACTCCTTGCATGCTTGATTTTACCAAAACACCAAAAACGTGAAAACATACTTAGTTTAGTTTCCTTGCGTACACATTAGTTTGGTTTGATGCTCTTTACTTCTGTAACTTAGATAACAATATTAGGTTAGTGTTGATTTAGAAATTCTACTTATTTTAGCTGTTTAAATGGTTAATTAAGATATGGTGTGATTTAGCATTACATGTTGTTTTCTTCATTACTGCAGTAGAGTAGCTCCTTTAGAATAGATTTTCTCTTCTTACATCAAAGAATCAAGCTTCTTTTGACTCTATAGAAGTCTGGCTTGGAACCCTTGGGGTCTCTCGCTAGATGAACAAGTGACAATAGGCAAGACCTTCACTTCTACCTGTGCATATAACACTGTCACCTCCAAGTTTGTAGGAACCCCAGGATGATAAGTAAAGCTGGTAGCCCAGGAGTTGCAGCATCCTTGCTGCAATACTGGCACTCATCACTAACCTACAAATGAAATGAGAAAATGAACTAATCAATCAACAAAGCAAAGCAAGAGCAGAAGAAAAAACGAAAGCGGAGAAAGTAAACAAACAAGCAAGCAAAAAAAAAGAAAACAAAGCATGTAAGCAGACAAGCATGCAAGAAAAAAACTAAAAGCAAACACTACTCCTACTCCTACACTAATTGTGCATGGGCCTAATCACGTTAAGTGATATTTCCAGTGCATCCACGAACGCATCGGTAGACCCATGTTGGTGAATGCTTGGTCTGCGAGTAACCCAGTTGTGTGAACCAACATACAAGAAATATATAACAGTGAAGACAGCCACACTTTGTGTTTCAAAGTTCCCACGAGACATAAGTGAGTGCATGTGCATGACAGAAAATCCATGGACTTATCATGATGTTGTGTGACACTACGTGCAACTTCGAAGCAAAAGCACACTCTTGACTTAGACATGCAAGTAAAGGAAAGAAACTAAGATAACTTGCTTCGTGAATGAGTGCTTGCAATGTAAGACTCCTCCAATGCATGAGTAATGAGATTGTGCAGTTCGAGTGGAGGAAGTGTGATCTGTGTGTGAGATGGATCTTCAATGAATATAGACGAGTGATGAGGAGCCCTGGGTGATTGAAAAGTTTCATGATTGGAAGTGAGACTAACCCCAAGAGAGCGAGAGCCTGACATAACCATCAACTCGGGCTGAAGTGCCTCGACAACCTTGGGTGTCTCAACTTCATCATCAGGTAGATCATCATAAACTGGTGGCTTCGAAAGATCAACTGTGATAGATTCATGATCATGATAAAAAATGGAAGAAAATGGATCACGACTGCCATGATCATAAAAATCAATGTATTCTTCGGCATCCTCATGATCAGATGAATCGAATAGAGGGGTTGATGAAAAGAGAACAAACTCATTCTCTATGTTTCCGGAAAAGACAAATGAAGGATCAAGTGGATCTTTAATGAATAGCTTATCCTATCCATTGTCGAATGATGGACTAGCATTCGGTGAGTCCTACAAGTGATCAACAATGGGTGCGTCTGTGGATGAAGACACACATGCAAAATCATGGATGGAAGGCTCACCAAAGAAGCTAGGATGGAATGGAGGGGACTCGGACAGAAGGGTGTCATCCTTCACCAAGTGTTGATGTTCAAGCTCCCACTCATACTCTTCATGAAGGACAATGCATGTTGGTTGTGAAACACCAACTCCATCAGTGGGTTGTTCTTCGTTCACAACAAGATAAGAGTCAAGAATGGACAAACACAAGACAACATCATCCGGAGGAACACCTGAGTGCGAAGACGGAGGTCGAAGAAAAGAATTCATATGGGAACTCGAAGGACTCACAACCAACTCTGCATGAAAATTGAGTGTGTTATCACTCAAAACCTTTCCTTAGAAGTTTTGGAAGAAGGGAAGGCTTCGAGGTAACCACAAACCAACTTTTAAGCATAGGCTCTAGCCAACCTATGGCTCAAAGAGGGTTCTTTCTATATAATTTAGCTATGTTTGCTTAGATATTAGGCTAGTTCTAGAGTTCAGGGGGGTTTTTGATTTGTATGAAAATTTGGTGGTGGAATCCTTAAAACCAGAAGATAGGTTGATTCCTTTAGGCCATTGGGAAATGGAGTCAAAGAAGGGGCAGCAAAGCTAGAGTTAACTCACTAAAGGGAATGTTCAAGGGGCAAGATAGTAGAGTGAAGTACAAATCCTTGGACTAAGTGGTGAAATGAGTCTTAATGGAGGTGAGAGGGCAATCAAGAATCCTCAGACAGAGGCTAAGATGGGGGAACAATAGTGAATCATGAGTAAAGGGCAATTAAGAATCCTTTACTATAGACCAGAGGAGAAACTACGAAAGCTAAGAAGTAGTTAAGAATTCCCTAGCTAAGATAGTTTAAGAGAAAACATTAAGAATGTATAACAGTAACACATAGTGCAGTTAAGAAAATTCTGAAATAATATTCAAGTTAAACATTCAGACTTCTGAAACATTTAAGATTATGAAACAAATTTAAGAGAGATAAAACAACACAAGAGAATTACTCATTTGTACTCCGCTTTACACATGAATCCCTTGAAATATCTGGTCTTTATTCATCAATCTAGCATGCTAGCCCAGTCAGTGATACAAAAGCTTTTACAGTCTTTGAACAAAATTCTATTGAAAGTATAAGAATCCACCCCTACATACTTCATTTTGTGAAGTATTTATACAAATTTTTTTTACAAAATATCCCAAACTAACTTGGGAATTAATCTAGGAAATTCAAAATATCTTCTCGTAGGAAGATAGTGACAGTTATTGAACTGTTTTCTTGCTGTCCCTTTTATTGTGGTTTAGCTGGAAGTTTATGGTTGCTATGCTCTGTGCTGGCCAAAGGCTGCTATCTTTTATACTAATACTCTTTGACACGGATACTCTTTGACCCTGTAACTACTTGAATCTGATGCTCTTTTACCTCGTTGACTTTGTGTTTGACCTTTAACTATGTTATGCTATAGTAAGTCAGTCAACTTTTCCCATTCTTGATCTATTGGTAACTGGATACTCAGCATTCTCTGGTAAGTTTCATCTGCCTCGGTGTATTTGGAAAATGGAGGATTATTTACAAATCAATGTTTTACCTCATGCTGGAGGTAAAATAGATTTTCAAAGGCACTGTACAGTACCTTTCCTGTTGGTATTCCTAAAACCTGTGAAGTAGCCACTTGCGGTCTTACTACATCCCTGAGTTTGTCGTTGTAATCTCCTTGTTCCATAAGTTTATCATGAATGACTAAGGGATTAGGTAATCCCTTTTCCTTTAGCTTATCAAACTTAGCCATGAACCTTTCAATGGCTACTTGCATTTCCTTGCTCTTTTCCTCTAACTTTTGCATAAGGTCCCTCTTGGTGAGGACTTTCTTTACCTCCAGAATAGTAGCAGTCCTGTCTTCAATTTCCAATTCCTGTAATTGGTACTTGTTATTTGAATTTAAGAGCTGGATGAGCCTAGTAGCCTATCTAGGCCTGTTGCCTAATTCTATCTTCACTTTCTCAATAGCCTCTGTTATTAATGCTGCGAGATCAATATGCTCGAATATGACTTGTATGGATGGCCAAATATCCTTGGCAGAGTCAATGATATTGGCCCACAGTTTTTCCTTGGCTTCTCCAAGATGCTCCTTTAGTGTCAAGTCTCTTTCCATTGACTTGAGCTTTTCCTTTATCCTAGCAGCCTTCTGTTCCTCCTCTTTCTGCATAATCTTGGCAAGCTTATAGTCTGTTTCTAAGCTTTCCACCTGTTCCTTTAGCTTGTTTATCTTGTTTGTCTAAATAGACATTTCTTTCATGGCATGAACTAGCTTGGCTGCTTCAACTGTTGTTGTACCTGTTGCTGTTGTAGAAGCTATTGATGTAGATGCTGCGGTGGTGATGGGCAAGGCAGTGCCTATAGGAGTTTTTGGAGCCAATGTAGCTACCAATGTAGATGGTACTGCAGTAGTCACTATAGGGATTATAGTTGCTGGTGTGGTCCCTACTTCACCTTGCTTCAATTGGATTAAAGCATCCAATTCCTTCTCCGTGCTCCTCAACTGATCATTCAGCTTGAGGACCAAATCCATTAAGTCCTCATGCTGAGTTTGAGATTGTAACACCTCCTGTGTTTGTGGATGATGTAAGGAGGGTATCTTTAGTTGCTTCTTCAATGAAGCAATGTCCTTGTTCCTCTGTTTTATTAACTCCTCTATTTCCTTGATATCTTTGGGATCATGTCCCATCTATATGATCAAGTCTTCCAAAGACTTGATTTTGTTATCATTGCCTTGTGAAGAAGCCTGTTCAAGCTGATACTGAGCTGAGATGTTTCTTAGGGAACTTTGCAGTTGATGAACAACTATGGACTTCCCTGTCAGGGTGGAGTAGATAATTTCTCCAACCTGCTTGTGAAACTCTATTTGGTCCATAGGGTGAATATCCCTGGCCAACACCTCAAAATCAACTTTCTTATAGTCAATGGGTGCCCTAGGTTGCTGCACAGTTGGTTGAATGAAGGACACCTGCATCTTCCCTTCTTTGATGTCAAACTATGACATCAATCTATTCTGACTTGGAGTAGAAAGTTTGAAAAGATGAGCATATGTCTTAGCTTTCAACATTTCATTCCTCATTTTTATCTCTTTGAATCTATCTTTGATACTTTTATCCTGGTCTGTTGGCCTGCTGAAAGACGAGGCCTCTACACTCATCTGTCTCTATATCATCTGGGTTCCCGAGGATGATGGGGGCTATGTTTCCTCTGAAGGAACAATACTTTTACTCCTTTCTGGCTGAAAATTAGTTATTTCAACTGAGCCATCGATGTCTTCCTGTTCTGTCACGGGATTGAGTCTAGTCCTTTTTCTTTGGCCTCTTTCATATTGAACATTGAAGGCTTGTGTCCCTGAACTTGATCCTTCCTCCCTACCCCTTTTGGGATTTTTCTCCTCATTCAGAGGAGTCTGCATGATAGGGGGACTGCTCATTGTCCCTTCCTGAGGCGGTACCTGCAGAAATGAATTTTAATCAAGTTGATTTTCCAGATCTAATAACGTGTTTTCCATAGAAACTTCACTATTGTCCCTATCCTATAAAGTGTTTTCCACCCATTGCAATTGGTTGGCATACTTTCTATCTGAGGGATGCGGTGATGGATATAGGGAGTTATCTTGTTTTTATTCCTTCTTTTGCAGATGAAATCCAAGGGATCATATCTTCATATGAAGCTCTATTTTAATTTTAATCTCTGAAGGATCAGGTCTGCCTCCTTTCTGACTTCTCTACTATTACAAATAAAAGGACCCAATTGGTCTTTGATCTTGTGCTGGGCTTTCTTTTTGGCTTTAAAAAAGTTTACCTCATCTGAATTTATTATCTGCCTGTAGTACTCCAGGGAAAATAACCTCATTGGGTGGTATTTAGGTAGTTTTTATGGGGCAAGCTAGCACCTATAAATCCTGATTTCAGTGTGGTTTTGGTACAAGTACCAATCTCCTACCTGATGATTGATGTTTAAATGAAGGACTCTTCTGATCTCAGGACTGATTCTTGGTGGAGGGGTTCCACTGAGCATGGTCATCACAGGGTGGACAAAGGAATCTATGAATTCATTATATGAATAGGGGGAGGAATATTGATGAATCAATGGGGTCCAGAAAATGACTGATATTGGTTGGCCCTTGGTGTCCAAATTTTGCAAGGTAAGTGGGAATTTATGTTCTTAGAAGTAGAGGAACATGTGGTATAATACTGAGGAGTACTTGAAAAGCCTTTCATTTCCCATTCTTGTGAACTACTCATGCATTCTGTCAGCTATGAATGTGGCAAAGTCATAAATGGTTGCAGGAGGCTATCCTGGGGTATAGATGGACATGAAAGCTAGGATGATTTCATCAATGTATTCACTTGTGGAGTAACCCAAAACACAAGATATCATGGATACAATATTTCTACCCCAAGGAGAAAATATAGTTGCGACATATGGAGGGGGGTCTTTGGGGGTATACTTCTCTTCTATGATGAAGGTTTGGATCAATTGGGCCAATCTTGCAGGGCTGAGTTTGGGATATAAGTCCAACAAGTCTCCAATTAAGAGGGGAGTTAGGTTTGGCCCTGGTTGGAGCTGTAGCATCTCACTGATGGACTCAGGAGTTATGGTGAAAAAAACTTTCTGGTCCTGAGACATGACGGTTTTGTGACTAGAGACGTAGCAAGCATAGCACATATGTACAATTTCAGGGAAAATGTGGACTTGGGGGAATTGGTACTTGGGCAAATTTGACTCCCAAAGGCCAATTTCATCAGCATGGTTTAGGAACTTGTCCCTACTTTGGCAATGTATTTTTAGCAAGAGCTCTATAACAGAGGTATCTTTTATCTGGAAATCTCTATCAGCTAAAGGAAGGTGGTCTAGGTCCAAATGGGGAGTGGATATGGGTGTCACATTCAATGCAGTAGGGGCAACGATAATTTGGTTCTTGTGGATTCGAATTAGGCTTGCTCAAGGTTGAATTGGGGTTTTTAGAGGTAGTTTGGCAGTTTTGGTAGTATGGAGTCTATTGGAATAATTTTAATTAAGTTTTAAGTTTAACAAAATACTCAATGACTGGTCTAACTTGAAATTGACAGGGCACTTGGTGAATTCAGGTTTAAATACCTAAAACTGAGGCAAATTGACTTTGAGAAGGGTAAATGGTAGCTGCAATTGGTCAAAGGGTGCTTGTGGAAGCTGTACAGTTGACTGGGTGGTCTGTGGTGTTCTCTGGAGCAAAATTTGCACATAGGTTGATGGCTTTGATGTTTTGCGGGTGTCGTGCATGCGTACAGAAGCTTGTAGGTGAAAATTCAGTGAAAAATACATGTTGGGGCTTTTAGGTTTTTATATGGAAAAATGTTTTTTGGCAGGTACGGGTCAATAGCGACTGATTTGTCGCATAGCGAGGAGGTGGTAAGTGGTTAATTTCGCACCGCTTATGGGCATGGGGTGCTTTTCAAGAGGGGCCGCACGATCCACTCAGTGACTGACACGTCACCAGGGAGGTCTCGTGGAAAACAACTTTTTCGGGCATGTATCGTTTGACGGATGATTCCACCTGGAATGGTTTCGGGGCGTTGGATTTGGGTCTTCAGATCAGACAGTGGTCGGGGCACAATTGCATGCGGAGGTTAATGGGGGCCCAGCAGGAACTTTGAATATGGCGGTATCAGTATTAATGGCAGATTAAGGCGGGATTAGGCCATTGGGGTTATTAGTGGAGGGATTAATCATGGTTTTTCCTAACTTAATCATAGATCGATTAGTTAGTGGGTTTTTGTCGGGTTTGATGTATCTTATAGTTTATATTTAAACTAGGTATAAGGATAGGTTTATATCGGAAATTAATATATACTAGTTAGAAGTCAATATGGAAAACATTTGTAGAAAGAAAAGGTATGTACATATTACAAGGCTTAACCTTAGCCATTCAAAATTATGACTTCCTATTGGTATAGGAACCTAACAGTGGCTCCACTTGGGGATGGCATTTCCTTGTGAAATGTCAAGAATTTTGAGATCAGTAGCCTTGGAATTTGACTTCAGTTACCTTGTGATTTGTCACCTTTCCACCTGCTTTATTCATATTTATGATAATAAATCCTTAAAATCTTAGGGCCTTCTCTCTGGGCTTCAACTCTAAAGGTTTACCATCCAATCTAAACTAGACTTTTTCAAAATAAAATATACACACATGGGAAAAAGCAATTAGTAACTAGGTTCTATGTAATGTTTGAGAATTCGACCATTCACTGGTCCTCCTTCTTCAGTACCATCTAGTCCTTTAAGGAAGAAAGCATTGTTCCCTTTATAAGCATAAATGATATAGGGGCCCTTCCATAGGAAATAAAATTTCCCATGCTTACCCTTATCTTCCCTTCTCGAGTCCCACTTGAGTAATTTATCACCTAAGTAGAAATCATCTGCCTTGGTCCTTCTATCAAAGACCTTTTTTATCTTTTCCTGAACAACTTGAGATCTGAGGTAGACCTCTTCTCTAGTTTCTGGAGATGAATTGTCTGGTTAATTCTCCTCTGGATATCATTTGATTCAGATTGCAGTTCTTGGAGCATCTTCATCACTGGTACTCCCAAAGAGGATGGAAAAATAGCTTCCATGCCATAAACTAGTTGATAGGGAGATGTACCAATTGACTTCTTTGTAGTCAGTCTTTCAACCCATAGGGCCTTAACTAAATTCTTGTTCCATGTTTTCTTATAATCTTCCAGTAACTTAATAATGTTCACCAGGATTTTGTTTGAAGATTCTGCCAGTCCATTTCCTTGAGGGTAGTAGGCTGTAGAATGACCTAGGGTGATGCAATACTTATTGTAGAATTCTATCATTCATTTGGATTTAAAAGCTGCTGCATTATCAGTAATGAGCTTGGTTGGGCATCCAAACTTGGAAAGAATGTTGGCTTCAAGGAAGTTAATGATAATAGTATTTGTGGCTTGCCTTGAAGGTATGGCCTCTATCCATTTTGTGAAATAGTTTGTGGATATGAGGATCCACTTATGTTGGGAAGAGGAGGGCAGCTGAATTTCACCAATGAAGTCTAAACCCCATTGTTGAAAAGGTACTTCAACAGTGATTGGTTTAAGGGGTAATGGTAGAAGTTTTCTTTTTCCTTCAAAAATTTGACACTTGTGACAAGAGGTCACAAATTTCTTGACATCAGAGAATAAAGTTGGCCAGTAGAAACCTGCCCTTAAGATTTTATCTGCAGTGGTTCTCCAATAGAGGTGTCCACCACAGTCACATGCATGAAAGTCTTGTAGAACTTTGTCAGCCTCATATTTTATCAAACAGTTAAGGAGAATTCCTTCATGATCTTTCCAAAACAAAGCATTATCAAGTATACAAAATTTCAAAGATTTCATTTTTAAAACCTACCTTTCGTTCTAGATAATCCAGGAGGAGCTTGTAAGTTTTGTAAAATGTAGATGATATCAGAATACCATGGTGATTCACCAAAGGCTTGACTGATCAGTGGAGTCACCTTCTCCTTTCCTTCATCTAGTGCAACAATAAAGTTTATGTCTAAGGCTTGACAGTTCGACTCAACCATAGTTTTGGCTAAGCCTTGGCCCTTGATTAACTTTGTGGATTTGATCTCTATATCATACTCTAAGATAGTAGCAATCCATTTTCCCCTTTTCCCCTCAGGACCTTCCTAAGTCAGGATGTCTTTGACTACAAAATTGGGAACATAGACTACTATATGAGAATACAAAATATATACCCTAAAATATTTGATAGCTTTGACTAAAGCCAATGCTTGTTTCTCCATTATGTTGTATTTTAAGGGAGCATCTCTTAAGGCTTTGCTAAAGAAAGCAATGGGTTGTTCATATCCTTGGTCATTTTTCTGCAGTAAAATTGCAGCTATTGTATGCTCAGAAGCAAAGGAAAACAAAATGAAATCCCTGTCAAATTTGGGACTAACTAATACTGTGGTTTTTGTCAAGGCTAGATTGATGTCTTCAAATGATTTCTTAGCTTCGACAGTCCAACTTAGGGTCAAATCATTTTTCAACATGTTATTTAGTGCCCTAATTAACTCTGCTAGGTTAGAAATAAATCTTCTAAGGAAGTTAATCTTTCCTAAAAAGGCTTGTAGTTATCTGATATTCCTAGGGTGTTGTATCAGCAAGATGGATTCAGTTCTTGCAAGATCTATTCTTATGACATATTTAGAAATGATATGCCCTAACAATTTCCCTTCTTCCAATCCAAATAAACATTTCTTGGGGTTCAAGGAGATGCCATACTTTCTGCATTTTATAAAGACCTGCCTTAGATGATCTAGATGTTTATTGTTTGATTTTGAGAAAATAGTAATATCATCAAGATATATCACCAGGAAATCATGGATTTCTTTGGAAAAGGCTATATCCATAGCCCTCTGGAAAGTGGCTCCTGCATTCATTAGCCCGAAAGGCATTTTGACATACATAAAGGTTCCCCAAGGAGTGGTGAAAGTAGTCTTGGGTTGGTCGTCAGGGTGAACCAAAATTTGATTGTAACTAGAAAACCCATCCAGTAATGAGATTCTGGTTGACCCAACTACCCTTTGTAAGATGTGGTCCATTTTGGGAAGAGGGTAATTGTCAAGTGATGCTTTATTCAAGTTTATGAGATCTACACAAAGTCTGATCTCACTAGTTTTCTCCCTGGTTGGGACCAAGTTTGAGACCAATTCAGAAAACCTTATTGGTGCAATTATCTTGGCATCATACATTCTCTTAATTTCCTTTTCAATTGAAGGTAATAAGACAAGATTAATTCTCCTAAGCTTTTGTTTGAAAGGTTTTGTGATTCTCTTTGAGAGTAATTGTGTGTTGGATGATGCTAGTGTCATAGGATTTAAGGTCCTCATAGCTCCAAGCAAAGACATCCTGAAATTATTTCAATAACTCAATGTATTTCACCTTTTCTATTGAAGAGAGTGACTTTGATAGTTTAATTAGCTTGGGATTGTCTTCAATGCCTATATTACACTCTTCAATATCAGATTTTAATGGTTCCATTTTAGGCTTCCTAGGAACATCATTTGAATCGAATAAGTCTTCCAGAGGGGTTAAACCTTTTGGTAAGAAATTATCCTTGAGATTAATTACTTCGTTTTCGTCATTAATTGTTTCATCAATCTCAACCTGTTCTAGGTTGTCTATATCTGACCTTGTGAATTTAGTGGGATTAAAACTATCTACTTCATTACCTTCTAGCTCATTTATTATTACTTCATCCCTAGAGTTAAGATCTATGGATGTATCAGTGTCTATGTTACTATGTGCAAATTCTTCTTCTAAAGTTAAGAAGTTGTTTATCTGTCTATCATTTGAAAATACTTTCCAACTCTACACATTATCTGGGATTGAAGGTCTATGCCTAACCTCTGCAGTGTACTAATGGTTAGGTTGGAAGGGTAACTTGCAGGTATTGGCAAACATTTCTAAACTATGGGCTTGCATATTGTGCTTCCTAGGAACTACTGCAAGCTGTGTTTCTAGAAAAGTATTGATTATTTCTACAATGGTTCCTCTATAATAACCTAATCTAGTGTCTTTAGTCATATATACACCCTAAATTTGATTTACAACTAGCTCTGAATCTCGTATGACTAAAACTCTTTGATCAACTAAATTCCTAACTACATTGAAACCTAGAATCAAGGCCTCATACTCGGCCATACTACATATGAAATTTAACCTATATGCATGGCCCTCTGAATGATTGTTTTCTAAATTATAAATCCATACTCCTACTCCTGCTCCAAACTTATTTACAGATACATAAAATTCTAAATGCCATAAGATTTCATGTACATAGTTCTCATCATCAGTATCCCAGTATCCCATTTATTTTTATTTCTAACAACCTGATTACTTTCTTTATTGCACAATTCTGAAGTTTCTTTAGATTCATTAGTAGTGGAAACTGTGATTTCTTTTGGTTCCACAACAACACTGTTAGGAGTTTCATTTGGTGTTTGATCAATGTTGAACATAATAAAAGAGTCTACATCTGAATGCATGGAGTAGATGGGATAATTTTGAGGTCTATCTTGGCTTCTTACCATGTATTTCATGAAAGCTTCTCTGTACAGTTTCTTGGGTTGTCAAAACACAAAAATTATGGCATATGAAATATCCATTTGGAGGGATCCTTGAAGCTTGGCTCCCCAAGATCTTGATAACAACATGCCATATTTTGGTGGGATATCAGCCACTACAATGTCCATGAGGATGCTCTTGGAAGGATATTGGACTAAAGAAATACACAAATCTTTGATTAACCCTAGACATTCTACTTGAATTGAATCAAAGGAGAACAAGTCTTTGTAAGGTCTACAAATGTCTAGTTTCAATTTGTCCATTACTGATTTTGGCATTAGGTTGTGAGAAGCCCCAGAATCTAACATGGCATTGTGTAGTATTTTGTCATGAATATTAAGGCTAATGTAAAAAGGCGTAATTCCTCCTTATTTCGGTTTTCCATTAACATCTCGTCCAAATATTAATTCTAGTTTATCATCAAACAAGTTAACTGAGTCTTCGTTTTCAGTAATGTTCAAGGTCTGATTTACCTGTGATTTGTAAGTTTTGTTTTTAACTAGTTCAGTCAAAGGGACTGAAATTTTCAGCTTGGATATCTCTGCTCCCAAATTGAATGATGAGGAAGGGTTGTAGACCTTTGAAACAAGGTTTTGAGTAGAATTATCCTCCTTTTGTTTACTTGGGATTTCCTTATAAGGAATTTCAGATCTGGCATTATAGGTGTTTTTCTTTGGTTCTTTAAGTGGGACTGATGTGGATGGTGGCTCAACAGAGGGTTGGTTGGCAGTTATTTCTTCAATGATGGGACTAGGGGGATTTTGGTTTGGTCTAGGGAGGATTTGAAGTACCTCCAAAGCAGGGACTTTATTTGTTATTTTGGGTTGATTTGCCATTGCTTTCTTAGTTTGGTCAGGAGGACCAACATTCTTTTTACTTCTCAAATTATAATGTTTGTGCACTTCAAATATGGCAGAGTCATATCCCTATTTATAGTCAAATGACTCTCCAGACTGGGTTTGCAGTTGTTGCAACATATGAAATTCTTCCTGATCCTGGGAGAAGCATACAGGGTTTTGATCATCTAATCCCATTAGATTGATTTGGGTATATTGTTCTGGATCATCAGGACCAGATGATTCTACATAGTTTTCTTGAAAAGGGGGCCTAATGTTTTGATCAGGTCCATTCTTTCTTGTGTTTTGGTTTTGATTTTGGTTTTTTCTAAAATTATCATTCCTAACTGGTGGTGCTTGTTGATTATCCCATGTTTTTCTATCTAGGCTATCAAGTATATCCATGATTCTTTCTACAGTTTTGGCCAAAAGATCTACTTTACCATCAGACATTGAAGCTTCATCAACAAATCCTACTCTCTTTTCTATCTTTTCTCAGGATTTTTTGGCTAAAACATTAGCCTCTACTTTTACTGCATTGGTTTGGCTTTGCTCTAGGGTTGCAGACTCTCTTTCCCTAAGTTGGTAGGCCATATCTAGATCAAAACCATCATGGAATTTCATCATTACGAGATCAGGAGAAGGCTTAAGGTTGGCAGGGATGGCATTGTAAGTGCTATTAAACCTGGTGCAGTAGTCTTGAGCTAATTCTTTATGACCTCTCCTAATGTTCTCATACTCATAAAGTATCTGCATTGGGTTTTTCTTCCTTTCCCATCTCTCGATGAACATCCTATGAAAGTTTGTCATTTTTGCAATACTACCAACAGTTAAGTTTCTAAACCAGCTTCTAACTTCCCCAACTAATGTTTGGGAAAAAAGCCACATTCTTACATCTGCATCATCTATCACATGTATCTCAAAATAATCATTCATTCTGTTAACATGTCATTGAGCAGTGTATAGGCCTGTAGCATTGAATAGTTGAATTTTGCTTTGATAGTCCTGAGGTAGGTCATGTAACTGACCACGTAACACCAAAGGGGCATATCTATTGGCCATGGCTAAAACCTTAGCTTGGCTTAGGGATAAGGTAAGATTAGTTTAGGTTAAGGTGGAGATGGATGAGCTAGCAGTGCTTACAATTGAAAATGGAAGATTTCCAATTGAAACTGGAGTATTAACAGTGGAATTTGGAATATTAATAGCTGAAGTTGGAATATCTACAAATGAAACTGAAATATTAACAGTGTATGAAGGGGTGTCTATAATGAAAATTGGGATAAAAGGGACAGTTGTTTGTATAGGG
Source organism: Pinus tabuliformis (assembly GCA_031772625.1). Lineage (NCBI taxonomy): Eukaryota > Viridiplantae > Streptophyta > Pinopsida > Pinales > Pinaceae > Pinus > Pinus tabuliformis. The sequence goes on from CM062811.1 coordinate 408,234,938, forward strand.
GAGATGGAAGTATCTATAAGTGAACTCGAAGGACTAATGGGTGAAGTGGGACTGTCTATAGGTGGAAACAAGATTCTAGGTCGTATTGGGAGTTGTGGAATGAATGGGACAGTTGAATGAACTGTAGTAGAAATAATAGATGGTGTGGTAGTGATGGAAGGGTATTAATAATGTTGGAGGATTGAGCAGAAAGTTCACCAGTTAGAGCAGTATTAATGGATGATAGTGGAGTGTTTAGAATATGTTTGTCAATTGATCTATTAGCTCTTTGAACTTCAAGGTTTGCAATAAAATTGGGATCTAGAACAGTTTCATTAAGCACACTTTCAGATTTTGTTCTAAACAATGAGAGATCAAATTTCACATCAAAAGTTAAATCTTCTAAAAACAACCACTCATCAAGACAAGAATTAGCTTTAACTAATGGTGTTTTATCAGCTAAACTCTCTTCTTTTTTGGATTTTCTTATAATTTTGTCTGGATCATCCACAATAACTATAGGGTTTGGATCTGGGTTGGCCCTGGTATAATGAGTTTTCCTGGTAGCCAGAATTATAACTTTTTAAATGTTTTTTAGTGTAAATTTTAAAACTTCCGTAAAAACTGACTCTAAGGGGCTCGAGGTGATGATTAAGATTTCCTTAAAGTTTTAGGAGACTGAGGTTTGCGTCCCTAGTATGGTCGCCACTATGTTATCACTCAAAAATTTTCCTTAGAAGTTTTGGAAGAAGGGAAGGCTTCGAGGTAACCACAAATTGACTTTTAAGCATAGGCTCTAGCCAACCTATGACTCAGAGAGGGATCTCTCTATATAATTTAGCTATGTTTGCTTAGATATTAGGCTAGTTCTAGAGTTCAGGGGGGTTTTTTATTTATATGAAGATTTGGTGGTGGAATCCTTAAAACCGGAAGATAGGTTGATGCCTTTAGGCCATTGGGCAATGGAGTCAAAGAAGGGGCAACAAAGCTGGAGTTAACTCACTAAAGTGAATGTTCAAGGGACATGATAGCAGAGTGAAGAACAAATCCTTGGACTAAGTGGTGAAATGAGTCATAACGAAGGTGAGAGGGCAATCAAGAATCCTCAAACAAAGGCTAAGATGGCGGAAAAATAGTGAATCATGAGTAAAGGGCTATTAAGAATCCTTTACTATAGACCAGAGGAGAAACTACAGAAGCTAAGGAGCAGTTAAGAGATCCCTAGCTAAGATAGTTTAAGAGAAAAATTAAGAATGTATAACAATAAGACAGAGTACAGTTAAACAAATTATGAAATAATATTCAAGTTAAACATTTAGACTTCTGAAACATTTCAGATTATGAAACAACTCTAAGAGAGATAAAACAACACAAGAGAATTACTCATTTGTACTCCGCTTTACACATGAATCCCTTGAAATATCTGGCCTTTATTAATCAATCTAGCATGTTGGCCCAGACAGTGATACAAAAGCTTTTACAGTCTTTGAACAAAATTCTATTGAAAGTGTGAGAATCCACCCCTACATACTTCATTTTGTGAAGTATCTATACAAAATGTTTTTACAAAATATCTCAAACTAACTTGGGAATTAACCTAGGAAATTCAAAATATCTTCTCGCACGAAGATAGTGACAGCTATTGAACTATTTTCTTGTTGTCCCTTTTATTGTGGTTTAGCTGGAAGTTTATGGTTGCTATGCTCTGTGCTAGCCAAAGTCTGTTGTCTTTTATATTGATACTCTTTGACACGGATACTCTTTGACCCAGTAACTACTTGACTCTGATGCTCTTTTACCTCGTTGACTGTGTGTTTGACCTTTAACTATGTTCTACTATAGTAAGTCAGTCAACTTTTCCCATTCTTGATCTGTTGGTAATCAAATACTCAATATTCTTCGGTAAGTTTCATCTGCCTTAGTGTATTTGGAAAATGAAGGCTTATTTACAAATCGATGTTTTACCTCATGCTGGAGGTAAAATAGATTTTCAAAGGCACTGTACAATACCTTTCCTGTTGGTATGCTTGAAACCCGTGAAGTAGCAACTTGTTGTCTTGCTACGTCCCTGAGTTTGTCGTTGTAATCTCCTTGTTCCGTAAGTTTATCATGAATGAATAAGGGATTAGGTAATCCATTTTCCTTTAGCTTATCAAACTTAGCCATGAACCTGTCAATGACTACTTGCATTTCCTTGCTCTTTTCCTCTAACTTTTGCATAAGGTCCCTCTTGGTGAGGACTTTATTTACCTCCAGAATAGTAGCAGTCCTATCTTCAATTTCCAGTTCCTGTAATTGGTACTTTTTCTTTGAATTTAAGAACTGGATGAGCCTGGTAGCCTCTCTAGGCCCATTGCCTAATTCAATCTGCACTTTCTCAATAGCCTCTGTTATTAATGCTATGAGATCAATCTACTCGAATATGACCTGTATGGATGGCCAAATATCATTGATAGAGTCAATGATATTGGCACACAGTTTTTCCTTGGCTTCTCCAAGAGGCTCCTTTAGTGTCAAGTCTCTTTCCATTGACTTTAGCTTTTCCTTTATTATGACAACCTTCTATTCCTCCTCTTTCTGCATGATATTGGCAAGCTTATAGTTTGTTTCTAAGCTTGCCACCCATTCCTTTAGCTTGTTTATCTCGTTTTTTTGAATAGACATTTCTTCCATGGCATGAACCAACTTGGCTACTTCATCTGTTGTTGTACCTGCTACTGTTGTAGAAGCTGCTGATGTAGATGCTGCAGTGGTGATGGGAAAGGTAGTGCCTATAGGATTTTTTGGAGCCAATTTAGCTGCCAATGTAGATGGTACTGCAGTAGTCACTGTAGGGATTACAATTGCTGGTGTGGTCCTGTTGTGCTCTACAAGAACCCCCCATTTCATATCATTTTTATTCACAAATGTTAACATATGGAATGGGTCCCTTTTAAAGTTTGATTGGCATCAAAATCTTTTGTTGATTCAAAAAGGCCTTATAATCAAATGAGTTTATGTATTTAAGCCTTTTGAATAATTGTGTTCCAATAATAAAACAATCTTTTGTTATTGCGATAAAGCGATCGCAAGATCGCATATCGCAATGACATGAGAAACACATTAAAGTGGTATCTTGATCTCCGCCGATGCGATATCGCTATCGGCGATCGGCGATATTCCATGCACACCTTATAAACGCGCATAACCTAAGCCCCGACGCGATGTGATATCGGCGATCGGCTATCGGCGGTGCCTCATGTGGTAAAAACGCTTTAAGTTATAAGCTCCGATCCGATGCGATTTCGCAATCAGCAGTCGGCAGCACCCCATGTACCCTAATAAGGCGCCCAGGTCCTACCCCCGATGCGATGTGATATCGACGATCGGGAAGTCAGGGAATCACTTTATATGCACCCTCTTGCGCTAGTCCGATGCGATGTCGCAATTGGCGATCGGTAGGATCCTTTGCTCATGATTGTATAACATTTATTCCCCGAAGCGATGTGATATCTGTTATCGGCGATCGGCGTTCCCGAAAAGTCATCACGTAAGGATCTAAAAGTTATATTGTTATCCGATTGATAAAGCGCGAATTTCAAAAAAGCCGTTAAATGCAGGGATAAGGTGATATATTTGTATTTAAAACCTTGCCCCTTCGATTAACGAACACCTGTGCTCAACCGCCAAAATATCTATTGCACGCTTAAGGGGGTCATTCAGCCGGATAACGGTGTAATAATCATTTAATGAGTAGCAGGCCTTAAACGACCATTAATGCATCTGCAATATCTTCCCAGTGATTGGATCCGCAACCACTTTTGAGAATTAATCTCAGCACGCTTCAAATGATATATCTTTCCCGCTATGGATTGTCATTGTTATATTTCTTTGTTACGATTTCTCTTACATTTGTGTAGAATTCATCTGTCGAGAGAAGCTTGAGCAAGATGGGGAAGAAATCCAAAAGGACTGCGGGTTCCGCGGCTACATCTGTTGCAGGACAAGCTGCCTCAGATAAGAAGAAAGGCTTAATTTCAGACACTACATGCACTGGTCTTACTAGGACTACATGGCAGGGCACTTATAATCTATTAGAGGCCGAGCAACCAGAAGTAACGGTGACGGAAGCTAGTGTGGACGTGTTAAGGAAGTCCGATGCTACTCTTAAAGACTTGGCCGACTCTTTCCTTCACAGGATAGCGGCCAGAGAACAAATTCTTCCCTACACTGATGTAGTGCGATGGGCAATTGAGGAAATCCCAATCCACGACAGAACGTTTATCACAAGGGATGGGAGGATTTTCAGGTCATTCAAGCCAGAGCATCTAAGGCAAATGTATCATTTGCCCGAGCCGGAGAAAATCTACAACAAAGCTTTCGTGGAGAAATTTGCAGCCGACAATGAAGTGCAATCCGAGCCCATTCGGGATTGGAGGCAGAATCCAGCCAAACACAAGCACGAAACCTCTGGTAAGTACTCAGTCGATTCTTTGGCTTCTCCCTATTGCTATGCGGGGATTATGATGTGTAGGCTATGGGGATTACACGACTCGGCTAATTTTGACATAGATATGGTTCCCCTAATGGAAGCAGCTGTTAATAGTATAATCATGGATTGGGCCACCATTCTCTCTGATAAGTTGGCCGTAGCTGTTCGTGACTTTAGAGCCAATTCCGTAGTCACCGAAAGGAAAATCCCACCATTTTATTATAGTGCTTACATTATGGATACATTATGTTTTAATTCTGAGTTTCCCATCCTCGGTTGGAGGTGGACCGCCCAAGACCCCTCACCCATTCATTTATACCACCAGAAATTGTGGAAGTCCTCTTACAAGGACCATTTGTATCAAATTTGCAATGGTTTTATGGTTCCCATTCATTATTCTATTTTTGATAGGCCCATTCCCAAAATCTCCTATCTAGCTTCTTTTGATTTACCAGCGGTAGCAAGTTGGTTCGGAGAAGAGCGATTTACTTATGTTAGGGTTTTCGGGAGCCAAGCCAATCCACATGTTCTCCCTTTATATGTTCCAGACAAATTGTTAGCCCGAGAAATCTCCTACCAGATTATGGCCGAGAGTGTTACACAAACTCTCAAGAAAGAAAAGAAGAGGGGCTGGCCCTCTTTTCCCTTGAGAATTGGTGTTTTTACTCTGTATGATCTCAAGCATGCAGAAAAGGAAGCAACAAAGATGCAAGCTTTATCCCTGCCCACTATCCCAAACAGACTCTATGATCCAAAGAAAACTGCTTACACTGCCTTAGAACAGGCCAAACTGACAAAGATTGACCATCAAGAGGATGTGTTTGATGACCTGTTCGTCGCCGCCGAAACAATAGGCCATGCCAAAGAGCTTGCTAGAATGAAATACAATGATGAGGAGTTAACTGAATTCAATAAACTTAGAGAGCAGAGGTTGCAAACTCTGCCTCTAGATTTATTGTCAACAACTCCAGCGTCTTCTTCAAGCGAGCCTGGTCGGCAACAGACGAGCCAACCTCCTGTTACAACAAAAGAACAAAAGAAGCAACAGGAGGAGAGGCAAAAGAAGCTGCAGGCAGAAAAGCAAAGAAAAGAGCAAGCAGAGAGGCAAAAGAAGGAGCAGATAGAAAAACAGCAGAAAGCGCAGAAGGAACAAGAACACGGAAAGCAGAGAGAGATAGAGGAACAACGGAAGAAGGAAGAAGAGGAGAAACAAAAGAAAGAACTGGCAGATAGGCAGAAAAAGGAATTGGCAGATAGGCAGAAAAAGGAATTGGCAGATAGGCAGAAAAGGGAAAAGGAAGAGAAACAGACAAAAGAGCTAGAGGAGCAGCAGAGGAAAGAATTGGAGGAGCAACAGAGGAAAGAACAGGAAAAAGAGCGGAGCGAATCCCAAACTGAGCAGCATAAACAGACCTCCATTGATCCCGAATTGCTTAAACAATGGAAGCAATTCGATTTCATTATCAGAGGAACGAAGGGCTCCAAGGATACAGACACCTCTAAAACAAGCGATACACCAGATATCACTTCTTTTCAGGTTCTAAGCAGAACCAGCGGCCCACCCATTTCAAAGGATGTTGAGGTAATTCCTAAAGACCCTTATGATCAAATTGTTCTCCAGGTGGAAGATATTCCTCCCCTGGATGTTTTCTACAGCCCAAGGCATAGAGCAGTTGTTAAGCGATCAAGAAAGAGACGAAAGCTTGATCAACCTTCTATCTTTCCTGAACAAACAGTCACGGGCAATGTAGTATGGAAGGAGGAATTGGACCCCTCCGATGACCTAACAAATCTGTCGCAGTATGCAGGAGCTTATTCTGCAGCGACTATTGATAAGGCATCGGAGGTAAGTCTTCTATTGAAGACTAAGGACCAGGAAATTTGTGCATTACAGGCAGAAGTAACTGAGGCGAAGCACAAGGCAGCGCAAGCAGAAGAGAAGTTGCTGGCACAATAGCAAGAAAACAATTTATTAACCCAGCAACTGCAGACCGAAAAGCAGAGGATCGACCAAAGCACAATCCAGAAGCAGAAAGAATTGTCGGAGGCATTGGCACAGTTGAGAACAGCGAATGAACTGATGATGAAATCAAAAGACGAGCAAATAGCTCAACTATTAGCGCAGCTCGAAGACATCAAGGGAACCCAGAAAGTGGAGGATTTCAGAGCCGAGGCATCTCAGATAAACAGTGCATTAATATCTCAGATTAGGCTCCTGTGCCGACAACTCACTGAGGCAGAACCATTATGCGAGCTAACTACATCAGTGTGTCAGCAGGTAGAGAAGGCCAGAAATGAGCTAGATCAAGCCGAAGAAACCATAGTCGGCTATCTTGATTGGCAAGATTCTGACGTGGGAAAAGCAGCGAACTTGCCCAGAATCCATGAGACATACAAGGACATACTCTTCACGGAATGGCACACTCAAGTGATGAAAGCGGAAAGGGATGCTTCAAGATGTAAATTAATTGCCAGCAATATGGTTGATTTAGTCAACAATACACTCTACTTGGCAAACATGATCTCCCAGTGCACACTTGGAAGCATAACAACAGCAAACATGATTGAGCAAACAAGTTATCATGACTTGGAGGAAAAGGGAAGGTTAATCGCTGGAGTAAATACTTTGACTTCCGAGGCATATTGGCTCTTTCTGATCAAGCCACACACACAAAGGTCGACCCTCAAGTGTTTAACAGATGCTCTCGGATGCATAATCCCCGATATTCAAGATGCCACATATGGTGCCCAGCTCAGTTCGCGCCTCAACAAACCGCCGGAAGTAGAGCCAATGCTGGCGATATGTCAGCTCAGGTTTAAAGGCAAAGAGCCTACTTGATGAATCATTGCCGCCGACTGCCAGATCGCCAAGGAAGATGGGAGAAATATTAATTGATGCCAATTTAATAGCTTTTCAGTTTCTTAGATATTTAGATTAGCTTAGTATTTATAGACCCTTTCATGTTTTTAGAAAGGGTCGTAAAATTTTGTAACAGACTTAAAGGCTGAAGTTTGCACTACTGTGCTTCAGCCTATATTCTTTTGTGAAACTCGACCAATGGTTCTTAATTTAACGGGAAAGCTGTTTTATGCAATTGCGCACTATTGTCTCTTGTTTGGAATGCTTTCTGAGTTGAAGGAAGGACTGCGACGTAGCGATTAATATACTGGAGTGATAAACAGCTTACATGGTACTTTTATCTGCATCTGTGTTCATTCCTCTTATATGAGTTGCTGTGTTATTATTTTTGCTATTATTGAATATATGTATGCGCTGTAACAGCAAATCTCCATTGCATTCCACTATTGGATGTTTTGTGATATGCCTTTTCTTTTAATCATGCATGTATCAATGATATGAATGACAAAGTGTAGTAATTCGCTGTTATCGCTCTGCATAACTAATTATGCAGAGCAATCTTGAATGATTTAAACATCTATGTTTTAGCGTTAGAGTCATCTATATGCCTGCCTTGAAGCACAGATTATCAAACGCTACGCTTTGAAAATTGATAAGTCCCGGGATTAGATTATAGTTAGTATATTTCGCCGATAGTTTTAGTTGTTCGCATATCGCTAGCATAATCTATAAGTCACTCATCCATCCCATTTTATCTATTTCTGGGAAACTGGTCCCATTATCCCCAGTCGGAGCCACTATTCCAAACGGAAAAGGAGTTGTACTAAGGTCCGGACCGGGTGGTTTCCCCTATGTTGTTGCAGCGTTTTCCGAGGCATCAACATAATTGGCGCTAGAAGGAGGGCCATCAACTGTGAATGGCACATAAGTCCAAACCTATAAGCCATTCTAAGAGCAATTCTCCCTCCGAACCCCCTCGACCTCCCCATTTGCACACTGGTTCGCCGGTATCCAAACAAGGAGAAGGGGAATCAACTACCACTGCTCAAACCCATCATACCCCAGAACAATTAAGTCTTGAATCACCTGAAGTCCAGTCTCTAATCCATAAACTTCAGAGCTTCTCGATTTCACCACAGAAATCTGAGGTATCAGAAAGCAGTGCGACTTCGCAATTCAATCTGACTCATCCTCTCACCAGACTTCAGAGTGAAAAACTCGGTATTGAACCCACTGAGTTCCCTTTACCCAAAAGGAAAAAGGCGAAGAAAATTACTGAAGGATCTGATAGTGAAGAGCTCTCATCCACGTCCTCCATTGCATTTTCCCCTCTGCGAAGTCAACCATCCACTCCCCCATTACAGATTGTCGTTCACCAAGGATCAGAAGCCTCAATATCCCAACCTGTTCACTCCTCATCTTTGACCCCTTCCCATACATCTGGAATCCCAACAGTAGTGTCAACCACTGTCGCTATTATAATGGCAGACCCATGGACTAGGCCAGGTGCAGTCAACATGCCTGCACCATTGCATGATCTACCAGATGCTCCTGAAAAATGGCTGCCTAAATTTAACCCAGATGATGGGACCCAGGCTGAAGAACACATTAACAATTTTATGTTAGCAGTTAACTTAAAAGGAGTGATAGAGCAAGATGTTGTTGTAAGACTCTTCCCCTACACCTTACAAGGATCAATAGGATCCTGGTATTTTTCCTTACCCTCTGGTTCAATTACCAGTTGGAACACATGCCAAGAGCAGTTTCTTACCAAATATGGAGATGATAGGTCCTTAGCTACTTTAATAAACGACCTCTCCAATCTGAGAATAGAGCATAGGGAACCAATAAAAGAGTTTAATGCCAGATTTAATAAACTCCTAAATAAAATCCCTACCGCTTCTAAACCAAGTGAACAAATTCGAAGCGAATGGTATATTACCGCCCTACCTGCCAACATAGCTATTTTTGTCGACAGGGCTGGGAAACCTACCTTAGCTGAAAACATGAGAGAAGCACTTGCTGTTGAAAAGCGCATTAACGCTCTAGAGAAGAAAGCTGCTTTGGAAGATAGAAAAGCTAAAAAAGTCTCATTTAAAGAGGATTCCAAGAAGAAAACCCCAAAGGACCCGTACGACATGGAGGGTTTACAAAAAGTCCTTAAAACGTTGTCTAACGAAATGGTTGAAATAAAGAAGCAGGTGGCCGAAACCTCAAACAAAAGGCCATTTAGGACTTTTAAGAAAACTGAAACTAAGCCACCCAATGTTATATCTAACGCAGATTCAGAGCAAGAAGAAGAGTAAGAGGAAACAACCTCACAAACCGACGATGAAGAAGAAGTAGCTGAATGCCATGGAATGTGGGATTTTATACTCCCAAACTCTGATACCGAGAATGAAGAAGAAGCCTTTCCGGTTACTACAAGAAGTAAAAGTACTTCTGAACCTACCCAGGCAACTTCAAAGAAAAGGAGCGCAGGTGCAACCACGACAAAGGAAAAAGTTCCCCCAAAGAAGTCACCTGTAGTTATTCCGCAAAACCAGCCTTCAACTTCTAATTCTCCTTCGACATCCAAGACATTAGTGGTATCCGATTCAATGGAATATAACATTGTTGATGACATGAAGAAAACTAAGGCGAACATAACTATGTTTGAGCTTAGTAAATTAAAGCATCAACAAAAATTACTTCTTAAAGAATTGAATGCTGTTCCCTCTACTCCCCTTCCCAGTGCAAGAGCTGCCAACGATTCAGGCCAACCTCCTTCAGGTATGGTTGAAGCTACCGATTCAGTTCTGATCGGAGATAGATCGAACTCTCATACTCCACCCTTCCTGCTGACCTATGAGATTTATAATCGAAACTTGCACAACTGTTTAATTGACTCAGGGGCATCATCTAATATAATGCTAGCTTTAGTTTGCTCTAAACTGAACATAGAACCCCAGAAGTCTGCTATTCATATTGTACAGTTGGACAGGACCAAAGTGCAGGTTGTGGGAGAAATTAATTCTGTAACCATCAGGTTGTCTGCCGATCCCAGGATTGTATAGAGGATTGATATCTTAATTGCTGACATACCTGAATTCTATGGTTTAATTTTGAGCAGAGATTGGTCCGAAAAATTGCATGGGTACATTTCCACAGATTGGTCACATATGTGGCTTCCCTACAAGGGAAAGCCAAATCAAATAAGGATCGATCGAGAGAAGCATATGACCCACACAGTTACCGAATTTGAGCAAGAAAACCAACCTGTGGCGTTCAACAACAACATTTTGGGGAACTATTCATCAGAGTCATTCTTTGGCAACTTTGTTGCCCAACCATCTCCTTTTTCAGTCAATCATTTTACATCTCAGATTGAAAATTTTTCACAAACTGATAAGTCCAGATGTTTTAATGATGCTGAGGAAAATGTAAATATTTTTGTTAATACTCCTTTATTTTGGTCTTTATATTTTGATGGCTCTAAGTCCAGCGAGGGCTCAGGAGCAGGTTGCATTTTGGTTAGTCCACAAGGAGAAAAGACAATGCTGTCTTGTAGGTTAGAATTTGACTGCACTAACAACACAGCCGAATATGAAGCTTTAGTCCAGGGATTATATAAAGCAATCGGCCTCGGAGTGCAATATCTAAAAGTATTCGGCGATTCGGAAATCATTGTCAAACAGGTGAGGAATGCAATTCATTGTCTTTCAAGTCACCTCAAGCATTATCAATCGCTAGTACAGGATCTTACCTCACACTTCTCGGCATTTAACATTTCTTCCATTCCTAGGTCACAAAACTCGGCAGCCGACCTACTAGCCAATGTAGCTTCTAAGCTTCTACCTTCTGAAGACTACAACCTTGATAGATTTTCTGTAGAATTACTTTTTAGGCCTTCAATTCCTGACAATGTCACTAATTGGAGAGTATTTAACCATGACGAAGATATCTTGCAGTTTCTAACTTCCGAAAAGTCCTACGACAATCAAGTTATTGAGGAAAATGATCATGATCTACAGATGAAAGAAACACCTCAAGAAAATTCAATCCCTAAACCAGTGGTAAAGCTTGAAGACCTTTATGATATCAAAGACAGGTTTAAACCTGTAATTAATGCAAAGCTTCAAAGTTCTACCCTTAGGTTTGAATTGATAAATCTAGGTACTGATCATGCTCCTCAAAACATCAATTTAGGATTAGGACTTTCCTTGGAAGAAAAGGAAGCATTTATTAAATTGTTAAGAAAAAACAAACAAGTCTTTGCTTGGAAGTATGATGACTTGAAGACGTATGATACATCTATTATCCAGCATACCATTCCTATGCTTCCTGATCAGAAACCAATTCAGCAAAAGTTAAGAAAAATACATCCAAATTTGGAGAGCCAGATAAAGTCGGAGCTTAACAAGCTCTTGAAAGCCAAGATTATTTTTCCAGTCCGACATTCAAACTGGGTCTCTAATATGGTGCCAGTCAGAAAGAAAAATGGCGACATTCGAATCTGTATTGATTTCAGGAACCTGAACAAAGCAAGCTTGAAAGATAACTTCCCATTACCTACTATGGAGCAAATCCTCCAATCAGTAGCAGGCTCTGAATTGATGTCCTTTCTTGATGGATTCTCAGGATATAACCAAGTTCTGGTTCACCCTGATGACCAACTTAAAACCACATTCAGAACAAAATGGGGAACATATGCATATCAGAAAATGCCTTTTGGACTCATAAATGCAGGAGCGACATTTCAGAGAGCTATGGATATAGCCTTTAAAGGATTGATTAATCGAACGGTAGTCGTCTATCTAGACGATATTACTGTATATTCTAAGAAGAGATATAATCATTTGCATGACTTAAATCAAATCTTTCAACGATGCAAAAGATATGGTATTTCTCTGAACCCAAAGAAGTCTTTCTTTGCTCTTGATCAAGGAAAACTCTTAGGCTTTATAGTATCCAAAGATGGCATTTATATTGATCCTGATCGGATCAAGGAAATTTCTGAAATCCCTTTCCCACACAATAAAAAGTCGATGCAGTCATTTTTAGGCCAGATTAATTTTGTTAAACGATTTGTTCCAGATTTTTCTCAAATTGTATTACCACTTCAGACAATGATCAAGAAAAATTCAGTCTTCAAGTGGGGATCAGAAGAAAAGCAAGCTTTTGATGTTATCAAGCAATCAATAATCAATGCCCCGGCCTTGAATACTCCAAATTTTTCTAATCATTTTACATTGTATACCATTGCGTCCGATGTATCTTATGCTGCAGTTCTCACGCAGCCAAATGCTCACAATTTAGAGGCACCCATATCATTCTTCAGTTCAAATCTTCAGGGTGCCGAATTAAATTACTCCGATGTAGAAAAACAAGCCTTTGCTGTATTCAAAGCGGTCAAACATTATCGACCCTTTCTTTTAAAAACCCATACAAAAATAATAGTTCCTTTCCCGGCAGTTAGGCAACTATTAATTCAAAAAGAACTGGGTGAAAAAAGGGCAAATTGGGTCACAGCGCTTCAAGAGTATGACTTAGAAATTAAGCCAGCAAAGATTGTTAGGGGCCAAGGTTTTTGCAGGATATTGGCAGGAGCATCCAACATTCCAGAATCAAGCGACACAGATCAAACTCAAGAAATTAATCAGATAAGTGTTACTGATTCTGGATCTCAATATGCAGATTTAATCTTTTATTTAAAGAATGGTTATGCACCTCCGAATTTGTCTTACAAAAACAAAAGGGCTATTAGATTAAAAGCCAAGAATTTTACCATCATTGATGACGTGCTTTTTAGACAGAATTACGATTCTATCTTGTTGAGATGCCTTGAAAAACCTGAAGCCCAAAAGGTTTTGCAGGAGCTCCATGACGGACCAGCAAGAGGAAATTTCGGAGCTGACACAACAGCTCACAAAATTATTCATGCTGGTTACTATTGGCCTACTTTGTTTAAAGATGCTCACGAGTATGTAAGGAAATGTCTAAATTGTCAAACTGCTAGCGGAAGACAACGTAAATCAGCTTTTCCCCTGCAACCAATCAACATTGAACAGCCATTTGAGCAATGGGGATTGGATATCATTGGGGAGATTACTCCGGCATCTTCCAAACAGCATAAGTATATCCTTACTGCTACCGATTACTTTACAAAGTGGGTTGAGGCAATCCCTTTAAAGACAGCAAACTCTGAAGCAATCATTGAATTCATAGACCAATTCATCATTACCAGGTTTGGTGTCCCAAACGCTCTCGTTTTTTATAATGCTTCCTATTTCTCAGGAAACGCTATATATGATTTCGCTATTAAGAGGGGGTTTAAACTGAAGTATTCTGCTAATTATTATCCCCAGGGAAATGGTTTAGCCGAATCTACTAATAAGAATCTCATCAAAATCATTAAGCGAACTGTTGAACAGAATCATAGAAACTGGCACAAATCTTTGGTGTTTGCATTATGGGCTGATAGAATAACACAAAAGGCTTCTATAGGTTCCTCCCCATTTAATCTGGTATATGGAAAAGAAGCAGTATTGCCTACAAATCTCGTTCTGCCCTCTTTGGCCCTAGTACAGTACATTGAAGAGACTCCTTCTTCTTCTATCCAGCTTAGGCATGACCAAATTCTCAAATTAGAAGAAGAAAGGGAAAAAGCCAGAATCACTCATGCCAAACATCAACAAATCATCAAAGCATCTTTTGACTCAGCCTCATCCGGTTCAAAACAGTTTCAAGTCGGAGACTTAGTTCTCAAATGGGACAAGGCCCATGAAGATAAAGGTAAGCATACCAAATTTCAGAAAATGTGGCTTGGACCATTTCAGATCTGTGAAAAGATAGGCCATTCAACCTTTATATTGCAAGACTTATCAGGGTTGAGAGATTCTCTCCCTGTTAATGGCCTGATCTTGAAGAAATTCTTTAATTGAGAAGGTAATCCCTTCTCCTCTTTGTAGATTTGTGTAGTTTGTAGGATTTGCAGGAAATAAAATTGTAGAATAGCTTCCATTGACCTTTTGCTGTGTTTGAGAAAGTTGTCTCACAAAAATAATATGAATATTTGCTTTTAGATAATAGAACCCTCAACCTAAAGGGATAATTTCTAGGAAATTAGATATCTTTGTATTCTGAAAACGACAATCCAACTTTTGAAGACTCCTCTCAAAAATGTAAAAGTTCTGTGAATCATTTTCTGTTTTCAAAACTGGTCTCCAAAGGTTATCCATTTTAAGATAGAAACTAACCCATTTTCAGCATCTTCAACTCTTCACCTGTCATCCATTTGCTCTTAAGGAGAAGATTGTTCACCCCATTCACTAAAGTCTATGATTACTCAGAGTGTAATTCTAAAATATAAAAGATTAAAGATAAGAGGTCTTATTACAAGCCTGCTTACCATGTTCATAGGAAAATAGTTTGACTGACATTACCAATACTGCCTATCAAAACAGGGTAATGGCTTGAAATTACAAGACAAGGGGTCTCATCACGAGCCAGCTTGTTCAGTTAAATTACTACCAGTGAATGGCATTGTCAACAGCTGGCCACCAAACCAGGACAATGGCTTTTTATCTTATCAAGGACAAAGAAGAAAAAGGAAATGAAATACAAAATATGAAAAATTGTTTTGGATTCATTCTGCTAATTACACTCTTATGTGAATGGAAAAGTGGACAATAATATGGTTAAAAGGTATCCCTGTCGAGACTATAAACGTTTGCTGGCAACAGAGGCTCTACCTATGACAGAGGGGTTAATTATAAAAGCTGATTTGGGAAAGTTTTTGTTTTATCATTATAAACCAACAAAGGCCTATTTTAAAAACTTAAAATGTATTTATTTTCTTGAAACTAAAAGGGGAGGAAGTTAACAGAATAAGTTCACTTTGTTCAGAATGCACAGATATCCAGTTATATTAGAAGTTTCCACTTCTGATCGAGACTCTATTTTGGAAAAGCTTAAGTATTTTTATCAGTTTCAGAGATAACTGGTTCTTCCAGCGAATCGCCAATTGTTGTGCTCTACAACAACCCCCCATTTCATATCATTTTTATTCACAAATGTTAACATATGGAATGGGTCCCTTTTAAAGTTTGATTGGCATCAAAATCTTTTGTTGATTCAAAAAGGCCTTATAATCAAATGAGTTTATGTATTTAAGCCTTTTGAATAATTGTGTTCCAATAATAAAACAATCTTTTGTTATTGCGATAAAGCGATCGCAAGATCGCATATCGCAATGACATGAGAAACACATTAAAGTGGTATCTTGATCTCCGCCGATGCGATATCGCTATTGGCGATCGGCGATATTCCATGCACACCTTATAAACGCGCATAACCTAAGCCCCGACGCGACGCGATATCGGCGATCGGCTATCGGCGGTGCCTCATGTGGTAAAAACGCTTTAAGTTATAAGCTCCGACCCGATGCGATTTCGCAATCGGCAGTCGGCAGCACCCCATGTACCCTAATAAGGCGCCCAGGTCCTTGTAGTGGTTCTAGCTAGGGTACTAGACTAGACTCTATATTTAATATCGACCGAGGTGCGTAAGCTTAGAGGCGTGGTCTAAAATATATAGACATAAAGAATTACCGCCCAGGTGATTATGAGGTAAATTGCAAGGCTTCTTTACGGAAGACCGTGATATGCAACCTATCCTTCACACACCTAGATTGCCCTACTGATGTACTTGACTACAATGCTGGTTATGAAATGCATCTATCAAAGCAACCCGTGAATCTAAGTCCTGTGTATGACTGTGGCAATGATTCTAACCTCCTTACAGAGGTATCACTCAGAAAACCTTTGCTTGGTAAACACACACAGCATGCAAGATATTTACACTATTAAACTATATAAAAAGAGCATAAATGATCTATAAACTGAAACAGAGTTTATGAGCATGCATCTATAAGTCGCAAAAGGACCAAATCCCTTACAAGATTCTCGTTCCAGATCTTAATGCTGACCATTCAACATAACAATAAACCCTTCAGATGTGCACACCATATACATGTAATGAAACTCAAAACATAAAGGAATCGAAAGCTTATATGACTGCAACCCGTATGCTATGTGAATCAACAGTTATGTAAATCGAAACTATGATGCAACCTGTGTGATACATAAATCGAATTCAATACAACGCTGTGCAAACATACAAATCGAATCTAATACAACGCTGTGCAAATATATAAGGACTGAAATGTAACAAAACGAAGAGCAGTATACCAAACGAAGAACGCAGGGCCCGTCCGCGCCTAAGGGTATACTGACTACCACCGTTCAGCAATCAACCAATGCAAAAGAGTATACACACGTTGTGACTGTAAATGGTTCTGTGTATTAACTAAAACTCTGTTCCGAGCAAATGTTTCAACAACTGATTAACCTTCAAAACATTGAACTGACTGTATTTACACATGCGTACATACAGCCATGTCATCGATGCAGTGAATGTACATAGTGCTGTTGCCGCGTTTATTACATAGCTTTTTCAAAATGTTTCCATACCATAAGTTTCAAAAAGAACAAAAATCAAAATGAAAATAGAATGATGCTGTTGCTGCTTTTATGCGCCAGAGTACCCTGCTTTGACTGAAGTTGACCGCATGCATAGGAGGCTCGATTTGGGTGGGAGATAGGTGTTTGTCCATCCTTGGACATTCCAATTTTCACCCATGCTTTTCGTTCTCGCTCATCCACTGCGCCACATGTCAAACGGTAAACTCATTACAGGTTGTGGGTACTTCCTGTAGTCATGTCATCAAAAACCTCTAATTCTGGAACATAAAACCCTAAATTATTTTCTATGCAATTTAATAACTATAGAACAATTAATAATCAATATTCAAGGATTTTGAGGGAAATATGATGAAAATGTATGGAGAAATGATATGTTTTTGGGAAGGAAAAAGGGTCTCAGGATGATACCAACATCTCTCCCCGACTTAAGGACTTAGCATGTCCTCATGCTACCCCAGAAGTACTCCCCTTGAACTCTGTGCCTGCATGGATCTCTGCTGCCTTGAGCAAGGTATCTACATTCTTCTTCACCTGGTGATCCTTCTGTCCCTTGAGTTCCTGCTTTAACTTTTTATATTTCTCTTTAAGAGCCTTCTTCTGGTTGTACCACTTAGTGGCCCAGTTGGAAATCTCAGATTGCTCAGTCTCTAACTCACTGATTCTTTCCTTGAGCTTTTCATTTGTCTTCTGTGTTTCTTTGCTTTGTGCCCTGAGCATTTCATTTTCTCTTTTAATAACCTTTTCCAACATGTTAGCTTCCATGAGCTCTTCTTTCAATTCCTCAATTTGCTTTTCTAACTTCTTCTGTCTTTTGGTAGGAGGTGGTGAACATTTCTCCTGTTGGTTATGGCTTTCCACCTCTATGTCAACTTCTGGTGCTGGTGGTGAATGATCACCACTTTCAACATCCAAATGGGCAGGGGCATGAGATTCAAATTGGTCTTCTTGCAGCTGAGTTTTTGGTGTCCTTCTTGATCTTCGGGAGTAGGTGGTGAAGATTTTGTCTTTCTCAGCCCTCTTGACATCCTCTTTTTGCATGTTTCTGGTCCTTATGCTGCCCTCAGGTTGAGGTGCTCTGCTGGCCTTGGACACTGGAATTTCCTCATCTATGTCCTTCATAAACCCAGAATCTTCTTGCACTTCTTCTTTTTCCTCCTCATCTCTGATTTGGTTGACAGTTAAGAATTCTTTCCATGGCTTCCCTCGCTTCTGCAACTCATGTTCAATGAGAATTTTAATCAGGCCAAAATGGTACAGGCTTTTATCCTCATTCCCTTTTTGTTTCTGGATAGTTTTGGCCATCTTTGTTAAACTTTGCAGCAGAAAATATGGCACACTGATTACACATTGTTTCTTTAAATGGAGGAGTAGCTTGATGTGATAGAGTTAAACAATGCTGTATCTACCTTCACATGTTATAAACTTTTGGATAATGTAAACCATTTCATCCCAAGGATGAACTAACCAGCTTCTTGGAACTCCCTTTTTCCAGTTTACTGAGGAAACTCTAGACCTGGACATGAACTGTGTCCATGATTTCTCCTTGAATTGTTTAGTTTTAAAGTACTTTTCTCCCTCAGGGCTGAGTCCAATTGCCTGAGCTATGGTATCCTCTGAGATTCTGAAGGAGAAGGTGCCTATTAGGGCCTTTTCTCCATTGAAGGTAAAGGCAAATTGTTTTGTGACTTCTTCATTACTCCCATGGAATTTTTCCAGAAAAGGTAACCACTGTGCTTCTTGAAGAATCTCAATGCAATCGTTATGGTATTGTGAGCTATCAAATGTACTGGGTTCGACCCTATTAGTCATGGTGATGGCAGAGGGTTATGCCTCGAACCCTTCTTTGTCTATGCTCTTTAAAATTTAAACACAGAGATGTCAAGTCGGTTACCTGGTATATATAGCTTCCTTCAGTCTTTAATTATGGTGCTTAGCTGGTCGATATGACTGCTGTGGGTGTTAGAAGTAGAATGGTGATGCTTCCCTTTTCGGCGCTCACCGGTTTCACTGTGCAAACCGACCCCGAACAGTGATATTCTCCTCTGCGCTCCTTGTTCAAATTTTCACTTTGTAACCCCACTCAAATGGTAACAATCTCCTCGGCGTTCCTTGCTTCACTCTTTTACTTTGTAACTCTACCCGAATGATGACAATCTCCTCGCGTTCCTTGCTTCAAACTTTCACTTTGTAAGTTATGGGAACCGAGGATGTGAAATACCCTGTACTCGCCTTACAATGTAATCATACAATTTTAAAAACAGAGGGCTGTACGCTTGTATGCATGTTAGCATAAGAACGCTGAGAGCGTACCCATAGTGCTGAGCTATAATGCTGGGTGACAATGCTGGGTGGCGAGGTTATGATTCGGGTGTGCGTGTGATGTAAAACATATAGGCCGCTTGTTATGATTCGACTGTATGGAGTAAAGAATATATATAGGCCGCTTCTATCTCATCCTTTATATTTTTTAAAACAAACACACAGCTCACCACGTGCCCTTTTCAATTATATTCAGTCATGTAGAGAATGTTGGTATGCCTGGAGGGTATATGACATGGTGAATGTGTTGGTGATGGGTGTTAGGGATAGGTGGATGTAGGGAAATGATGAAACTTGGTGGGATAAAGGGTGATAAGTGGATGTATGAAGGTGTCCTTGAAATTAATTACAACAGCTTATAGTCACCAAAATTACATTAAAAACTAATCTAGGAAATTAAATGTCCAAGAACAGAAATACATTACTCTCTTGTTGATCATTTGACATGCTGAGTTGCTAATCCTTTTGACTGTTCTTTTTGACAGGTCCTCTGAGGGAGGTTGAATACACAGGTCCTTTGAGAAAAGTTTTGAAGATGTAACAGGTCCCTTTGAAAAGTTTGAATGTACAGGTCCCTTCTTGAAGACTGAAAATGTAATAGGTCCCTTGGAAAACTGAAGATACAGGTCCCTTGAGAAAGCTGTAACAGGTCCCTTAAAAAAACTGAAGATGTTCATGCAGCTCTTTGTATTGTTACAGGTTCACTGAGCTTGCAATTTGCTGGAGTGTTGGTGCCAAATCCTTGTAAAGCTTGGTGGAAGTCTGTTGAAGTAGCCCTTGGTGTCAAGAATTTTTTTTTAACAGGTCCCAACTGAAGGTTTTAAACAGGTCCCTACTGCTGGCTGGAATGTCTCAAACAGGTGTCAATTGCTTTAAACAGGTCCCTTCTGAATATCTTAAACAGGTCCCATTGCACTGATGGTGTTGATAGCATAGGTGTCTGAACAAAACAGGTCCCCCTGCAAACTATTTATAACCAGGTCCCTCTGAAAATCATGACAGAACAGCTTATTTGTTAAAGTCTAGAATGCTGGTAACAAGCTGCTGTTGGAAATTTACAGTGAAATATAGAATAAGAAATCTGAAGAATTTACAAGGGAGAGATAAAAGTAACAGAACAGATGTCTCCCTCTCCCCGACTGAAAGTTTGACTTGTCCTCAAGTCATGATGCAACTGAGAAATGAAACAATGAACAACAGAAATAGAATTCATACCCGCCAATAAATTGGTTTTCAGGTAGGAATTCGGGGTTAGATTGTGCCAGATACTGGTTTTCACATCTAACCCATTATTATTTTTTTTGAGTTTTTTTTGTTTTATTTAATTTTTTTTATTATTTTTATTTTTTTTTTTTTTTTTATTTTTTTTTCTTCTTGATTTTGAAATTGAAAGAAAATGAAACTAAGGCAGTGATACTGCAGCTGAGGGCTGCAGTACCTCAACCTCTTCTTGCTGAGATAGTGTATGGAGAAAATCTTGCTTGCTGATGGGCTTGTTGTACAGCTTCAGGCGATGACCATTGACTGTGAAAGAATGACCTTTGCCATCAATAGTTTGGAGTTTTACTGAACCATTGTCATAAGCCTGAACAATTTCATAAGGGCCCATCCAATGGGTGGTGAACTTAGCTTTATGATCCTTGAATTTTGAATCAAAAAGCAGAGCCCAGTCACCTTCTTTGAAGTGCTTCTTCTTAATGTGTGAATCATGCCATTGCTTCCTGTGCTTTTGCATGAGGGTGGTGGTTTGTTCTGCTTGTTGTCTCATCTCATCCAGCTGGTTCAACTGCTGGATTCTCTCTTTCTGTGCTTGATCCAAATCAATTAGTAAATCTGCAGCTAATTTAAAAGTGTGAATTTGGAACTCAATAGGAAGCATGACATCCTTACCGTACACCAACTGGTATGGTGTAAATCCGGTGGTATCTTTCCAAGTAATCCGGTAAGCCCAGAGTGCCTCTTTGAGCTTTTCCTCCCAGTTTTTGCGGTTCATTGCAACAGTTTTGGTAATGATCCCCTCCAAAGTCTTGTTGGTTGATTCCACCTGCCCATTGGCCTGTGGATGGTAGGGGGTACTTTTCCTATGCTTTATCTGGTACTTGTCTGTGATGTCCTTCATGAGCTTTGAGGTGAATTGGGTACCTTGATCAGTGACAATTTCTCTTGGCACTCCATACCTCACAAAGATCTCCTCAAAAAGGAAATTGACTACTGTGTGTTTGGTTGCTCTTACCAGTGCTTTCGCTTCTGCCCACTTTGTGACATAATCAGTACACACTAAGATGTACTTCTTACCATTAGAGGCTGGGTTGATCGGTCCTATGAAGTCCAGAGCCCACTTATCAAATGGTTCTAAGTGAACTTGGGGCTGAAGGGGCATCTGATCCGTAGCTGTGGGTCTGCCCATCCTTTGGCAGCTGTCACAACTCTTTACATACTTCTTGGCATCCTTGAAAATGGATGGCCAATAGTATCCAAGAGTAAGAACTTTGAAGGCTGTCCGCTTCGCTGCAAAATGCCCACCACACGGTTCATCATGGCAAGATTTTAAAATGTCAATTACCTCATCATTTCGGACACATCTCCTAATGATCATATCAAAACCAGTGTAAAAGAGATCGCCATTAAGCCAAGAATATCTAACACTTTGTTTGATCAGTCTTTTCCTTTCCTTTGCAGTGAAATGTGGAGGTGTCCTACCTGTAGACAAGTAATTAGCTAAATCAGCAAACCAAGGAGTTACTATGGAAATTGCGAATAAGTGCTCATCCGGAAAAGAGTCCTCAACAGGAACAATCTCACCTGGATTTTGCAGTCTAGAGAGGAAATCTGCCACCTGGTTTTCTTTGCCTGGTCTATCTAACACTGTGATGTTAAATTCCTGCAGCAATAGTAACCATCTGGTAACTCTGCCACTAGTTATTGGTTTATTCATGAGATGTCGAATGGCAGAGTGATCAGTATGTACAAAGACTTCATAACCAGTTATGTAATGGCGAAATTTATTCACAGCATAAATGATGGCAAGTGTTTCCTTTTCTGTAACTGTATAGTTTAGCTCGGCAGGTGTGAGATTTTTACTAATGAAATAAATTGCATATGTACAAGATTCTTCTTTTTGGCCTAAGCATGCACCTATGGCAGTGTCAGATGCATCGGTAAAAATATGAAATGGTAAACTCCAATTAGGCCCTCTCAGGACTGGTGCAGTAGATAGTTTCTTCTTAAGTTGTTCAAATGCATGTTGGCAGTTCTCAGTCCAATTAAAAAGTACATCTTTGGCAAGAAGTTTAAACAAAGGTAAGGCTATCTTGCTAAAATGTTCAATGAATCTGCGGTAATAGCTAGCATACCCGAGAAAACTTCTTACCTCTCTCTGGTTCTGTGGAATAGGCAAATCGGCAATAATCTGGATCTTGGCTGGGTCAACCTGGATGCCTTGAAAAGAGATATAATGGCCCAACACTATCCCTTCATTTAGCATCATGAAGCACTTTTCGTTGCTGAGGGACAGGTTAGCTTCAATACACCTTTTCAAAACTCTTTCTAGATTTTCTAATGCATGTTCAAAAGAATTGCCATATACTGAAAAATCATCCATATACACTTCAACACAATCATGAATCAAATCAGCAAAGATAGCTAACACAGCTCGCTGAAATGTAGCTGGAGCGTTACAAAGTCCAAATGGAAAAACATTGTAGGCATAGGTGCCCCAAGGACAGGTGAAGGTGGTTTTGTCCTGGTCTTCAGAGGCAATCCGTATCTGGTTGTAGCCACTGAAACCGTCAAGAAAGGAAAATGATGATTTGCCGGCTAGGGTGTCTAACACTTGGTCAATGAATGGCAGTGGGAAGTAGTCTTTGAGCATGGCTTTGTTTAGCTGTCTGTAGTCAACACAGATACACCACTTGCCATTCTTCTTAGGCACAATAACCAATGGGGATACCCACTGACTGTCAGAAATAGGATATATAAAGTTGACTCTTAAAAGTTTTTGCAACTCCTCTCTGACAATGTCTTGGAGCATGGGGTTCATTCTTCTTTGTGGTTGCCTCACCGGTTTAATGGTGCTGTCAGTGTAAATGTGGTGAGTGCATGTGTCGGGGTGAATCCCATGCATGTCAGTGTAATCCCATGCAAAGGCTTTTTGGTACTTCGTCAAGAGTCTAATCAATTTTTCTTGTTGAGATGAGTCTAGGTGGTTGCCTATGTTCAAAGTTTTTCCCGGACTGATCTCTATGACTTGACTCTGAGTATTGGTGATGGATTGAACTGGAAAGATGTCATGAAATGTAGATTGCAAGGAGTGGATAGTGCATGTTTCTTGAAAGTTTTGAGCTAGAAGTACATCTGCAGCATTATATTGTTCATTTCTCAAGTTTTCAGATATATCAGGCTGTGAGAGAAATAATTCTACCAAATCAGTATTATCTTCATGGAAATCATAGATCTGGTCAATGCTAAAAACAGATTGTACCTCCTCTTTGTCATTAAATTTGTCATCAAGCCACAAGTTATGTGTTACTGCAGGTGATTGTGCCGATGGATAGAGGGTGAGTTGTTTCCTTTCGGTCCCTCTAGAGATAATCATGTTACCTGATCGGCATCCAATAAATGCATCAGCAGTCGCTAACCATGGTCTGCCTAGAATGATAGGATGTCCTCCTAGATTGGATTTGGGTTGAAGGACTAGGAAATCCACCGGATACTCCCAAGAGTCCAGTGAGACAATAATATCTTCCAAAATCCCCTCAGGAATGACTTTGGACCTATCAGCTAGTTCAAGAACAATTGTGGTATGTTGCAAATTCACAAGCTGGAGTGTTCTCATAGTTTCAAGGGTCATGACATTGATTGCAGCTCCAAGATCTATCAAAGTGTTTGGGATCCGTATGTTGTTAATGATGGTGGTCACTTTTGGAATGCCCGGATCAACATACTTCTCCATGGAGATGGTATTGGTCATAAGGCCTGCTAAATTTCCTAAAACATGAATGGTCTGAGGATCAATCCTCTTTCTAGCAGGTTTCTTGAGACACATGTCTTTGATGGCTTTGGTGTAAATAGGAATGTCCTTTATAGCTTGCAGCAAAGGGATTTTTATGTAGACATTTTTAAGTTCATCCAAGACATCAAATTGTGGTGGAGGCAATGGTGGTTTTACGTGAACCAAACGGTCCGGAAAAGGTGGTTGCAGTGATTGCATTTGTTTGTCCTTGGTTTCACTGCTTGGTTTTGTTTGAGTGGTCATTTCATTTTCTTTTTCTAAGTTTTCTTCTTGCTGATCTGTTATTAGAGAATCCTTCTGGAGCACCCTACTAGACCTCAGATTAATGTTTTGCAAAGGCAGTGTGGAGTAGGAGGTTCCTTCCTCTACATTATAAACTGGCCTCTCTGCTCTATTGTTCGGATTTGGGACAGTTTGAGCAGGTATTTGTGTGGGTCTGGGAGGTGGCGGGTTAGTTGGAAATTGAAGTTGTGGTACATTTATTTGTGGAGGAGCAGGTAAGGTCTGTTGAGAAGGTTGGGGCTGATAAACAACTGGCTGAGGGTGCTGTTGATATGACTGTGATTGTGATGGATATGGCTGTTGGTACTGCTGATATGGCTGTGAGTAAGGTGGGTATGATTGAGGATACTGATGGTAGGATTGGGGATACTGTTGAGATGGTCTCCATTGATTTTGTGATTGGTTTCCATGCTGCCATGGCATAGGTATATTCCATGAGTTTTGTGCATACATCTGATCATTCATAGGAAATTGCATATTTTGATTAGGAAACATACCTTGGGGTGCTTGCCTTGGCTGCCATGGTCGCTTTGCACCCATGTAGTACACGTTCTCCATCTCTGTGCTGGCTGCCATGTTACAATTCTGCACAATTTTAACTTTAGGACAGTTAAACATATCATGATGCTCAGTACAGAAAGCACATACTTGTATATTGTCTAGAGGACAGTCTTTTAATGCATGCTTCTTGCGACACTTGGGGCAGAAAATAGCCATTATATTGTCTTCTTCCTCTTGTTTCTTTTTGGCTTTTAAGGTATCAATTTGGTTTCCTAGAGTACTCAACAAATCTGTTTTGAACTCTTCTAAAAGATTACCAATTTCAGCCCGGGTGACACTAGCAGAGGCAGTTTTTATGACCCTAGATGACAAGGTCCTCTTTCCCATTTTGGCTTTACTTCTTGAATATTTTTCACACAGTTCAGCTATTTCTTCAAAGGGTAGGGCAGAGATATCACCTTTTCCCATTAAGTTGAGATCATCCATGTATTCTTCCCTGATACCTTTCAAAAAGATTGTGCGGACTAGATCAGGAGGCATGGTTCGGTGTTTAGATTTTTGCAAGTTATAGACAAACCATTCTAGATATTCTTCTAAGGTTTCATCCTCCTGCTGGCTCATTCTAAAGATGTCATCTTTAGAATCTTTGGATCTGCAATAAGGCTGATATTTCCTCAGAAATATCCTCCTCATGCCATCCCAATCTACTATGGCATGCTCCCCTAGCCCCATAAACCATTTCAAGGCTGCTGCCTTTAATGTGGCTAGAAACAATCTCAGTCTGTGAGCATCATCAGTATATCCATACGTTCGACACACAATATCGAACTCGAATAAGAATGAGTCCGGATCCTCTGATGCCATTCCATAGAAATTGGGTAGCACGGATGGGGGTATATTTTTCATTTTGATCTCTTCATCCTCCTGTGGTTCTTGTATAGGGAATTTAAAAGTGGATTCCTCCTCCTCTTGATGGGGAACTGATCCAGATCCCTCCTCAACCATTCTACTTGGTTTCTTAGTGTCTCTTGGTGGAAAAGAGAGAAAGGAAAATTGTTTGGTAATGGTGCTACTTTTCCCTTGTGTAGAAGAGTTAGGAAAGGGTGGATGCTATGATTTATGTGCAAACAGAGTTTCCCTCTCAGCAAGAGTAATGTGCTGTCCTGAATAAAATTTCTCAGCTATTGTTTGAATATCCTCCTCAGTTGGTGTTGTTTTCCCTGGAGAGTCTGCTCCTGATGATGATGGGTTAGTGTTGAGATGGTGGGGGGTTCTCACAAATCTCCCTTGAGTGTCTCTAAGTCTAGGCATATATGAACATGATTCTAACTCTGTTTTTGGTTGTTTTTGTGTATTGAAATTTTTTTCTTTTTGTTTGAATTCTTCACGTACGCCTCCCCGGCAACGGCGCCAAAATGTAGTGGTTCTAGCTAGGGTACTAGACTAGACTCTATATTTAATATCGACCGAGGTGCGTAAGCTTAGAGGCGTGGTCTAAAATATATAGACATAAAGAATTACCGCCCAGGTGATTATGAGGTAAATTGCAAGGCTTCTTTACGGAAGACCGTGATATGCAGCCTATCCTTCACACACCTAGATTGCCCTACTGATGTACTTGACTACAATGCTGGTTATGAAATGCATCTATCAAAGCAACCCGTGAATCTAAGTCCTGTGTATGACTGTGGCAATGATTCTAACCTCCTTACAGAGGTATCACTCAGAAAACCTTTGCTTGGTAAACACACACAGCATGCAAGATATTTACACTATTAAACTATATAAAAAGAGCATAAATGATCTATAAACTGAAACAGAGTTTATGAGCATGCATCTATAAGTCGCACAAGGACCAAATCCCTTACAAGATTCTCGTTCCAGATCTTAATGCTGACCATTCAACATAACAATAAACCCTTCAGATGCGCACACCATATACATGTAATGAAACTCAAAACATAAAGGAATCGAAAGCTTATATGACTGCAACCCGTATGCTATGTGAATCAACAGTTATGTAAATCGAAACTATGATGCAACATGTGTGATACATAAATCGAATTCAATACAACGCTGTGCAAACATACAAATCGAATCTAATACAACGCTGTGCAAATATATAAGGACTGAAATGTAACAAAACGAAGAGCTGTATACCAAACGAAGAACGCAGGGCCCGTCCGCGCCTAAGGGTATACTGACTACCACCGTTCAGCAATCAACCAATGCAAAAGAGTATACACACGTTGTGACTGTAAATGGTTCTGTGTATTAACTAAAACTCTGTTCCGAGCAAATGTTTCAACAACTGATTAACCTTCAAAACATTGAACTAACTGTATTTACACATGCGTACATACAGCCATGTCATCGATGCAGTGAATGTACATAGTGCTGTTGCCGCGTTTATTACATAGCTTTTTCAAAATGTTTCCATACCATAAGTTTCAAAAAGAACAAAAATCAAAATGAAAATAGAATGATGCTGTTGCTGCTTTTATGCGCCAGAGTACCCTGCTTTGACTGAAGTTGACCGCATGCATAGGAGGCTCGATTTGGGTGGGAGATAGGTGTTTGTCCATCCTTGGACATTCCAATTTTTGCCCATGCTTTTCGTTCTCGCTCATCCGCTGCGCCACATGTCAAACGGTAAACTCATTACAGGTTGTGGGTACTTCCTGTAGTCATGTCATCAAAAACCTCTAATTCTGGAACATAAAACCCCTAAATTAATTTCTATGCAATTTAATAACTATAGAACAATTAATAATCAATATTCAAGGATTTTGAGGGAAATATGATGAAAATGTATGGAGAAATGATATGTTTTTGGGAAGGAAAAAGGGTCTCAGGATGATACCAACAGTCCTACCCCCGATGCGATGTGATATCGGCGATCGGGAAGTCGGGGAATCACTTTATATGCACCCTCTTGCGCTAGTCCGATGCGATGTCGCAATCGGCGATCGGCAGGATCCTTTGCTCATGATTGTATAACATTTATTCCCCGAAGCGATGCGATATCTGTTATCGGCGATCGGCGTTCCCGAAAAGTCATCACGTAAGGATCTAAAAGTTATATTGTTATCCGATTGATAAAGCGCGAATTTCAAAAAAGCCGTTAAATGCAGGGATAAGGTGATGTATTTGTATTTAAAACCTTGCCCCTTCGATTAACGAACACCTGCGCTCAACCGCCAAAATATCTATTGCACGCTTAAGGGGGTCATTCAGCCGGATAACGGTGTAATAATCATTTAATGAGTAGCAGGCCTTAAACGACCATTAATGCATCTGCAATATCTTCCCAGTGATTGGATCCGCAGCCACTTTTGAGAATTAATCTCAGCACGCTTCAAATGATATATCTTTCCCGCTATGGATTGTCATTGTTATATTTCTTTGTTACGATTTCTCTTGCATTTGTGTAGAATTCATCTGTCGAGAGAAGCTTGAGCAAGATGGGGAAGAAATCCAAAAGGACTGCGGGTTCCGCGGCTACATCTGTTGCAGGACAAGCTGCCTCAGATAAGAAGAAAGGCTTAATTTCAGACACTACATGCACTGGTCTTACTAGGACTACATGGCAGGGCACTTATAATCTATTAGAGGCCGAGCAACCAGA
This sequence comes from Pinus tabuliformis, assembly GCA_031772625.1. Lineage (NCBI taxonomy): Eukaryota > Viridiplantae > Streptophyta > Pinopsida > Pinales > Pinaceae > Pinus > Pinus tabuliformis. The sequence goes on from CM062811.1 coordinate 408,263,513, forward strand.
AGTAACGGTGATGGAAGCTAGTGTGGACGTGTTAAGGAAGTCCGATGCTACTCTTAAAGACTTGGCCGACTCTTTCCTTCACAGGATAGCGGCCAGAGAACAAATTCTTCCCTACACTGATGTAGTGCGATGGGCAATTGAGGAAATCCCAATCCACGACAGAACGTTTATCACAAGGGATGGGAGGATTTTCGGGTCGTTCAAGCCAGAGCATCTAAGGCAAATGTATCATTTGCCCGAGCCGGAGAAAATCTACAACAAAGCTTTCGTGGAGAAATTTGCAGCCGACAATGAAGTGCAATCCGAGCCCATTCGGGATTGGAGGCAGAATCCAGCCAAACACAAGCACGAAACCTCTGGTAAGTACTCAGTCGATTCTTTGGCTTCTCCCTATTGCTATGCGGGGATTATGATGTGTAGGCTATGGGGATTACACGACTCGGCTAATTTTTACATAGATATGGTTCCCCTAATGGAAGCAGCTGTTAATAGTATAATCATGGATTGGGCCACCATTCTCTCTGATAAGTTGGCCGTAGCTGTTCGTGACTTTAGAGCCAATCTCGTAGTCACTGAAAGGAAAATCCCACCATTTTATTATAGTGCTTACATTATGGATACATTATGTTTTAATTCTGAGTTTCCCATCCTCGGTTGGAGGTGGACCGCCCAAGACCCCTCACCCATTCATTTATACCACCAGAAATTGTGGAAGTCCTCTTACAAGGACCATTTGTATCAAATTTGCAATGGTTTTATGGTTCCCATTCATTATTCTATTTTTGATAGGCCCATTCCCAAAATCTCCTATCTAGCTTCTTTTGATTTACCAGCGGTAGCAAGTTGGTTCGGAGAAGAGCGATTTACTTATGTTATGGTTTTCGGGAGCCAAGCCAATCCACATGTTCTCCCTTTATATGTTCCAGACAAATTGTTAGCCCGAGAAATCTCCTACCAGATTATGGCCGAGAGTGTTACACAAACTCTTAAGAAAGAAAAGAAGAGGGGCTGGCCCTCTTTTCCCTTGAGAATTGGTGTTTTTACTCTGCATGATCTCAAGCATGCAGAAAAGGAAGCAACAAAGATGCAAGCTTTATCCCTGCCCACTATCCCAAACAGACTCTATGATCCAAAGAAAACTGCTTACACTGCCTTAGAACAGGCCAAACTGACAAAGATTGACCATCAAGAGGATGTGTTTGATGACCTGTTCATCGCCGCCGAAACAATAGGCCATGCCAAAGAGCTTGCTAGAATGAAATAAAATGATGAGGAGTTAACTAAATTCAATAAACTTAGAGAGCAGAGGTTGCAAACTCTGCGTCTAGATTTATTGTCAACAACTCCAGCGTCATCTTCAAGCGAGCTTGGTCGGCAACAGACGAGCCAACCTCCTGTTACAACAAAAGAACAAAAGAAGCAACAGGAGGAGAGGCAAAAGAAGCTGCAGGCAGAAAAGCAAAGAAAAGAGCAAGCAGAGAGGCAAAAGAAGGAGCAGATAGAAAAACAGCAGAAAGTGCAGAAGGAACAAGAACAGGGAAAGCAGAGAGAGATAGAGGAACAACGGAAGAAGGAAGAAGAGGAGAAACAAAAGAAAGAACTGGCAGAGAGGCAGAAAAAGGAATTGGCAGATAGGCAGAAAAAGGAATTGGCAGATAGGCAGAAAAGGGAAAAGGAAGAGAAACAGAGAAAAGAGCTAGAGGAGCAGCAGAGGAAAGAATTGGAGGAGCAGCAGAGGAAAGAACAGGAAAAAGAGTGGAGCGAATCCCAAACTGAGCAGCATAAACAGACATCCATTGATCCCGAATTGCTTAAACAATGGAAGCAATTCGATTCCATTATCAGAGGAACGGAGGGCTCCAAGGATACAGACACCTCTAAAACAAGCGATACACCAGATATCACTTCTTTTCAGGTTCTAAGCGGAACCAGCGGCCCACCCATTTCAAAGGATGTTGAGGTAATTCCTAAAGACCCTTCTGATCAAATTGTTCTCCAGGTGGAAGATATTCCTCCCCTGGATGTTTTCTACAGCCCAAGGCATAGAGCAGTTGTTAAGCGATCAAGAAAGAGACGAAAGCTTGATCAACCTTCTATCTTTCCTGAACAAACAGTCACGGGCAATGTAGTATGGAAGGAGGAATTGGACCCCTCCGATGACCTAACAAAGCTGTCGCAGTATGCAGGAGCTTATTCTGCAGCGACTATTGATAAGGCATCGGAGGTAAGTCTTCTATTGAAGACTAAGGACCAGGAAATTTGTGCATTACAGGCAGAAGTAACCGAGGCGAAGCACAAGGCAGCGCAAGCAGAAGAGCAGTTGCTGGCACAACAGCAAGAAAACAATTTATTAACCCAGCAACTGCAGACCGAAAAGCAGAGGATCGACCAAAGCACAATCCAGAAGCAGAAAGAATTGTCGGAGGCATTGGCACAGTTGAGAACAGCGAATGAACTGATGATGAAATCAAAAGACGAGCAAATAGCTCAACTATTAGCGCAGCTCGAAGACATCAAGGGAACCCAGAAAGTGGAGGATTTCAGAGCCGAGGCATCTTAGATAAACAGTGCATTAATATCTCAGATTAGGCTCCTGTGCCGACAACTCACTGAGGCAGAACCATTATGCGAGCTAACTACATCAGTGTGTCAGCAGGTAGAGAAGGCCAGAAATGAGCTAGATCAAGCCGAAGAAACCATAGTCGGCTATCTTGATTGGCAAGATTCTGACGTGGGAAAAGCAACGAACTTGCCCAGAATCCATGAGACATACAAGGACATACTCTTCACGGAATGGCACACTCAAGTGATGAAAGCGGAAAGGGCTGCTTCAAGATGTAAATTAATTGCCAGCAATATGGTTGATTTAGTCAACAATACACTCTACTTGGCAAACATGATCTCCCAGTGCACACCTGGAAGCATAACAACAGCAAACATGATTGAGCAAACAAGTTATCATGACTTGGAGGAAAAGGGAAGGTTAATCGCTGTAGTAAATACTTTGACTTCCGAGGCATATTGGCTCTTTCTGATCAAGCCACACACACAAAGGTCGACCCTCAAGTGTTTAACAGATGCTCTCGGATGCATAATCCCCGATATTCAAGATGCCACATATGGTGCCCAGCTCAGTTCGTGCCTCAACAAACCGCCGGAAGTAGAGCCAATGCTGGCGATATGTCAGCTAAGGTTTAAAGGCAAAGAGCCTACTTGATGAATCATTGCCGCCGACTGCCAGATCGCCAAGGAAGATTGGAGAAATATTAATTGATGCCAATTTAATAGCTTTTCAGTTTCTTAGATATTTAGATTAGCTTAGTATTTATAGACCCTTTCATGTTTTTAGAAAGGGTCGTAAAATTTTGTAACAGGCTTAAAGGCTGAAGTTTGCACTACTGTGCTTCAGCCTATATTCTTTTGTGAAACTCGACCAATGGTTCTTAATTTAACGGGAAAGCTGTTTTATGCAATTGCGCACTATTGTCTCTTGTTTGGAATGCTTTCTGAGTTGAAGGAAGGACTGCGACGTAGCGATTAATATACTGGAGTGATAAACAGCTTACATGGTACTTTTATCTGCATCTGTGTTCATTCCTCTTATATGAGTTGCTGTGTTATTATTTTTGCTATTATTGAATATATGTATGCGCTGTAACAGCAAATCTCCATTGCATTCCACTATTGGATGTTTTGTGATATGCCTTTTCTTTTAATCATGCATGTATCAATGATATGAATGACAAAGTGTAGTAATTCGCTATTATCGCTCTGCATAACTAATTATGCAGAGCAATCTTGAATGATTTAAACATCTATGTTTTAGCGTTAGAGTCATCTATATGCCTGCCTTGAAGCACATATTATCAAACGCTACGCTTTGAAAATTGATAAGTCCCGGGATTAGATTATAGTTAGTATATTTCGCTGATAGTTTTAGTTGTTCGCATATCGCTAGCATAATCTATAAGTCACTCATCCATCCCATTTTATCTATTTTTGGGAAACTGGTCCCATTATCCCCAGTCGGAGCCACTATTCCAAACGGAAAAGGAGCTGTACTAAGGTCCGGACCGGGTGGTTTCCCCTATGTTGTTGCAGCGTTTTCCGAGGCATCAACAGGTCCCTACTTCACCTTGCTTCAATTGGATTAAAGCATCCAATTCCTTCTCCATGCTCCTCAACTGATCATTCAGCTTGAGGACTAAATACATTAAGTCCTCATGTTGAGTTTGAGACTGTAACACCTCTTGCATTTGTGGATGATGCAAGGAAGGTATCTTTAGTTGCTTCTTCAGTGAAGCAATGTCCTTGTTCTTCTGTTTTATTAACTCCTCTGTGCCTTGATATCTTTGGGACAATGTCCCATCTCTATGATCAAGTCTTCCAAAGATTTGATTATGTTATCCTTGGCTTGTGAAGAAGCCTGTTCAAGTTGATACTGAGCTAAGATGTTGTTCATGGAACTTTGCAGTTGATGAAAAGCTATGGACTTCCCTGTCAGGGTGGAGTAGATCATTTCTCCAGCCTGCTTGTGAAACTCTATTTGGTCGACAGGGTGAATATCTCTGGCCAACACCTCAAAATCAACTTTCTTATAGTTAGTGGGTGCCCTAGGTTGCTGCACAGTTGGTTGAATGTAGGACACTTGCATCTTCCCCTCTTTGATGTAAAAGGCTGACATCAATCTATTCTGACCTGGAGTAGAAAGTTTGAAAAGCTGAGCATATGTCTCAACTTTCAACCTTCCATTCCTCGTTTTTATCTCTTTGAATCTGTCTTTGATACTTTTATCCTGGTCTGCTCTCCTACTGAAAGACAAGGCCTTTACACTCATCTGTCTCTGTATCATTTGGGTTCCTAAGGATGATGGGGGCTGTGTTTCCTCTGAAGGAACAATAATTTTACTCCTCTTTGGATCAAAATCAGTTATTTCAACTGAGCCATCGGTGTCTTCCTATTCTGACACAGGATTAAGTCTAGGCCTTTTGCTTTGGCCTGTTTCATATTGAACATTAAAGGCTTGTGTCCCTAAACTTGATCCTTCCTCCCCACCCCTTTTGGGATTTTTCTCCTCATTCAGAGGAGTCTGCATGATAGGGGGAGTGCTCATTGTCCCTTCCTGAGGTGGTACTTGCAGAAATGAGTTTTCATCAAGTTGATTTTCTAGATCTAATAATGTGTTTTGCATAGCAACTTTAGTATTGTCCCTGTCCTCTAAAGTGTTTTCCACCCATTGCAATTGGTTGGCATACTTTTCTATCTGAGGGATGTGGTGATGGATATAGGGAGCCATATTGTTTTTCTTCCTTCTTTTGCAGATGAAATCCAAGGGATCATATCTCCATGTGAAGCTCTATTTTAATTTTAATCTCTGAAGGATCAGGTCTGCCTCCTTTCCAGCTTCTCTGCTATTACAAATAAAAGGACCTAATTGGTCTTTGATCTTGAGCTAGGCTTTCTTTTTGGCTTTAAAAAAGTTTACCTCATCTAAATTTATTATTTGCCTGTAGTACTCTAGGGAAAATAACCTCATTGGGATGTATTTAGGTAGTTTGTATGGGGCAAGATTGCACCTATAAACCCTGATTTCAGTGTGGTTTTGGTACAAGTACCAATCTCCCACCGAATGTATGATGTTTAAATGAAGGACTCTCTTGATCTCAGGACTGATTCTTAGTGGAGGGGTTCCACTGAGCATGGTCATCATAGGGTGGACAAAGGAATCTATGAATTCATTGTATGAATAGTGGGAGGAATATTGATGAATCAATGGGGTCCAGAAGATGACTGATCTCGGTTGGCCCTTGGTGTCCAACTTTTGCAAGGTAAGTGGGAATTTATCTGCTTTGAAGTAGAGGAACATGTGGTATAGTACTGAGGAGTACTTGAAAACCCTTTCATTTTCCATTCTTATGAACTGCTCATGCGTTCTATTAGCTATGAATGTGGCAAAGTCATAAATGGTTGCAGGAGGCTGTCCTGGGGTATAGATGGACATGAAAGCTTGGATGATTTCATCAATGTATTCACTTGTGGAGTAACCCAAAACACAAGATATCATGGATACAATGTTTCTACCCGAAGGAGAAAATATAGTTTCTACATATGGAGGGGGGTCTTTGGTGGTATACTTCTCTTCTATGATGAAGGTTTGGATCAATTGGGCCAATATTGCAGGGCTGAGTTTGGGATATAAGCCCAACAGGTCTCCAATTGAGAGGGGAGTTAGCTTTGGCCCTGGTTGGAGCTGTAGCATCTCATTGGTGGACTCAGGAGTGATGGCAAAAAGGACTTTCTGGTCCTGAGACATGACGGTTCTGTCACTGGGGACGTAGCAAGCATAGCACATATGTACAATTTCAGGGAAAATGTGGACTTGGGGGAACTGGTACTTGGGAAAATTTGACTCCGAAAGGCCAATTTCATCAGCATGGTTCAAGAACTTGTCCCTACTTTGGCAATGTATTTTTAGCAGGAGCTCTATAATAGAGGTATCTTTTATCTGGAAATATCTATCAACTAAGTGAAGGTGGTCCAGGTCCAAATGGGGCGTGGAGATGGGTCTCACGTTCAATGTAGTAGAGGCAGCCATAATTCAGTTCTTGTGGGTTCAAATTAGGCTTGCTTAAGGTTGAATTGGGGTTTTAAGAGGTAGTTTGGTAGTTTCAGGGTTTGAGTATTTAGCAAAGTGCAGTATGGAGTCTATTGGAGTAATTTTAATTAAGTTTTAAGTTTAACAGAATACTCAATGACTGGTCTAAGTTGAAATTGATAGGGCACTTGGTGAATTCAGGTTTAAATACCTGAAACTGAGGCAAATTGACTCTGAGCAGGGTAACTGGTTGGTGCAATTGGTCGAAGGGTGCTTGTGGAAGCTGTACAGTTTACTGGGTGGTCTGTGGTGTTCTCTGGAGCAAAATTTTCACATAGGTTGATGGCTTCGATGTTTTTCAGGTGTCATGCATGCGTACAAAAGCTTGTAGGCGAAAATTCAGTGAAAAAGACATTTTGGGGCTTTTTGGTTTTTATATGGAAAAATGTTTTTTGGCAGGTATGGGTCAATAGTGATTGATTTATCGCATAGTGGGGTGGTGGTAAGAGGTTAATTTGGCACCGCTTATGGGCGTTGGGTGGTTTTTAGGAAGGGCTGCTTGATTCCACTTAGCCACTGACACATTTCCAGGGCAGTCTTGTGGAAAACAATTTTTTTCAGGCGTGTATCTCTGGTGGATGATCCTGCCCGAAATGGTTTCGGGATGTTGGATCTGGGCCTTTACATCGGAAAGTGGTCGGGGCACGATTGCGCACGGAGGTTAATGGGGGCCCAACGTGAACTTTAAATATGGCAGTATCGGGATTAATGGCGGATTAAGGCATGACTAAGCCATCGGGGTTATTAGTGGACGACTTAATCATGGTTTTTCCTAACTTAATCACAGATTGATTAATTAGTGGGTTTTTGTCGGGTTTATGTATCTTATAGTTTATATTTGAACTAGGGTATAAGGATAGGTTTATATCGGAAATTAATATATACTAGTTAGAAGTTATATGAAAAACATTGGAAATAAATAGCACCAAGCATAATGTATTTTCTGTGATTTGTTTGTTTTCGCATATATGCATTATAACTTAGGCTAAAGTGTTTTTGTGGGTTTTTTTTATATGAAAGGGGAATTTACATGGGGGTGATTATTTTCCCTAGGCAAATAATGTTTTAACCTTAGGAAAAGGGGTTTTATTAGGGAAAATGAATGAAATGAAGGGGGGATGAAGTTTTATGAGGGGAATTTGGTACTTGATATCTATAAGTCATTGAGCTGAGGGTCCGGTCCCTCCAAAAGTTAGAGAAATTCTCTGAGCCCCTTTGACTTAGAGTTTTTTAGTACTTAGAACTTTATTATGGGAAATTAGTTAAGTAAATAGGTAAAATGAATGGGGGAAGTTAATCAATTGACCTTGAAATCCGTCTTCATGCTTGATTGACCATTTACATTTGAAGCCTATGATGAGAGATGGTAAATATGCTTTTGCCCCTATCACCATATTTATGCAACCTTTCTTCTACTTACCCATCTACTTGTCCTACCATTTTTTCTCCACTTTATTAGGGTGCATTTAGACTAGAAAACCCTTATTAAAACATTTTCTTTTCTTTTCACAAAGAAAGTTATATAATTCTATCACCATATCATCTAAGGGCTCAGATTAAACTGATGAGCTCCTTTTATTTTACTCTACCTAATCTAATGATCTACCAAGATTAAACAGTTTGGTCAAATTTTATTCTCTAACTATCAACATGAAATTTAAAGCATGGCATAATCAATATTAAATAGTTTGATTACCCTGGATTATGGCATGAATCACAAGCTGCACACAATCATTATTTTGCATAAAGTAAATAGTAGTGGTATTTAGACTTGCACACTTTCATGGTCTCTTTTTGTTTTTTTTTGGGGTTCATATTTTTCACTTTTTCTTTGGACCTTTTTTCCTTATTATTTTTGTCATTTAACTTTTCTTTTAGGACATACCTTCTTTTCATTTTTTATTTTTCAATATGGAAAACATTTGTATAAAGAAAATGTATGTACATATTACAAGGCTTAAACTTAGCCATTCAAAATTATGACTTCTTATTAGTATAGGAACCTAACAGAGTGGAGTGATGTTGGGAGGGCATGAAGGATGAACAGATGTGCGAACATGATCCTCAGCATCATTGGGTGATGGTGGGACTGTTGAATGAGAGGGAGGCGGATAGTCCATTCAGACAGTGCCAACTCCCTCATGGGATTGCGCAGTTCCATCACCAAAGAAGGTTGAGCAAGGATTGACATCAAGCTTTCTCTTAGGATGGGCAGATTTCCTAAGACAATACTCGAATCGGTTCGAGAGATAAGCGAACTTCATTGGCTCCTTGGAGCTTGAAACGAGAAGTCACGGAAGCACTGCCAAAAATCAATAGCGGATTCATGCGAAGCCCTTCGTTGCTGTAACAGTTTCCGGTCAATATGGTCTAGATCAAAATGATAGAACATCTTTTCAATAAGATCAAAGAATTGCTCACATGAGTGCATGGTGTTATCTGGTAGGCTAAGCACCCAACGAAATGGAGATTCACGAAGTGTGTATGCGAGCAACAACCTGCCCTATTCGTTAGTAAACTCATCTTCCTCATAAATCATGGAAAGACAGTTATGTAAGTGCTCAGGCCAGGCCACTTCGCCTACACCATCATACGTGTGGGTGGACAAGAGATTGAAAAGCTTCCCCGAGATGTAGACATCTCCACAATTCAAAAAACACCTCGGGATAAGAAGAATGCAAGAATCCATGGAAGATATGCAAAGGTTCAAAATTGGATGAGAGGACACTGCTTGTCATCAGGCACTCCTTCTAGTGCCAGAAATGTTGACAGTGCTAGACCCGCTGGCATGTCAAGGGGATCTCCCCGGTAAGAAGTCCTAATTAGACCTCAGACCATTTGGTGTAGGAGTCCGAGCAGTGGGTTGTAAGGTAATGCCTTGACTATGATGTCGCATAGAGGCAAGTAAGATAACTCTGTCAGTAGCAAAGGCGTGATTGATGCAGAGAGTCAAGGAATGTGTATGATAGGTTCCAACACTTCGAAGGGAGAGAAAGGTGAAGATGAGTTCTAGGTTGAAAGGGATCAGTCTCAACTCTGATAGGAACACACCACACAAAGGACATGCATAACTTCCAACGGAGTAGTCCACTCAGATGCGGCAGTCACAACAACAAGGTAAGATAACATGAACAACACTCACAGATCAGTTCAAGACAAGTGTGACGGTAGATATAGCAAGGTTCAAGAGAGAGGTCTATCTGATGTCTGACAGAGTAGTCGACACGGATGGTGATAGCATTAACAACATATGCAACACATTAACAACAAGATTCATATAATTGCATACAAATAAGTGTAAGTTAAACAACATATATCATTAAAGAAACCAGAACAATCCAACTACATTAACAACATATGCATGAAAATGTGTTGGCTCTTATTATTAAAGAAGTGTAAGTCACAATCATACAATACACCATGTAAACTTGCTAGCCCTAATAGTGAAACATTACAGCCACATACGCCTACTCCTTCAAAGATATGTACTAGCTCTGTGCAGTGGAGAATCCAATGCATGTTACAATACTATCCAAGCCTTATTCAAGATAGTTTTAGTAAAAGCTTGGCTGACCAAAAGTCTATGCAATGAGTTATGAGGGACTATTTATAGCAAAGGGTGGGGTGACCCTTGGCATTCCCCTTTGTGACAGTTCAACTACCCTCATGACTCTTCACCTACTCTATGAATGTTACGTCCAACTATTGAAACTTGACTTACACTTGACATGACTCAAAGTTACAATGCACATGTACTCATGTGAGACAACATGGCTTGAGCAAGCCTTGCAAGACATCACTGACACTCAGTCTACTGTGGTGAGACCAACTCTTTGACATGCTTGTGATGGTGAAGGTGGTGAGTTGATTCCGAGCTTGGTCGTCTATGATGGTGTGCATGCACTTCATGGTGACATCTTATTGAAGCGCACTGATGCCTCCGTTGCAACTGGTGCACAGGTCCGACCCCTTCATCCAACAAGTCTGCTAACATGCGCATGGTCTTCTTGGATACAGTTGAACCGAAAACACACTAATTTATGGTTTCCATGCTGATCTTCAAGTGTGTGTTGGTGGTCATGTGCATCAACTTGCCGAAGTACATGTTCAGCTCCGTTTGGACTTGCTTCTTGTCTTCGCCTTGGTGAGTGTGTTGAATGGGTTGGATTGCATGCATGCGCTCAATGACATGCATGCTGCCGAATCCCTTGCATTCGATTAACAACACTACTCACCATGTCTGCTCTATGTCACCTGCTGGGATGGATCCTTAACTTGTATGGGCACAATTTCATCCGTGAGTGCATGTTGCGCCCACTGTTGTTTTTGTTCCCGTTGCAACTCATTTGTTTGTCTATGCAAATTCATGTTCTTCTGGAGTTAATTCTTTAGTACATGCAACACCTTCTTAGTTCCATCTTATCCCCTTGTGCAATATTCATGTCACACCATCACATCATAGCCAGAGTCTCCAAAGTTGCTTTCATCATCAATGGACCTGCTTGAACTTGCAAGCTTGTGCCTCCATGTTGTCAACAACCCTCCTCTTACATTCGTTGCATTTGGTATGCTATCTTCAGCTATTGTTCATGATGCTACTCATTGTGATGTTTCCGCTTGATGTCCTTGTCTACAAACAACTTGATGTATTCATGAGTAGGCAAGCTCATAGACACTTGATCGACTGCATCCCCAAGCGTACTCTGAATGGTGTCTTCATCTCTACTCTCCTGGAAACCATTGTACATGTACTTCTGAGAGGTAGATGAACACTTGCGATACCTAGAGACATGGCAACACTCATAGCACGAAATCTGTCATTCAAAAACCAAAATGAACATGAGAACTAACTTACAACATACCTAGGTAAATGATCATGAAGGTTGCGCAATTTCGGCTGGGAGGTCGGGAGACCGACTACCAAGGCTGTTGAAGGCACAGTCTTGGCTGCTGGGAGATTGGATGACTACTGGAACTATGCAATGCATAGTCTAGTATGGCTGCTAACTGTCGGGCTTGCGTAATGTGCAATTCCAGCTGGGAAGGACTGCTGGCCCAGGGACAAATTTGTGCAATTTCTTGGCCCAAGTAGCCATTGTCCTCCAGAAATGCACAAAATAGTCATAGAGGCTAGTACTAGGTAGGAATGCATAAATATGGAGAGGAAGGTGAGCATTCCTTTCACAGATTGTGCAATGCAGCCTTGGTGAAGGCAGAGCCCAAGCCAAGGTTGGCCCGACTCGCCGATGGACAACTGAAAGCAAGTAAGTCAATGAATGCATGGTGACACTAAGTGATAGTAGAAGTGATTAATAGTGCATGCAAAGCATGAATGAAATATTTAACAATTAGATCAACATGCATGAGGGTGAGGCAGTTCGCTTGCTAGGCGAACGTCTGTGCAAAATAGTTTCATGCATGCTACATCAGTGAGATAGAAATGAAAATTGAAACAGAGCTAGGACAAGCTAGTATACATGTAAATGACAACAAAAGTTCAAAGAAATCAAACAAACATTACTCCCACAAGTGAAAACACAAAAAGCGATATAAATGTAGCACAAGGCATGGGAAGCGAGCTTACCCCAAAACAATTGAGTTGAGTGTGCCGACCGCTCCTAGATGTGTGGTGGGATGTTAGAGCTACAAGGTTGATGTGAGGAATGAGCTCTGCAATGTCTGATTGATGATTTTTTATAACACTGAGGTTGTGAGGTGCATGCCATGAATCTAGGGGAAGCGACACTTGGTGGAAGGTTTCAGAATGGCTCCTTGCATGTAACCTCCAACTTCTAAACATAGATCCCTGAAACAAGGGATGTCTTTGCATGTTGCCTTGGGAGAAGAAGCCCATGTATGCCAGTCTATTTTTCTCAGTCCCGGAGGGAACCGGTCAACTTAGCTGCACATGCAAGAGACTGCTCGACTGTTGGAGAAAAATGCACAATTTTGGTTGGGATTTGGGCTAACTGCCCAGGAGAGTTGAGCAACTTCTAGGCAGAGCAGCTGACTGCTGCCCAGATTTGCACAAATCCTGGGTTGAACAACCTTCTACTGGGAAAATTTGCACAAATCCTGCTAGGAGGGTTGGCTGGCAAGATTGTGCAATCCTGGAGCCCAGTAGGTTGTCAGAGAGGATTGCACAATTCCTAGAGGGAAGGCTGGTTGCCCTCCAGAAATGCACAATTTTCAAGAGGAAGTTGCTCAGCCTGCAGCTAGACCAAGTCCGGGTGAGCAGTCTGTGAGGGAAAAGATCAAACTGTGATCGACAGGCTACCTTTGAGGAAGAAAGACATTGAAACTTGAGGACTTGACGAAGCAAGGCAAGCTACTGTGAAGGTTGGTAGGGAGGCCCCAAAACAGGCTAAGGCAAAATTTTGGAGGGTAGTTGTAGCCATTACAACAAGTCCCAAATATTTGTTTCCACCCAGGAATGACATGAATGATAGTCTATCACGTCGTGATTTTCCAAACTGTGTATCATTCCCACAACAAGTAATAGCTAAATTATGGTAATGTATATATATTTCCAATAGTTAATGTCAATAGTAATGATAGAAAAGGAAAGCATGAAGTTTAAGAGACATACTTTTATTGTTCCCATCACCATAATAAAGAGATTGTTTATGTTCTATTAGATTAAGTTTGTTATATATATCTATATATATAATGGGAAAATAAGGGATTTTAACATAAATAATTGTATCGTTTGACCTTAAATTGTTTATAAGTGGATGAAAAACACCAATCAAATTCGACCCAATACCAAGTAAACAAGGTATAAATTGTACAGAACTCATTTTGGGTAGAGATAGAGCATAGATAAATAACACTGAAAGCCTGAAAACAATCCCTCTTTAGAATAAATGAAAATTCATTGGAATATTATACTTTTAAATAGGCCACATTAAAGAAGAATACCATGGGAAAAACCATGGGTTAGGAATATCATGGGAAATAACATGGGTTGAGATAAGTCAAAATACCGCTAATCCATACAAAGAGTACATAGTACAATCAATATATGATTGATTTGTGTGATTGGTTTTATATTTTACATTTATATATGTTTTAATTAGAATATTAGTTAAAACATATGAGGCCAACATTTAATTTTGTTTTGTTTTGTTTTTCTTTTGTATGTATTTTTCCCAACAATTAAAAGATGTTGACATACTTACATTGCGCCTACACATCTCCCTCATATTGGGTTGTAGAGCACCTCTTAGTGCAATAAAAATTAAGAATATTTTTATACAGAGATGTGAAATTAATATAAATATAAATAATATTATAAATAAATAGCATAGATTTATTTTAACTTTGGATCTACCAAGAGGAATTGAATCTTTCCAGGTGAAAACCTTTCCTCAAGTTTATTGAAAAATGATTTTCATGAGAGATTTGATCCCTCTTGAATTTTGGTAAATTGGTGGTTGCCTTTAGGGTCCAACCCTAACCCATTTATTTATGTAATAAATCCAATAGGGTCAAGTCATAGTTAGTTAAGGAGTCAATAAAGACTGTATTAATAATTGTAAGTGGTTGACCCGCATTTAAGAAAGGGACCACAGTTAGTTGCATCGGGCCATAATTAATCAATAAAGTCATTAACCCTTGTTATGAAAAGGACCACTAGTCATTAGGTTGTTGAAGGTCATTTAGCTATAAATAGTTGTAGTTATAAGGGAAAGATCATCGAGTCTTATTTTGTAATCAAGCTCTACTCTGCTGGAGGTTGCCCCCTCGAAGAGGCAAGTGAACATTGCTTTTATCTCTGAATAATAAAATACTTGTTGTTTTTCTCATTTTATTCTGTGTTCTGGGTTGTATTTCTTTGCATATTTGGTATTCTAGAATTTCTCATAGGTCAAGAGCATAACAAGTGGTATTAGAGCACTTTCCAGGGCCGGTGGTACCTCCATTTTTGGCAGAATTTTTTTTAGGCTAGAGATGTGTTCCAGCATCTTTAAACCACACAATCTATTATTGAACGCTTAAACTTGCAGATTTGGGGAGGCATGCACGCAAGAAATACAAGAGGTGGTCACACTTGTTGGACTCCCTTGTAACCCCTGTGGGTACCCCTTCGAGTAGTAGCACATTAGACATAATCGCGAACGGGCTGCCTTCCATGTACCCTTTGGGTATATTGGAAGCCCCCTAGGCTCACCTGAAACCTCACCTTAGATAATCCATTGGCCATCTTGCTGCTACAGTACATTGAAAATAACACTCGAGGAGATTACTCGTGCGTGTGATAGGGTAGTCAGGTAGTACAATTAAGGGTACGATTAATCCTCCTTAGTTAGTGCCCTGAAATATTGGGTTGAGTATTATTGTTGGACCCTTATGTATATTATGATCTGTAGCAACTAACACTCCTTTGTGACCATAGTTCCCTCGAATCTCTGAAGATCGCCCATTATCTTATTTGCAAGATCAGATCCACCAATTGGGGTTTTACCGCCACAGTACGATTCAGATCTAGCAATTGGGGTTCTATCATCGTCACCACAATCAAATCCACTAGTTAGGGTTCTACCACTGGAGTACCATTCAGATCTAGCAGTTGGGTTTCTGTCACCACCGCACCAATTAGATCCACTAGTTGGGTTTCTGTCGCCACAATCCAACTCACATTCGGCCATTGGGGTTTTGCAGGTAGATCTGACCCTCTACGTAGTAAGGCTTGTGATTGCTATAGTCTGGGCCTGATTTTCACAGGACATTGGGTAGGATCAAATTTTATGGAACTTGGCCACTGCAGTATTGATCAATGGGGAGTAAAACTCTGTTCAAGTCTGAGGCCTTCCCGGGACGCTAACAAGAGACTTAGTGCATAAGATTCCAGGCAACGAGTTGATCACAATGGTACCATTCACTTGTCAGCTTCAATTTTCTGGCGATCCCAAATTTTTTCAAAGTGACGTCAAGTGACTAAGATCGAGTGCCTTGAAAAAAGTTTGATTCTTTCCAGGAAGAGATGCAACAAATTACAAAATTCATTGAACAATTCAATACGAGTAGGTTAGGTTTGCATCCGGAGGCACATGGTATTGATGAACACCTTGAAGGAGAATCTAGCCATCATATTCACTTCCATGGAAATCACCAACATTCCCACCCTCGGCCACCCAAGCTGGATATGTATAAACTTGATGGCTCTAATCCAACAGTATGGGTAGCAAAAATGGAACAATATTTCATTCTAAATGATATCTGCGATGATCCAACTAAAATACGTATGGGAGCCCTTTACTTGGACCAAGAGAGATGGCAATGGTGGCAGTGGCATCGTAAATGCTATCTTGGGAACATAATTTGGCAAGTGTTCTCAAAATCCCTTTGTGACCGCTTTGACAAAGAATCTAATTTTTTGGGTCATCTTATTAAGCTCCGATAGATAGGCACAGTAAAAACTACGTTGCATCCTTTGAGACATTGGCCATCCGAATAGAAGGTCTAGGAGATGAATTCTACTTGGAATGTTTTATAAGTGGTCTCAAAGAAGCCATCCAAGCACATGTTCGAATGCACCACCCACCTACATGGATAGATGCTTGCACAAAGGCTGTCGAAGTGGAACGTGCTTTAGCTTTCCAGTCTACTCATCCAAATTTCATAGTCAAGGCATGCTCCACCTAGGCTCAGGGCCCTACCCAAACACTTAAGGTTCAAAAGGCGTCCCAAGCAGAAATGGCTAAAAGAAGAAAACAAGGATTGTGCTACTACTATGATGACAAATACTCCTTGGGGAATAAATGCAAGGAACCAAAATTCTTTCAAATTGATGTTACTGATCACAGCTCATCAAAGGAAGCCCCACCCCTTGGGGGACCATAGGATGAAGTTGAGGAAACCCAACAAGACAATGAGCTCATAGCTACGTCAGAGGAAACAATTATCTCGCTACATGATTTGGTGGCCATTTATGCACCCCAAACTCTCAAAATCAAAGACTTTATTAAATATCGCCCTGTAGTAGTATTGATTGATAGTGGCAACACTCATAACTTTATCCATCAGTGAGTCACCGAAGCTGTTCATTATTTTGTAAGGGCAGTCTCTAATTTCCAGGTCCTTATTGTTGATGGGGGGACAATGAAATGTGAATGCTATTGTGAAAATATTAAACTTCATATGGGAGACTACCACCAAAAGACCCACATGTTTGCGATTAACATCGGTGGTTGTGACATTGTCTTGGGTGTTGAATGGCTTCGCAAACTAGGCCCAATCAAAATGGATTTACAGGAGTTATATATGAGCTTTAAGCAGAATGACCACATGATTACACTTTGTGGACTCCAGGCAGGTGCTCCTTCTATCATTAGATCACATTGAATGGAAAAGTTGTTGAAAAAGGGCTATCATGGAGCTATCGCCCAGTTTAATGCCATCCAGGTCATAGAACCCACTACTCTTCATATTCATTCTGAGATGCAATAGGTCTTAAACCACCACCAACAGGTATTTGACAAACCTAAAGAGCTTCCACCCTCTAGAGGGTAAAATGATCATAGCATTACTTTGGTCCCAGGGGAACAATAGTGGAATGTGCACCCATATCGGTATCCTTTTGCCCAAAAGAATGAAATTGAAAAAATCATCAATGAACTCCTTGAAGCTGGTGTTATTCATCCTAGCATCAGTCCTTATTCATCACTAGTGGTTATGGTGCTCAAGAAAGATGGGGAATGACAAATGTGTCTAGACTTTCGGTCCCTCAACAAGCTCACTCTCAAAGACAAATTCTCTATCCTGGTTTTTGATGATCTACTTGATGAACTACATGGTGCTCAATTCTTTATTAAGCTATATATTTGCTCTAGCTATCACCAAATACGCATGAAAGAAGTAGACATTCCCAAGACTGCTTTCCAAAATCATGAAGGCCATTATGAATTTTTGGTCATGGCATTTAGTCTCTATAATGCCCCATCCACTTTTCAAAGCCTCATGAATCACCTGCTGAAACCATATCTTTGAAAATGTGTCCTTGTTTTCTTTGATGATATCCTCATCTACAACCTAACCTAGGAAAAACATCTTTAGCATGTAGACCCGATCTTGCACCTGCTCTAGAATCACAAATTATTTGTCAAATTGTCCAAGTGATATTTTAGTGTGGAAGAAGTTGAGTATTTGGGACACATTGTCGGTCATGAAGGTGTTAGGGTTGATTCCAAAAAGATACAGGTAATGCAAGATTAGCCCTGAGCAAAAACCTTGAAGAGTTTGAGGGGATTCTTGGGTCTCACTGGCTACTATCGAAAATTTGTCCGCAATTATGGTCACATTGCTAGACCCCTCACTGACCTTCTCAAGAAAAAATAATTCCTCTGGACTGATGCAGCACAACAAGAATTTATGGCTCTCAAATAGGCCATGTGTTCCACTCCAATATTGACACTACCTGACTTCACCAAATCTTTTGTGATTGAATGTGATGCTTTAGGTACTAGTATTGGTGTTGTCTTAATGCAGGAAGGTTGACCCTTGGCTTTCACCACCCAACGACTAAGTGGGAAACATCTGGGACAATATACGTATGAGAAAGAGATAATGGCTATATTACATGCAGTAGATACCTGGTGACCATACTTATTGGGGCGGCATTTCGAAATCCGCACAGACCATCAAAGCCTCAAATTCTTTTTGGAGCAATGTCTATCCTCACCACAACAAAATAAGTGGCTGGCCAAAATGTTGGGATATGATTATGAGATAATTTACAAGAAAGGGCTTGACAATGTTGTAGATGATTCTTTATCATGCCAATTTGAGGATGAAAGCACCCTGCTATCCATCTCTCTTCCCATACCAGATTGGATTGAAGAAGCCCGCAAGGAATGGTTTTCACACCCCTCTCTCTCCCAACTCAATAGTAACTTGAGAGAAGATCCTAATTCATAAGTTGTCTACTTTTGGAAGGATGAGATTCTTCGCTACAAGGATCAAGTAGTTATACTCACCAACATCCATCCTCAAAACATGCATTTTGGCAGAGTTGCACTCATCTCCCACTGAAAGCAATGCATGATTTTAGAAGACTTATGCCTGCACTTGTCGTTCTTTCTTTTGGACGGGCATGAAAATTGACATTCTTGCTTTTGTAGTTGAATGTGATGTGTGTCAACGCCATAAAGGAGAAACAATCAAGTTTCCAGGAACCTTACAACCATTGCCAATGCCTACCTCCATCTAGCTGGATGTTTCTATGGATTTCATTATTGGTCTCCCGAAGTCAGGCAAAAAATTAGTCATCATGGTGGTTGTGGAAATACTTTCTAAATATGCTCATTTTTGCACTCTACCCCACCCATTTACCCCCACTTTGGTGGCTCAAGCTTTCATAGACCAGATCTTCAAACTGCATGGCATGCCCACTTCCATTGTGTCTGATTGTGACTTGACTTTCACCAGTAACACCACTAGTCATTAGGTTGTTTAAGGTCATTTATCTATAAATAGTCGTAGTTAGAAGGGAAAGATCATCGAGTCCTATTTTGTAATCAAGCTTTGCTCTGCTGGAGGTTGCCCCCTCGAAGAGGCAAGTGAACATTGCTTTTATCTCTTAATAATAAAATTCTTTTTGTTTTTCTCATTTTATTCTGTGTTCTGGGTTGTATTTCTTCGCATATTTGGTTTTTTGGAATTTCTCATAGGTCAAGAGCATAAGAATTGGAAATTAAGATAGATTTGATTATAGTCTAAATAATGATATCAAGAAAGCCACTTAAAATGTTACATAAAAATATGATAAATAGCAATAAAATTTTATATGCGATAATGAATAAAATATTAAGAAAGTAATATGATGCATGATATAAAACAATAGTTTACATTATGCTATAAAAGTATGAGCTTTACCATTTTTGCATCTTAATCATATTAAAAAAGAAGAAGATTTTTGAATACTAAAAATTTTAACATGAAAATATTTTAGTGAATGTTACACTCTAATTTTTTTGTTTTCCAATATTAACAGGTTATTTCTTCAATCTTATTTGTTTCTCATAAAAAAATTTACATCATGTTTTATGCTTTTAGTCTCAATGCATTGTAAATATATTAACATCATTTAAAAAAAAATACTTGAATATAATCTTGTCAATATGAAAATACTAATTAAGGAAATAAATCTAGTTGAATAAAGTGGTGAACTTGTACTTATAATTAAGACCCTATTCACGATACTGGATATCGCCAAAATACAAGGGGTATCCTCGATGTGAATTCACAATTAGACCTAACATTGTTTCAAGTAGGAGCCCCTTCTGGACTATCGACCTGACTGTCATAACACAAACGTTCATCTCGGTTCCAACGGATAACATAAGAGATTATATAAATAAACCTTCAATAAGCAAGTAAGTCGACATTATGAAACACCGATTTCAATGTGTAAAAGGGGACTTTCACGAGGGGAGAGACAAGTGAGCCTCTAGAAGGAAATTAATAGTACTAACCTAAGAGTGACACACATGAGCATAAAAATATTCGTTAGCGAAATAGTTCACCTAATGATGTTAAAGTGAATACAACATACATTCAACAAGATGAGTGCTAAAGCCATCGAAATAGTTCAATGTCTCTAGTAAATGAAAATGTATCGGCTCATAGAGCTTCAATTAGGTGAAAGGTCCAAGTACACAATTATAATGATGAGACACTACCTCCAATAATGGAACAATAAGTCACTTCTCGCTTCTCCAAACAATAGATTTTATCTCCTATAATAATTAGAGAAGCCAGGACTAACTCTCCAAATATTAAGCTTGCAAAATGCCCCTTTTGCTTGAGTTATGAGGTTTATTTTATAACAATAGAAATGAACTTCCATATTCTCATGACTCTTAGACTCCTAGTGTGTCCTTTGGACTTCTATACAATGTTTGTGTATATATGACTATGTGACTCTTCATATTCCACATATGAATCTTGGACTTCCACTTATTTGTCTTTTACAATGATTACAATACTACATCATGACCTCCACATCATCATATTATGAGACTTGACATGTCACTATCTTTGATGAGTAAGACTAATATTGACTGATGACATGGAATTTCTCCATTGGTGACATGACTACACTCTGTCTTTGCTCTTTGCTTATCTTTTGATCATGGCGATTTCACCCTCCAAATGGTATTCAATCTTGAAGTCTTTGGGGTGCTTCAAGGATCATCAAATTTCAAGTGTGTTCTTGATTCTTTTCATGCTTCCTTTGTTTATCCTCTTTGCCCGATCTTCCTCGTGTGTGCTTTCCATGAGGTCCCTAGAATACCTGTTTTTGGAATCACCCATGACGAGCACCTATCAGCCTAAAGATATGCTAATCTACAATGTTTTATGCATATTTTCTATTTACTGTTTTTGGTGCGCTCAAAAGGGTCAAAGGGGCTTTTGGGTGCATGGGTGCACTTTGAAAGGCTTTGTGGCTTTGGCATGTGCTCAAGAGAGAGAGATAGTTAAGGTAGGGTGCATGGCGCAAGTATAAAGGAGGAAGGGGAAGGCTTCGAGCTTCAAAAGTGTGAAGTGCGCTCAAGGGAGAGAAAGAGGTTGTATTCCTTTAGGTCGAAGGAGTGATCTCAAGGAGGGTGCATCTCTTTGGGTTGAATGGGTGCTCTCAAAGAGGGCACATCTCTTTGGGTTGAAGGATTGATCTCAAGGAGGGTGCATCTCTTCAGGTCGAAGGATTTCTCTCAAGGAGGGTGCATCTCTTCAAGTCAAAGGAGTGTTGTCAAAAAGGGCACATCTCTTCGGGTCAAAGGAGTGCTCTCAAGGAGGCACATCTCTTCAGGTTGAAGGAGTGTGCTCAAAGGAAACCAATGAGGGTGCATGATGTAAGTCTAAAGGCTAAAGGATTATGCTTCGTGCCTTTGAAGTGCGCTCATGCTCTCAAGAGACTAAAGAGGGCACACAGCTCAAGTACCAACGCTAAAGCATGATGCTTCATGCATTCGAAGTGCACTCATGCACTTAAATGGTCAAGAGGGCGCATGGTGCATCGTGGAAGGCTGAAGGTTGGAGCTTAAGGCCTTCAGGATGAGTTCATGCACTCAAGGTGGGTGCATTCCTTTGGGTGAAAGGAGTGATCCCAAGGAGGGCGCATTCCTTAGGGTCAAAGGAGTGCACCCAAGGAGGGCGCATTTCTTCAGGTCGAAGGAGTGTGCTCAAAGGAAGGGGATTTGTGCTTTGGGAGTTTACCTAGCTCTCAAGGAGGTTGCAGTGTGCAATTTCAAACAATGAAGGGTCTCCCATCAAGGCTTTGGAGTATGCTCATTCACTCTTAGCCTTAATGATCTCATTTTGCAACCAAATTTTTTCTATGTTTGGATGATAGGTCAAGGGGTGAGAAAGATGAGTTATAGACATAAACCCATGTGCGACACATAATAACTCATCGAGAAAAAATATACAATATTGATCAATAATGAATACACATCAAAATTCCACTTCATGCACATTCCCCAAGTATAACCAGTGAAGTGTGTGATAAATTGCAACTGAAAGTGTCGTTTTACAACAATAAAGGTGTTATGACCATGAAATGCTTATAGAGATGTGCTAGTGAATGTGAAGACACTTGAGAACATTCAATAACAATTAAGACATATGAAAAAACAAAAGATGACACTTGAAAACCAAGGTGACACTTGATATGGCAATGACGTAGGCTCTAAAATTTAGATAGATTGAAATTTTGGAGGGCATTGTAGTAGTGAAAACACTTGGAAACACACTGGGCAAACTACAACTTCTCTATCAAGGAATATATTTTAGTTAAGGGTCAGACCTTCAGGAAGTGTTAATTTCCCCAAGTCCCCCCTTTCCACCTGGTTTTATACATAGCATCTTATTGTTCTCTACTTGGTCAAAACACATACAAAAGATACACTATATCATAATTGTTTAGATACAGGAACGAGTAATGTGTACAATGCGTTTATGATTTCCAGAGTATGAATTTTCATCTCTGGTGTTTCTTTGCTGCCAGCAGGCCTAGATAGTACCATGACAAAGTCACTTCAGGAGCACAAACGTTGTTTCACTGTCAGTAGGCTTGGTTAGTACCCTGGCGAAGTTGCTTGCTTCACCTCCCTTTTCATAAAGACTTTCTCTTCTTTCACCCTTTATTTGTTTATTTAATAGACTGTGAATGAACACTTATTATTTTCAATGGGAAAAAGAGGGATCCTAACTTATTGAGAGGACAAGAGGTTTCTCCTTCAAAGCAATATTTTAAGACCTTTGATATTTATTTGCTCACATTAGGTTTTCCCCTTATCCTTTTTATACTATTGGACAACCGTTAACACACATGTAGATTTACACAAAGTTGAGTAGTTTAGAAATTAGCATAGGCATAGATCTAATAGGTTCCCTTGAGGTTCTCCTCTTGGACAAATCATATTTTCCATCTAGACTTGGCTCAACCTACGGAATTTTCCCAAACAAAGAAGGAGAACAACAAAAATCAAAGCATTGTGGTTGTCACACTTCCCTTTTATTTCACGATAAAATCCCTTTTGAGCCATGCACTTTTTCATACAAGGTCTTATTAAGAAAACACGAAATAAATGTATACAAAACCAAAATCATAAACAAGAGACAAAGCAAATGGAGTCTGAAGCCAAAAAATCACATAAAAACAAAACAGATGTAGAGACTAGATGGAGATCATGAAAGAAGGTGGATGCAATGTAAAGGAAGATAAATGAAACTAACACTACTCCTAACCTAACTAGCTAAAAGTTCAGGGCTAAGTGTAATTAAATTTCCAATGAAGCCAATGTAATTTCTCTTGACCTGCAATCACAAAGATACGAGAAATGAAAACCAATATATGGTAATGTGCATCAGAAAAGATAAAAACTTTAATATCTTGCAAAAAAAATAGAAGGTATTTATTAAAGAAAGAAATATGTGTCATACCACCTGGGTGATAGCATGGAGTTGGGTTACACTTTTTGGCAAGAGAGGGTGAAAAAACAGAGGGCTCGATCAAGCAGTTTAAGACATTGATTGAGCTTCTCGAGCACTTAATAAATATCGTGTTCGAGCTATTTGAATTTAAAATATCTCGGTTGAGCATTTTAAGTGCTCGATCGAGCTTTTGAGGTCCTAAAATCCACAATTTCAGTACCCCTTCTGCAAAATTTTTTGTAACACCATTTTATACCCTAGTGGACTTAGGGAAAAAATTGTCCTTAAGTGGCAGAATTGATCATGTTGGATTCATGAAGGAATTGTCTATCCAATGGCATATGAGTTTGACATTTTTGAATTCATATGATATCTTTCATATGATTTCTTTTGAACATAATGCTTGAAATTTTTTTGGACACCTTTAAAGACGTTGAATAAAAAATAAATAACATACAATATTACACAACGCAAAAATTTAAAAAATACCATTATCTTCGTTTGCGAGTCCTCTTCAAAAGGGTACTCTTGGTTTTTAATTTATTTAAATAGTTGAAAAAAACCTTGCACAAACATGTGTCTGCAAAATTTAAATGAAATATTATTTCACCAACTTCAAAAAATAATAAAAAGTATAATTTTGCAATATATATATATATATATATGAAAAACTTATTTCTCTCTGTGTAGATCATGCTCTTATATATATATCTATATCTATATCTATAGATATATATATATATATATATATATATATATATATATATATATATATATATATATATATATATATATATATATATATATATATATATATATATATATATATATATATATATATATATATATATATATATAAAAATTACACATTTTAGATAAGTTATGTTATGTGAACACACACATACCTCTTGAGATGTGTGAAAATTTACAAGGACAAACATTTAATTTAATGGAAAATTGACATATTATACGACACATATTAAGGTTCACATTATCCTCCTTCTAGGTAGTGATTTTGTAGATATTTTCGAAGACAGAAATCTTGACATCATCACTTTACAACTCTTGGCCTGCAACTACTGTACCAAGGTTCCTCCCCACTAAAATAAAATGTCTTATCTATTACAAATGGCCAGTAATATTTGGATCCTTTCACACAAATTGGAAAGTCACATAGAATTGTTTCAACACAATATCCTAGTCTCTTATCTATTTTCTCTTTTCCTCCTATACATACTAGCTTTGGGACACAAAATTCAAGGTGTGGACAAACTGATGAACCCACTCTTACCTAGGGTATCCTTTGTCTATCCATGTCTTCTTACAAAACCATACATCTTCATAGGGATATTATATGATTTTATACCTATTTGTTAATTCCATCTCCCGAGGGGGATTAAATGGAAGAGTCATACATTGTACTACCTACATCCAGTTGAAAAATTTCTATTTTTGGATCGTCCACCAGCACATTGGTATTCCTTTCATCATAGCTTCCATTTCCTGCAATCTATGTTTTCGTGGGACCACTTCATATATGTAAATTATGGAATCTAGTACTAAATTAATCCCATCAAACTGTGGTAGGTCATGCACCTTATTTCCTATCCACTACATCGATATTTGTACATATGGGCACCTTCACGATGACGTCTCATGTACAACAAAATGTCATATTTCCAAAGCCTCTTTGTAATCTGTGTAAAAGGAATGACTACTCCTCCATCTTAGCTCCCCATCGATAGTAGGGTTCACATAATCCTCCTTCTAGGTAGTGATTTTGTAGATATTTTCCAAGATATAAGTCTTTACATCATCACTTTACAACTATTGGCCTTTGACTACTGTACCAAGGTTCCTCCCCACTAAAATAAAATGCTTGATCTGCTGCAAAAGGCTGGTAAGATTTGGATCCTTTGACACAATTTGGAAAGTCATGTAGAATTGTTTCAACACCATATCCTAGTCTCTTATCTATCTACTCTCCTCCTATACATACTAGCTTTGGGAAACATAATTCAAGGTGTGGAAAAACTGATGAACCCACTCTTACCTAGGATATCCTTTGTATTTCCATGTCTTTTTACAAACCCATAAATCTTCCTAGGGATCTTCTATGCCTTTATACCTATTTGCTAATTCCATCTCTTGAGGGGGATTAAATGGAAGAGTCATACATTGTACTACCTACAACTAATTGGAAAATTTATCTTGTTGCATCGCCCACCAGTCCACATTGGTTTTCCTTTCATCACAACTTCCATTACTTGCAATCTATGTTTTCTTGGGACTACTTCATATATGTACATTATGAACTCTAGTACTGAATTAATCCCATCAAACTATGGTAGGTAACACACATTATTTCCTATCCATTGCATTAGCTTTGTACATATGTGCACCTTCATGATGACATCTCATGCACAAAAGTCTACATCTTTCCAAAGCCTTTTTATAATATGTGTAAAAGGAATAACTACTCCTCCATCTTAGCTCCCCATCTATAGTAGGGTTCACATAATCCTCATTCTAGGTAGTGATTTTGTAGATATTTTCAAAGATATAATTCTTTACATCATCTTTAATAGGCTTAGTGAGCCTATAAATCTTCAGTCGGATATAAGGGTGTCACCACGCACATTTACACTGTCTTAAATGACATCTTTCTCTATTTCAAACTGAAGATATTATTGTTAAAAGCCCAGTCTATCCCAAGAAAAGCAAGATAGGGGTCCTTCTCTTCCATGAAATTGATAACTATAAAATCATATGTCATCTTTACTCCATCAATATTTACTTCAACATCCTGTACCCTTCCCACAAGATAGATTTTATACAAATTTGCCAATCTTAGCTAGATGGGTGACCATACCAAGCATAGTTTACCCATAAGCTCCCAAGTCTTCTTTGGCATAATGTTAACATTAGACCCAATATCCAACATAAAATCCTGTATCACATAGCCTACAATGTCCATAGCCATATTAAACTCCCTACATTTTGTCCTCATCTTATTTACCTACCTAACATCTCTCTCAGGCAAAGGTGCATCCATAGGATTTTCTTCATCTTCTAAATCTCTATTAACCTTTTCAAAATCTCAATTAACCTCCTAAAATTTTGAGGATAATTTAAGATCTTTACACATCATTTCAAGAAGTTACTTACTTAGTCTTCAGGGTGAATCTCATGCTCCTTGAATATGTTCACGTCCTTTTGACTATCTGATACATTCCTTGGGGACTCTACAACATCTTGTAGGAATTCCTTATGTAAAACAACCTAAAACTTAGGTGGCATGGGGGAAACTTTCTTAACCTTTCCTTCTAGAATCCTCTCTGCATCTAAAATTGTCTTTGGACTTCCTTGCGTCACTACATTCACACATGGCTCCTCAATATTCTTTCTCCTGGGTTCTGTATAAATCATGTTACATCCTCTTTTCTTTTCCTCCTGCTTGGCTAGCAAATCTAGATAGTTCTCTATAGCATGCTTTGTATTATGACAATGATAAGATCAATGCAAGTTTAGCAGGCTACCCTAACAACATAAAGTAACATAACAAAAGATAAACATATATGCATGTCCTATATAGATATTTTCTACATGCCTAACCCACGAACAAATGCCCAATCCTAGCTTGGATGGTTTTTCCATTGCCCAAAATTATGGAAGTATCTAGGGAACTCTCATCCAAATGACAAAAGAGTTATGAAAATATCAATACCAAAATTTAAGCTTAAGAAAAGATTATACTAATGTGCACAAGGAGCCCAAAGCTATTAACAATGCTATGAAAGTTCAGCATAATGATCCTCTATGTGTGGAGGAACCAAAACGATAAGACCCCATAGCTCATCATATCAAGTTAAAACTAAAAAATAAATAAACAATAACCAAGTATATAATAGTTTTTTAAAGTAACAGGTAACATGAACCCAATCCCACTTGGATAACTTTTCATTGCTCAGGATCACTAAAGTAGCAGGGGAACCCTCATCCTAAATGACATAATGCTTATGATGAAATTATCAATATCATTTAAGATTTCACCATATCTGAGGAAAATATTGCTCAAATCACTTTGCCAGAATATCACATAAAATAGTGTGCCAAGAAAATCATTTTGTACAAAAAGGTTTCCATAAATTAAGGGCAATTGTAGAAGTTTTTTTTCATATGCTAATAAATTGATTGCTTCAAGGATTTTCTTAGAACACTAATTAGATTTTGTGATACAAGTATTTTACTTGATGGGCATATTTCACATATTGAAAAAATTCATGACATGTGTGTTGGTTGCCAAAGAAATGCAAGGGCTATTTATGGTGGATAGAGCCTTGCAAATTTAAATCTTTCTATTGATGAAATATTTTCTATTTGGTCAAAGTTTTGACAGTGTTAAGGAGATGTACTTCCAAAATTATATCATATCTTCCTATTTTTTTTTTCTTGATATTTTTACATGCTGGATATATGATTTTGAGAAAATAAATTGGTAATTTGTTTTAGGCCTGGCACCTACATTTTCCTCTTAAGACTATCATCCAGTGTTTTAGTAGGGTATTTCATGATGAGTCCCATCTTTTCCATTCAACAAAGATTTTTTGTTGGTAATTAATAGATGCACTCTTGTTGGGTTACTTTTACATTGAAATTTAAATCGGATTCAATATGTGTTATGATTGTAACTTACAATTTGGACTTAGAAGTAAATGAAAATGTTGTTTGTCTTAGAGGTTTTTATTTTAGGAACCCCTAACAAATTATAAACCACGAAAATCGTATCAAGCTTTTCAATCTCTTTTTTATTGTGTATAGGGATTCGGTAGTTGAATTCTGATCATTTTTCATAAAGTGATTCAATATTGGGCCGAGTTAATCAATATTTAATGCCATACTTTTGGTGTAGACATCTAAAGATTAAGAAGATAGGTTAGAGTTGAATCATAAATCTAGACAGAAGGAACAACTAAAGATTGAGGAATAAAAAAAAATGTGTGAGAAAGTTAAAATAGATGTTGAATGGAATTCATTATTATATCTACTCTTTCCTTTTATGTTGATTTCTACTTGAGAACATACTTTTATAAATTGTATGGAGTTGCTTTCTTGAAGACTGGTTGGATGAGTATTTACAACCTTTTTCTTAGGACAACCTTTGAAGGTGTCTCTTATATCATTTCTGTTGGCATTATGACATAGGTTTTGGCCTTATGATACAGGTGTTGTCCTTTATGGCAACTCACTCAGATGACAAATCACAATTTAGGCTCACAGAATGAAGGAAAAAAAGGTATATGTAGGTGTTTTCCTTGATGGCAACTCACTCAGATGACAAATCACAGTTCGGGCTCACAGAATGAAGGAAAAAGAGGTATACACAGGTTTACCTTGAAAAAGTCATGTATAAACGTGGGTTTGTCGACCAAATGATGCATATGCGTATACACGCACTTTCACACAAGGAAAAGTGTGTACATGTTGGAGAATTTGGTTTTGAACCATGGTATTTGGACCATGGTATTTTGACCCATGGTATTGGTCCAAGGTATCTTGTCCGAAGTGTTGACCCCAGGTATTTGGTCCAAGGTATTGCTTCTAAGTGGTTTTGGACCATGGTATTGAGTAAGGCCGAAGACTATAAAAGGAGGAGGAGATCATTAGGCAAAGGCACTCAAGTATTGAATATCTAATGAAGAGAAAGATCTAGAATACTGGTCATTGGGTTATGGTGAATAGTTGGATTTGAATCAAGGAGGAACCTGAGCGCTTGAAGAAGGATAAGTTCTATTGATGGGTCAAGATCTTAAGGCTTGAAGAGAAGTATCTTTATGTGGTTTTGATCTTTTATCTGAATAGTTGGCGCATGTCATAATCTATAAATCTGATGATCTGGGTATAACTAATGTCTGAATAGCTGTAAAGTTTAAATCATCTTTTACAGATTTGTACGCAGGTTCATTACAGTAAGGGCGCGTATACACGTTGGTTCATCATTTCAAAATAGTGTATATGTAGGTTTGTATTGAGCAAAGTGTGTATGCATGCAGGTTCGACACATTGAAGTAGCGGACACCTTATAAAATATGTTTTAGCTACTTTTGTCTGCTGTTGCAGTGTTCTGGGTTCTAGCTTGGGTTCTGGTTACTGATACTGTGTTTTGGTTATAGCTTTCAGAAAAGTGATTGTTTGATTCAGTTTTGGTTGGTACAAAGGAGATTGGTTGATGCAGATATATTTGATGTTTGATTGATGTTATTGATGGATCCATTCTGAAAATTTATGAAATGTGTTCCCTGGAAGAAAAGAGAAGGTTGTAGCCTTCTGTAGGTCAACACCTACGTACTAGTACATCAGCTAGTACAAGATCTAAGGGGGTTGTAGCTCCCTTCCAGGAGAAGCTGGAGAATGTGAGAAGGTTGTAGCCTTCTACAGGTAGAAGCTTGCGTACTGGTATAAGATTGCACTGGTACAAAAATATTGTAAAAAGAAGTTTCTTATTAAAACAAGACAGAGACGAATTACAGCAGGTGGCTTTCACCCACATTGGGTTTCCACCTTATATCTTGTGTTATTGTGTGTGATTGTCTACTTTGTTTTTACTATACCTGGTTACTGTTATATGGTTCTGATACACAGATTAAAGATCAACATTTGATGAATTAACTAAATTATAAGTCTGTAGGATATATGCTATTTTTCTTAACAAAAGTTGCGTATATACGCAAGTTTCATTAACTAAAGTAGCATATACAAATCTGATTGTGAAAAGAAATATTATTGACTTGTTAATACTGATTCACCCCCCCTCTCAATATTATTTCCAACAATTGGAATCAGAGTAGGACCTTCAGAAGAAGCTTGATCGCTTGAAGGAAAATCTATCATCATGAGCAACTACGAAAGAGAGGCATCCATCAGGCCACCAATATTTGATGGGAGCAACCTTGTCTATTGGAAGGTAGGAATGATAACCTATCTTCAATATCTTGGAATAGATGTTTGGGAAATCGTGGAAGGAGGATACACATTTCCATCAACAATTCCTGCAGATACAACACATAAAAAGCAATATGAAACAAATGAAAAGGGTATCAATACTCTATTGGGGAGTCTGTCACAATCAGAATTTGTCAAGGCTATGCAACTCAAAACCGCCAAAGAAATATGGGACAAGGTCATTCTAAGCTATGAAGGAGACGATCAGGTAAAATGTGTAAAACTACAATCTCTCAGAATTCAATATGAAACTCTTAGAATGCACAATGATGAAAGTATAGCTAATTATTTCTTACGTATAGATGAGATTTTTAATCGCATGAAAAACTTGGGTAAAGAGATAAAATAAGTTACTTTAGTTGAAAAGGTTCTAAGATCCTTGTCTTCTAAATTTGAATCAAAAGTTTCTGTCATAGAAAAAAAGCAGGATCTTCAGAGTATTACTATTTCATAGTTGTACGAAATCCTAACTGCTTTAGAAATGAGAAAAGGGGGTCCATCAGATATGAGAGAAGCCACATTCAAAGCTTTAGGAAAAGGAGAACTCAATGAGTCAGGACATATGTCAAAAGGAGAGGAAGAATCAAACTTTGTCAAGAACCTTCAACGGGGTTCTGGAAGATTCAGAGGTAAACTACCTTTCAAATGTTTTGCTTGTGGAAGAGTAGGTCATTATGCTGCCAAATGTCCTCACAAAGATAAGCTTGATAAAGGTAAAGAATCAACAAAATGGAATAGAAAATAAAGTGTCAATAAGAAGAGCTACTATATGCATGAAGATAGTGATGGTTTATCAAATAGTGATGAAGATGAAAATAGTAATGATTATAGACTTCTGATGGCTTTTGAAGATGATGATTTCTTGGATGCTTTAGATGAAGATGGTCTCTATGAAGAAATTTCTAAACTTAAAATCTGTTTAGAAGAAAAGAGTATGATTATAGATACTCTTACATTCCAACTTGCTGAAAGGGAAAAACACAATGAAAAGTTAGAATGTGAAATTGTGGGTCTAAGAAAAGAAATTGAGAAAACAAAAGCTCTCAATCTTAAGTTTGCTAAAGGATCAGAAACTTTAGATGAAATTATCAAAGTGCAACATTCTCCTCTGATAAAGACAGGTCTTGGATATACTGAAGAACCATCTCAAGCACAGAAGCCATCAACCTCCAAAAGCTATCTTGATGCAGCAAGGAGAAATGAACAGGTTGACAATCGTTAGCAGAGGCTTAAAGCACATCACCAGGTAAATTGAGTTCAATCTACTTCAAGGATGAACAGAAGCTATAACCAACCATAGGTAAATCATTCTCAATTTTCTTCAAGAATGAATGTCAATGGAAACTACAATCATCAGGTTAGTAGATTCAATAATCGCAGGAATTTCTTTAATGGCCAATGTTTTTCATGTCATAAGTTTGGACACAAAGCTGCTCAAAGTGTTGCTTACAAGACCATCATGACTAGAGAAGCATGAAATCATAGGAATGTGATTGGGATCATGAAAAGAACCTATAATAACTTTTCTACTCTTGAAAATGAAATAGAATGCTCTATCTGTAACAACTTTGGTCATGAAGACTTTGAATGCAGGAGTAAATTTTAGCAAACATCTTAGAAGGAGCAAGCTTCATTGGGTCCCAAAACATGGAAAAAGAAAGAACTACACACCGAAAGATGTGGTATAGCATTATATGTAGAAGGACAAGAAAATCAATGGTACATCGACAATGGATGCTCGAAACACATGACAGGTGATAAAGAAAAACTTTAGTCATATAGTGCCTTAGAAAAGGAAAGGAAGGTCTCATTTGGAAATGACACCCTTACAGTCATAAAAGGTAAAGGCTCTATTCTCTTAAGATAAAAGGTCAAAGTTGGGAATGTTATGTATGTTGATGGTTTAAAGCATAATCTATTGAGTGTTAATCAAATGTGTGATCAAGGAAATGAGGTAGTATTTTGATAAAATGGATGTGTTGTTTGTGAGCTTGATACAGGAGAAACAGTGATCAAGGGCATAAGAACTCCAAATAATTTATACATACTCAATGGAGGACATCAACAATGCTATATAAGAAAAATGATGAACACTAGCTATGGCACAGAAGATTGGGGCATCTAAGCTTCCCTCAGATAAGGAAAACATGCAAATTCTAGGTTGTACGTGATCTTCCTGACATCAGAATTCCAGAAAATACAATATGCAAATCATGTCAATTTGGTAAGAAAACCAGAACACATTTCCCTAAGAAGGAAGGATCAGCTAGTAAGCTACTTGAACTTGTCCATACTAATTTATGTGGTCCATCAAGGAAAAAGTCACCTCGTGGAGAAGAATACTTTATATTGTTCATTGCCAACTTTTCCAGAATGTGTTGGATAGACTTCTAGAGCATAACGACGAAGCATTTGAAAAGTTCAAAGCATTCAAAGCTTTGGTTAAAAATGAATTAGATCGCAAAATCAAATGCCTCAGATCTGATCAAGGAAGGGAATTTACCTCGGATGAATTCTTCAACTTCTGTGAAGAACATGGAATAAGAAGGGAATTCTATACTGCAAGGACTCCTTAGCAAAATGGAGTGGTAGAAAGAATGAACAGAACTGTTCAACAAATGGCTCGTGCTATGCTAGATGAGTCTGGAACTCCTGCAATCTTCTGGGGTGAAGCTGCATTTGCTGCCATCACTATTCTCAACAAAACAAATGTTCGAGTAAACAACACTCAAACTCCTCATGAAATTTGGTATGGTAAGACTCCTATTTTAAATACTTCAAAGTTTTTGGAAGCAAATGTTACATCAAAAGGACTGATGAAAAACTTGGCAAGTTTGAACCTAGAGCAGATGAAGGCATTCTCCTTGGTTACTCTTACCGGAGTAAAGGATACAAGTGTTATAATAAAAGACTTGGGAAAATTGTTGAAAATATTGATGTTGTGGTTGATGAAGCAGGCGAAAATCCAAAGCAGGTAAAAACTGAAGAGTGGGAAGAAGATGAGGATTATTCTTCCACATCAAATCAGACTAATGCTGAAGAAGAAGAAACCAATGAAGCACTAAAAGAGCAGATAACGACAAAAGAAAAGACTCCATCTAGATATGTTCAGAAAAATCATCCAGAGACTCAAATTTTGGGATAGAAAGAGGCAGGTGTGCAGACAAGAACTATTACAGAAGCTTTAAGCTATCTAGCATTGCTTTCCTCCATTGAACCAAAAAATGTACATGAACCATGCAAAGATGAATGTTGGGTCAAGGCTATGAATGAATATCTTGAGCAAATTGAAAAGAACAATACTTGGGATTTAGTTCCTACACCTCATGATAAGAATGTCATAGGAACCAAATGGATATTCAAAAACACATTGAATGAAAATGGAGAAGTTATTAGAAACAAGGCTAGACTTGTTTGTAAAGGGTATGCTCAACAAGAAGGTATAGACTTTGAAGAAACTTTTGCACCTGTTGCTAGACTTGAAGCCATAAGAATGTTCCTTGCTCTTTCTAGCTTTTAGAAGTTCAAAGTATATCAAATGGATGTGAAATCTGCCTTTCTTAATGGAGACCTAGAAGAAGAAGTTTATATTGAGCAACCAGACGGATTCATCCTTGGAAATGATCCAAAACTTGTATGCAGAGTCAGAAAGGCTCTCTATGGTCTAAAACAAGCTCCAAGGGCTTGATATTATCATCTTGACAAATACCTTCATCAACAAAGTTTTTCAAAAGGATCAACTGATAGCAATCTATATATAAAAATTGACAATGATAAATGGCTAATACTTGTTGTGTATGTTGATGATATCATTTTTGGTAGTAATGAAGAAGCCATGAGTCAAAACTTTGCTTTGGTAATGCAGAAAGAATTTGAAATTTCCCTGCTTGGTGAGCTCACATATTTTCTTGGTTTGCAAGTTCAAAAAAATAAAGATGGTATTTTTCTATCACAAACCAAGTACCTCAAGCCGATCTTGAAGAAATATGGCATGGAATATTCTAAACCAGTATGTACCCCTATGGTAATAGGATGCAGCCTCAGCGCAAATGATGAAGCAACAACAGTACATCAATCAACCTACAGATCCATGATTGGTAATTTGCTCTATCTAGCAGGTACCCGACCAGACATCATGCATGCAGTGGGAATAGTTGGAAGATTCCAAGCAAATACAAAGGAAGCACACCTTCAGGTAGTCAAAAGGATTTTCAAATATCTTCAAGGAACACAAAACTTTGGTTTATGGTATCCTAAAGATACAGATCTTACACTTCATGCATATACATATGCAGATTGGGTAGGAAGCGTGGATGACAGAATAAGCACTAGTGGTGGTGCATTCTTTATGGGTTCTAGATTAGTGTCTTGGTTAAGCAAGAAACAAGGTTCAATTGCATTATCTACAACTGAAGAAGAATATTTGGCTACTGCATCTTGCTGCACACAACTCCTTTGGATGATGCAAACATTACAAGACATTCAGATCACATGTACTCCACCCATCTCTATTCTATGTGATAATACAAGTGCAATCAGTATTTCAAAGAATCCTATCATGCATTCCAAAACCAAGAACATACCTATCAAATATCATTTTCTCTGTGAACAAGTGCTCGAACAAAAGGTCAAATTGGAGTATGTTCCCTCCAAAGAACAGGTTGCTGATATATTCACCAAACTACTGCCCAGAGAGACATTTGAATATCTTAGACCGAAGCTGGGAGTAGTTGATGCTTCATCTTGCTGTTGAAACCTATCTGGTTCAGAGAACAGTGGTTGTACGCGAGTTTCATGAAGCGTATCCGGGTACATACCCCGGTTTTTGTGGATACAGCTGCGTATATGTTGGTTTGAAGAATACCAGTGGGCCAAACTCAATATGAAAAGAGTCTGATATGGGTCTGACAGTGATCATCTAGCACAGGTTCAGGGGGAGCATATACTTCTAATAATGCATTGTTGGCATTATCTTAGAAGATCTTGGTACAATTTAACAGTTGTTTCTGATTCAGGTGGAACAGGTGCAGAGGGAGATCATGGTTGCTGGTCTGGATGGTGATTGACAGATAACTACTGATGAATATCATAGTCTTGTTTTAGATATTTTGTCTCTATTCTATGCATATCTTTCATTATCAAGGTCATGTAACAACCAATTTTGTTTCCCCACTATGCCTGGGATGGATGATGTAAGGTTCTTGTTTTATCATGTATAAACTTTTGGTGTATCCCCACTTCGTTGGGTGGATGAGTCAATCTTGGTATATCACTACTTGGTTGGGATATGGATGTATGTATGAGTATTTGGTGATAGGAAGGTCATTTATGATGTATAGAGTCATGTTCTTCTTGTAGAACATCCTTTTGCAGACCTTGCTTACAGTTAGGGGGAGCATGAACAATACACTTCAGCATATTAGAAAAGTTCAACATGTACTCATGGGGAGCATAACCCTTTGCCCTTGACGACAAAGGGGGAGAATGACTTGGAGTGACTTGGGGTTGCCATCAAGTCCAAAGGGGGAGATTGTTGGCATTATGACACAGGTTTTGGCCTTATGACACAGGTGTTGTCCTTGATGGCAACTCACTTAGATGACAAATCATAGTTCAGGCTCACAGAATGAAGGAAAAAGAGGTATACGTAGGTGTTGTCCTTGATGGCAACTCACTCAGATGAAAAATAATAGTTCAGGCTCACAGAATGAAGGAAAAAGAGGTATACACAGGTTTACCTTGAAAAAGCCGCGTATACACGTAAGTTTTCCGACCAAAAGACGAGTATGCATATACACACACTTTCATGCAAGGAAAAGCACGTACATGTTAGAGAATTTGGTTTTCGTCCGTGGTATTTAGACCATGGTATTTTGACCCATGGTATTGGTCCAAGGTATCTTCTCTGAAGTGTTGACCCCAGGTATTTGGTCCAAGGTATTGCTTCTAAGTGGTTTTGGACCATGGTATTGAGTAAGGCCTAAGACTATAAAAGGATGAGGAGATCATTAGGCAAAGGCACTCAAGTATTGAATATATAATGAAGAGAAAGATCTAGAATACTGGTCATTGGGTTATGGTGAATAGCTAGATCTGAATCAAGGAGGAACCTGAGCGCTTGAAGAAGGATAAGTTCTATTGATGGGTCAAGATCTTAAGGCTTGAAGAGAAGTATCTTTATGTGGTTTTGATCTTTTATCTGAATAGTTGTGCATGTCGTAATCTATAAATCTGATGATTTGGGTATAACTGATGTCTGAATAGTTGTAAAGGTTAAATCATCTTTTACAGATTTGTACGCAGGTTCATTACAGCAAGGGCACGTATACACGCTGGTTCAGCATTTCAAAACAGCGTATATGAAGGTTTTTCTTGAGCAAAGTGTGTATGCACGCAATTTTGACACATTAAAGTAGTGGACACCTCATAAAATATGTTTTAGCTACTTCTGTCTGCTGTTGTAGTGTTCTGGGTTCTGGCTTGGGTTCTGGTTACTGTTACTGTGTTTTGGTTATAGCTTTCAGAAAAGTGATTGTTTGATTCAGTTTTGGTTGGTACAAAGGAGATTGGTTGATGCAGATATATTTTATGTTTGATTGATGTTATTGATGGATCCAGTTTGAAAATTTATGAAACGTGGTCCCTGGAAGAAAAGAGAAGGTTATAGCCTTCTGTAGGTCAGCACCTACGTACTAGTACATCAACTAGTACAAGAGCTAAGGGGGTTGTAGCTTCCTTCCAGGAGAAGTTGGACAACGAGAGAAGGTTGTAGCCTTCTACAGGTAGAAGCTTGTGTACTGGTATAAGACTGCACTAGTACAGAAATATTGTAAAAAGAAGTTTCTTATTAAAAGAAGAAAGAGACGAATTGCAGCAGGTGGTTTTCACCCACATTGGGTTTCCACCTTATATCTTGTGTTCTTGGGTGTGATTGTTTGCTCTGTTTTTACTGTACCTAGTTACTGTTATATGGTTCTGATACACAGATTAAAGATCAACACCTGATGAAACTAAATTATAAGTCTGTAGGATATATGTTAGTTTTCTTAACAACAGTTTCATATATATGCAAGTTTCATTAATTGAAGTAGCATATACAAATCTGATTGTGGAAAGAAATATTATTGACTTGCTAATACTGATTCACCCCACCCCCCCCCCAGTATTATTTCCAACAATTTCATTTGCTATGTATTACAGGTTCTTTTTTTTTAGTCTATTCGAACCCCATCCTATGTCAATTTGTATTTCACGTATTTACAATTTTGTATGTTTTGTATGATTGTTCGAGCATCCAAGTTTTTCATGTTAGTCTGGAAGTGACATTATTATAAGTGGTTTGCTATGAAGTAGAAGGTTGATTATATACTGGGAAATACTATTAGAAATACAAATTTAACCAATATTGGAGTTTGGATCTATTCAAACTTAGAAATAATAGATATAAATTCTTATAGAACTCTTGGTGGCCTTGCAAAAAAAAACAAACATTCAGAGCTATTCAAACTTCTATTTAGCAAGGTACACTTCCTGCTCAACATGGACTTGTTTCTTAGCAACCGCTCTTGTTGATTTTATGAGGCAATATATGTGGGAAAATCATCTAGATATCTTGGTAAAAGCTTCTGGTATTCTTGGTGGTCTGAAAAATATATCATCAACAATTACATCTACAAAGCAGTACAAGAAGTGTTTTTGAAATGCGATCTCTACATAATTTTTGATGGTTCCAAATCAGTGGTCTCCTCTAGCTATCATCCCTTGTTTATTGTAGATTGACAAAAATTAAGATTGCTCTTCAATTTTTACAAAAGAAGATAGTAGGGATCAAGATGCTTAGTACCTTACACCATGCAGACCATTATGTAGTCTGCAAAGCCAGTACAATGACCTTATTCATTATGTACATTTTGAAAAATTCCCTTGAAAAGGCTGATAGGAATCATAGAAGTTTCTTGTCCATAGGATTGGTCCAATTTATTATTTCCTTTCTATTAGATATTTGTATTCTTATTTCTCATATTTCCAATAAGATTTAGGACTATTAATATTGTAGGTAATCTAAATTTTGTGTAGATGATAATGATATAGTTCATATGTCTTATATGTTTGCATGTCACACATCAATTGTTTATACAATGCTTTGTTTTTGTAATAATAGGCTCATACAATTGCTTTGAAATATATTCTCATATTTGATTTTCCATTTTAGGTAACATTATCAATAATTTTAGCCGCTTGGGTTGGAGCATGTATCTATCAGTGTTTTAGAGATGAATACACTAATTTTTTTTTTCTTTTCAAATTTCAATACATGAAGTTTAGTTTACATTGGTGATAAAGCCAACATTTCTTGCTATGATTTTTTCTGATGCAATGAAGTTTCCTAATGATGATATCCTAATGATTGCGACGATATTACATTTGTCAAACCGAGCATTCTTTACCAGAGGTATATGCTCTTGATATTGCATTTTTATGGCAAGAGCAAGCAACACGTATTGACAGTGAAAGATTTCATTCTTTGTGACCATCATTTACATGAATAGGTTGGGGGTTCCTTGATTTGAAGGGTCTGGAGGAGATCATTTTAAGTTCCTCATGTGGATCTAGCTATCATATGAAGTAAGATGTGACCATCTTCTTTTTCTTTTTCTTTTTAACTCTATTGATAATATCTTATGGTTGAATATTGTCTTTCATTTGCTAGTCCAATTATATTTAATGCTTTAATATTGAATTTGTTTTATTCCATGAATAAATAATTTTGGTTGATTTTAAAATGCCTCCTTGGCTTCTTTTTGCCAACCAACTAAATTTAGTGTATTAATACCTTTTTCTGAAGTCAAAAGGTTTCTAAATTCATCATTGCAAGTGATATGATTTTGTTTGTCCTTCATGATAAGTATGAAGATATTTGCTTTCATGTTTCTATCCTTTCAATGGTTGCTACATAGAATGTACGTTTTGATTTATTGTTTTTCTCTATTAAGGTAGATTGGGATTTTGGTCTTTATGCTCACTTTTGAGTCCATGTTTTGTAGTGATGCACTAGAACTATGCATGGTTGTTAGTTAGAGAAAATGGTTATCAAGAAACAATGTGAGATTAAACATGTTGCTCCATTAAAGGGAACATCTCCTCTCATAGTTCATTAGATTGGTGACACTATGGACAATCGGCAATTGACCAATCCCAACATTGACCAATGACACTGCCATTTCTATTTAATGTACTTTAAACATGTTAAAAGTAGTATATTTTGTTGTTGTTTACTTTTTTTTTTATCATCTTTATTTTTCCCTTTCTAATCATATTCTCTATGGATCTTTTTGTTATTCCCTAGATCTATTCTATAAAGGTAGAGGGGGGATGAAGTGTATTTTTGTATTGTGTAGTTCTTTTTTCTTTGAGGTTCTTGTCTTGAAACCCTTTTTCTAGTTGAAGTACTTGTGGGGGGACATAGTTATCATTGATAGGTAGAGTGATTTCCTTGTATTCATGCAATTGCATCTTTGGGTACTCATGTTTGGTGTGGATCTGGAAGTGTTTGAATGCCTCTTGGATATTTTTTTGGTGTAACATATATTAGCCAAACTTTGTGCTTACAATTTTAACATATATTTATTGGTTACATTTCAGTATCATTGTTATTGATCGTTGTATTTTGACATATTGAATTAATTAATTATGAAAGAACTCCCGATTAGTTCTCTAGACCCCAAAGCCAGTAGGATTCAAGCATGTAGCTCATTGTTCATAATTGCATCATAAATACTCACTGTTTTTTACTTTTTGGCATGCAAATCATTCTTTTAGAGGAAAATTTTTATGCTGTCACAACATATTTACGTGATTTACAAGGTTGAGAAATCAATTTTTGTTGTAATTACAGATTTTAGGTTTGATAATTATAGGTCATCTACGTAGAAATTTTGACTGTAGATTAACCTGATATTGCAATATAACTAAAGCAAAATACTTTAATCTACTTCTACAATCAAACTTGCGGAAGCTTAATAGATTTGAGCAAGATCAAGTGGAACACATATAACTAGAAGAAGAATCAATGCACATGAAACACATAAGAATACTCAGGGGATAGCCTCAGCTAAAAACTCCACTATTTGTATTATCATACAAGGTGGAAATATCTTAGAATTACACAAAGCTTTAGCTCTCACAACTAGCCATCTCTAAGTACAATCCTCCTAGATGCTCATAGGCAATCAAGGCTTCTCACAAACCTTCTCTTCAACCCTCCAAGCCTCCTATTTCCTTGCGCGGTTTCTCTTGGGTGATCCTACTGTTTTCAAGTGTAACAGTGATCACTCACACTGGTCTCACACCCTGTAAAACTGCACAATCCTCAAGGAACCTTCTTCCTTCTGCATGGATGAGTTTCCTTTATAGTAAAACTCATGCAACTAATAGTACATTGTCCCTGTCTTTAATCTCAACTAGGTCTTTCTCAGAATAGACATGCATGAGCTAATGATGAGAGAATCTTCAGTTATCTGGAGTACACTAGTTGGATGCATGCATGCATTAACTGACTGAACTCACAATTATTTCCTCAAATAGTTTGGAACTAATCTAACTGGACTTAACTCAGTAAAATGAGCTAACTAATTACAACTCAAATACAACTCACTCTCATCTCCCTAATTAAAGGATAATCTCCTTAATTTAAGAGATAATTGTTGAATGACTTCAGAAAGACTTCTAACTTGAATTTCTCTAACTAATTAACTCAAG
This sequence comes from Pinus tabuliformis, assembly GCA_031772625.1. Lineage (NCBI taxonomy): Eukaryota > Viridiplantae > Streptophyta > Pinopsida > Pinales > Pinaceae > Pinus > Pinus tabuliformis. The sequence goes on from CM062811.1 coordinate 408,304,866, forward strand.
ATGAATTAATTAATTATTTTTCAAGTAGCTGGTGAGAATAAATTCGAATTTTAATTCAAGGACAAATTAAAATTGGAATATTCTAGATTCTATTTTTATCATTTCTTGTTGCTATTTTTAACACTCCCTCTAAACAATAAAGGAATTCAACTCGATCCCAATCCCGAACCTATGCAATGTTTTGCATGTAACACTTCTCTCTAGTGTTGTTGCTCCAACAACTCCAGAAACAAAACAAATCCAACCTGAATCAGTATGATGCATCTGTCAACTGAAAACTTTGCGCTTCTGCTGACTCAACCTTTTTGCACTATTGCCAATCCTTCTCTGTGCTCTTCAGTATTTGACTGCTCTAGCCTCTATCACTTTGATCTTTGACTACATCAATCCCACTGATTTCTCCCGCTACTATTACTTTTGGCTCTCGTAGCAAGGTACAATCCATGAGATAAAACCTCTCAATGGACCCTACCCAATTTCAACCTTCTTGAGACTATCACTTCACATTGCCCCACCTCACACCTGAAGGTATGGCTACATGTGATCCCTCTTCCCGCTTGGCTTGAAATTTCCCCCTAGTAGAGGTCTCTGCATGAGTGGATGCCTCCACTTGGTCTCCTCTCAGCGTCTCCAATTGTGGCTCCTCCATAATTATCTGAGACTTATTTTGGGGCTGCATGTTGAGAGGTAATTTACTCTCCCTCTCAACCACCAAGTCTATAAAATTTGCCTTTCTCCTCAAGGCTTTGCATGCATCTTGAACCTCAAGAGCATACAAGTTCTTAACTCGTGAACTGATCTATTTCACCTATCTCATGGTGATGTGTTTGAGGAAAACCTTTCCCTTACTGAAGACAACATCATAGCCTTTGTCCTCCAACATCGTGATTGATACCAAGTTCTTCTTCAGTCCAGGCACATACTTCACATCTGTCAAGGTGATAAGAGCTCAATGCTCCCTTTGAAAAGCAACTGTGCCCACTCCTAAAACACTATATCTTTCATCGCCACCCATCTCTATGCGCATCTTGAGGTCTTTCTCCTCCAAGGTACTAAATAAACTTTTATCACTAATCATGTGGAATGAGGCTCCACTGTTAAGATACCAACCACAACCCATCATTGATGACACCATGCATGCGATGAGGGTAAAGTCCATCTCGAACTGAGAGGCTAATGCCTCACCTTCAAATCCTTTCGAGGATCCCTTCTTGGACTTCTTCGATGGGAAATTAGTCGCATAATGACCCATTTCATGACAATTAAAGCATCTCACTTTAGACTTGTCAACCTTCTTCCCTCCATGAGAATAATTTGATTTGGAATGAGAATCCTTCTCCTTCCCTTTCCTTGCCTTACTTGCTAAGGCCATATTTTCTTCATCATCCTTGGATGAAGAACCATCTCGTGTGCTCCTCCTGATCTCCTCCTACATGAGATCTGACCACAGTCGTTCCCAATCCGACAGTTTCTCCCTTCCATTCATAGAGTAATGGTAGCTATTCCAGCTCTTTGGAAGGCTAAGGAATGTGAGGCACACCATATCATCATTAGCAGTAGTTATTCCCACATGGCTAAGCTCATCTCTACAAGTGGTGAGCTTGTTTAGATATGTGGAAATAGTATCATAGTTCTCCATCTTGATTCTTCGAAGCTTATCCTTGAGAGCTAATTTCATCTGATCACTACTATTCTGGTAGATATCCTTCAATGTCTTCCACATTGAATATGGAGTATCCTTCCCATGGAGACTCGAGACAATATGGTCTCGAACTTCCTCAAGGATGATCTGTCTCACCCTCGCCACACACTTATTCCACTCAACCAACTCTTGTGCATTAGTTGAAGCTGGATTTGGGATTTCTCAATCAATGAAATCCTTCATGTCTTTGTCTTCTAATACAACCTACATGCGATCTTTCCATGCTGTGTAATTTGAGCTTCCATCCAAGGCATACTCGAGTCTTAAGCCATAGAACGCCATTGACCAACATGAAGTATGAGATGGATTCAATTTTCACCTGCAACCCCGAACTTCAAACTTTGAATTCTCTTCTTTGTAAACTGTTCACAGCTTTGATAACCTTTGCTCCAATACCATGTAGAAATTTTGGCTGTAGATTAACCTGAAAATGCAATATAACTAAAGAAAAATACTTTAATCTACTTCTACAATCAAACCTATGGAAGCTTAATAGATTTGAGCAAGATCAAGCAGAACACTTATAGCCAGAAGAAGAATCAATGCACATGAAACACAGAAGAATACTCAAGGGAAAGCCTCAACTAAAAACCCCACTATCTGTATTATCATAAAATGTGGAAATATCTTAGAATTACACAAAGCTTTAGCTCTCACAGCTAACCAACTCTCAGCACAATCCTCATGGATGCTCACAGGCAATCAAGGCTTCTCACAAACCTTCTCCTCAGCCCTCCAAGCCTCATGTTTCCTTGCGCAGTTTCTCTTGGGTGATCCTATTGTTACCAAGTGTAACATTGATAACTCACGCTGATCTCACACCTTGTAAAACTGTTGAATCCTCAAGGAACCTTCTTCCTTCTGCATTGATGAGTTTCCTTTATAGGAAAACTCATGTTACTGATAATACACTGTCCCTGTCTTTAATCTCAACTAGGTCTTTCTCAGAATAGACATGCATGAGTTAATGATGAGAGAATCTTCAGTTATTAGGAGTACACTAGTTGTATGCATGCAGGCATTAACTGACTGAACTCACAATTAGTTCCTCAAACAGTTTGGAACTAACCTAACTAGACTTAACTCAGTAAACTGAGCTAACTAATTACAACTCAAATACAACTCAATCTTATCTCCTTAATTGAGGGATAATCTCCTTAATTTAAGGGATAACTGTTTCATGAATTCATAAAGACTTATAACTTGAATTTCTCCAACTAATTAACTCAAGATGAATTAATTAATTATTTTTCAAGCAGCTGGTGAGACTAAATTAGAATTTTAATTTTCAATTTTAATTCAAGGACAAATTAAAACTGGAATATTCTGGATTCTATTTTTATCATTTCTTGTTGCTATTTTTTATAGGTTATAAATGTCTTCCAAGTTTCACTTTTAATTGAGTATTCAACTGAACATATTGAGTATCTTTTACATAACTATTTTTCCCTTCACCCACTTTTCATAACTTCCATAACCATTAGGTAGGGACTTGCAACTTCGATGCTATTTTTCTTGTTTAGTAAAATATTTGCCAAGAATTTACAAAGTTTTATAATTTATTGAAAGTTTTAGAATTTAGATTTTATAAAGTTTCAAGGTCTAATTTTTCAAAGTCTAATTCTTTAAAGGGTTCTAGATCAATGGAAGAGTGCTTGCTTTACAAGCAGGAGGTTGGTGGTTCAATTCCACCGTGCCCTAATATTCATATGGAATGACAATGATCATTTTTTGGTGACACAAGCTCTTTTGCCCATCACCAATGAGCTTATGGTGACATTTTTTCGTGAGGAAAATTGAATGTAACAACAACACCTATACTTTTGGTGATGTGGCCTTTGGTGACAGAGGTTCTTTTGACCGTTACCAATGAACTTATGGTGTCATTTTTCGATCATCACCAAAATATGAAATGGTGACGGTCAATGAATGTCACCATATATATGCATCGATAGTGAAAGGTCCATCACAATAAGTTGTTGTTTTTCATATGAAATGGTAACACTAACTATCTACCATTATAATCATTATTTGTGATGTACCTTGAATGTCACCACAATGCCTATACTTTTGGCGATGCCACCTTTGGTGACGTTCATTTTTTTTTTGTGACGATGGCTAAGGACTCTCACCATTGCTCATATGAAATGGTGACACTCACTATTCGTCATTATAAATCATTATTGGTGACGAACCTTGAAAGTCACCACAAGACCTGTACTTTTGGCGATGCCACCTTTGGTGACATTCAATTTTTGGTGACAGAGGCTCATTTGACCATCACCAATGAGCATATGGTGACATTTTTCAATCCTCACCAATGAGCCTTTTTGTTGTAGTGCAAGTGCGATGTGCGCTTAAGGGAGAGAAAGAGGGTGTATTCCTTGGGGTCGAAGGAGGACACATGTCTTTGGGTCGAAGGAGTGATCTCAAATAGGGTACATATCTTTGTGTCGAAGGGATTCTCTCAAGGAAGGTGCATCTCTTCGGGTCAAAGGAGTGCTCTCAAAGAGGGAACATCTCTTCGGGTTGAAGGAGTGCTCTCAAGGAGGGCACATCTCTTCAAGTCTAAGGAGTGTGCTCAATGGAAACCAATGAGGGTGCATGGTGTAAGTATGAAGGCTGAAGGATGGCGACTCGTGCCTTCGAAGTGCACTCATGCACTCAAAATACCAAATAGGGCACATGGTGCAAGTTCGAAGGTTGAAGGATGATGCTTTGTGCCTTCGAAGTGCGATGATGTGCTCAAAGGGTCAAGAGGGTGCATGGCACATTATGGAACGATGGAGGGTGGATATTAAGGCCTTCGAGGTGTGCTCATGTGCTCAAGGAGGGCACATTCCTTTGGGTTTAAGGAGTTCTCCCAATGAGGGCGCATTCCTTAAGGTTGAAGGAGTGCTCCCAAGGAGGGCGCATTTCTTCAGGTCAAAGGAGTGCACTCAAAGGAAGGCTTCATTTTTTGAAGGGCGCAATTCAGAACAAGAAAGTGGATTTGTGCTTTGCGAGTGTCCCCAGCTCTCAAGGAGGGAACATGGCACACTTCCAAAAAATTAAGGGTCTCCCATCAATGCTTTGGAGTGTGCTCATGTGCTCTCAGCCTTAATGAGCTCATTTTACAACTGAAATTTGTCTAAGTTTGGATGATTGGTCAAGGGGTGAGCAAGACAAGTTCTAGAGATAAAACCATGTGCGATGCATACTAGCTCAATGAGAAAGATTAGAAATCCTTGATCAACAATGAATATACATAAAAACTCAACTTTATGGACATTCCCCAAGTCTAACCATTGAAGTGTGTGTGACTGCGAACTGAAAGTGTCATTTTACAATGAAAAAGGTGGTATGACCATGAAATGCATATTGAGATGTTCTAGTCAATGTGATGACACTTGAGAACATTTAGTAACACTTAATACATATGAAACAACATAAAAAAACACTTAATTACCAAGGTGAGACTTGATATGGCAATGAAGTAGGCTCCAAAATTCGGATGTAGTGAAATTTTGGAGGATGTTGTAGCAGAGACAACAAAACCTCTTTCATAACATTTTAATAATTTGTATTATTTTTAAAGTCATTTAAATGAATGAAGAAAACCAATTTTCTTTATATTATTTATTAAATCAAAGAACCTAGTAATTTTGAATTGTATCATCATTAAAATCAATGAACTTTATTATTTTTGTACCATATGATTGTTGAAATAGATGGGAATACTAGATAATTGTTGAGCATATTTTACACAATATTTATTGAATTAATGTTAAAATAAATGGACCATATTGTATTTTTTTTAAAGGAATCATTGAGGTATTTTATATTAAAATATATATGAGATCAGGCCCAGAACCAAACTACATTATCAAAGTTCTATGTATCTTATAGAAATCTATATCAAAAGTAAGGGAAACTGTATTTATTTTGTGCTTACATTAGAAGTCAAAATTTATCTTCCTATATGTATAAATGCTCCCGAAATGACCTAATACTAGCACAACATTACATAACATGTGACATAATGATAAAAGATCAGGGAGATCCTAATGGTTCAAAATGGAGGAGCACTTCCCATCTCCTCATCATTGACTACTTCAATGCCTTGGGATCGATCCTTGTATTCCACATCCATGTCCATTAGATCCTTTTGTAGCACTGGTTCTTCAATGTATATTAAACTTGACCCTTAACACATCTTTTCTTCCTTTTCCTTTTTTTCAACTACAGTCAATACATTGTACTAGTTTCCTTCATCCATGCCATATATTATAAATTTTGGATGTTAAAATTTCCTATCCTTAATCGATCTAGAATAATAATAGATAGTAATGGATGGGAACATTTATAATGCCACTCTTTATTCAAATTAAAAACATGCCAAATTTTTTCCACCTCATTCCCCACCAAATAAGGAGTTAGAGAAATGCCATGATGCATTTCCTAGATATACCATCTATCATCCATAATCTAACCAAGAGAGGAGTGCATCTAACTCTTTATTGTTCATAAGAAAACTATTTGGGATTTTAATGTGTAAATAAATACAAATAGGGTGGGGAGAAATTTCATGGGGGAGTTTGATTATGCATCGTAGCCCCAACATGCTTCAAGACTCCTTGTTCTAGTTGAACACCTAAATTGCCCATTTGATATGTGCTATAATTTAACTCCAAATGACATGAAATAAGTTGATTTCTTAAAACTAGTAAACCAACAAATTTACCAATTTAACAAGAACATTATCTAGTTTTTTTTTGGAGGTTGCATCAAATCATGATTTTCATGTTGATTTTGAAAAGTGGTGATACAACGTCACCCTTTTTTCATTTCAGACTTAAATATCTAGAATTTTTCAATCATGACATTAAAAACCAAATATCATGATTACAAAAGACATGAAAAACCATGTTGAAATGCAAAAGTGGTGATGCAACAATTTTTTTTTTAGGGTTAAAATTCAAAATTTTTCAATCATGGCATTAAAGACCAAATATCAAGACTACAAAAGGCATGAAAAACATGTTGAAATACAAAGTTAGTGATGTAACATCACCTCCTTTTTTAGGGTTAAAATTCAAAAAAAAAAATTAAGCATGACATTAAATACCAAATATTATGACTAAAAAAAACCCTAAAAATTAGCACTCAAAATTTGGACCTTTTTTTCTTTTGTATATACTTGTTTCTTAAATGTTTTTCAAATTTTACTACCTTTTTCTATGAAGTAAATACTTTTGTATTTCTTGAAAACAAAGGTTTACATAATAATATTCTGAATCTTGTTATGGTCTACCATTGGGAAGATTGGACTAGACACAAAACTTCAACAATTTCAAAATTACAGAAGGTATGGTACTAACTAGAGTTCCTAAGAACAAAATTCCTAGGCTATTTGTTGCACCTCTTGGGCCATTTTTAGACTGAAAATTACATAAGTGAAACATACAAGAGTCTAAAAAAAAGAAACTAAAATACATTTAGATTGAATTATTTGAATTAGTGGCTTCAACTGGAATGGATTCTTGTTGCTTCCTAGGGAGAAACCTAGATCAGGAGGAATGCCTCTGTGCTTCTCTATATGACCCATCCTTCAATCCATTATTGCCATGTGTCATTGCATCTAATATATACTATCCTCTTTACTCTCATTTCTATCCAAAAAACTCTATTAATAAGGAGCATTAGGTGCCAATAAATGCACATTTTATACATGTAATAGTTATAACGTCCTCTAATATGCCCTGCATATGGAACCCAATTTGCTACTTCCTCCATCACTTTAGTATCTATGAGGGCGTGTCTCTCTTAAGCTAGTTACCTCTCTTTCTGTGCAATTTTCTCTTGAATTGGTTGTGGATTAAGATATTTATACCTAATTGCTAAACTTTCAATGCTCACTTGAGCTTGAGTGCATCCCCTTTCCTAGTAGCAAGCGGCTCCACACTGCACTTGATCCCTTAGATGTGGCATGATGGTTGTCAAAGAAGTATTTTGGGCCCAATGGTAAAAATAATTCCACCTTGGCCAAAACCTGTACACCAAAGGGACTCTTAAACATTGAGTAGGCTGCAAATAATTAGGGCCTCTTCCATAAGAGGGTGTCAAAGTCCTTTTTCACGACTCGTTTTTTTGTTTATATTGTGATTCTGGGGAGACTCATTCTTAGATATGAAACTATCTCTATCTCAATTTCCCAGGATAACAAACAACATGATAAATGTAACAATGAAGAATTTAGAAATGCTCACAAAGGGATATGGCACAAAATCAAACTTTGTGTCTCCTATTGTTGATACCTCCTGTGGGCAACTTACCTAGGAGGTTCAAGAATGATTGAAAGACTATTTCTGGAGAAGCAATTTCCTCCGTAAGCTTGTCTGAAATGTGTGTAAAGTCTTGGGAAGCCTACAATGAAGTTGAGTTATTTGGGGGGTGAGAGAAATAACACAAATATGTCTAATTTCCTTATGCAGCTCCCTAAAAGAGATTCTTGAGTGAATAGAGAACCAGTTTTGAAACCAGACAGAGCGCCAATGAGGTATGAGTGATATCCTTTGCAATAGTATAAATAAGAAGCATCGACCATGGTGGAGATGAGAGAACCCCTTACTGATGTTAATTCCCTATGACATGTATCTGATTGACAAGAAATGATGAGAATGACGTAAAATTATTCCCCAAATCAACGTTTTGGAGCTAATCCTCACCTCTTGACGTCTATTGAATGAAAAATTAATTAGTTGATTTTGTATGACAAATTTGTTGGGTGACCCGGTATCCACATTAGAGTTATTTACAGATTATTCTATACGTTTGACCATCCTTATCATGTTGGAGAGGCAAAGAATATTTTCCATTCAGTTCACTAGATGGCCGATCAAGAGGTTATCTCATGCACTCTACATGTGCATGCCTAAATAGTTATGGGGGAATCATGCCATGCCTAGTGGCATGTGACTTGGTGGGATGGTGACAACTCATCCTCGAGCCACCTCACATATCGAGCACCCCATTTGGGGTGTCTAACTTTTGTTTTATTTTATTTTACTTTTGGGGTTAAAATTACCAATTAATTGATGTTACAACCTTGATCATTGGTGCCAGCGAAAATAAAAAGTATAAAGTTAACTATAAATCTAAAACTTGAAATACATATTTTTTGTTTAATTATTAATTATTTATTCTTTTAATGAATTACATTAAAACTTTTGTAGGGATGGTAGGAGCAGAATGGGCCTTATATAGCCCTTAAGGGGATATTGTTAAGAGGTATGCATGGGGATTGGGACCAATGACAAACAATCAAGCTAAAATGCATGGTTTGTTATAAGGTCTAATATTGGCCAAAATTTTACAAGTGTCCAACATTAGAATTTTGGAAGACTTGCTTATTATCATTCAACACTTGTGCAAAGGAACATCACCCCAGGATAAGCATTTGGGGAACCTATTGAAGCGAATAAGGAAGACTTTTGAATACATTCCACAAAACAGTACTTTCACATCCTCAAAGTAAAAAACGAAGAAGTCGATAAATGTGTGAATCAAGCCTTCCAGCTTCAGGAAGGGAATTTAAAAGTAAATGGCAACTCAAGGCAGTGACCGCTACCATAACCCAAAATGGAAATTTAATTTATAAGGAAGGGAGTTAGATACATTTCTCTTACTCAAGATTATTTCATGGATTAACTTATTGATGGGAGTTGACTTCATTATATGAGTGGGAAGGGAACCCAACGAATATTATGGCTCCCCTATTAAGTTTGGTCCATGCATAAGTCAGAAGGTCATAATTTCTACATAAGTGGGATGCAGCCCAAATAATGAAGTACAAATATGCCATCATACCTCCACATTTGACAATGAATGCATTGGGGAGAGAGGCACTTATGATTAATTATTCAACAATGACTTTGGAATCATGTGGGATCTGGGAGATAGGGTGTGAACTTGCCCTGAAGTAGAATAATAGAATGCTTGGGGTTACCATTTCGATATGATATTTAGAGAAAACAATTGGGGGAAACGTAGAAGAATATGGCAGGTCCCATGGGGTAGAAACTTACCTGATGCACCATCTTCCTCTCCCAAAACATTTGGCTTCTAGGTTGGTTCCTATCTTTGTTTGTTGTTTGGGATATTTGTATGCATGATTGTGATATTTTCTTAGCTACCTGTGGGATTAATTTCTGGACATGGTAGGTGGAAGAAAATCCTTGGGATTGTGGTCTTCTAGCATTCAGGTTGCATATCTCTACACTCCTAGAATGGAATAGGCTTGTGAAGGGTCACCTAAGATCAATTTATGTTGAAGGAATAATTGTATGGTTTATTCACAGAACTTCATATTGGTCCCAAGGACTAGAAAATTTAGGGAAACAGAGTGTGGCCCATGGCTAGGCTTGTTTAAATTCCTTTGGGTTATAGATTGGTTTATGGGCCTTCTTTGTGCCCAGATTGGTAGTCAGGGAGTTTTTTTGTTGGGTTCAAAACTTGGTCTGAGGTAAGGTATTGAACTATTGCAAGATTGCATAAACACTTCTACTTGGGACAAATGGAGACTGTGGGAGGAGAAGGAGCTCAGTGACTCTAGGTTGGACGACAGTGGGAACCAAATATCACCTTAGGAGGCATGTAACTACATTAGACAAGAATTGGGGGTGACTGTATAGTACACTATGGATTATTACTTCTTCTTCTAGACTGAGTGGATTAAGATGTGGTGAATCAAAGAGTGAGATTTCCGCGATAGCAAATAAGAAAGGAAAGCTTGTTACAGATGAAAGGAACGAGTCACTCAATTGGTAGAGAAAATGGATTCCCTCCAACTCGATATAATGGTGATGAATATTAGACAGATGGAGCAGTTGGAAAATAGTGTGAATGTGCTAGAGGAGGTCCAAGTTCCAAGAGATAATCCAGCCTGGCAAGTGGAAGAGTTAGTGGCACTTCATAATTAGATTGTGGACATACAGGAAAAAGTTCAACTTTTGTAAACAAGCCTAAGTGAATCTAGTACTAGAAGTTGGAAGGAAGTAAACAAATATCTAGACCTCAACAACCCATCGAGGGAGGAGGATTACAACTTCAAATGATACATGTATTGTTGCAAATTTTGTCTTTTATTAAGTAATTACTGTCGGATGTATCCCTACAGGAATGTAATGAATTTTGTGAAAATCTATAGACCCTCAAAAGTTTTAGTAGTTTATAAAAAACATAGGAAGAAGAGGAAGGATGAGAAACAAGAAATGTATTTCTTGAGTAAACATTGTGACCACACAGAAATTTAATAAAATAAAAATACTCATTCCTATTAAAAAAAAATTACACTAAAAAATTTGAGAAAAAAATGAAAATATTTTTTTTAAAGGGAAAAATCAATTTAAAAAGAAAAGAAGAGAAAAACCATTAAATTACCAAAAAAAAATTTAAAAAATACCAAAAAAATTATAAATTCAAAGTAATAAAAAGAAATTACAAAAAATAAAAATCTAAAAACTAATATATATATATATATATATATATATATATATATATATATATATATATATATAATTTAATTAAAAAATAATAAAAAAACAATAAAAAGAAACATTAACAAAAAGGGGGGGGCAAAACAAACAAAAATTAAAAAAAAACACCATTGTCCCTCTGTCCATGCAACCAGTTTGCAACACACGTGTGCAAAGGGGTGATGCCAAGCAGGGTATAACTTTGAAGGGCACTCCTACTTGTAAAGAAATTATTTAATGACATGTTTCCTTTTAAAATTTCCCTTCACATGACCTTTAATTTTTTTTTTTTTAACCTATTATGTAAAACACTTTTTTGGTAGTATAAGTTTTGTGTTTTGTCTTCATAAAATTTTTAATTATGGTTTGACCATAAAATATATGTCTATGATTTATATTACTTTAAAAATACCAAATAGGTTATTTTTTATCATAGAAAGTTATTTTTTACTATGTATTTAGTTTCGTGTATTTAAAGTTATTTTTTATCATAGAAAATTCTCTTACCTGCGTTAGAAAGAGAAAAATAAATTTCACATAAGAAATTAATTATTTTAATTAATTAAATAATAATAAAATTAAAATTAAAATTATGATTTAACTCGATTATTGAATAATCATGTTTATCTTATTAGATTATTTACTATGATTTTTCTGTCTTACAAAACCATTAAATTTTTATGAATAAACGTGACTTTAGAAATAAATAAATTCAAATTAAAACTAAATTACTATGATTTTAAAGCATACTTTCAGTCTTACACAACCATTAAATTTTTATGAATAAACATGACTTTAGAAATAAATAAATTCAAATTAACTCACAAGTACAATTTATAGTGCTCCTCCTCAGACCTCTCCTCTCCTTTGGCTACAACTTTCTCATTGAACGTACTTGGGATATTCATAGTGATGAATAACCTGCATACATTGAATAAAATTCATTAATATCAATTCGGATAAAATTAAATGAATCCATGAGAAAACAAAATTGTCTTACAAAAAATCTAAACTGTTGGCATTATGATTTTGGTTTGGCTCTATGGTACAGGTGTTGTACTTGATGGCAACTCACTCAAGTGGCAAAACTCTGTTCAGTCTCTCAAAATGATGGAAAATAAGAGGTTCGCAGGTGCATCGTTCAAAAGGTGCGCACCCGCAGGTTCGTCGTCTAGGAAGTGCGGTCATACCCACAGGTTCTCCATTCAGAAGGTGCGGTCCCCCAGTTCACTCACTCCAATGCAGAGAAGCGCGCTCACGTGGGGTTTCTTATGTTTGGCCCTTGGTATTTAGCCCGTCGTTCATGATCCTATGGTTTTGGCCCGTGGTATAGGATCTAAATTATTGAACCCCGTTTTGGATCCCTTGTATTGGTTTTCGATGGTTTTGTCCAATGGTTTGAATAAGGGCTTGACTATAAAAAGGAAAGGAGATCACTTGGCTAGACACTTGTGAAATTTGAATATCTTAAGATTTGAAATTTTGGGGTGATTGGTTCTAAAAGCTAGATCTAAATCAAGGAGAAAACTTAAGGCAAATCTATTGATAAGTCGTGATCTCTCGGGCGCATGATCAGATCTGTGGATGTGACTGTCTGTGGCACATTGGAGGACTGTTAACTTGGCCCTAATCAGAGGTTTGCAGGTGATCCACGGCATGAGTGAGGGGGTACGCAGCGCAGGAAAAGACGCAGTGCGGGGGTACGCAGCACAGCAGAAGGCGCAGTGCGGGGGTACACAGCGCAGAAGAAGGCATAGTGCGGAGGTATGTAGGGAAACAGAAGAACCAGTTGCGGAGGTACGCTGTCAGGCAGACAGTGTAGGTGCGGATTTGAGCAGAGGTATGCAGGGCAGTAGAATGAGTGGTGCGCAGATACACAGAGCAGAAGACCTACCAGTGCGGATCTGCACAGTTTAGACACAGAAGAGCTGCGGATATTCGCAAGACTCTATTGGTGAAGTTGCGGACCTATCTTGAAACATTTGTTGGCTATCTTTATCTATTGCTGTAGAGTTCTGGGTTTAGATTTCTGGTATTACTTTTCTGTTTACAACATTCTGAGAAGTTGGGTGATTCATTAGTTGATTGTATAAGGGATTGGGTGATTTGCATGTACTTGATGATTATTTGATCTTCTTGGATCCAGTCTGAAAATTAATGAAACGTGGTCCTTAAAGAGGTAGAAGAGCAAAGGGGGGTTGTAACTCCCTTCCAGGAGAGACTGGAAAACGAGAGAGAGTTGTAGCTCTCTACAGGTTGCAGCCTACGTACAGGTAAAGGACTGCACCAGTACAAAATCATTGTAAAAGAAGTTTCTAATTGAAAGAAGATAGAGACATATTGCAGCAGGTGGTTTTCACCCACATTGGGTTTCCACCTTATATCTGGTGTTCTTTGGTGTGACTATCTGTTTTTCATTGTTCTTGCTCATTATTATATAGTATTGACATACACGTTAATCATCAATATCTGAAGAATAATTTAAAGTATAAATCAGGATGGTATATTGAAAAGAATTTAATAATACTGATTCACCCCCCCTCTCAGTATTATTTCCAACAATTGGTATCAGAGCAGGTCCTTCTGAAGAAGCTTAATCGCTTGAAGGAAGATCTATCATCATGAGAAACTATGAGAGGGAAGCATCAATCAGGCCACCGATTTTTGATGGGACAAACTTCGTATATTGGAAGGTAAGAGTTACTGCCTATCTTCAATCTCTGGGTACAGAAGTCTGGGACATCATAGAAACAGGGTATACTTTTCCATCAGCTACTCCTACAGATCCAGCTGAGAAGAAGAAATATGAAACAAATGGAAAGGCAGTCAATACTCTTCTAGGATGTCTATCTCAATTAGAATTCGTGAAAGTTATGCAGTATAAATCCACAAAAGAAATATGGGACAAGATTGTTCTGAGCTATGAAGGAGATGATCAGGTAAAACGAGCAAAACTTCAAACCCTCAGAATTTAGTATGAAAATCTCAAAATGTGCAATGATGAAAGTGTGGCTAACTATTTTCTTCGTGTAGATGAGATTGTTAATTGTATGAAAAATTTGGGTGAAGAAATAAAAGAGGTTGTTGTGGTTGAAAAAGTTCTAAGATCTTTGTCCCCTAGGTTTGAATCTAAAGTTTCTGCAATAGAAGAATAGGAGAATCTACAAAACCTTAAAATGTCACAGTTGCACGGAATTCTAACTGCTTATGAAATGAGGAAAGGAGGTCCATCAGATAGGAGAGAAGTTGCCTTCAAGGCTTCAGGCAAAGGAGAGTACTATGAGTCAGGACACGTGTCAGAAGAAGAAGAAGAATCAAATTTTGTCAGAAATATTCAACGGGGTACTGGAAGATTCAGAGGTAAGTTACCTTTCAAATGTTTTGCTTGTGGAAGAGTAGGTCACTATGCTACCAAATGTCCTCATAAGGATAAGATTGACAAAGGGAAGGAACCTGTTAGATGGAACAAGAAACAGAATGCAAATAAGAAAAGCTATTACACTCATGAAGACAGTGATGGACTATCAAATAGTGATGAAGATGAACGAGGTAATCACTATAAACTTTTAATGGCTTTTGAAGATGATGATTACATGGATGCTATAGATGTGGATAGCTTTTATGAAGAGATTTCTAGACTCAAGACATGTTTAGAAGAAAAGAATGTGATCATTGATACTCTGCAATTTCAACTTGATGAAAAAGAAAAATTTATTGAAAAGTTAGAATGTGAAATTATTGGCCTTAGAAAAGAAATTGAGAAAAAAAAGGCTCTTAATCTTAAGTTTGTTAAAGGATTTGAAACTTTGGATGAGATTATCAATGTAGAGCGTTCTCCACTAATCAAGACAGGTCTGGGGTATAATGGAGAAACATCTCAAGCATCCACCTCAAAGAGTTATCTCGATGCAGCAAGGAGAAATGAGCAAAAGCCCAATGGAGATCACCAGGTAAAACAGGGACGAATTACATCAAGAATAAACAAAGAATACCAGGTAAATCAGGGGCAATCCACCTTAAGGATGAACAAAAGCTACAACCAGCCATAGGTAAAATCTTCTCAATTTGCCTCAAGAATGGATGACAATAGAAACTACAATCATTTGGCAGGTAGATTTGATAATCGAAAAAGTTTCTTCAATGGCCAATGTTTCTCTTGCCATAACTTTGGCCACAAAGCAGCTCAATGTGTTGCCTATAAAATAATCATGACTAGAGAAGCTCAAAGACAAAGAAATATGACTGGGATCATGAAAAGGACTTATAACAACTTTTCAGCCCATGAAAATGAAATTGAATGTCCTATTTGTAATAACTTTGGTCATGAAGATTCTGAATGCAGGAGCAGGTTTTGGCAGACAAAGGAACAAGCCTCAAGTACCAGAACATGGAGAATAAAGGAACCACAACCAGAAATATGTGGGATAGCTTTTTATGCAGAAGGACAGGAAAATTAATGGTACATCAACAGCGGATGTTCGAAGCATATGACAGGTGATAAAGAAAAACTTGAATCATATACTGCTTTAGAAAAGGGAAAGAAAGTTTCTTTTGGAAATGATACCCCTACAGCCATAAAAGGAAAAGGCATTGCTTAGTTGAAAGAAAAGGTCAAAGCTGGAAATGTTTTGTATGTTGATGGCTTGAAGCATAATCTACTGAGTGTCAGTCAAATGTGCAATCAAGGAACCGAGGTAATATTTTGATCAAATGGATGTAGTGTTCGTGATCTTGATACAGGAAAAACAGTGATCAAAGGCAAAAGAACTCCAAATAATCTATACATATTTGAAGAAGGACAACAACAATGCTATTTGAGCAAGGATGATGAACACTGGTTATGGCACCGGAAGTTGGGGCATCTAATCTTTTCACAAATAAGGAAAGCATGAAAATACTAGGCAGTTCATGGTCTTATAGATATCAAAATTCCAGACAACACCATATGCAAATCATGTCAGTTTGGTAAGCAAACCAGAACTAACTTCCCTAAGAAGGAAGGATCAGCCAGCAGGCCTCTTGAACTAGTCCATACAGATGTATGTGGTCTGTTTAGGACAAGGTCACCTCGAGGAGAAGAATACTTTATATTATTCATTGACGACTTTTCCAGGATGATTTGGTTGGGACTTATGAAACATAAGGACGAAGCATTCGAAAAATTCAAATCTTTCAAATCCATGGTTGAAAATGAATCAGATCACAAAATTAAGTGCCTCAGGTCTGACAGAGGTGGGGAGTTTACCTCAAATGAATTTTTTGATTTCTGTGAAAAAAATGGAATAAGAAGGGAATTCTCTACATCTAGGACTCCTCAGCAAAATGGAGTGGTGGAAAGGATGAACAGAACGATTCAACAAATGGCTCGTGCTATGCTTGATGAATATGGAACTCCCGCAACCTTCTGGGGTGAAGCTGCATTTGTTGCGGTTGTTATTCTCAACAAAACAAATGTCTGAGTGAACAACACTCAAACTGCTCATGAGCTCTGGTATGGTGAGACTCCTTCGGTAAAGCATTTCAAAATTTTTGGGAGAAAATGCTATATTAAGAATAATGATGATCAGCTTGGCAAACTTGAACCTAGAGCAGATGAAGGCATTCTTCTTGGTTATTCTCCCCACAACAAAGCATATAAGTGTTACAATAAAAGGCTTGGAAGAATTGTTGACAACATTGATGTAGTGGTTGATGAAAAAGGATACATTCCTAGGCAAGTAAATCATGAAAATATCGAAGAGGATGAAGACTACCCTCAAAAACAGACTGATGATGAAGAAGAACCTCAAGAGGCACCAGAGGAATAGATAAGGATAGAAGAGAAGACTCCATCCAGGTACGTTCAGAAGAATCATCCAGAATCTCAGATTTTGGGGCAGAAAGAGGCAAGTGTACAAACAAGAAGAACAATTGGAGAAGCCTCAAGCTATTTGGCATTGCTCTCCTCCACTAAGCCACAAAATGTAAAAGAGGCATGCAAAGATGAATGTTGGGTCAAGGCAATGGATGAAGAACTTGAGTAGATCGAAAAGAACAACACTTGGGAGTTGGTTCCTAGACCAAAAGACAAGAATGTCATAGGGACAAAATGGATCTTCAAAAATAAGTTAAATGAAAATGGGGAAGTAATTAGAAACAAGGCCAGACTTGTTTGTAAAGGGTATGCTCAACAAGAAGGAATAGACTTTTAAGAAACTTTTGCTCCCATTGCTAGACTTGAGGCCATTCGAATGTTCCTTGCTCTCTCAAGCTTTCAGAAGTTCAAAGTATTTCAAATGGACGTGAAATCAGCCTTTCTGAATGGAGACTTAGAAGAAGAAGTGTACATTGAGCAACCAGATGGTTTCATCCTTGGGAATGATCCAAATCTTGTATGCAGACTAAAAAAGGCTCTCTATGGTCTTAAACAAGCTCCAAGGGCTTGGTACTACCATTTGGACAAATATCTTTGTCAACAAGGTTTTTCAAAGGGATCAGCAGATAGCAATCTTTATATAAAAATTGAAAATGACAAATTGCTAATACTTGTTGTGTATGTAGATGATATTATCTTTGGCAGCAATGAAGAAGCTATGAGTCAAAGCTTTTCCTTGGTGATGCAAAAAGAATTCGAAATGTCTTTGCTTGGAGAACTGACATATTTTCTTGGATTGCAAATCCAACAAAATGAAGGCGGGATCTTCTTGTCTCAAACCAAGTATCTCAAGCAAATTTTGAAGAAATATGGCATGGAAGATGAAAAACCAGTATGTACCCCCATGGTCACAGGATGTAGCCTCAGTGAAAATGATAAATCAGCAGCAGTGCATCAACCAACCTACAGATCTATGATTGGAAGTCTACTTTATTTGACAGGTACCCGACCAGACATCATGCATGCAGTGGGAATAGTTGGAAGATTTGAGGCAAATCCAAAAGAAACTCATCTTCAGGCAGTGAAGAGAATTTTCAAGTACCTTCAAGGAACTCAAAACTATGGCTTATGGTATCCTAGAGATACAGATCTCACACTTCATGCTTATACAGATGAAGATTGGGTCAGAAGCGTGGATGACAGGAAGAGCACAAGTGGTGGTGCATTCTTTATGGGTTCCAGATTAGTATCTTGGTTCAGCAAGAAACAAAGTTCGATTGCTTTATCTACAGCTGAAGCGGAATATGTGGTTGCTGCATCTTGCTGCACTCAACTCCTTTGGATGATGAAGACCTTGCAGGATTTTCAAATCACTTGTACACCACCTATCTCCATCTTATGTGATAATACAAGTGCAATCAGCATTTCAAAGAACCCAGTCATGCATTCAAAGACCAAGCACATACCGATCAAGTATCACTTTCTCAGGGAACAAGTGCTTGAACAAAAGGTCAAGTTGGAGTATGTTCCTTCTAAGGAATAAGTTGCTGATATACTCACCAAACCATTGCCCAGGGAGACCTTTGAATACCTTAGGCAAAAGCTGGGGGTTTTTGATGCATCATCTTGTTGTTGAATCTCATTGTTGGTTGTACGCAAGTTTCATATGGGGTATATGCGTACATTTGCTAGGTTGCGGATTGGTCGAAGATCGAATGGCACAGGTTCAGGGGGAGCATATAATGCATTTTTGGCATTATGGTAGAAGATCTTGGAGGAAGTACAAAAGGAGATCATGGATGCTGATCTGAATATTGCTGCAATATGTCTCTATCTCTTTCATGGTCATTTATGGTGTTTGGTGGATTATGGTTCTTCTTGAAGAAATTTCTTTCCTTTTGTAGATCTGGTTTATAGTCAGGGGGAGCATGTTCTCAGGGGAGCATAACCCTTTTCCCTTGATGTCAAAGGGGGAGAATGACGTTGAGGATCTTGAGGTTGCCATCAAGTCCAAAGGGGGAGATTTTTAGCATTATGATTCTGGTTTGGCTCTATGGTACATGTGTTGTACTTGATGGCAACTCACTCAAGTGGCAAAACTCTGTTCAGGCTCTCAAAATGATGGAAAATAAGAGGTTCGCAGGTGCATCATTCAAAAGGTGCGGACCCGCAGGTTCGTCGTCCAGGAAGTGCGGTCATACCCGTAGGTTCTCCGTTCAGAAGGTGCGGTCCCCCAGTTCACTCACTCCAATGCAGAGAAGCGCGCTCACGTGGGGTTTCTTATGTTTGGCCCTTGGTATTTAGCCCGTCGTTCATGATCCTATGGTTTTGGCCCGTGGTATAGGATCTAAATTATTGAACCCCGTTTTGGATCCCTTGTATTGGTTTTCGATGGTTTTGTCCCATGGTTTGAATAAGGGCTTGCCTATAAAAAGGAAAGGAGATCACTTGGCTAGACACTTGTGAAATTTGAATATCTTAAGATCTGAAATTTTGGGGTGATTGGTTCTAAAAGCCAGATCTAAATCAAGGAGAAAAATTAAGGCGAATCTATTGATAAGTCGTGATCTCTCGGGCGCATGATCGGATCTGTGGATGTGACTGTCTGTGGCACATTGGAGGACTGTTAACTTGGCACTAATCAGAGGTTTGCAGGTGATCCATGGCGTGAGTGTGGGGGTACGCAGCGCAGGAGAAGACGCAGTGCGGGGGTACGCAGCGCAGCAGAAGGCGCAGTGTGGGGGTACACAGCGTAGAAGAAGGCACAGTGCGGAGGTATGCAGGGGAACAGAAGAACCAGTTGCGGAGGTACGCTACCAGGCAGATAGTGTAGGTGCAGATCTGAGCAGAGGTACGCAGGGCAACAGAACGAGTGGTGCGTAGATACACAGAGCAGAAGACCTACCAGTGCGGATCTACGCAGTTTAGACATAGAAGAGCTGCGGATATTCGCAGGACTCTATTGGTGAAGTTGCGGACCTATCTTGAAACATTTGTTGGTTGTCTTTTATCTATTGCTACAGAGTTCTGGATTTAGATTTCTGGTATTACTTTTCTGTTTACAGCATTCTGAGAAGTTGGGTGATTCATTGGTTGATTGTATAAGGAGATTGGGTGATTTTCATGTACTTGATGATTATTTGATCTTCTTGGATCCAGTCTGAAAATTAATGAAACATGGTCCTTAAAGAGGTAGAAGAGCAAAGGGGGGTTGTAACTCCCTTCCAGGAGAGATTGGAAAATGAGAGAGAGTTGTAGCTCTCTGCAGGTTGCAGCCTGCGTACTGGTAAAGGACTGCACTAGTACAAAATCATTGTAAAAGAAGTTTCTAATTGAAAGAAGATAGAGATATATTGCAGCAGGTGGTTTTCACCCACATTGGGTTTCCACCTTATATCTGGTGTTCTTTGGTGTGACTATCTGTTTTTCATTGTTCTTGCTCATTATTATATAGTATTGACATAAAAGTTAATCATTAATATCTGAAGACTAATTTAAAGTATAAATCAGGATGGTATATTGAAAAGAATTTAATAATACTGATTCACCCCCCCTCTCAGTATTATTTCCAACATAAACTAGTTGAAAAGATTAAAACTTACATATTTTGCATCTAGTGGGTGTGTTGTGCTTGATTGGATTGATATATAGAAATGGATTACACTAATATTACATTCCATAATGGGTTTCCTCAAACCTTTAAATAGGCTTCATCATAACAAATACCATGGGAGCTAAACAACAGTCAATGTTAAATTATTAATTTTATTTTCTTATTTTATTTTATCGGGTCAAAATATTTACATAACACAACATAACAAGGCATTACAACATTTGTTTTAGACTCGGTTGGAGAGCCTCTTGGTGCAATAATTAGCTATGTAAAAAATAAAATTCTCCATTATTAATTATGGAAAAGATATTATTAAAACTACTTGCTATTTTATAGAAAAATCAAAACTTTTTGTTACTTTATGGAAAAATCAATAAAGTGGATATATATATATATATATGGGGTAAATTTTAATTATGCCCATCAAATTAACGTTTTAAAGAATTAATTAAATGTCATTAATGGCGTGCGAAATTTAAAAATTCTAGTAAATGACGGTTAAAGAATTGAAATATGGGTAAATACCCGTCAAATTTAACAACTAAATCCAAGTATCACCCTCCCTCACACTATTTTTGTTTTTTTTTTGTATACATTAAAAAACAATATACAAAGCCCTTATCACGAGGAAGAAAATGTCCTATATTAATAAGAGACAAGAGCTTCTTCTTCACCTTGCTAAAGTTGAGCCCATAAAGGTTTGGTGAAATATCCTTGCTTGTAAAACTAAATAAAATAACTTGATCCCCTTAAAGAACTGGGATATTTATCTTAAGAAGCTTTATGACTCCTCAAACACCATGGAAATCATCTTAAACACTCCTATAAAGGAGGATATATTTTCTTTCAAAGATGTGGAGTTTGAAATTAAGAAACTCGCCAATGGGAAAGCTAGGGATATTGAGGTAGACCAAGCTAAAATTATCAAAATGGGAAGGTATATCCTCATTCCTCATATCCACAAACTTCTCAATTTGGCGGTAAAACATGACTTTCCTAAGCTTTGGAAATAAATCATTATTGTGCCTATCTTTAAAAATGGAGCCAAAAATGCTCCCTCTAACTATAGGACCATCATGATTAACCTTTAGCCAAACCATATGGGCTCATGTTGCAAAAGAAGATTAGCCTCTCACTTGAAACCCATGGAAAAGAGCTAAATATCAAGATGGTTTTGGGAGACATCACTCTAATGTCGATCATCTTGCCACTCTTAGGATCATTGTCAAGGAGTGTCACAATAGTAAAATTGATCTCCTTTTCTATTTTGTTGACATTAGAAAAGCTTTCGACATTGTTCCTTGGGATAAGCTATGGAAAAGACTCGAAGAGATACTGGTCCCTTTGGAGTTAAAGATCATTGTTATTCGAATCTACAAGAACATTGTCGCCAAGCTTAAAACCATCGAGGGGTGGTCCAAAGAGGTTACATGTAATATCGGGGTTAAGCAAGGATGTCCCCTATCCCCTACATGTTTCAGTATTTACATCGATAAGCTAGAAGAGTGTTTGGAAGCTACGAGATTAATTTGCCTTGATCCCGCTGATATATTCATTATTCTTCTCCTTTACGCTAACGATATCATTCTCCTAGCTATAAGCCACGATGAGCTCGATAAACAACTTAAGACCCTCCCTGATTTTTTCTCCAAGATGGGTATGACAGTTAATACCAAGAAGACTAAAGTCATGATTATTAAATCCAAAAAGACCAACCCTGGTAATTCATCTGTGATAAAAATTACTTAGAGTAGGTTTATTCCTACAAAAACTTAGATATTGACTTTCGTCATCAACTCAGCTAGAATCATCACATTGAGAAAATGATCATTGGAGGCTAGAAAGCCTATTATGGGCTTGAAAATAATTATAAGTCAGGTGATCTCTGAATTTGGAGTAAAAAAATGTTCCTTTTTTAGACTCTCGTCACCCCTATTATTTTATATGGATTTGAAGTTTGGGTTTGCAGTATATCCAGAGAATCATGGATGAATATCGAGACAATTCAAAAGAAATTTATAACCTATAATCTCAAGATTAAAGGAAATGTTATGTATCGTATCCTCTTGATCAAAGTTATCCTTTCCCCCATTAAAAACATGGCTATGTTTAGGTATTTGATGTACAAAAAGAAGCTTTATAACATAGAAGCTACAAGGTTTCCCAAAATTTCCTCTAACTCTAGCCAAAACCCCCACCTTCATCTCAAGCGTGGATGGCACAAGGATGCCCAGTCTTGGCTCGGCCATTGGGCATAAAGGAGGAGATCATCTTGGGGAATATGGATAGTATTAAAAATATTATTACCTCCAAATTTAAGGATGAATTATCGGGATGATAAGGAGCTGGAGGGAATCCCCCGATGGGGGTGCTCCTCCCAACAACCATTTGTATCATATGAGGCCTCTTGGGCTAGCTCCTCCTCCACGTGAGCATTGATAAAGCTTGGACTATTATTAAACCATCTTACAAAAAGATAGAAAAGAGAGATCAATGTGTTCAAAATAAGCCTCTTCGAGGGGGCAATCCTCCTTTACATTACACAAATGAATAATTCTTGGATGATACAAATGACAAGAGCTCCTTTCCATATATAGGAGTCTAAGGGGTCATAATGTAATCACGAATGACATGACAATAATAATGTAAGGGCACAACAATAACAATAGTGGGCTTCTATGGGGAAAAATAATAACAATATGGGGACTACATGGGCACACCAATATAATAAGGGGGTTGCACTAATAACAATAAGGGGTTACACTAATAGTATAGGGGCCTAACATGCCCCTTTCCTTCAAAAAGTTTTTTCCTCAATGCTTCAGTAGTTCTAGATGCTTCTGTATAAAAATTTTGTCCTCCCATGTGGAATCTTCAACGAGTAAGTTCTTCCACTTGATGAGATACTTTGAAATTGATCGATTTCACAGTTGTCGAGTTATTGTTTCCATGACTGCTTTAGGTTCCAATATGATTTTTCCTTCCTCATCAAGTTCCGACAATATTGTTTGAACTGGGAGCTTGTCACTTATAAACTTATTTAAGCATGAAACATGGAAAACTGGGGGCACTCGAGAAGATGCAGGAAGCTCCAATTTGTATGCCATAGTACCAATCTTTTGCAATGCCTTGTAAGGACCATAGTACTTTGGTGATAATTTATTATCCTTCTTAGCTTGCTTGAGGGACATTTGTTTGTATGGTTGTATTCGTAAAAATACCCAGTCGCCTATATCAAAACTTATTTCGCTGTGATGTTGATCTGCTTGTTGTTTCATTCGATTCTGTGCCAAAGTGAGGTTATCCTTTAAGAGTTGGAGAACTTGTTGTTGCTAAGGATCTACCTTAACACCTTCATGAGGTACAATATGACCCAAGTATTCCACCTCTTGTACTCCAAAGAAACATTTGGAGGTTTTTGTATATAATTGTTTCTCATCCAATAGTCTGAGCACTCTATCAACATGTTGAACATGATCCTTCCAAGACTTGTTGTATATTAGTATATCATCAAAAAATACTAGCACAAATTTTCTAAGGAAGGGTTTGAAAATGGAATTCATCAAACCTTGGAATGTAGAAGGTGCATTGGTAAGGCCAAAAGGCATGACCAAAAATTCATAATGACCCTTCAATTCATAAATGTTGTTTTCAAAATGTCTTTAGTCTTCATTATGATTTGATGATACCCTGCATGAAGGTCCAACTTGCTGAAGTAAATTTCTCCATGCAATTTATCCAATAATTCATCAATGAGAAGAATGGGAAATTTATCTTTAATATTGAGCTTGTTGAGCTCTCTATAATCTAGACACATGTGCCATGATCCATCCTTCTTGTGCACCAATACTACTAGAGCAGAGAAAGAACTTTGACTAGGTTGCATTATACCAACCTCTAGCATTTATGCAACCACACATTCAATTTAACTCTTTTGTGCAAAGGGATATCTGTAAGGCCTAATGTTTGGAGGAACACCTCCTAGAAAATGAATAGCATGATCATGATCACAGATAGGTGGGAGGCCTTTGGGAGTCTCAAATACCTTGGAATGATTGTCCAAGACTTTTTGGAGATATGGAGAAATAGATGATTTCGACGTGGGAACCTATAGCGAACATAATTGTGCAATTATGCCACGTTGTTCTTCCTTTAGAAGATTTGTCATGTTGTTAGAGCTGATTATCTTTCTTGGTTTCCCTGCGATAACCCTTAATTTAACTTCCTTTAATTTTGATTTTTTTTCAAGAAGAGTTCTTGAAAATTAAAAATTTATCATACCCAAAGATTGTAGCCATTGGACTCCTAGTACAACATCAACACCACCCATTGGAATGGAAAGCATTGGACTATTCAAAATATATTCTCCCATGTATAGCTTGTTAATATGGCACTTTCCAGAGAAATTTATGGTTCTTGCATTTTCAACCATCACTTGACACTTTGGTGCTGGATATAGGAAGAAATTCAATTCCTTCACTATCTTACAATGAATAAAATTATGGGTACTGCCCAAATCAATCAAAAATATTACCTTTTTCTTCTTGATATGTCCTTCTATCTTGATAGTTTGAGGAGTGGTAATTCCTACCAATGAATTACAATATATGATCAAATTCATTTCTTGATGCTCGATGCGATCTTTCACTTCTTGACCCTTTTTCTTCTTGATATGTCCTTCTATCTTGAGAGTTTGAGGAGTGCTTTACAAGATATGGTCAGATTCATTTCTTCTTTCTCTGGGGTTGGTTCTTGGTGTATATCCTCTTCTTTCGACATTTCGTGATCCTTTTCTTCCTCCTCTTCATAATCTATGTAAAATAATTTCTTCTTAGCACACATATGACCTATAGTGTATTTGCTATCACAACTGTAACAAAGCCCTTTTTCTCCTTTTTCTTCCAATTGTTGTCGTGTAAACCTTGTAGGTTGTGGAAGGCTAGGAGCAAAAACACTTCCATATTTATAGTTGTGGGTGGTAGTATTCCTTGTTTCCATAATTCCACTTTCAATTTTTCTTGCCAACTTGAATGCCTTCTCCAATGAATCAGATTCCCAAAGAAGAACGTCATGTTAAATGTTATCCTTTAAAGTCCCTATGAAGACATCAATCATTTTCTTCTCTCGAATATCATTTACCCTTATATTAAATTTTTGGAAGTCCTCAATGTGCTCTTCCATTGAACCCTTTTGTTTGAGATTTATAAATTGGCTAACGAAGGTGTTACTCTTTGTATCCTCATAATGTGCTATCATTTCCTCTATGAAAATTGACCAAGTGACAAGTGGTTTATGAGAACAAAGCCATTTATACCATAAACATTGATTCAGTTCTAAATATAAATATGAAACATGTACCTTTTGTAATATTTATACACCATGTAGATCAAAATATTGCTCCATCTGTAGTATCCAATTTACCAAATCCATGCCATCAAACTTCCTCATATCGATTTTTCTTAATCTTAGGAGCTCGATCTTGAATCTATTGTATCTTTGTAATTTCAAATCTCCAAGGTTTGCAATTGCATCCCGCGGTAGCCCTATGAGTCCTCCTTCTAACCCCACAACTCTGATCAAGATTGGATTTTGCAAGGAAGAGTTATGTAAAATCTCCCACGATGACTTGATTATAGATTGGTTCAGTAGAACGAACTTGTACGAAGTACCACGTATCACTGTTTCAACCTTAGCACCTAAAACCAATACAAAGAAACCTACAGTTCATCCTCTTTCTATAAATTCTTACGAAATTTCAATCTGATGCTCAAAGAGAAAGTTATGAAGATTTTCCCAAAGTCACCTATTTGGGATGTAATTCAGGAGCCTGTAGAAACCCTAAATGTCTTGGACTGTATATCCAAAAATATAGCGAAAAAAATATGAAATTTGGGCACGAGCTTCACCAAGATTTTGGCTGAAATATGTTTTAGTTTCATAGTCTGAAACTTTTTATAAAAATAATTATATCGAAAATTCCATGATGACTTGTTTGAGTTGGAATTATGGAGCTTGCAACAACCCTAACTTCCTCATATCATATCTCCGAAGCTATAGCGAGACAAGTTTTGAAATTTGGACCCGAGGTTCAGTGATTGTTCTTCGCAAATGGGTTGTTTTTTTAGCTTTTGATGTGTGGAAGAAAAAAATTATAGCGAAAATTCCACGATTTCCTGTTTGGAGTAGCGAAACCCTACAATCCAAAGCTCTGATACCAAATGTTATGAAACCAACTCACAAAAAGATAGAAAAGAGAGATAAATGCCTTCAAAATAAGCCTCTTCGAGGGGGAAATCCTCCTTTACATTACACAAATGAATAATTCTTGGATGATAAAATGACAAGAAATCCTTTCTATGTATAGGAGTCTAAGGGGTCATAATGTAATTAGAGCTGACATAAAAATAATAATGTAAGGGAACAACAATAACAATAGTGGGCTTCTATGGGGAACAATAATAACAATATGGGGACTACATGGGCACAACAATATAATAAGGGGGTTTCATCAATAATAATAAGGGGTTACACTAGTAGTATAGGGACCTAACATGGACACTCTGCACCTGCATTCATTGTCGCAGCACGATGAGTCCCTCCTCATAATGAGTCTTTAAATTCGTTGGTAGGCAGCGTGTGCATCTTAGTTTGGAAATTCAGGAGATGAATTTGGGTTTGAAGGTTTGTAAAAGTGCTTGGGTCTAGGTTCATGGAGTCTTGTTGGGGTGATGGTCTCAGTTGAGGAGCAAGGAAGTTGTGGTCTACCTCTGAGCACGGGTTGTATACTACCTCTTGGTTTGCCCTTGGGACCCTGGAACCTGGATAGTTGTGGTTCACCTTAAAAGTCTTCTACAACATCGATGGCCATTGTTGGCTCCTCCCTCGTCCACTCCTCTAGGTTCTCTCAGGTATGTGAATGGTGTTTTAATTTCAAGAATTTGACTTCATGGTTTTAGTATTACTCCTTTGCATGCAGGAAGTTTCACTCTCCTCTCCCCCAATTGGGGTTGTGCTCATGGCCAATCATATGCCTTCAATTTTCCTATGAAGGCTTCTCTACCTTGTTCTCCAGTCTAGGTGGTCTTAGATTCATTGGCCACTTTGGGTTCTGGTGGCAATTTGGAAGTTTATTTGGTAGTAGGGAAGTGGCCATGTGGTTTTGGTTTTGGTCGTGTCTTTTGCAGGTGGGATACATCATCCTCCATGGATTCTGATGATAACAAATATTATAGCAAGAATGTTGCAACTCCTAGGGCTACCAACTTTACTTTATCAACCCGGGGTTCATACAAACTTGGAGGTGATAGTGTTGTATACACAATTAAATGTGATGGGTCCGCTCTTTGTCACTGCTAAGATGGCGATAGACCACTGAGGTTTTTCAAAACCAGACTCCTATTGATTCAGAAGAAGCTTGATTAAAAATGAGGATAATGGGAAATCTACACTAAAAGAAATATTGTCTACTGTAATAAGGAAAAATACTAAAATCAAATGCTTAAACACACCATTCATCTAATCTAACTGCTAAGAGGATTTGCTTCAAGAGAATGCTAAATTATCATATGTGCAATCCTACTGTCCTAGGCATGCAATTTGAAACATCAAACATTCTACTGTTGTGCATGTAAATGAAAAAAATAACTCTTTTTTCCTTTTTGTCTTTTTTGTGTGAAAGTGTGAAAGCTAACTTCTTTTGGTGATGTGGCAGGTGGATTAGGGATGATGGTGGATGGTCAGATGGCTTGGGAGGCAATTAGGGGTCCTTTTCTAGCTTCCTAGGGGCTTTTTCCACAATTCAGCCTCAAAACATACCACTACAGGTCAACCTACAAGATGTCCTATTTCGTCCTACCGGATGTCATAGTGCTCCTATAGGATCCCCTGTATTCCTACAGGATACAACCAAGAGCAAGAGGAGGGATTTGGAAGGTGATGTAAGACTTAGGGAAGGTAAATGGTGGGTGAAATGAAGCAAGGGAGTGCCTAGGAATCCTTCAGAACTCAAAAATAAAGTTGTGAGATGGTTGGATTTGCTCAACAAGCTT
Organism: Pinus tabuliformis; assembly: GCA_031772625.1. NCBI lineage: Eukaryota > Viridiplantae > Streptophyta > Pinopsida > Pinales > Pinaceae > Pinus > Pinus tabuliformis. The sequence goes on from CM062811.1 coordinate 408,333,598, forward strand.
GGAGAAGTATTCTGGTGGAATGATGGAATGATGAATTTAGTGAGGGATTTAGCGAAGAAAAGTGATAATCATGGATGGATGAGGTTAAGGTACTACTAAAACTCTTGAACTTGATCAATCATTGAAATTTATCCATAAATCATGTAAACAAGAAGGATTTCAATTAACTAAGAAAAACAGAATTTCATGAGCTAGATACCTATTTCATACATGTGAAAACTTGCAGGGTAATATGAAACCTTGATGAAATCTAATGTAAGACTGAAGATAGCAGAAATGACAATTAAATCCTATTCTTGAAAACTAGTAAAATGTTGACCTAAGTAACAGAAAACCCTAAATTCCATGAGAAATCAGAATTATGTCTTTTTGGGGCTGCATAGGAGTTCTTTCCTCAAACCATGGTCGTTGAAGGGAGGAGTGAGGCCAAATCTACCTACTAACATATTTTTTATATCCCTTTATATTCCTAAGCTAATGTTGAAGTAGTGCACAAATGGAAGCAAACTAATCAAATCCACAACTACTTGTAATGAAATAATGCTAATGACAATTAAACCATTAATCTATGAAATCAACTAAGCATACAAGTACAAGAAGATGAGCCTTTGTTGCTAGGGTTGGGCCCTAACCCAAGAGCTTCAGCCCTATGAGTCAACTCAGTGTTGGATCAAGAAAATTCTCATTCTCATTATCAAATCAGAAAATTAGATAACAATGTCTTCCACAAGTCTTGAACTTGAAAATGCCTAATGTTTTTACATAAAAAAATTCGAATACTAATGAGGCTCTAGGCCTCCTTATTTATACAACTGAAGTCTCCAACAAATTTCTTAAATATAGGGAGTCTTAGCTCCGAAACTCAAGATGAAATGGCTCTTTAACTATCACTGGCTCAACTACCTTTTGATCTTCATGACTTGGCTACTTGTAACTCCGAGCTAGTGTGATTTGATGGAGGAATATTCGAATGAGTGAGGAGTAAATGAGGAGGATCTATCTCCTGCAATCTCTCCTCCTTGTCTCATTCGAGTTTCATCCCTTAATTAGCCAAAATTTCCATGATTTTCTCTCAAAAACCTACAATCAATGCACATTAGTCCACTAGGCATAATATCTCACTTTGACTCATCTCATTAAGCAAAATATAATCAAAATATGTAAGAAATTATGAGAAGAGTCGATTTGAATAATATAGGAGGTGTATTAAAGGTCCATATAGTTACCCAATGATGAGGCTCATAATCACCCCCCTACTAAAAGTGTTTCTCATCCTTTGAGCTACTCAATCTATATCCATGCCTTTCATTGCTGTAGTGGACTCCCTGACATCCCATGCTTCTGCTGTAGTTTCCTCTTCCTGTGCATAAAATCTTGCCTGCCTCTCTATCTCCTCCCATCGCTTTCTTTCTTCCTCTTCTGGACTTCCTTCCAACATTCCTACGAGCAATGGTGGACTGAGTCTCAAGCCAATCTAATTGACTTTGAGTCTTTGGAGAGCTTGCGTGTACATGAGTGTTCTGTTCAGTGCCTCTCTCATTCTCTGAGGAGAATGGTACTCTCTGATTTTCAAGCTGTACGACAAAGTGTTCCATCTCCTTTGGCAAGCTTGCTTACTTTCATCCCCTAACATCCTGAACATGTCCTTAGGGTGTGTGATTGCTTTCTCTTGGGAAGCAAGGTACCTAGGTGCAAGTTGAGCGTCATTTGCAATCAAGTTATGGGTGCTGATGATAGCCATTGGATTTGATTGCTCAACTCTTATCATGAGGGGTTATGTTTCTTCTTTTGCCATTACTTTCTTCATTTCTACAACCCTTGCTTGCTCTTGATTCATCCAGGATGCCAAATCCATCAGCTGTAAGTCCCCTAGTTTGAATTTGAATCCCACATGTTCAGATCAGTCAAGGCCAAGTTGTGGAGGTAAAACTCAAACATTTTAGCTCTATCCTCCAAAGTGCTTTGATAATAGAGATCAATGAATTGTCTATAATCTTGGAAGGGCATAGTGCCTCTCTATGTTAAATTTTTAATTTGGAACTGCAACCACTGTTACTTAAGATACAATGCATAGGACTTTGCTGGCTTCCTGCACTCGATTGCCTTTAAGGATAGACTGGACATGGATGCGAATTGATTCTCTCATTCTTGTAGCTGTCCCCTTAACCATGCATTCTATGCCTCCAACTGAGCTTTCTTCATTACCTCTCTGTCCCTTAGGTTGCTCAGTTCTCTACCCATATGCTTTACTTTATCCTCCATGTGACCTATGTCCTCCACTCCTTTAGATTTGGCAATTTTCATCAACCTATGTGTTCTTTCCCTTTCTTTCTCAAGCTCAAAGAATAAGGGGAAGGAAATTTTTTGTGGAATGACCCTACCCCCTTCAATGAACCTGTAGTAAGAGTCAAGGTTGGGTTGAGGACTAGGTTCCTTCAGTTTTGTATCCTCCTTCTTTGTTTCTTGCTGCATGATCGCTTCTTTGTCCAATTTCTAAGTTTCTTGTAGGTTTAGCAGAGTTTCCTGTAGGATGGCCTCTGATTTCTTTAGGTCCTTCTATGTCTCCTGTAGGAGACCTTTTCCTTTGGATGAGGCAAATCTAGTGACAGGCCTCCTAACATAAGTGATAGGAGACTTGGGAGAGGCTTGTCCTGATGATCCTTCCCCTTGATTTTTCACAAGAGGAGATATCTTTTCTTGTTGTTTTGGTGAGTCTTCAATGAAAATAGGAACTTTGGTGGGTGTTTGAGGTTTTCCTTGCCTGATCCTTGTACTTTTTCTTGTCCTAAAGTACAATGGAGTTTGTCTTTGTCTCTTCCCTTTTTGCTTGATAGGGGTACTTAGGGCAGTGAGGGCAGTTGCTGCCTCTTTCTTAGTGGGTTCTGGAGATACCCTGGGTGAGTCCTCCCCTTATTTGCCTTACATTTCAGACCTATATTCTTTCTTGTCTTCTGTCTCCCCTTTTCCATTCTCCTTCTCACTCTTTTCTTTCTCCTCTTCTTCTCCCTCTAGTTCCTCACTCTATTCATCAGTTTCTTCCTTTGCGTCTTCTTTTGTCTCTTCACCACTTTCCTTCTCCTTTTCTTCCCCTTATTCTTCCTCTGTTTCCTCTTCATCCTTCTCTTTTTATTCTTCATCCCTCTCTATTTTTTTTTCATCCCTTTCACTCACGGTGGAGCTTTTGTCATATTCAAGGGCTTTTATGTCTTTCTCTGTCAGCATGTCTAAAAAAATTTCCCATGTGATAGGGAGTCTTAGGTTCTACAAGGCATATTCTATGATAAGTCTAATTAACCCATGATGGGCTAGTTGTTGATGGTTTCCTCCTTGCACCTTAATGCTCATATCTCTCATTAATTGAAGAAGAAAGTAGGGTATGATTAGTCTGTTTTGAGGAGGTGTGTCTTCTCCAAACCTCAGCTCTTGGAGAAACCTAAAATGGTACCCAATACCCCATTGTACCTACCTTCACATGATATATACTTAATGAGGTGGTAGCTAATTTCATTTCAAGGATATGGCAGACTTTCTCTTCTAACCCCATTTTTGTCTTCCATTGCCTCATCTCCTTCCAAAAAGAATTTATTCTTTGCAATTGGGATGTTACCCTTATCTCCCTTTCTCTAAGGAAACCCTAAAGGAAGTGTGGTGATTCTGCCTATGATTTCAAGGGTGAGTTCTACAGAGGGGCCTTTCACTACAATAGTGGCATGAGTCCTAGTCAATGGTATTAGGGAGAGAGCAAAGTCTCTGGCCACTTCATCATCATATCCCCTCAATTTTTCAAAGAAACCCATCCAATTTTGCCTTGTGTATATCTCTAGTACAGGAGGGTGAGGATGAATTCTCACTGTGTTTGTGGGTTCCCTCTTGTTAAATCCCCCTGTCATTTTTCTTTCATGGATGTGGATGGTTGTATACGTCTGATACCAAATTCTAATGGATGAGGAATTTTAAAGGAAAATTATGTTATAATTCCCCTAGACTACAATCTTTTCAAAAAAATAAAAGGCGTTTCTATATATTTTTTACTTGGAAAAGTGGGAAGGTATAGCTCCTACCTCCTTGTCACTACCTAATGAAGCCAAACTTTGGTTTTTCCCTTTGAAAATTCTCACTACCAATCCTGTAGGTGAATGTTCTATATACTGTAGGTTTTCCTGTAGGATCCTGTAGGTGCTCCTCCGCTGGAAAAATACCGCTCACTGTCTTTCTTATAGACTTCTTAAGGGGCCGAGAGAAACTTTTCTTTGATGTAGCCTTGAGATTGTGAATGCCTCTATGCATGGGAATCAACATTTTATTTCCTCATATGGGTGATTTGAGTGGGATGGTGTGCTGGAAACTGAGGTACGAGTATCCATTTTTGGACCGTTGGTCCCACTACCAAATCATCATTCTCCTTACCTCGTAATCAACTCCCACTTCAAGAATCTGTAACTTAACCACTTTCGACCTCATCTCTCCTTTCTCCTGACTTGACTGCTACCACATGTGTAATGAACTAACTGTATTCTCCTCGTTGACTGACAGAAGGTGGCCAAGTTAACTGGCCAAATTTTTCTTATAAAACCAACTCTTTCAAAAATCTACATGTTTGATCATATTATTCTAACAAGAGAGTTGAAGCGAGAGACATACCTGTGGTGAGATACCTTGATGCTACTTTGTTGGAGAGTGAAGTCCTTGTTGTGTATTCGCTGCATGTGTTTTTCTCTTCTTATTTTTTATTGTCCTCCTTTGATGTGTAGGTATAGGATGGTGATTCTGATGATCCTGTTGCTACTACTAAGCTCTAGAGGGGCTTCTTTGACCTCCGGATCTCCATGCTGAAGCTGACTGCAACCTGTGATTTTTTTGTTTTGTGGGATAGACTGCTATAGGAATTCCTACAGGATGTCCTGTAGCTGCCTCTGCCTCAAATTTTTTAATCAATCCTTCACTTATGGAGCATGAGGATGGCTGGAGTGGGTAGAGAAGGGGTCTAGGGATTGGTGAATGAGAGGTATAGCTTTCAAGTGTGTCTCATTCTTTGGAATTATCCTTTTTTTTTTAAACTGTAATATTTTTTTTGATTTTGACTTTATTGGATGAATGCAGGGGTGATCATGGTGGAGAGAGACACGGTGATGATATGGTGAAGTAGACACTTTTTTTTACATAAGCAGGTCATCCCTTGCTCTAGGGTTACTTTCCTTGGGATTCCCAAGCCACTCTAATTGCTACAGGATCATCCTGTAGGTTTTCAGGGAATCCTGTAGAAAACACAGAATCCTTGCAAACTGAGCTAAATGAGTTCAAAAATGAAGGGAATGATGGAATGATGAAGGATATGGAATGGAGGAATGAAAACATGAATATATAGGTCCTTTTTATCTTTTCTTATTGCTCTAATCCTCCTCCTGCTGACCTACAAACAACATTTTGAAAGTTTTCTTTTCTCTCATTTTTTTAATCTCTTTTTTGTTTTTTTCTCTTTCCTTTTTTTCTAAAACAACTAATCTACTTCCAAGAGGTTTTCATCCTAGCTGCTTGCCTTGGGTTCCACAAAAGGGGTTTTCACCCATAGTTTTTTTTTTGACAACATTGGGCCACCTCAAGAGGTTTTAAACCCAGCTGTGGGACTCGAGTGCCTCATGGAGGTTTTCACCTGAGTCTCCTTATTTTTTCTCTTTTGTTGCCTTTTTTCTTTTTCTTTCCCAGTGACTTGATGGGGTGGAAGCTGAGACTTGATCTAGTACCATCACTATCTTGCTGATTCCATCAATGAATTATTTATTTTACAAGGTCTTCTTGTAGACCTTCAATCTGTGCCCATTGACAAGTAAAGGAATAGCCTTTGCATCAATGGTTCTTATCTGCACTGAACCATTATCATGAAATTTCTCTATGACATAAGGCTCTAACCATCTAGTCCTTAACTTTCCTTTAAAACATTTGTATCTGGAATCATACAACAAATCCCAATCACCTTCTTGAAATTTTTTGTCTTTTATGTTCTTGTCATGCCAGATCTTCCTTTGAACTTGAGTCACCTCTGTGTGCAAGAGGGCCTGCATTCTAAAATCATCTAACCTATTGAGCTGGAGCAGTCTCTCTTGTTGTGCACTAGTGAGATCTAGATATAGTTGTGCTACCATTCTCAATGTATTGTACTCAAATTCAATGGACAATAGAGCCTTTTTCCCATAGACCAAATCATAGGGAGTGAATCCAGTGGTGGTCTTCCAGGTGGTATTGTATGCCCATGTGGCCTCAACTAATATATCTACCCAATCTTTTCTGTTGTTGCTAATAAATTTGGTCAGAATGCCCTCTAGTACTTTGTTGGTCACCTCCACTTGCCCACTAGCTTGTGGATGATAAGGAGTGGATGTTATGTGCTTGATCTTGTGCTGGCTTAACAAATTTTCAATCATGTGCGATGTAAACTGGCTGCTTTGATCAATGACTAGTTCTCTAGGGTACCCAAACTTATAAAATACATTTTCCCTTAAGAACTCAGCCACTTTCTCCTCTGTTGTTGCCTTGATTGACTTGGTTTCATCCCACTTGGTCAAATAGTCAATGCACACAATGATGTACTTCTTTTTCCTGGATGGAGGGTTAATAGGTCCAATGAAATCCATGCCTCACTTGTCAAATGGCTCGAAAGTCACTTGAGGTTGCAAAGGAATTTCATCCCTTGGAGTAGGCTTTCCCATCCTTTGGCACTGATCACACTGACTAGTATACCTTCTCACATCCTGATGAAGACTGGTCCAATAGTACCCAACTTGTAGCACCTTGAATGCTATCCTCTTGACTGCAAAGTGACCTCCAAAAGGCCCATCATGACAGGTCAGAAGGATGTCAAAGACATCCTCCTCCCTGACACATCTTCTCAAAATTTGATTTGGGCCTAGTTTGAAGAGGTTTCCCCCAATCCAAGTGAATGGGGCGCTCTTCCTCACAATCTTGCTTTTCTCTTTGGAGGAAAAATTCGGTGGGAATTGTGCATACACCAAGTAGTTTTCTATGTCAGCAAACCATGGAGAGAGAACTAAAATGGAGAATAAGTGTTCATCCAGTAACTGATCATCAACCATTTCTTCCTCCCCTGTAGGCAAAGTTAATCTAGATAAAAAATCCACAACAACATTATCCTTGCCAAGATTATCAATAATAGTTAGATCAAACTATTGTAATACAAGTAACCATCTAATAATCTAGGCATTCACATCAGGTTTATTCATTGAATATTTAATTGCATCATGGTTAGTATATACAAATGCTTGGTAACCTGTAATTTAATGCCTAAATTTGTTCAATGAATGCACAATAGCTAGGAGCTCCTTCTCAGTTACTGTATAGTTCAATTCTACCTTTGACAAATTCTTACTGATGAAGTAAATAACATAAGGTAACTTGTCATCTATCTAGCCTAGAGCTGCTCCTATGGCTTTATGAGAGGCATGTATATGGAAAGGAAGGGCCCAATTTGGGCCTCGGAGAATAGGTGCAGTGGTCAACTTGTCCTTCAGGGTGTCCAAGGCCTCTTGACAGCTTTTTGACCATAAAAATTCAGAGTCTTTGGCCAATAACCCAAATAAAGGAGAAGCTAACTTGCTAAAGTCTTTTATAAACCTCTGATAGTATCCAGCTAAACCTAGAAAACTTTTGACATCTCTCTGTTTTTGTGGAGGTGGGACCCTTTGGATGATGGCTATTTTATTTGGGTCCACCTGCAGTCCTTTCTGGGATATTGAATGACCTAGAACAGTCCTTGCAGTCATCAATAACTCACATTTTTTAGGACTAAGGGACAAGTTCATTTCAATGCATTTGTTCAACACCTTACTTAAGTTGGACAGAGCCTCTTGGAAATCACACCCATAGGGTGTAAAATCATCCATATAAATTTCTATTGCATCATGGACTAGCTTGGAAAAGATACTCATGACTGCTCTTTGGAAAGTGGTAGGGGCATTGCATAGGCCAAAAGGAAGGACCCTGTAGGAAAAATTAACCCAAGGACAAGTGAAGGTGGTTTTATCCTGGGCTTTAGGGCTAGTCTAGATTTTATTGTACCCATTGAACCCATATAGGAAAGAAAAAAACTTTTTCCCTACCAGGCCATCTAGCACTTGGTCAATGAAAAGTAGAGGGAAATAGTCCTTTGTTTCTTCGTTTAACTCTTTGTAATCAACACAAATCCTCCACTTCCCATTTTTCTTTGGAAACAACACCAAAGGAGAGATCCACTCAATGTCCGAGATAGGGTAAATGAATCCTTCATCTAGCAACTCTTCTAGTTCTTCTTTACTATATCCTTGAGAGTTGGATTCATTCTTCTTTGGGGTTGTCAAACTGGTTTGCAACCTTCTTTGATATAAATGTGGTGAGTACACACCGAGGGGTGCATTCCCTTCATTTCCTTGTAACTCTAAGAAAAGGAATCTAGATATTCCTTTAGCATGTTGGACAACTTTTCTTCTTGGTGTACAGAAAGAGATGGGTTGATTTTCAAAGTTCTATCAAGGCCGAATTCTATGGTTTTGACACGGGTAGGATTTGAATCAGCTAAGCGTAGATCAATCTGATGGTTATTCTGGGTTTCCTTTACTACTTACTCTAAGGACAAGGGGCTGGGAGTTGGAATTTGGAGTATGTGTTCAATAAAATCATCTTCATCCGGTTGTCCTCCTCTCATGGTTGTTTCTAAGGTATAGAGTTGGGCTAAGTAGAATTCATCTTCTTCCTCCTCTTCCAGCCATAAAGGTAAGTCATGTTCTAGATATGGCTGAGAAGGAGGGTACAAGACTAGCTTCTTGAACATATGCCCATTTTTTATAGTCATATTTCCATCCCTACAGCTGATGTAGGCATTGGCAGTGGCTAACCAGGGCCTCCCAAGGATGAGATGATAACCAGTAAGCTTGGCCTTAGGCTAGAGAACTAGAAAGTCTGCAGGGTACTCCCAAGAGTAAATGGAGACCATCACATCATCCACAATCCTCTCAAGGGTCACTATGGAACTGTCTGCAAGTTTGCTAGACTATTGTGGTATTTCTCAATGAACCTTGGAGATTGAATTTGAGCATGGTGTCCTTAGTCATTACATTAATGGCAGCCCCAATATCAATCAAAGTGTGTGTGGAAATGGTGTCATTGATGTGCACATCTACTACAGGGCTTCTAGGGTCCAAATACTTTAGGAAAATTACTTGCCCCAGCATTAAGTCAGACAACTGTCTAATGACGTTAATGGTAGGGGTGTCTCTTTTTTACCTCCCTAGATGTTTGAAGCACTTCTCCTTAATCAACTTGTTGTAAATAGGTACATCATTTATGGCTTGGAGAAGTGGAATTTTGACACATAGATTTTTAAATTCACCTAGAAGTTCATTCTCTTCTAGGGTAGGATGGACTGGTTGTGTTAATCTCTCAGGAAAGGGTGGTGGATTTATTTTGGGCATGCTTTGCTCTCTTTCCTCCTCACTCTCCCTAGGTGGAGGTGGAGGTTGGTTGTCTAGGAGTAATCTCCTAGATCTTAAGTTGATTTCCTAAATCTCCATAGCATAAGCAGGATAGGATGTCTCTCCACTTTAAAATTTTTGGGCCTGTCTATTATTCGAGTTTGGATTTGGCTGGGTAGGAACCTGAGGTTGTTTAGGTGGAGCAGGGTGTAAAAGCTGTGGATGAGTAGGTGGTGAAGGAAATAAAGCTGGAGCATTATCGTATGGGGGCCTCCACCCTTAGGGTGGTGCATTCTACTAAGGTTGTGGCAAAGCATATGTCTAAAATGACTGGCTAGTCGGTTGGGAATGGTACTGAGGTGCAAAAGACTAAGGAGGAGGTGTAGACTAGGAGGGATGAGCAGGGGCCCCCCAAGAGGGAATGGATGTGGTTTGGTTAGGGTTGTAATATGCATGGGATGACCCTTGCATGCCATACTAGTATGGCCGAGGCCCATGAGGTCTCCTTTGATTTATGTAGCAAAGTTGTTCAGTCACCCCTTCAGTTCCCTGATACACAACTTTTAGTCCAAGTAGAGAAGGGCACTTGTTTGTGGAGTGGTTTTCTTCATATATCAAGTAGACTTCAATCAGATTCAATGGATATTGATTACTAGGGTGCCTCCTTGTGCATCTACGGAAGAAAATGGCTAAGGCTCTCTCTGCTTCCTCCTGCTTTCTCTTGATGTGCATAGTGTCCATCTATAGGGCAAGGGTTTGCAACATTTCACTCTTGAAATCTTCCAGCATATTTCCAATTTCACCTTTGATGGATGTATTGGAAGAGGATGGACTGACCATTGGTTGACTACCCCTACCCTTTTTCCTAGCTTCCCTAGAATGGTTCCTAAAGATAGTCTTGATATCTTCATAGGGTAGCTGGTAGATGTCCCCTCCTACTAGCAGGTTTAGGGTATCCAAAAGATATTCCCTTACCCCTCTGAGTAGGACTAGCTTCAGTGACTCAGGATCAAGTGTGCACCTGGCCCTTTTGTAGCTAAGTTGGAATATTTCTTCATAATTCTCTAGGGATCCATCATGACTTAAGGTCATCCTAAAAAATTCCTCTTTAGTGTCTTTAGACCTACTGTAGTATCGATACTTGTTGTTGAAGGCTTGCTGGATCTGATCCCAGGTTGTGATGCTATCCCCAGGTAAACCCATGAACCAGCGAAAAGTTGTATCCTTGAGAGTGGATGGGAATAGTTTCAAATTCTGCTCATCATTGGTGTAATCATAATTTTTGCATATGGCAGCAAAATCAAACAAAAAAGTGTCTAGATATTCTAAGGTCAGGCCATGTAAATGAGGAAGATCAAAGGGGCATATGTTTTTCATCTTGGTATCCCCATTCATTTCTCTGATGGGAAAGGCACCCTCAATTCTTTCTCTATCTCCTATGTCATTTCTATTTTCAACCTTTAGGTCAATTGGAATGGGTTCTCCTTCTTCTTCTCCCTTTGTAGGCTCTTCAAATATCTTTGGTTGTTCACCTAAGGGGTCCTCCAATTCATAGCCACCGAAGAAGAGGGAAGGTTGGTTGTTTGAAGCAGTGGGGGTATTTGGTAGAAATTTTCCTAAGTTATCCCTATTCCTACGAAGCATGAAAGAAGTGTTTTTATTATGTTTTGTTTTTTTCAAGCTTTGAGAATAATTGCATAATTGAAATCAAAAACTGAATGGAAACTAACTAACTTAATGAAAACTAACTGCTTAAATGAAATCTCACTTGAAAAATGGAAAAGAAAGCAAACTAAATTACTTTTGCAGAAATGAAGTTAATAGCAGAATGTCAGAGATAAGAAATGGAAGAAAGATAGCAGAAATCACATATTACTTAGACACCTCCACGACAATGACGCCAAAAAGTGATGAGCACCAATATTGCAGTAAGAATGCTGCAACTCTTGGGGCTACCAACTTTACTTTATCAACCTAGGGTTCATACAAACTTGGAGGTGAGATTGATGTATACACAAGTAAATGTGATGGGTCTGCTCTTTGTCACTACTAAGTTGGTGATAGACCATTGAGGTTTTTCAAACCAAACTCCTATTGATTCAGAAGAAGCTTGATTACCAATGAGGAAAAAGGGAAATATACACTAAAAGAAATCTTGTCTACTACAGTAAGGAAAAAGACTAAAATCAAATGCTTAAACACACCATTCATCTAATCTAACTACTAAGAGGCTTTGCTTCAAGAGAATGCTAAATTATCAAATTGTCATTCCTACTGTCCTAGGCATGCAATTTGAAACATCAAACATTCTACTATTGTGTATGTAAATGAACAAAATAACAATTTTTTCCTTTTTGTCTTTTTGCGTGAAAGTATGAAAGCTAACTTCTTTTGGTGATGTGGCAGGTGGATTAGAGATTATGGTGGATGATTAGATGGATTGGGAGGCAAGTACGGGTCCTTTTCTAGCTTCCTAGGGGCTTTTTCCACAATTCGGCCTCAAAACAGGCCACTACAGGTCAACCTACAGGATGTCCTAATTCATCCTACATGATGTCCTAATGCTCCTACAAGATCCCCTGTATTCCTACATGATACAACCAAGAGTGAGAGAAGGGATTTGGAAGGTGATGTAAGGCTTAGGAAAGGTGAATGGTGGGTGAAATGAAGCAAGGGAGTGCCTAGGACTCCTTCCAAACTCAAAAATAGAGTTGTGAGATGGTTGGATTTGCTCAACAAGCTTGGAGAAGTATTATTGTAGAATGATGAATTTAGTGAGGGATTTAGTGAAGAAAAGTGATAACCATGGATGGAAAAGGTTAGGATGGGGTTTCTGATCATGAAATATCTCTGTACTATTGAAACTCCTGGACTTCATCAATCATTGACATTTATCCATAAATCATGTAAACAGGAAGGATTTCAATTAACTAAGGAAAACATAATTTCATGAGCTAGCTACCTATTTCATGCATGGGAAAACTTGCAGGGTAATATGAAACCTTGATGAAATCTAATGTAAGACTGAAGATATCAGAAATGAAAATTAATTCATATTCTTGAAAACTAGTAAAATGTTGACCTAAGTAATAGAAAACCCTAAATTCCATGAGAAATCAGAATTCTGTCTTTTTGGGGCTGCATAGGAGTTCTTTCCTCAAACTATGGTCCCTGAAGGGAGGAGTGAGGTCAAATCCACATACTAAAATATTTTTGATATCCCTTTATATTCCTAAGCTAATGTTGAAGCAATGGACAAATGGAAGCAAACTAATCAAATCCACAACTACTTGTAATGAAATAATGCTAAAGACAATTCAACCATTAATCTATGAAATCAACTAAGCATACAAATACAAGAAGAGGAGACTTTGCTGCTAGGGTTGGGTCCTAACCCAAGAGCTTCAACCCTCTGAGTCAACTCAGTGCTGGATCAAGGAAATGCTCATTCTCATTATCAAATCATAAAATTACGTCACAATGTCTTCCATAAGTCTTGAACTCAAAAATGCCTAGTGTTTTTACATCAAAAATTCAAATCCTAATGAGGCTCTAGGCATCCTTATTTATATAACTGAAGTCTCCAATGACTTCCTTAAATCTAAGGAGGCTCGGCTTCCAAACTCAAGATGAACTGGCTCTTTAACTGTCACTAGCTCGACTACCTTTTGATCTTCATGACTTGGATGCTTGTAACTCCGAGCTAGTGTGATTTGATGGAGGAATATTCAAATGAGTGAAGAGTAAATGAGGAAGATCTATCTCCTACAATCTCTCTTCCTCTTCTCATTCAAGTTTCAATCCTAAATTAGCCAAATTTTCCATGATTTACTCTCAAAAACCTACAATCAATGCACATTAGTCTACCCAATAATGAGACTCATCAACTTCCTCCTATTGTTTTCCATCATCTATTGTCGATTTTAACATGCCCCGCAAACAGGGCTATCCTCACAGAGGGAGGGGTCAGCCAGCTCAGGTTGGTCGTCAAGAGCATGGGCACTTTTCATCTTCTGCCAATTTGGCTAGTCGAGAAACGAAGGACATTGAGGATATTTCTCCAGCTAATTCTCCCAGCAACCTTATATCCCTGACCTCATTGGACACTATAGCAGAGCAGCTATGCCACCTTCAACTTGATATTGACATCCTCAAGGAGCATAGGTATGAGGACCATAATGAGATTGTGGCGTATCTAACAAATATTCTATACAGTCATAGTGAAATCCTAGAGAAACTGGACAACCTCCGATGTAGTCTGCAACGTACCAGTGATCATATTCACATCTTGGAAGATTGAATGGATCACATCGACTTCCACATTCATGACCGTGTTGAGTATTTTGCAGCTCCTCCAGCAATGCCTCCCCACCCCCCTCCCTAACATGTTGTTGTTAACTCAGGCTTCCTTTTTTGTCTATTTTAGTAAGCTAAGGCCTTAGCACTTATTGAAAATAATGTATGTAATATGTCCTCACTGGTATGCTCCAATGCTAATCTCACAATGCACGTCTATCCCAAGAGAGAAGGGACTGTTGAGATATTCTTAATAAGCTATGCTATTTCACAAATCTAATGAAGGCACTTTTGAACAACAACAAAAAAAGGAGCTGGAGGGAAGAAGGAAGCTCAGGTATTATAAGGAGGTGTTCAACCCCACCATTGCTGACCAAAATTATTTCTCTGTCTTGACCAATGCTAAGAAAAAAATGAACATTGCAAGGATAAGAACTAATTCTCATGAGTTCCATAGCGAAACTAGATGATTCCCAAAACACCCTGGGACAAAACAATCTACCTCCTTTGCAATACTGAGAGGGTTGAAGATGAACAATACTTTCTCTTAGATTTCTTAACTCTTACTAATATCCACTCTCAGTTCTAGAACATTTGTGATACTTCCAATCTTCTTGACTTTCTAAGTCAGCAAAACTATACTGACCTTGAGCACTTCTCTCCCTCTCTTTTGATCATATAAATAAAATATTAAAGAGTCACAACTAATCTATTACTGTCTTGAGGTCCGATAGACCGCAATTGGTCTTAGTGGATGTTAATCATCATCATCATCATCATATATATATGTCTTAATTTTTTTAATTCCTTTCAAAAATTATTTTTCATTTTTTTTAATTAAATGTGTTATTTCTTTTAATTTTACTTATTTTTTAATATTTTAATGTATTTGTTTCACATGTGGGATCTCTGGTTCTTGGATTAAATTCATTGAGTATGCTTGCTCCTTCCATTATAAATTTCCATTTCCTGAACAGTGGAAGCTATGCTTCAATCATGTGCAAAGGTTACCAATGCCGACTCATCTGAGATGGGTTGTTTTCTAAAAAATTATCTGTAATAATTGGCATTTCTCTGAATGTATATATGAAAAATGCTCTGCCACCTACATTACTGATATAAAGGGGAGCTTAAATAGTGACAACAATTGCAAATTCGGTAGTATATCCATTTCCCTCAGGTTCCCTATATGTATGTGAAGACACATCTCATTTCAACTTGGTCAGTGACAAACCAATTTGTTGCTTTGTTCATGCTCATGGGCACTTCTTCATGCAATCCCACCTTCCTCTCTCCAGCGCCTTCATATTCAGGTACCCCATACCTCTTTGCACAAAATTCTTTGTTATTATGCCTTTTTGTAGCTTTTATATGTTTTTCCCTTTTAATTGGAAGTTCTGTTTATTTATCCACCTATGTGGCATGCTTTTCCTTGACCTAACAACATTTGTATTCCTCTTGCTCCCCCCTGTGGGATTAGGCTACTACAATTTGGCTCTCGCAGTGTTGTCACTTGTCATTGGACAATAGTTGTCCCTGTTATGTTCCTATACCAATAGGTGTCATAATTTTAGAATGGCTAAGGTCAAATCTGTAATATGTACATACCTTTGCTTTCTACAAATGTTTTCCATATTCAAAAAAAAAAAAAAACTAAAAAATGTAAAGAGGGTATGTCCCAAAAGAAAAATCAAGGGACAAAAAGATTAAAAAAGGTCAAAAAAGATGAAAAATGAACCCCAAGGAAGAAAAAGACCATGAAAGTGTGCAAGTCCAAATGCCACTACTATTTAATTTTTTGCATAATAATGATTGTGTGCAACTTGTTATTCATGCCACAATCCATGGTAATCAAAGAGTTTAATCTTGGTTATTCCATGTTTTGAATTTCATGTTTAGACATAGAGAATAAGATCTGACCAAACTATTTAAACTTGGCAGATAATTAGATTATGTAGAGTAAATAAAAGGAGCTCAATAGTTTAATCTAAGCCCTTGGATGTAATAAGAATAGAATTAGATATATTACTTTTGTAAAATAAAAGAAAAAGGTTTTGATAAGGGTTTGCCAGCGTAAGTGCACCCTAATAAAGAGTAGAAAAATGGTAGGACGAGCAGATGGGTAAGTAGTTGAATGGCTGCAGAATTGTGATGAATGATTAGCTAAGATCATATCATTTACTTTCATCATCAAGTTGCTAAAGTATGGATGATAATTGAGCAGTTACACAAAGTCAAGTGATTAATTTCCCCATTCATATTACCTTTAATTTTACTAATTTCCCATAAGCAAAGTCAAAAGTACCTAAAACCTTAAGTTAAAGGGGCTCAGAGCATTTCTCTAACTTTTGGAGGGACCGGACCCTCGGCCCAATAACTTATAGGGTCTAAGTACTAAAGCCCCCTCACCAACATTCACCCCCTCCATAATTCATTCATTTCATCTAAAAAATCCCTTTTCCTAAGGTAAAATCACCATTTGCCTAGGGAAAGTAATTACCCCCATACAAAACCCATTTTTTTCCACAAAAACCCACAAATATGCATTAAGCCTAAGTTATAATGTTTAAATGTGAAAATGTAAATAAATTTTAGATACATTATACCTAGCGCAAAATTCATTTCTTCGCTTTCATTTCATATTAACTCTTAATTTTAATTATATTTATTAACTCCCAAAGATAAACCCTTTCTCGTATATTTTATTAAAACCCATATGTTAATATCCCACCCCAAGGTTTGAAACATAAACCTTATTAATAAACCAATTAAAGGGATTAATTAAGTCGATCAACGACTAATTAATAACCATGACCCACTGCTGAGTTAAAGAGATTAATTAATCAATCAGTGATTAATTAATAATATGTCCTCGCTAATAAAATCACCCCCGACGTCATTAAGCCTCCCTAATCTGCAGTTAATTAATCCTTTCGCTCATTAAAACCATATCCCCACCCCCCCATTAAATCTTCGATCAAATCATTGCCCTGATCACCGTTGGATCTGACCTTGTCAGATCCAACGGTCGACACTCATATCGGGCAACCTCCGAAGGCCAGCCTTTACCTGCCCGATGTAAGTGGTTTCACTGTTCACCCCACTGCTACATGGTACCCAATGAATGGAATCGGGTGGCCTCCCCCCAAAACCGCTTTAACCCAAAAAGCGGTGCGATGAATTCCGCTTACCACCTCCGCTACACACCAAAATGTCACATCCCCTGTTGGCGCCAACTATCCTTTTCCCAATGTACCCTCAAAAGTCATTGACTTTACAAATAAAACCAAAAAACTTATAGTTTTTCATTTTATCGTGAAAAAAGAACATTCTGACCTCCATGAGAGCACAGAAGTACATGCAATCATCAACCTACTACCAACCATCAACTTACTGAACCTGCTAAAATTCTTGACCACCTTTCAACTGCGTGTGCTTCCTGCAAACAGGGCATAGTCACCCTTACTCCGTTCAAAAGCCAAAACCAAGTATTTACCCCAATTTCACTGAGAAAAACTATTTTCTTACCAAACCATGAACTAAATTTCTTTAAATACTAAGTATTTTAGTAAAATAAGTTGCCTGGTGACTCTAAAATACCCTAAAATAGACCAGTTTTTCCCTATTTCACTGAAACCCTTTGCTCCCATCCTTGAATCCACAAGAACCAAGGATGGATGCCCTAATTGCATTGAATGTCATGCCCATTATGACTCCTCACAGGGATTTAGACCATCTCCCACTTGCAGACAAAGATTTCCAGATTAAAGATACCTCTGTCTTAGAATCCCCTTTGAAGCTATTCTACAGGTACAGAGACCAATACCTGAACCATGAATATTATATAGGGCTCTGGGAATCAGGTTTACCCAAGTACCAGTTCCCCATAGTTCATATCTTCCCAGAGATTGTACATTACTGCCACATGAATTATGATCCCATCCAAAGGGCAGTAAGAACCCATGGCCAGTCTGTACTATTCACAATCATTGCTGAGTCGATTAACAAAATACTACAATTATAGACCAGCCAAAGCCTGACTCCTCTTTCTACTAGAGATATGCTGAACAAATACCCTACACTTACCTTAATCAGACTTGCTGGGTTATACTAGGCCTTCATCAGAGAAGAACAATACACCCCAAAAGACTCTCCCCCTTATCTGTGGACTATATTCTCTGACCTCGGTCGAGACATCATAGACATGATATCCTTATGCAATGAACTTAGCATAGTTTTTTGATGAAATCATTATAGCCTTTATGTCCATCTACTCTTCTGGACAACCACCAGCGATCCTGTTTGACTATGCTACGTTCATTGCTGATAAAATTCATGACAAATTCATGAGGTTGGATAATGAAAGAGTGTTTAAGTATTCTTCAGTTCTATATCATTTATTCTTGTATTATCAAGCTGATAGATTTCCAATCACCTTCCAAAAGCTTGATACCAGAGGTGACCCCAGATCAGTGATCTTCTGGACTTCATTAATCCATCAATTTTACTCTCAATATTCTTATACCGATTTCATAGATATCTTTGTGTACCCAGTGACAACTATGCTACTAGGAATCCCTCCCCCCAGAATCAGTGCAAACATCAGGAGGGTCCTATAGTTGTCCAAGCAATATAAAGTGGGGGATTGGTACTTGTACCAAAACCACACTGAAATCAGAATCTATGGATGTGAGTTGGCTCCCTACAAACTTCCCAGGTACCTCCCCATGAGATTGTTTTCCTTGGAGTACTACAGGCAAATGATCAATTCAAATGAGGTGCATTTTGTGAAAGCCAAGAAGAAGGCTCAACTTAGGATAAAGGATTAGCTTGGCCCATTCATATGTAATAGTAGAGAAGCAGGAAAGGAAGTAGAGGAAATCCTACAAAGGTTGAGACTCAAACAAAGTTTTATTTGGAACTATGACCCTTTAGACTTCATTTGCAATAGGAGACAGAAGAATAAATTATCTCCTTACATCCACCATAGAATCCCTGAAATTGAACAGTATGCAAATAAGCTTGAATGGGTGGAAAACACTTTGGTAGACCGGGATAGCACAAAAACTGTTGTCAATAATGTTTTGATTGATTTAGATAGAATACTTGATGAGGATTCATTTGTACAGGTGCCAGGAGAAACTCAATCTCAAAGGCAATCACAAGGACACAGTGGGCAAACATCATAGCAAAAAGGGCCATCAGAGCAACCAGGGCCATCAAAGCAACCAGAACCTTCAGAGCAACTAGAGGAATCAAAACAGCCTGAGATTTTAGAGGAACTTGCTCAGCTAGAACAAATAATGAGCAATCTTCCTATTTTGCAGACTCCTCTAAATGAGGAGAGGAACCTCAAAAGAGATAGAGAGGAGGCTACTTCTTCCAGTAGACCTGTTGCCCAAACCTATGCTAAGAGGCAAAGGCTAAATCCATTTTCAGAGTAGGAGTATACTGAGGAGACAACAGGAACTACAGGTGTAGAGAGAACATAAAGCATGCATACCACTCCTTCAGGAGGCACACAAGAACCTTCCACCTCACAGGCTCAAATGTTGGAAAGACAACAGAGTGTGGAAGTATCCTCCTTCAGGGCTCCTACTAGCCAGAGCCAAGATATCAAAGAGAAATATAAAGAAATCAAGGCCATGAATGAAAGATTAAAAGTTCAAAGTTATGCACATTACTTGAAAATGGCTCCAACAAACCAAACAAGGCTAATGTCAGCCTTTGACATAAAAGAAGGGAAAATGCAGATGAGTTTTTTGAAACCAACTACACAGCAACCCAAATCAATGGCAGATTATCTTAAAACAAATTTTGAGGTACTGGCAAAGGATATCCATCCTATTGACCAAATTGAGTTACATAAGCAAACTGGTGAAATGGTCTACTCCACTTTGACCAATAAAGCAATTGCAACCCACCAACTCCAGAATTCATTGAATAATATATCAACACAATTCCAGTTGGAGAAGGCCTCTTCACAGGCCAAAGACACCAGAATAAAGTCCTTAGAGGACTTGGTCATAGAACTGGGACATGATCCCAAGGATGTGAAAGCTGTAGAGAAGCTTATCAAGAAGAAAAATGATAACATAGCTGCACTGAAGAAGTAGCTCAAGATTCCTCCTCTACATCATCCTCAGACAGCTGAAGTATTGGAAACACAGAAGGAGGAAGAGCTTATGGACCTAGTCCATAATTTGAATGAACTATTGAAGGATACTAAAAAAGAATTAGACAATTTAATATAGTCCAAATAGAGTGAGTTGGCCACCACTCCTCAGACTGTAATTCCTATAGTTTCCATAGTAGTGCCCTCCACCTTGGCTGCTACATTAGCACCCGTACTTCCACTAGTGGCAGCTTTGCCAGTAACAGGTACATCAATAGGCACAGGTACATCAACAAGCATAGGGACACCAACAGAAAATACTGCTAAATTGATCAAGGCCATGGAGGAAATGAGTATCCAGGCCACTGAGCTTAAGAAACTTAGAGAAAAAGTGTCAAGTTTAGAGACCAATTGTAAACTTGCACAAATACAACAGAAAGAAGAAGCTCAGAAGAACCAAAGGATGGTAGAAAGGATAAAAGTCCTTGAAAAGGACTTAACATTGCAAGAGCCATTGGGAGACATGAAAGAAATTCTTTGGGCCAACATCATTGATTCCATCAATGATGTTTGGCCTTCTATTCAGGTTATTTTTGAATAGACTAAATTAGTCAAAGTAGCCACAGAAGAAATCCACAAGATAGTGGAAGAATTGGGAGATAAACTTGAAGAAGCCAATCAATTGATCACATTTTTGAACAGCAGAAACAGGTACCAGCTGGATGAACTAGAAATTGATGATAGAACAGCCACCATCATTGAAATAAAGAAGGTTCTTACCAAGAGGAACCTAATGCTCAATTTGGAGAAAAGATGTCAGAGCATCCAAGCAGACATTGACAGTTTTATGACAAAGTATGGCATCTTAAGAGAAAAAGGACTTCCCAGTCCTATGGTAATACATGACAAGTTGATGACCCAGGAAGATTACATTGAAAGATTAAACAAGTTGGCCAGAAACCAAGCTAGTACTTCAGGGGTGAAATCTTTGCCCACTGGAAAAGTACTATATGATGGCCTTGAAAATCTATTTTACATAGAGCATGAGGTCAAGAACTTATTTACAAGCAAGCCAAATTTTGCTAAGTATACAGAAGCTGACGAGATATATAGGAAAATGATAAGGATGAAATTACTTGACAGTGAATGGTGGACAAAACTTACAGATTTACTATAAAGTTACTACAGTAAATCCACATAGTAAAACATGGTTGCTAGGTAAAACCGGTAATACAGGATCAAAGAAAAATAGGTAAAGAGTATCAGTAGGTCGAAGATAGAAAGTGATTCCAGCACATAACTACAAAGCAACTAAAAGATCCAAATCCGAATTACAATAGCCATCACAGTTACAATAAAAGGGACAGCAAGAAGACAGTTCTCCATCTGTCTCTATCTTCGTGTTGAAGATATTTTCTATTTCCTAGAATAGTTCTCATAATGTTATGGGATATTTTGTATCATTTTTTTTTGTATAAATACTTCACAAATTGAAGTAATTAGTGTGGATTACAATACATTTCTGTAGACATTTTATTTTGGTCTAAGGAGCTATTATACTCAAGACTGGGCTGGTTTTGCTGGATATGAAATAAAGCTGAGGACAATTCACTGGATTCTTGTGCACAGTTGGAACAAATAAGTATTATCTCTTCATGTTTAAATATTGTTTTCCCTTCATGTTATAAATATTCATGTGTCCCTTATGAAATCTTAAAAGCAAACAAGGAATGATATCATCAGAATTAGCTTATGTGCTCTCTGTTTTAACTAGTTGCTTTCTTTATGTTTTCTACTAAACTGTCTTGGTTTGGGAATTCTTAATTGCTCCCTTACTTCCATAGTTTACCCCCCCTTTGGTCCATAGTAAAGGATTCTTCATTGCCCTTTGCTACTGATCATCCTTCCTTTCTTCATCTTAATCATGGTTAAGGATTCTTCATTGCCCTTTGCCCTGGTTAGGACTACTTCATCCATTTGAACCTGTAGATTTGCTTTTGCTGTGGAAGCCTACCCTGTGAACTCTTATCTTAGTGATTGATCAGATCCAGTTTAGCCACTCTTAATTGACTCCATAGCCCAAAGGCCTAAATACTTTCTCTTCCCATCTGTTTTCTTAATTCCACCACCCAATCAAAACAAAACAATCATTAACACTAAGAACTTTCCTGAAATCTTATTCAAAACAAAGTTAAATTATAAAGAGAGAGCCTTCCGTGGACTTAGGTTGGCTAGAACTCAAGTCTAAAAGATTAGGTTTGTGGTTACCTCGGACTATTCCTTCTTTGATAACTTCTAAGGAAAAAATCTTAGTGATAACATAATGGCGACCATACTGGGGAATTCAAAACCCCAGTCTTAATAAACCTTTGAGAAATTCAAATTTTTATTTTTAAGCATCTTAAAGGGTCATTAGAAGCTATTTCAAAAATTCATGAAAAAAAAAAATAATTAGAAAAAGCTCGAAATCTGGCTTCAAGGAGAACTCACTATACCAGGGCCAACCCTGATCCAAATCCTCCCCCTGTATTTGACAATCCCAACCTTATTCCGAGAATAATCAGAAGACAAGAAATTTCAGTAAGCCCTAGACCTGTTTTTAGATCCAATTCTTGCCCTACTGAGTGGTTATTCATTTAGGACATCCCTTTTGACGAGTACTTTGACCTTTCTCTGTTTAGAACCAAGTTTGAGAGTGAACTTGAGGACATAGTCCTAGATCTAGAATTCACAAGAGAACTTGAAGTCCAACGAGCCAACTTGTCAATTGATCAGTACCTTCTGAACTCCCCTCAGTCATCCCTTACCACTAATAGAATCCCTGAACTTTCTGAAATAGCTTCAATATCTTTTATCTCACCATTGTTTCCCCGCACCTCTGAATATCATCCCTCATCTCCATTTATACCTTCACTCCCCCATCAACCCATCACTACCCCTCAAATACCCATTACCCCTATTACCTCAACTCCCCTTGTTGTCCCAAATCCTCCTGTTACCCCAAATCTTGTTCTCAATCCTGTCCAACTTAGGGCTATGGCACTCAGATATGCCCCCTTGTGATGCCTACTCCTCAAGGTGCCTTACAAGCAGATTATCATAGTAAAATTACCTTATTTGATGGCACCGAAACTTACACAGCACAACAAAACACAAAGAAAATGACAGATTATTTTGAACTGCATGAAATTGACATATGAGATGTCCAAATGAGGATATTTGTCTAGACTTTAGCTGGAGAAGTGAGAACATGGTTTAGATCGTTGCCTCCTCAGAGTATAGATAGTTTAGAATTTCTTTACCAACAATTTTTAAATAGGTGGGAGAAGAAAAAGAACCCCCTTCAAATTCTTTCTAAATATGAAAACCTTAAAAGGGGACTAAACAAAACTGTTGAGGACTACTGTACTAGGTTTAACAATGTATATAATGCAATCTCACTTGACCTTAGGCCTCCACCTGGCTTAGCCCTTATTAAGTTTCCAAATGGATTTGAAACAAATATGGCTTTTCAACTTAGAGAAAGGAATCCCCCAACCCTAGAAGATATGCAAAGTGTAGAAGTTAGTGTAGAAGCTAATTTGCTATCTAAAAGGGCTAGGGTTAGAAAAGAAGAAGAACACCCCTGAAAGATGAAACTTCACCCTTTGATAAAAAAATGGATGCTTTAGCTAAGGGAATGGAAAGGTTGATGGATAGGATAGAAGTCATTGAAAGGAAACCTCACTGGGATAACCAACAGGCACCTCCAGTTAGGAATCCAAATTTTAGAAAAAACCAGAACCAAAACACTGGTAAAAACGGGCCTGATCAGAACATTAGACCACCTTTCCAAGAAAATTATGCTGAAACTTCTCACCAAGAAGACCCTGAGATAGACACCCAAATCAACCTAATGGGATTAGATGATGAAGAGAATGTCTTTCTTACTTAGGATGATCAAGAATTATACATTTTTCAACAGTTACAGACTCAAACTGGAGAATCTTCGACTATAAACAAGGGTATGACTCTGCTATTTTCGAAGTGCATAAATAGTACAATTTGAGAAGCAAAAAGAACACTAATGTTCCAGATCAGAACAAGAAAGCAGTTCCTAATCAGCCTAAGAAAGTAAAAGTGGCAAATCAGAATCCTCACGTTACAAAAACCCTACAAATCCTTTCTAGACCACATCAAAACCCTCCCAGACCCAC